>CM033471.1:237217803-237817803 GCA_019447015.1 Hymenochirus boettgeri | reverse complement strand
AAAATTTTAATTTTACCAGTGGAGATACCCTTAAATTCTAGAGATGGCCGAAACTCACCAGTTTTGTTCCATTTTCTGGTAATCCTCGAACGTTTGATAATTATAGAAAATAGGCTCCGAAGTGCCGAAATCCGGACGGATCATTCGGATTTTGAAACCGAGGGGTTCCGTGTCGGACCCAGATCCCATCTCTATTTAATTCCTGAATGGTTGATTGATGTCAATTTTATTTCTAATAGCATTGTATTTGCCCTCGCTATGGGAGGAGATTTATTTTTATTCAATTTATTTAAATAAACAATATCATATGAGGATTTGTGCAGTCAACAGGGCCACATATATAAATCCATCCATAGAGGAAAATATGTGAATAGGATACTCTCCATGGCCACAGTTCTGGCCTCGCTGTATTTTTTTTAAACAAAACAAAAACTGGGAGATTCAATAAAAGTTATTTTCGTTAAAAATGGTGCTAATTTTTCCTCAACCAATCAGATCTTATTTAACATTCGAAAGCTAACATCTGATTGGGTGGGGCAAAATAAGCACCATTTTTAGCGATAAGAACTTTTATTAAATCTCCCTGAAAGTCTATTTATAAATAGTCATTGTAGAATAATTAACAAGATCAAAATATAGGTGTCGTTTATTACCGGCAAACCTTCTACTGATAAAGAATTTCCATTAAAATATGAAATGTCTATGTACTTTAAAAAGTAAAGGCCACAAAATGATCCCCAAGACAAAGCCTGGACACGGTCAGACATATGTGAGACCTTCAACTAGCCCAGCCATCTTGATCCTATCCTCATTGCTCTATTTTGTAATGGCTTCTTACTTGGCTGGGATGAAGTCCCCTGAAACTTTACTATGTGACCACGTGATCATGTTGGGGTAAGAGTGAGAAAATGGAAATAAAACAGAAAATAAAAATATAACATTAATGGGGACAACATGAGCAACATGAGCTCTCCCTGTGCTTGTGTAGGTTTCATCCAGCTCTCTGGTTTCACTTCACAATTATGAAGACACAGGTTTTATGTGTGAGATAAAGTGATTAGAGTGTAAGCTTTTCAGGGCAGGTCCTGGTGTGTAGGGGTTAAATAATTGTAAAGCTCGGTGGAATTTGTATAGCGCTGTACAAGAAAATAAATACAAACTGACAGTGGAACCTCAGCAACCTATTTCAACGCTAGACCATCAATGTTTATCATCCTTACTGTTCACCTACAAATTAGAGAGAAAGCCAGCACTGTCCGGGCCTGCCCCTGGCTAACACGCTTGTTCCTTTTGATTCAGGTGTAAATCAGTATTTTCTCTTGGATATTGTGGGAACTGAAGCTGAAGATGCCAGCACACAGGAAATTCACAAAGGGCCCTGTCAGCGCCATCAGCTGCTAAATTCATTGTTCTTGGCAAATTTGGAAAGAGTTGGGAACACCTGGGTTGGCAAACATCCCGGCATTGACTAATGTATGGGGGAATGGAGGTCTCATCTGTCTTGTGCGGGGTTTCCTAAACCTCGCCTAAGAACATGTGTTTTCACTTTCCCCCTTTCTCTGCAGGAAATGGCAGGACAGTGGAGTTGTGGAATAAATGAGTTCTCCTCTTCAGGGTCAGGTCCTCCGAGATTCCACCAAAAATAACTGTCTTGTGAGAGCTTGTTAATAAGCTCCGGCTTCTTCCCAGCTCTTCAGAGAGAGCAGGAGATGTGGCACCGAGAGAGAAGGGACCTCTGGGCTCCTTGTCTCACTGAGATGTAGGGTTCACACCAGGGGGGATTATTTGCCATAATATCCCACCTATGCACAATGCACTGTATTCCATTCACTAGATACCCTTACACAAAGCCATGCACCAACCCATACCAGTTTCTGGAAAATTATTTATTTAATTAATTTAAGTTATACATAATATATACATAAAAAATGTACATTTATTTGAATTATTATTTACCGGTACATGTATGTAGTATCCTGGAGGCAAGACAAGTAAATAAAAAAAATTGGGGCTTATGCAATTAGAGAGGCAAACGTTTTCCTGTACTATTATTCTTCAGCAACGAATCAGATGTTACCTAACTGCAGCGACCCAGTAAAAGCTAATATCTGGTTGGTTGCTGCAAAGTAATAGCACAGGCAAACATTGCCCCTCTTATTGCATCAGGTAACAATATCATTTTAGGGGCAAACCAATGCAAACAATTAGTCATACACAAGCCTGGAATTTATTTTTTTAATGATCAAATCACTATTATATAGAAAGACTAATATTATGTTACCATTTTCAACAGTGTTTTATGATGGTTTTAAAATACATAAAACATCCATTTTTAAAAGCAACTCATGGGACCGGTGACATGGTGATTGACTTGGGATTTATACAGACGATCAATCACTGAGACTATTTAGGTAGAACAGAGAATATATTAAGTGACCAGTTCCACTTATATCCATATTCTTTCCTTCCTCCCATTGAACACCATACTGCAGTTATATGAATGATCTCCGCACAAAGGCTGATTCATCTAAGGGATATTACCTTTTTTATGAATAACTTTGGACAGTTTGGGGCTATTTATAGGAGGGAGAATTAGTTCATCTGGGATTCTAAAATGACTCTGGGATCATTTTAAAAATGTGTCCGTGACTTTACAACTGGACTTTTTAATTGATCATAAATACTAGTGTCATGGTCGAATTTCGGTAAATTTTCTTTTTCTGGCAGAATCTACTGTAATATTTCCAGCTTGCACTGACAATATAAGATACAGCTACAAATTTCTTCCTTTCCTAAATTGGTCCCAGAATATTCAGATTATGGAAAGGATGGAAATGCTAATTGTCACCTCTTTTCTAACTTAACAACTACACAAATCTGCTGCCATTTCTTTCCTTAGGAAACTCCCATCTCCCACAGCCAACCTCATTTAACCTGCATGGGAAAAATGAATATCTATTATAAGCAAGGGATTGAACAGAGCTCATCGCACCTTTACTGAAATGTAAACACGTTGTCCTTATCATAGAGTATTTTCCTTTACATGTAATCACCTTCTTTACTCTAATGATGGGCCCAAAGCCACATTGTGGATATCAAGTGTATGTGGATTTCTAGGACAATCCATCTTTTTATTTGAACTAATGCTATGGCCACCACTACAAATATATAAGTACCATTGTTTAGTGAGCCAGAGAATCCTGAATGCCGATGTAACATGACTATGAAAACGTGTTTAAATGCTATTGTGTGGAGATATGATTACTGTGTATAAATACATTAATGGGCCATACAATAAACTATCTGGGGCATTGTTCACCAATAGAGCATGTCAGAGGACACACAGACATCCCTTAAAGGGCATGTCCACCCTTAATAAGAAATTTTGACATATAATAGAATACAGTCCCCCAGCCCCAACCGCTATAAAAATAATTTAAGAAAGTGCCCCGATGTTTACTTACCTTCCCTCTCTCCTCCGACACCCGGCCCAGCCTTCTGCTTGTGAGACACTGCAAGCAGGGGGCGGGACCGGCAGCCACGTCCGTGATTTGCTGAGAGGCAGCCAATCACAGACGAGGCTGCCGGCTTCTTAGAATGCCGGGGGAGAGACGGAAGGTAAGTACAGTTCTGGAGACTTTCTTAAAATACTATTTTTGGGGCTGGGGCTAGGGGAACATATTCTATTAATTGGGCAAGGGGTTTTATAGTAGGGGGAGGGATAGCAAAACGGGAGTGAGAGGGAGGGGGAGGGAGGGGGAGAAGGGCTGCAGTACGCATGCCAAATTTCTCCCGGAGGCCAGGTAGGAGGCAGAGTCCTCTATGGACTCTGCTATCCTTCTGGTGGGCAGTTTTTGGGACTTTGGGGGGGGGGCTACAGGAGAACCTTATGGAGCTGGGATGTGAGGTAAGGATTTTACTACACTACATGGTGGGGCCATTAGTGGGGGGGATTATAGTTTTGGGGGTGGACATGCCCTTTAAGACTGGAAGAGATAAAGGGTTTTTCACTGTGAGAACGGTAAAACTTCTCCATTTGACATGCTTATGGCAGGTTCATTGGATAGTTCAAAATAAATTAGTTTCTAAAAATAAAGAATGTTGCAGGTTACTGGTATTAATACAAGTTGGAGTGGATCCAGAGATATTTCCAATTAGCAATTGGAGTCAGGAAAAACTTTTTTTCCCCTTCATACTGTTTTGTTTTTTTTTGCCTTCCTCTGGATCAACAGTTAGGCAGGAAATGTGGGTATTGCTGAGTAGGTTGGAATGGATGGACATATGTCTTTATTCAACCTCAAATACTGTACTATACTATACTATACTATAGTATACAAATATATAATACGTAAGGATCTGACATTTCTATGGGGAGGTGCAGTGGCGAGAATCTATATAATCAGTCACTCAGTGATGTCACTGAGTGACTTCCTGTATTCCACTGCCCCTCCCATTTCTCTCTCCCTGCCTGTATTAGTAATGTAGATAACAAGCCTGTTTTGTACACTGACTAACTGACTGACTGACTGACTGAATTATTGTGCTGATATGGAGGAGCGAGCAGCCGAGTTCATTATGACCCAGGAATGCGCTCACTCCTCCTTATAAGCACAGTAATTCAGTCTGTCGGTGTAACGAACCGGAACAGCACCGGGTGAAATATGATGTTTATTGTCTTTGTTAAGTTTGAAATAAAAATGACAGTTAACCATTTGTAAGTAGAAAAATGAACTAAAAGGAGGGGGGGGAGACAGATTGTCTATGCTGGATTTCTCTTTCTTTTTTTTTTTACCTTATGTATTATATGGAATAATACGCTACCTACAGAATAATATACGGATATTATTCTGTCCTTGGAGTTCCCTGACCTGTATAAAAGCACTCGGCCTAATGGCCTCATGCTTTAATATGGTCAGGAAACTCCTCGGTGGCGTAATCTCCTTATATTAAACTGTAGGTAGCGTATTATCCCTTATATTGTGTATTAGATTGTAAAGTCAAATTGACAGAGACTGAGAGGTTGGCAGAGACTGCGGCAGATATTGACAGAGACTGGGGCAGTTTGCATCAGTGGTTAGCAATGTAGTGGGAAATAAATAAAAAGGCAATGTTCTTGGAGGAGGAATGGGATCACACAAGTGAACTCACATCAATGCAAACCACACTGTAACCCTAACAGAGTAGTAGTCAGGCCAACAAGCCCCAAACTACTGTGTAACGTAAACATACCCCTCTGCATGTCATTACCTGACACAGGGTTGTTTTTGTCATATGCGGTAGAACGTTTCCCCCACTCCCAGCCACTAAGGGCAGGAAATAACTTGGTTAAATTTTATATTCTTCTAGGATGCAAAGCCAAACACCCATCGTTATTTCCTTTTAGTTCTGTCTAACATTTACTGGTTATTCTGACTAGGGTGCTGCAGTTAGCCATGTACATTGAGCTATAAGTAATGTGCTATGCGATTTGCAGCACATTACCAGATAATAATAAATCATTCCAGCCCTCTGGAGGTGACCCACAGAGTTGATAATTAAAGGAATTCTATTGTGCCCACTGTTGTCCCTTGGAATACATAATAAAGTTCATGTATATAATGAACTCTTAGTAATAAAATCAAAGACAGGAGGAAGTCAAAACCAAAGTAATCTGTTGTTGGAGTGACTTTTAACCAGTGCAATGTCTTCAAATGTAACCCATATATATCAGAATAAGCTTTGCATTGGGCATAGTTAATCTTCTTTCAGGTAGCCAATCAGTAGCTAAGATGTTTTTGGGATGTAGTTCCATTCTTTGACCACTGTTTCCATTCTTTGAACTGTTTCCATTAAATGGCATGTCCACCTATTAGAAAAGCCCCCAAAACCTTAAGATCGTTATACTCACACTGCCTAGAACTGCACACAAACTAGTTATTCAGCACAATGCCTGCAAGCA
This sequence comes from Hymenochirus boettgeri, assembly GCA_019447015.1. Classification (NCBI taxonomy): domain Eukaryota; kingdom Metazoa; phylum Chordata; class Amphibia; order Anura; family Pipidae; genus Hymenochirus; species Hymenochirus boettgeri. The sequence goes on along the minus strand of CM033471.1, from coordinate 237,811,865 downwards.
ATTTGCTAAGCACAGGGAAAGCTCCGAGCTTTCGCACATGCTCAGATAAGCTTTTTACTTCTCTCAATGAACAAGCCTCCAGGTACACATATTAGTCATTGGCTATGACATCATACATCATGGCTGTGATTCTGGTTCAGCCAGGAAGTGAAGAGTACTGTATATGATACAGGGATTGTGTTGAATAATTAGCTTTGTGTGGACATTCCCTTTAAGCTGCGATCCCCTGTATGAAATAATCCCAGGTTATTAAATCTGTGTGTGAACAGCTCTATGGTTCTATTCTACTTCCTTAAAGAAGAAAGGAAAACTTAGTTGGGTTTAAAATCTTTGTATTGGTTTGCATATTTGCAAGAAGACAACAGAAGGTCCAAGTGTCCTGGATAACTGAACTCATTATAAGCCATCGATGTCGAGTATATTTTGAGGTATCCAAAATTGTTTTTAAATTGGTAGAATAAAAATGAAGCCGGGACCATAAAGAAGGGATCAGTAACATGAGGTCTATTCATATTGGAGCTATTCATACTGGTTTCCTTATAGAAAATAAAAAAGCTTCTAATTAACCTTTTTTAATTTGTAACATATGAACCCAAATCCCTTGACATGTACAAGCAGTTCAGTGGAGCTGCCCCAGAATTGCTCTAGTTAGATGACAGATATTTTCATGACTTCCTGTTGTTTTCCTGTACACGGAATAGGAATACAACATGGGATTTTAAAAAAATGTAAAAATTGTTGGCAAAATAACTATAAAATGCACGTAATTTCTTTAAGTGGAAAATGTGTTTGGGTTTTGTATTTTGGGTATTTTGTACAAATGTTGGTGAATCATTTCTCAAGTGTGTTAACCAATCGCAAACGAGCTTTCATTACACTACTGCATACGGTTATTCAAAGGTAACTGATGATTGATTTTTCTGGGTAACTGCACCAGTATAGATGCCTCGCTGACTAGTGTAATCACCTGTATGTATTGTTATAGTGATACAGGTATTTAGAGATGAATATTGCATGTTAGGGCTCATTCAAATATAGGCGCTTATGTTGGTCCAATATGGCAGCGCACCATCCAGTTTTATAGCAGTGTAGGCAATAATTGTCAGGTAGAATTGAAACAGATCTCAATGATAAATGTATCCGTGTACCTCTACATGGAGTTAAAGAAAATCTCAGGAAGGCTGGGCATACACTGATCAATCAACCTATTAGAAGGCTGTTGTTTGATTGGTAGCACCCGGCAGATCGATTGCTCAATTGTCCAATTTCTCCAACCGACCATTTTCTCATTAAAAATAGGAACCATCAGATTAAGCCAATAGAATATTTACCCATGCATGTTAAGCCTACGATTACGTCATATGGTTCTAAAAGGTTCATTCATATAGTGTCCTGTTAATAGAATAAAATCAACCTTTAAACACATACAAAAACCAAGTCATATAAGGATTTATTATACAAACCATCACTGCCCTGAAGGATGCATTTCTTTCATAGACGTAAGTTAAACAAGAGATCTTATTACTTGTTCTACATAGAATAATCTCAATGCTGCTCTTTTCACGAGATTAGTCTTTTGCTTGGATTATAACATGATCTACCGTGTTTAACACAGAGGTGATAAAACCAATAATATATAGATTTCACTATAAATACACTTACCATGGCAAAAATTACACTATGGGCAAGGAAATGGTTATGCGAATAAACACTTTATTTAATGAATATAAATGTATCTATACATATACATACAATGCTTACAATTTGGTTGGAACAAGGGTGTTCTGTAGTTCTGTATAAATCTACTGACAGTATTTAATAAGAAACTCTTAAAAGACTATATAGCTCCCCCTACTGTTCACAACAACAAACTTATTGACAACTAAAGAAACATAAATCCCAATCCATGCACTATTTTGTTGTCATTAGACTGTGTTATCATAACACGTCTCATAAACTAAAATATCCCAGAGTTACAGCTAAACCGTGTTGATTAAATGGATCTTAATCTGAAATTTTAATTACAATATAATATGAATTCCATAATGTCACCTTTAAAATGTTTATTATTATTACTATTTTATTATTATTGACTTGTGGATTTATATAGTGCTAACATCTTCTGTAGCGCTTTATTATCCCACTCAAATCAGGCCCTGCCCCAAACAATCTTACAATCTTAGCACATTTATTTGACACATACAACCTATCAGTCTTTATACGACCTATTTCTTTATGATTGTGGGGGAAACTGGAGTGCCCGTAGGAAACCCACGCAAGCACGGGGAGAACATAAAAACTCCTTGCCGATGTGTCCAAGGGTGGAATCGAACTCAGGACTTCAGCGCTGCAAGGCATCCGTGCTAACCACTGAGCCACCGTGCGTTTATATGATATATAAGAATTTTGAGTCCTACAAAAGAGACCATAGGATGATAGGAATATATGGGAACATATTGACTAGCCTGCGTACGTTCTATCAGTGCGTAGGCTGCTGAACCACCAAATACTTCCCAAGAACTCGTTCATTGTAGCAGCCTTGGAAATGGGGTAGGGGAGGTAGAGAGGTTTACATGGGAGCAGAGAGGCTAAAGACAGTGGAATGAGAGGAAGGCAATTTTCAAAACTTTTTGCAGAGGGTCACGTGATAAAGCGATCGGGAAATAGATACACAACCATACAATGCTCTAGGTGCAACATGGTATACTCTTGGGTCACTAATAGAGCACTACAAAGTGACCTGAAACTTCTGAATGCGCCATCAGCGCGTTACAGCACATGAAAAGCGCAATGGCAATGCAGTGTGTTTTACTATGTTGCCTTGTGTTTGCAACATTTAGCAATAACCTGTAATATATCTGCTCACCACACAGTGTGGCCACTCACATTGAGAAGCACTGGTATGAAAAAATACGATGCTACAATACGAGCTTAAAAAAGTAAACCCCCCTTACCTATTTACCCAGATCACTAAGGCATAAATCTGCTCCACCCTCTCCACTATTACAGGCAGGATTCTACAATGCACTGTGGGTAATATTCTGATTAATGGCATTGTACTCCTGCACTACAGTATTATATTTTATGGTCTAAAAATATAATATACAAGTGTGCAGTTTTATAATGGAGAGAATGCGGTGCGATTATTATTATAAAATTAATCATTTCATTGGTAAGAAAAATAATATACCGACAGAAAAATTAAGCCAAATGCAACAGAATCACACAAAGTAGAATCCCCTTATCAGTAAAAGAACCCCCAAACACCAGAGGGCGCTAGAATGCAACATGATCTTTAACAATCTTTGTTCCCGACACAGTTGGCAATATGTAAGTTTTCTCTGTAAAGCTGGCCATACACACAGACGATAATTAGCAAATCCTCTCATGCCCAGTGGAATTTGTTGAACAAGTGTATAGCTAGGTCACAAAGCAAACGAACTACCACCGTCGGAATTGCAACCTTTTGGTTCTTACTGAAAATTCCCATCAGATCAGTATCTGATCAGACCTTTACTACAGTACAGGGGTGTCACTGTTGTAAATCAATATTGAACTACTATAGTAAATATATCTTACAGGAGAATGAAAATTTCCTATGACCCCCCTCCCAAACCACCCCCTCCCCTAAAAGTACTCAGGGTAAGAACCTAAAATTCTATTTTCTCAATCATGGGTTGGCCCTAGATTTTCAATAACAGGGCTCTAAATTTATAATAGTGCTGACTTGGCCTCCTGTATCTTCCATGGTACGGCACTTGTTCAATAAGAAGACAGGCTCTGCCAGAAGCGTGCCTTCCCATTGGCTTGTGCAAGAACAGTTCTGGACTTTGAGAAGAGGCAGGGCCAACCAACACTAGATGTGGGACTTTGGAGGACTTGTATAAGGGATCTAAGTCAAATCCAGGGGCTTAGGACCTCACTCTGGGTATTTTAGGGGAGGGGGGATTCGGCACTTAAAATTTTATTTGAAAACAAAACTTTTTAGGAAGCCTAAAGCAGCAAAAGAAGTTCTCTCTAGTTCGCCTTTAATCTTTTCCATCCTTTAAAACCAGCAATGAAAGGGTGTCCTGAGCAGAAACAGAATTGAAGAGTCCTAGCAACCCGTGCTGCAGAGAGAATTTGGCTGTAGAGGTAACAGAAACCACAAACAAAATATTAAAACTAAAAAAAAAATTCACTTTTCCTGTCAGCTGATGAGTGAATACAGCTGAAAATGATTTTTCCCAATAAAAAGATGATTATTACTTAAGAAGAAAAAAAATAAACATCTGTGCTGGATACAGAATCTGCCAAATAACCCTCTTTCCTCTCCCAGAGCTCCATTAGTTAGCGGAGAGCCTGTAGTCAGGCTGTGCAGGCCTGACTACATCCCTGACAGGCTGAACTGTATACAGTATAGAAAGAACAGAGGCTTTCATGGGATCCCTTAAACAAGGTAGAATCCTCTAAATCAGGGGATTTAATTCAGCTCTCCCCCGTCTACAGCTGACAGCACACCTACCAAAACAACAGCCATCCCTGTATTAAATAACTAGATCATTCCCACTCATCTTTACATTTATTATATAATAATAACATAATAATATTAATATAATACATAAGGCTCTGGATTCAGTGAGCCGAGTGACCGAGTGACTTCCTGTATTCCACTGCACCTCCCCTTGTATTAGGAATTGTGTGTAGGAAGCATTATTTATAAATAGTTAATTGCCGTTCCTATTCAAAAACAAGAAATTCCTGGGCACTGTGGATTGTGAGCAAAATATAATATTTATTGTGCAATATCATACTTTGTCCAATATCAACATTTCGGCAATTAGCTATTGCGCCCCTGATGGTAATTAGCTATTTATATACGAAAATAGGACGTGGCCATTAAGTACTGGGACTTTACAGCCGCTCATCCTTTTATGTAAATGTAAATGTACAATACCACAAGCGTTTTTTAGGACCACTGTGGTATTGAATGAATGATAGCACATGGTATCATTATATCGCGATGTATTGTTAGTGTACAATTCATTGTAAAGACGAGTAAACGAGTTGTTCACATTTGTCAAGATTTTTAAAGCTTTTAAGAACCAACTTTCTGCTATGACCACAAGAGGTCACATTTACCCAAGAAAAGGGCTTTACACAACTTTCACTGCCTAAAATAAACCTAACCTAGCCATCCACTCAAATATAGTTATAAAGGGAGCATGTACAACATAGTAAATAACATACAGTAGTAAATAAAAGTGAAAAGATAAGAATAAGATTATACATTAACCGTTTTAAATGAAATCTCATTATGCGATTGATAAAGAAAGTTGCACAGACTCCATTCTGAATCATATTAAATATTGTGCCCTATTATGCCTATAAAAGGCTGAGGCCACACAGACAGCAATGTAGCGCAATCGGAGGACGTGAGAGTCCCAAAAATTGTGAGAAAAGCTGAGATTGAAGCAATGGTAGGTAAGATTACAACCATGCACATCAGTTTTACCAACCTGTATCATATGTATCATGCACAAGGTACACAATAAGCGTGAAGTTTCGGTACATGGATGTACCTTCTTCAGACATATGGATACAAATGAGACACATAATACTCCTTCAGAGAGATTCACCCAGAGCCACAAGCTCTCTGGGCAAATCTCTCGTATCGGATTTACCAAAGTCTGCGAGGCTCTGGGTGAATCTTACCTGCACGTAAGTATTTAACGTCAGCTACATGCAATCGGCCATGCAGCCTTTGGAAAATAGGTTTGCGACTAACCGAGTCTTAAATCGGTTAGTGTGACTTTAAGAGGAGAAAGGAGAAAGGAGAAAGGAGAAAGGATCACTGGTACCTCGGTAAATGACCCTGCTTGTATACAAACAGTAAAGAGTTCTCTAGCACCATCTAGAGAGAGAAAGTGAGAACACATAAAATATAGAAAAATATAAAATGGCAATAGCAATAGCAATATACAAGATTCATCTTTTGGGCAAGAAGCAGGTAAGTCCAAGATTGCAGTTTAAGCCTTTAGGTTGTAGAGCGTCTAAAGTAAAAATCCAAAAAGATTCTCTGCGTAGGAGTAGATTATGCCTATAGCCTTTGATATTAAAGATTTTTCGTAGAGGCACCCAAAACGATACTGACACTTTGTTGTGTCTACCAGAAGGGACGTCCCTTTATATGCAGCTTGTACAGGAAGACCCAGACTCTAAGCATAAAAAACCCTTATTTGTTTTCTCACAAAAGAAGTGCTGTATCCGCTGCTTAAACTGTAATGTCTGCAATTTGCTAATTTTGGGACCTACCTTCAACCACCCTTACACAGGAAAAATCTTTACTATCAAGGGCTACTAACTCCAATACTGAATATTGCATTTATGCATTGAAATTTCCCTGCTCCCAGATATATATAGAGAAGAGAACTTTGGTCCTTAAAGGGCATGTCCACCTGTTTAAAAAACTTTTAGTATGTGGTAGGGCTAGTTCCCCCAGCCCCAACCGCTATAATGTTATATCCAGAAACTCCTTCTATAGTTACTTACCTTCCCTCTATCCTTTGCCGTTGTGAACTGCCTCTCAGCCGGTCCTGTGCAAGCAGAGGGCCGGCATTGTGCGACGAAGGATAGAGAGAAGGTAAGTAACTATCAGGGGAGTTTCTGGATATAACATTATAGCGGTTGGGGATGGGGGAACTATCCCTTCCACATACTAAAAGTTTTTTAAACAGGGGGGGGGGGGGGCAAAGGGGGGGGGGGGGGGGGGGGGGGGAGGCCTGCAGTGCGCATGCCAAACTTCTCCCGGAGGGGAGACAGGAGGCAGAGTCCTATATGGACTCTGCTATCCTCCTGGTGGCCACTTTTTCAGACTTTGGGGGGGATTACTGGAGAACCATTTGGAGCTGGGATGTAAGGTAAGGATTTTATTAAACTACACAGTGGGGCCAGTAGTGGGGGGAATTATAGTTTTGGGGGTGGACATGCCCTTTAATTAAAGGACAATTCTACCCTCATAATAACATATTTTAGAAAGGATGGCCTCTTTAAAATATGTTGATATATCATACTTTGTCCTATGAATTCATTATTGTGTGCCAGCTATGCTTCTGGATGCCTCATGGAAACTGAGCAATTTAGAAACCTGTACTGAGCCTGTACTGAGCCTGGGCATGCTCAGAAGAGGCAGATAGAGGATTAACATTCAGTCATTGGCTGTGATGTCAACTGATAAATCCATAACTGACAGTTACTAACTGGAAGAACCAGGAAGCAGAAACAGGGGAAACAGGACATTGTGCAGGATTTCAGTTTAGACTTATATATTACAGATTTCAAACTATTACCGTTCAGGGTTTTGGAGGGTGATTTACCTGTATGTAAGTTTTCATTTTGAGGCTGGACTTGCCCTTTAAGCTTGCTCTAGATAGATCTTCCTATGATCCTCACTGCTAAAAACAAATTTGATGACACTCCTGTGGCTACTCATTACCTAAAGTGCAGACACTTTGTTTCTGAACTTAATAGGGATGGTCATTGATCATGTGACTATTATGCCCAGAGGGGGTAATAGGCATAATCTACTCCTAAGCAGGGAATCTTTTTGGATTTTTAGTATTGACGCTCTACAACCTAAAGGCTTTAACTGTAATCTTGGACTTACCTGCTTCTTGCCCAATAGATGAATCTTGTAAATTATTTGCTATTTTTATATCTTTCTATGTTTTATGTGTTCTCACTTTCTCTCTCTAGAAGGCGCTAGAGAACTCTTTCTTGTTTGTATTTAAGGTTTATTGTATCCCTTTGTCTGAAAAAGGTACATCAGTGTACCGAAACGTCATGCTTATTGTGTACCTTGTGTTTAAACCAGGGAGGTGGGAATGAGCGATCTCACCTCCCGGGAATAATAGATACAATTGCAAGGTACATGCATATGACAGTTTGGTGTCCCTTTAATGATAAATTCTCTTCTGTTCTGACAAATGTATGCGCCGCCTCTCTCAAAGCTCAATGAGCTTTTTATAAGCTTGAGCATGTATAGAGAGGCAGCATTGGAAACCAGGTATTCTGATCCCTCCTAGCAGTTGCAGGAGTCCCTAGGATTCTGGTGTGGTCTCCTGCACTCCCGCAAGACAACCCCACAAGGACCGGCAATTTCTGCCCCGAAATGCTCCTTACCTGTCTGAAATGCTCCTTACCTTACCTGTCGGAATGGAATATCTGGGAAACTGCAGTCAATCATTGGCTGTGATGTCAGCAGTCACAGCCTTGATTGATTGCAAACCACCAGTTTGTTTTTTTTAAGGGTGGACATGCCCTTTAATGTGACTATAGATTTGAAACCACACAGTACTGATGCTCGGTGAGCAATCCAATTAATGGTAGGCTACTTGGTCATTATGGGCCTTATTTATAAAAGATCAGTATCGTTATCGTAAAATACCGATCGTTATCGTAAAATAACGACCGGGTTTTTACCGATAACGATCGTTATTTACGATATCGGTAAATACCGGTCGTTATCGGTAAATACCGGTCGTTATCGGTAAATAACGGTCGTTATGACACACAATCTTCCCAGACATTATTTGTTGCTGGTGGGATGTTTCTTGGTGTGATATTATCCTTAACATTTTTCTATTATCTTTGAGTTTAATTAAATTTGGGATTCATAGCTAAAGGTTCATACACACGTGCGATTGCGGCTGCCGACCCACGATGTGTACGAACATCCATTTCAGCCGATAATCGGCCCCTGTATGGGCACTTTATCCGCAGGGCAGGTCTCTAAAGAATCGTCTGCTTCTGGCAGTCTAATCTTATCTCAATCTCATTTGGGGATGTCCCTTAGCTGACAGAAACAGTGGGTGAACTTTTAAAGTGATTAAAATTTTAGTTCATTCTTCAATGGGATCTATTAACAGATCAGCAGGGCAGATATCCCCAGTATTGTGACGCCTGTCACAGGGTCACAGAATGTCAGTGACTTGGAGGGAACACTTTTCATGGAAGGAAAATGAGAGCTCCATAAGAAAGAAAAACAGGCAGAGGAAAGTCATGGGTATATCAGGATACAAATGGGCCACCGGGGAGATACATTCCACAGCCATGATACTATGAGAGGGGCAGATACCAGAGAGAGCACCTGCAAGGCTTCAATTACAAACTTGTACTGAGCACCACAACATCCCAGCTCAAACATGCCAGGAAATGCTCATGTTATATATCAAGCCCACTGCGGTGGGAGCAGATATGGAATACATCACCCGAGAGTTCTAACCGAACATAACCTCTCTGGTCCAGGAAAACCAATTTACAATGAAAATGAATAGGCAGCATTTGTCATTCCGGTGGTTGATAAACTCGAACTTTATAGCATCCAAGAGGTTATTCTTGTAGTTCAACAAAAACAAAATCATCTCAGCTCTCAGATGTTTGGGGTTTAAAGGGGAGGTTCACAAATACATCTATAATCTGCCATCCAGCTATTCCTCTGTGCATAAATAAATGTAAACAAATGTAGGAGTCAGACCCCTAAACGTTATGGTCTCAGTCCCTGGGTTGATTCAGATGCACAGTAGATATCTGAGCATGTTTGACACACCCAACAGCCAATCAGAAGAAATGGCTGTAAATTCCAAAAAAATGTGCATCTTTGGGAGGAGAAGGACTGGTGAAGACAATGGGCTACGGGTTTGTACACTGAAATTGGTGAATAAGCTGGCAGACTGAAACTGTTGAATGAGCTGGCACATGCAAAGTGGTGAATTGGCTGCCACAGTAAGATTGGTAAATTGACTGTATTTAATGGGCATTCTGGGATGGCAAGTCACAGTCCGATCACCCAAAATTGATCATTTTGATATACAGTTGCAAGGAGAGAATAGGAAGCAACAAGGTAATCAATGTAAGGAGTCAGGAGGAGCAAGAAAGATACGGAAAAAAGAATTAGAAATAAAGAGATAAAGTTGGTCCTTAATACTCCCTGGTGGTCCCTGGACCCCAACACCCCAGTCTGTCCGGCAACAAAAGTTTGTTTTCAAAATTTACAGAAAAAAATGAAATCTTTGAAAATCAGCAGCTGGAACGAAAATTCTGCCTCGAAATCGCAGCTCCAATGTTGAAAACAAACATTTTGCAGATGTTCGGTTTGAGCTATGAAGTGTCAGTTTTGGAAAAAAGGTGGTTTCAATAGCAAAATTTCAGCGCCAAAACTGATAATTCCACTGCGATGTTGGTAGGTATCCCAATAGATTATACCTACCTTCTCTGGAACTGGTTTATGGAGTTATAACTGGAACTAATAGTTTTCTCCTGGGGAGATTATTCTCAATGCTTGTTAACACAGTTTCCCTATTGCTGGAAACCTCTCTCTATGTTCATAAAAATCCTTTTCCCCGGTCTAAGAACAGTTTACATTTTAGTTATATGTAAACCAACGTCTGGCCACATAAGTGTCAAACTTTGGCTAAGAAAAGAAAATGGCAGTTGAACGGTTACCAAGTCGCTGTTTGAGTCCTGGCGAGTTTGGCTCCTGGGTGGATTACACAATGTCACACTCAATTTCCCCTTTGTAGCTCTTTGTAGCAGAGAGTTCTCTCTCTTTTCTAGTTTTCTCACAGTCTTCAGGATTTCTCCTCGTTCTGCCTGAAAGGTCAAAAATGTGTGAAAGAAATTAGCGTATTTTCAGGGGGTTTTGCCAAAAAAAAAAGTATTTCTTGTTTTTATTCCAAGAAAAGATTTTTTCAATCCATCCCTCCTATTAAAATTTTATACATCTGTTTTGTTGTCGAGCCTCATTACCAAATTTCAGGGGGCTTCCGGCAAAAAACTTTTTTAAAGTTGTGTTTTTCTAGCTATGTTAACGATATTCAAACCTGCTTAGTAAATGAATAGTCACAGACCGCCCAGTCAAAATTTAGCATATTGGCCTCAAATTGTCATTTGGCCAAGCCCACAAGGATTCGAAACAACTAAGTTAAGATCCCCATCTCGTCAGTCAAAATTACAACAGTTCTTCATCAAATTTCTTTGCTCATTTAGAGACCAGGTTCAGGTCAAAACTCACCTCTTATCTGGTCATATGACTTTTACGTGGTGGCTGATACATTCTATTATCAAGAAATAAACCCTCAGCTGTGAGGAGTTTGTTACCCTGTGATTGGGTGGGTTTCCTTCCACAGGCATAAAGACATACAGATGTGTGTGTTATGTAAAAAGGTACGTAGAGTGTGAGCTCTTGGGGCAGGACCTGGTGTAAACAGATATACTAACTGTAACTGTCTTGTGAAGGTTCTCATTCATCCAGGTCATGGTATATCTGTTGTATTCAATTAGATCAACTGGACTTGAAGTTTAGTTCTTGAAGACGTTTCGCTAGTCATCCGACTGGCTTTCTCAATTCAGAGTGACTTGTACAAGAATCTGTGGCAATTATGTACCCTGGAAAATCCCAATTTAGCATATCACTGCCAAGTGTTAAGGGCGTGATTGGATAGTGGCTAAGAGGTGTTATAGGAACGCCCAGTGTAAGGTGTCAAAACAGCTTTGTACATGGCAGACAGTTGGGGCCGAACCCCCCCACCTCTATTTTAGACTGCTTGGTAGAAGTCAAGGAAAATGGTAATCTGGAAGTAGAGGTTTTCAGAAAACCAACACACACAGATCAGTATTTGATGTTTGACTCCCAGCACCCTTTAGATCACAAGCTGGGTGTCATCAGAACCCTGCAACACAGAGCTGAGAACATCCCCACTAGCACAGAGGCGAAGGCTAAAGAAATGAAACATCTCAGAGACCAAACAGCAACTGCATCAACGTATGGCCCAGCACAGAAGAGCCAATTCCTCGGGTCAGGACTCAGCCGTGTACCTGCATCTTAAGGATAAAGGACACACCTTTGAAGATTGTAATTCTTCAAGAGAGATTCTTCTGGTTCAAGAGAGGTATCAAGGAGGCCATTTATGTGAAAATAGAGAAACCAAGCCTAAATAGAGGTGAGTGTGTGTGGGGGGTTGAATGCGCCACCACAGCGTTAAAACAAAAACACATCTCTTCAGACACAGGACTAAAAATATCTTTAATGAGAATGAAGATTTGTCTTACTGCAAATAAACAGAGATTGCTCAAAATCTTCATATAGTGATTACCTCTAAAAAATGTAAATGGTACCATTGGAAATGTATTGTAGCGTATAACTATGATGAGGATTACTAAATCCAATGTCTTTAGGATATGTACTTTTTTTTTTCTGATCAGACAGATTTGCTTTAGAGAGAAATTAAATGATAATAAGGGAAATGTACAAACCAACCATGACCCACCTGCAGACTGTAAATATGTGTTACTAGCTGGGGGGGGGGGGGTTCTATGTTTTTGTTGGCAGGCAAAGATCTTTGAACATTAAGAACGAATGCGAGTTAGAAATGGTTAGCTTGCATTCTTTATTGGAGGATAAGCCAGCAAGAGAACATTTCAGGCAGAAGTCTGGGGAATTGCTTTATGTTGCTTTTGGCTGAAATGACTCTGGAAGTTTTTCCATTCCATCCCTGAGCAGTCAGAAAGAGTTTTGTGAAATATGACACAATAAAAGCCATTCATTACATCCGCCCCATCGTGCCTTCTGCAAACAAAAATGGCGGCTGGGTTCCAAATCTACGCGGGGGGGCAGGAAGGTGGGGGTCAGAGGGGCATTGGAACATGCTCAAAATTAACACCGGGATTGTGCGTTTAGAATGTTGCCTATATCCCCTCTCAGTGCAGTTTTACTCCCATAATTCTTGCTCCTAAGTAGCTAATTGTTCTGTTTTGCAGTTTAGCAGAAACTCACCATACTCAAATAGCAGTCAACTTGTGTGATTGCCATACATGAAGCTGTTGAACGCTCCCTTGGGTTACTCTGCAAGTGATCCTGTTTTCAATTATTCCCATGACATTTCTTTAATGACTAAAAGCAGTGCAGTCCTACATGTTCTTACCAGCCCGTGTGATGTGTCCAAACCAGTAATTATATATTCCAACACAAGGTGATTTTATTTCTCTGAACTCTTCAAAAAAACCTCACAGCAAGGAACTCTGGGAAATCTGTTCACAATAATTTAGGTTAGTAGTTCTTAACCAGTGTTTTCAACCTTTTTTTATTCTTGCAGAACCCAGTAAAACATTTATTATGTCTTGGGGAACCCCACCATAAAAATGATGTGTTATTATTTAATATCTTTCTTTTTCAGCTGTTAACTAATCAAATATTCATTATAATACAACAGACAGATTAAAAATAATATATATTTAAAAAGAGTGGAAGTTCCTGTCAAACCCCTAGCAACCTCTCAGGGTAACTGAGATTTTTTCATTGGGGAGGGGGGAGAAGAAACTTACCTTACATGCGAGTGACAGGTCCCAACTACTTCCTGGTTCAGAGTAACTATAGCGCGCATGCACGATAATGTGCGCTATAGTTACTCTGAACAGGAAGCGGTTGGGATTTTCCACTGCTGCTGCGGAGGATCACGTGTAAGGTAAGTTTCTTCTTTTGTCTGTTACTCCTGGTCAATTGATTGAAGAATAGGAGGTAAGGCATAGCTCCTTATCCTTCTGGCCTTCAATCAATAAATTAAAGGAATAGTTCACTTTTTGAGTGAACTATTCCTTTAATACCTGCAATTCTCAATATTTCTTAGTTTTAGAAACTTATCCAGCCCACTTTTAAAGCTATTCAATGAACTCGCCATTACCACATCTGCTGGAAGACAGTTCCAGTTTCACCGTTCTCACTGTAAAGAAACCTTTCCTAACCTGAAGATGAAACTTATTTTCTTCCAACCTTATTTTCTTCCAACCTTAAAGGATATATATCACGTGTCCTCTGATATGACCTATTAGTGAACAATGCACCAGAGTTAAGTATATGGCCCATTAATATATTTGTATATAAAGTGATCATATTTGGAATTCCAAAACTGCACCGCATATTCCAAATGAGGCCTTACCAGTGCCTTGTAAAGAGGGAGAATAATGTTTTTCTCTCTTGAATCTATTCCCCTCTTTATACAAGACAATATCTTGCTGGCTGTAGCCGTTGCCACCTGGCGTTGTTTGCTACAGCAAAGTCTGTTATTTCCCTGAGCCCCCAAAACTTTTTCCATTAGATATTCACTTTACGCAAAGTTATATATGGTGTAGGTGGCACAAGTATTGGTAAACCCCAAATGCAGCACCTTACATATATCATCATTGAATCTCATCTGCCATTCTGCTGCCCATGTATTGCTATCTGCATAGCCTGGCCTTAGTAGAATCATAGGATATATCTTTAGTTTACTTGTAGGATACAGTAATAGGATAAGTTGTTAGTAGACTCAAAGTCAGTAGACTGACAGGAAATGTCTTTGGCAGACTAATAGTCTTTATAAATGTCTTTAGTAGACTGATAGGTTAGGTCTTAGTAGACTGATAGGATATGTCTTTAGTAGGCTGATTGATCTTTAGCAGGCTTGTTTTTGTAGCGAAAGGACATTTCAGTTTCATATTTCTATGTAACTTAGTTATTGAGGTTGAATAAAGACATACATCCATCTAGTCCAACCTTTATACCCTTCTCTTTGTGTGGGGGATTCCTTCCTGAATCCAAATGACAATCAGAAAGTATCCTTGGATCAAACAAAACTACAGCATATGTATTAATGCCAGTAATTCTCAATATATTTTTCCCACTTATAAAACTATTTAATGAACTTGCCATTACCATGTCTGCTGGAAGACAATTTCACCATTCTCTGAAGAAACTTCAGAGTCCTCTGATATGATTGGAGCAAAAGGGGGGCTGTGGGAGCACTCCTGTGGCCAAATTACTTTATAACAAATAGTGAAGTGCTAATGATCTGACCAAAACATTAGAACAAACAAGAAAAGAGATGGTCAATGCACATTCCTGGGCCCCATATATCATAATATCTATGCTAGTGCAAACAGTAAAAACATGTTTGTTTGTTTTTCATGTTTTTACTGTTTGCACTAGCATATATTATGATATATGGGGCCCAGGAATGTGCATTAATCGTCTCTTTTCTTGTTTGTTCTGATATGATTGGAGAACACACACTATTTCTGCTCTCTTCTGGATGACGTCACAGCCAATGACTACCTGGTGACTTCTCAACTTAGCTGTATTCAGTGGAGGCAGAAGATTGTGTGCAGGGGCTTTAGGGATCACACAGAATAAATCAGTTCAGATGCACTCAATGGCAGTTTAATACAAATTCAGGGTTTAGGATGAATGGATATAAAAACTCATTTTGGGGATAGACAAACCCTTTATAATAATAGTGCAGACCTACTGTTCTAAATACAAAAAACGTTGTTACACGGGACATAAAAAACAAGAGACTTTAATGGAAAATAAAACCATCCAACATTAAAAAATCATCGGAAAACAGGGGAAAATGAACTTTATACATTCAAAGATAAGTTTTCCTTTATCATTTCTTTTTTGCAAACATCCCTGTTTTTTCTACCACCGTTTTTGTTCTGATTGAATCATGTCCAGTTTTTCATTCTTTTAATACTAAAGCCAATTAAATCAGTCAATAAATTATCCCCAAGCAGCAGTAGAGTTTGTGCCATGAAATATAATCCGGTTTCTATGAAAGATGCAGGAGATTCTAAAGTAAACATATTTTACAAGATTACTCAAGGGCCAAGTCCGCACTGCGAAGCCGATAAAAGTAGTTTTGGTGTGGAGATAGCGGTTTTAATGGACTGTGCGACTAAGGGAAAGGCCCCTTGGCAACGTAACATTAAATGCAAGAAGTTTACCAACTTTTGTAGATCACCCACCCACAATCACCCTCTAATATATCCCTCACCCAAACACCCCTAGTCAGCAGTTAACATACATTTTCTGTCTATAATGAAAATAATGTAAACATTTTGTATATTTCATTTAAATTTATGAGAAATAAGAAAGAAAATTGCCATATCCAATGGGAATTTGGAACCAGCAGGTAACTTAAAGCTCAAGTTGTAAAGCAGACAGGCAGTGCAGCTGTTGTAGGCTGGGTACACACCAGACGAGTTTTTGGGCCAACAGAGCATTCGCTAATAGCGAGCGCTCGGCCAGGACAAAGAACTGTCGATCAGGGGAAATTGTGGCCGCGACCGATCGTGCAGTCCCATTGTCCCGATCGCCTGTTCGTCTGATACGGACGTCATAACGTTGTGATGTCATTGTCAAGGCTTTGACTGGCAGATGCAACTGGAGCACTGAGGAGAAAGGTAAGTATTGTAAAAAAGGTGTTTGGGGTGTGTTTGCAGAAGGGATTACTCACCCCCAAAAGTTTGTTTGGGGGGGGTGAGAACAAACCCTTTAATAGGGTGATTGTGATTGAAAAACTACAGAAACAGTCAATCCAAACCTAAAAGCTCAAATGTTTGTAAGATATATATATATATATATATATTTTTTTTTTAAATAGTTGGGACTAAGGCGGTAATAATTTCAAGACCAGACATTCTATAAACATACCGCATTCCTATATTTTTAGTCAAATAGATGACAAATAGAAAAGTAACTTGTAAAACAGTTTTAGGGCTATGTACCGAGAGCCACTATTGCGTCTTAAAGTTCCGTTAATGTCTTAACGCGGATTTATCAACACTTAACATGACTTTTAGACGCAAGTTCCAATGCGTCCTTTAATCAGACGTTAAGTGAAAAAGTCCTATGTACAGAGAGGCAGTATATGTGCGCATTGCTATCAGGTGATTTCACCCTCACTATTGGCCCATTTTGTAATGTGTAATAGGTAGACGCAAACCAATCCCAAATCACGCATGCATGTATGTAGCAAGCAAGCTTTTCTTGATGTTACTTTATATATGCAACGCAAATAATTGTGCGTTCATTTATATTTATGAATGTATGTTCATTGTGAGCTATCGTGTGTGTTGCTAAGCCAATTAGTTAACTACTTAGCTAGCCACTACCTACTACCATAAACCGACCATAACAAATAACAGGAGCACATTTTGTTAAACGGGAAGTATGAGAACTTATTTCTCTGTAATTTAAGTCAATTTTAGAAAATTGTAAGTGGCCTGTGGATGTTTTTTGTTAGCGAGAGTACGTGCATTGCGTATGTGCCACAATTTACGCAATAAGTGGCCTGTGGATGTTTTTTGTTAGCGAGAGTACGTGCATTGCGTATGTGCCACAATTTACGCAATTCCACTACTAAAACACAAGCTAAGCTCTTAACGTGACTTTACAGCTATGTATCAAGACTTTAGCTTAGCTTTAGCAACTTTAGTACTAAAACACACATTAAGCTCTTAACGTGACTTTCTAACGCAAACACTTATGTACTATTAATCGCAAACGGTTTATTGAATACAAGTAACACTCGTTAACTTTACCATCTTTGCGATACCGGTTCTCGGTACATAGCCCTATTTATATTTTGTACCCTTTGATTGGGAACAGCCAGTCTCTGTGGCTGGGAACATTGTCTTGCATCATGGGCTGTAACGTAATGAATTCTCTACAGCAGCACAAAAAAAAACCAAATGCCCAACAAATGCAGTGTACAATGCTTAAAGGACAACTAAAGCCTCAGAACAACATGGAATTAGAAGGCAGATCTCCTTGTTATAAAAGTAGTAATCAGTGTCTCACCTCTCATTTTAACATGGTTGTTGAGAAATTAAACTGTCTAACATAAGGTTTGTATTCTATTTCCCATTATTCCAGTATTACACAGTATGGTCACTGACCATTATGTTCTTTACACATGCTCAGTCCTAAGATACTGCAGGCCACTAGCCAATCCTTTTACAGGATAGAATAGGCAAGAGAGCATGTGATTGAGATCAGGGGTGTGGCCAGTCACTGTACATACACAGTTATTTCATCCAGTTCTTCAAGTGGTAACAATGCTATTTACTGTATTGCTATTTTACAGTTTATTGGTGTTTTTAGAGGGTATATGTTCAGATTCTGGAGTGTAAAAATTTTGGTTTAGTTCTCCTTTAAGCTGATCTGTGGGCATTCTGTTAGATATAGACCAATTCATGCTACTTACAAATATAGCTATTATCAATAGCAAATGAAATGCATGCATTTGCAACCAAATCACACGTCTGAATCAGAAACTTAGGGGCAAACTTATGCCTGTGCCATTAATCTGCAGCAAACAGATCAACCAATCATTTTTTTTTTTTAACTGTAGTAGAACAATAAAAAGGTATAATCCAATTGGTTGAGGCAAATTAACAGCAGACAGTTTGCACCTCTTACTAATTAATTCTGAGCAAGCTCATACTCAATTCATAACAGATGTTAGTAAGAACACTGCAATTTTACCAAATTAAGACAAAAATTACAATGTTTAATGTTAATTTTAGGAAATGAAAATTCTATACATGAAAATTCGTACAAAGACTAAAATTAGACTTTACACAAGACATAGCAGGTAGACAAATCATGACAATATCAAGAGAGCTTTAAATGCCTTCAATGCCAGCAGAAGTGGGAATTAGTGCATCTGCACTACAGTTGGAGTGTTTCTCTCCAGTCACTAACAGATGAATCTTTCTGTAGTGTAGAAGTACAAAGTGTTCTTCTACGAGAGTTTTTGGTTATGTCTGGGGCAGGCTTGCTTTCCTTATATGGGTGGCAGACAGTTTCTTTCAGCAACTGTTGATAACTTTCTACTTGTGTAACCACAGACGTACACATGGATTTCCTTCTGCCTTTACGTTCTTCAACTTTTTCTTCCTGAATCCAGGACAATCCAGCAACCTCCGAATCTCTACGCAGTCTCATGCTACGTCTCACCCTCTTTTCACCTCTCGAACTGGACTGCAGTATATCCTCTATTGAAAAGACCTCATCAACTGATTTCTCCTCAAAACATACAGAAGCAATGGGATCCTCATCTGCTGGACCCTTCACAGTAGAACCTTCTGATGGAATTGAAGAAACAAACATGCTCCCACAATGGATCTTGGACGACCTTCTAGATTTTTTTGTTTTACTTTTTTCTGTTACAGATGAGACAGTATCTATGGTTGAAAAATTGTTGCTGATAAGGCCCTCAATCTGAACTATATTATCTTGAGACTTTACAAGAGCAACGTGAACAGGCATAAAATCAAATGTTTCCTTCTTTAGACTGTCAGGACCATTTATTATATCGGGATCTTGTGTTTTGGCTACAGGTAATTCTGCAGCAGGTTTAACATCCATTATTTCCCGTGAGCCAGTTTTATTTTTGAGGGAATGCCTCCTGGTTAAAGATGCATCACCTGATACCTTAGGTGCTTCACTCTCTTTCCTAATGGGCAAAGACACTTCCAACACTAATTTATCAGGTACATGGATAGAATCTTTGCTGGAATCAGCCTGGATAAAGGAGTCTATAGCAGGGTCTGAGACAAGTAAATTGTTTACACAAGTGTCATTACGACCACTGTTAAAGGAGACACTCTTTATTTCCTCAACTGGCTTGTTTTTTTCTGAATTCTCTATATTAAAAAGATTTGAAGGCAAAAGGTCTTTTGACTTGTCACATATAAAACCAGCATGGCTTCTTTTAACTTTTCCACTTCCTCTTCGTACACTTTTTATCTTTGTGGCTCGCTTTATTGATGTCTTGCTCCCTAAAATATTAAATAATTCAGATTAATGGAAGTAAACAGAACATTGTATTGTTAAATAAAATTTAAATTCTGATTATGTCTGAACATTCATCTGCGCCTACTCACTGGAAACTGAAGGCAATTTTGTAGCATTGTGGGAAAGGTTTGGTTAAATGTAGCAGTTAATTTGTAACCAATCAGACCTCTGCCTTTACATATATGGTGCTATTAGTATACGGAGTGCAAAGATCTCACTGTGTGATATGGGTTACTGAAAGGCTTCAAGCTCTGCCCATGCACTTAATAATCTGTTCGATTTCTACAGGAAATATCGATCAGCAGAAGCTGTGAATAATAAGACAATCGTCTATTAACGGCAGCAGCCTTTAAACCTAGTGCTGTATATACTCGAGTAGAAACCGTCCCGAGTAGAAACCGAGACACTTATTTTTACCTGGAAAAAATAGTAAAACTGATTGACTCGAGTATAAACTGAGGGTAGAAAATACGACCACTACTGCCTTCCGATTCTGTATTGTTTTGAGGATGTACAACTGTGTGGGAATTCTGTTATGCTTTCCTACCTTATACCCCCCATTCTCACTCTTTCCTATTTATTCTCACTCCTCACACTGAACCCAGTGTTCTCCCTAGGGTCTTTTAGCCGGGCGGCCCACCCGGCTACTTTTTCATGCCACCCGGCTGGAAAAAAATTCTTGAGAGAACACTTGTGATTTAAAAGAAGGTATAAGTAGGTTTAATAGGTGCCAATAGGTCAGTAAAAACTCCCACCAAAACTGCTCAGTTCAGACCACTTTTTTACACCTGCAAGATTATTTTAGCACGTTAACTAGCTTTTCAAGATCTCCAAGGCCACAAAAGGGTGTCACATGT
This sequence comes from Hymenochirus boettgeri, assembly GCA_019447015.1. Classification (NCBI taxonomy): domain Eukaryota; kingdom Metazoa; phylum Chordata; class Amphibia; order Anura; family Pipidae; genus Hymenochirus; species Hymenochirus boettgeri. The sequence goes on along the minus strand of CM033471.1, from coordinate 237,791,354 downwards.
GCTTGTGCTGCTATGTTACATGGGTTACCTGCAGATTTTGACGAACTACAACTCCATGCATTCTACAACCATGGAATTCTGGGAGTTATAGTTTTCAAACATCTCATGGGACGAAGACATCCCTGACCTATATAATGAGCATGATGCAGTGCACATTTTCCCTTACCACCAAATTTCCCCGTCCTACCCCACCCGGCTACTTTTTCATGCCACCCGGCAGGAAAAAAATTCTGGGGAGAACACTGTGAACCCATCCTCGTGTCATAATAGGTCCCCCATCTGTTCCTATTCCTCCCAACACCCCTTTTAAAGCTTCATTGATTTCAGCTCATGCTCCCTCCTGAAAGAAAAATGGTGAGGAGAGCCACTGCCAGTTCTGCTGATATCTGCTGCCTTTAATCCTGTTTTACCCATGTTCCTCTCCTGGAAGTCAGGTGTAAATTACTGCTCACCTGTTCTTAAAGGGCAAGTCCAGCCTCAAAATGAAAACTTACATACAGGTAAATCACCCCCTAAAACCCTAAACGGTAATAGTTTGAAATCTGAATTATATAAATCTAACCTGGAATCCTGCACAATGTCCTGTTCCCCTGTTTCTGCTTCCTGGTTCTTCCAGTTAGCAACTGTCAGTTATGGATTTAACAGTTGACATCACAGCCAATGACTGAATGTTAATCCCCTGTCTGCCTCTTCTGAGCATGCCCAGGCTCAGTACAGGTTTCTAAATTGCTCAGTTTCCATGAGGAATCCAGAAGCATAGCAGGCATACAGTAATGAATTCATAGGACATAGTATGATATATTAACATATTTTAAAGAGGCCATTCTTTCTAAAAGACGTTCTTATGAGGGTGGAGTTGCCCTTTAAACAGAGTAGTGGTGCTCCTTATCATTGCCTCTCCACCTCCTATGCAATGGCTGTTCCCTGCTCTGCCTCTCCTGAACATTGGCTGTTCCCTACTGTCTCTCCCCCTCCTGTGCAATGGCTGGATCACGGAACTTCACAGAGAGGGAAATGCTGCCACGCCCTATATCAATTCTAAGGCTGCAACCAATCCAGCACCCAGTTTCACGGAGGACTAGCACCAATTAACAGTAAGAACATTTCTGGCCAGGCTGACCATCCCTCCCACTCCTCTTGGAGGCACGTGCACCACGGACTACCAGGGAGTTCAGTTCAGTTGGAGGGTATGTAGAGTGAACGACTGACCCGAGTATAAACCGAGATTGGCTTTTCAGGCTGATTTTTACGTGCGATTATTGGCCGTTCGTTACGTGTGCCTTGTGCTCAGTGGGACTTGTCTTGTCCGATACTAGAGTTTAATTTTCAGTACTCAACCTCAACCTTCAGTACTCATTAGAACATTAACTTAGAAAGGTACTATTGTGCTTAAATTATACCCACCTCCACTTGCACCATGGCTGAATAGTACCCAGGGAGAGGACCTAAAGCTCTAAGGTCCTCTCCACTGTGTTGTTCTTAGAACTACAGCGGTACCTACCTAAAGTTTCCAGTCCTCTTTCAATCTGCCAGCGACAAAGCCAATGAGAAGACACAAGCAGCGCATCTTCCCATTGACCACATTGCAAAGGTGAAAGAGGGCTGTAGCAGCGAAGGAAAGTTTAGGTAAGTATTGTTGTAGATCTAAGGGAAACCTAGGGGTCAGGTCCTATAGGTTTGTGTCCACCCCCTGGGTACTATAAGTGGCAGGCAGAAAAAGAACGGGAGGTGTTGAATATAATTCTCCTTTAATTCATCAGGCTATAGAAATGGTGCACATTCTAGCATACTATGCAGGACGAATACAATAATACACTACACTTGTGGAGACAAATTCCTAATAAACTGTGGTTAACAGTAGGGAACTCCCACTTATGTTTCTTGGCTCTGTGCTGGAGCACCACAAGGCTTTCTAATATGGCTTCTGCCAATATGGGATGGTACACAAGGGACCTCTTTGTGGGACACTCTTGTCTCTGAGGCTAATTTATAATACTCTACAATGTTTTACTTCTTTACAAACATTAAACCTGTTGTTCAGAAGTTTTCATATTGAGGTAAAATAAAATTAAGTTTTATTTCAGAAAACTAAAATCATCATGAAATTGATCGTGATGTGCCACATGGGAAATACTTTCTGCAGGAATTATCAACTGGAATGACCATGTCTAACTACATAGGTTGGCTCTGCTAAACAATGGAACAATAAAATTTGTCTAATAAAATACAAATGATGCTCTTACCCAGCGATACGTCAGATGAAGCTGGAGGGGTAGGTAGACACTCTGGGAGTTCAGGTATAGGACTAAGAAGTGGCTTTTTAGAGACTGTCTCCCGATCCACATACTTCATCTTCTTGGATTTGACCCTGCCCTTCTTGCCTTTCCCACGGGGAGCTCTGATCTAAGATAAGAAGTAGGGAAATCATTCTTACACATATTCCATGCTGAAATGCCCATATTTACAAAACGGAGAAGAAACAGATAAAAAAAAACAAAGTCCCCGTACTACTGCTCAAGACACAGGAAACCAAGCCACGTACTCATCCTTCCAATAGGACATGAATGAATGAAAAAAAGTAACATAAAACAAAAAAAATTTGAATTGCTCAAATATAAAAGGGAATCATGTACAAGGCTTGTTATACAGTGTCTCACAGGATCAATGACTAGACATAGTTATGCCTATTGTTGCTGTGTGTACAGGTTTACCATTTGCTACACCATGGATGGTTTCAAATCTGGTCACTTTTAAAAGGGATATCAGACTCACAGGAGGGTTGGGGGAGACAAGAAGGATTATGGGAAGAAGATTTGATAAATGACAAATGTCCAACTAGAACATGCAATTTAAAGCATAGCTGCAACCATTTGGGGTTTTAGATTTTAGAACACATTAGGTGGCCATACATACGAGCGATAATGGGTAAATCCAGTCGTCCCACAACGAGATTTACCCATTATCGTTCATGTGTATGGGCTTTTCCCGACTGACCGGAATGCCGACTAATAATGGTAGTCGCCACTACGGTTGGTCAAAACGGAAAATTCCCGTCGGCCGTTATACGATCGTACCGTGCATATGGCAATCGGTCACGTATGTGTGCATGGTTCCCACAGCATGTGTGCCAACAGATACAAATGTGATCTGTCCGTACACATGCTGTACAAATTGCATGTGTATGGCCACCTTTACTTTGGCTGTCCTTTAATTATGTATGCACATATGTACATACCTGTGATTTTTTGGCCACAACTCGTACAGGCTTCTTATCCTTTTTAGGCTTCACATTTTCTTCACTGAGCTTTGGACTCTCGCTAATATGCTGAGTGGTTACCAAGTTGGTATTCAAACCATCCTCAGAGCCAAAATTCTGTAAGGAAACAAATGTTTTCTGAAATGCTATCATTATGTTAATGGAAACCGAATGTCTCGAATGCTATCAGCAGTTAATAGAAAATACATTAATTAGGAAGATTTAAAAGTTCTTATTAAAGGGGAACTGTGGTACAAAAATGACTTTAGGTAAATTGATAGGAATTGCTCTCCTGAGAATTTTTGCAATTTACTTTCATTGTTTATTTTGCATAATTTTGGAGATATTTACATTTTTGTGTGCGATATGGCATCACCAGGTCCCCTGCACTTCCTGCTCTAAAACCATGTGACAGTCACTCTGCCCTATGTCTCCTCCTGCCCTTGCAGCCCCCTGGTCCCTCCCACTCATGGCCCCTTCCCTTACAGCCCCACTTGGCCTGGCCCACTCGCGGGGTGCCGTGAGAACCCTGGCTGTTTTCACATAGTGGAAGAGTAGGGCTGTAGATTCCCTTACCTTCACTGTGGGGATCTCCAAACAGCAGGGAGCGGGAGGGACTTCCTGTCTTCCTCACACACTGAAGTCTGAGGCTGTGCTCGCCTGCGGCGAGGTGAAGGACCAGACTTAGGAATGTCACATGTCATCCTCCAACCCATTAACTTTCTGGTCAGTTATTTTTTTATATCTTGGCCTGTGGAGCACGTAGAGAGGTGGTTGATGGCTCAATTTAAAGGTAGGAAACTTGTATGGAAACCACAGTTTCCCTCTTTAAAAATGGTGCTAATTTTGCCAGAGCCAATCAAATCTTATGTAACACTTGAAAACTAAAATCGGATTGGTTTGGACAAAATTAGCACCATTTTTAACGATAAGAACTTTTATTAAATCTCCCCGAGTTGTCTAGGTACAGCAATTCACCAAGCCTTCTAAAGCAGAGCAATAACATAGTGGTCCCCAAACACCGGGTTACAGATTCCCACTCACACCCAAGCTCCAAACAGGAGGAATGTAAACAAATACATAAATAAACTGCCTGTGGAGTTGTACAAATTAGTGCAGGTCACAATTCATTAAAAGCCCATCTTAAAGCCACACTAACTGATGTAATGAATGTTTGTGTGGCCTTAACACTAGTTTTGTGGTGGCAGTTACATTACTCATTTCAATAGCACAGGAGATGGATAGTAGCTTCTGGTGCATCACAGTAGCATGCAAATAGTTAAAAGGCTAGAACAGAGTTCTTATAATTAAAGGGGAACTGTGGTCCAAAAATTGAGGAAAATTGATAGGAATTGCTCCCCTGAGAATTTTTTTCCATTGTTTATTTTGCATAGTTTTGAAGATATTTACATTTTTGTGTGTGATATGGCAGCAGCATCACCAGGTCCCCTGCACTTCCTGCTCTGAAACCATGTCAGTCAATCTGCCCTGTGTCTCCTCCTCCCTTTTGCAGCCCCCCTGGTCCCTCCCACTCATGGACCCCATGGTCCCTCCAGTTGCAGGCCGCCCATGGCCTATTATCTTACAGCTCCATGTGGCCCCACCCACTGGTGGGAGCCCGAGCCCCGCCCACTCACGGTTGCCATGGGTTACTCCGACCCCCCCTTACAGAAAACTTTGTGGAAACAGCCTTTTCAGGCAGAGTGAGAACTCTGCCTGAAAAGGCTGTTTTCACACAGTGAAAGAGAAGGGCTGTAGATTCCCTTACCTTCTCTGTAAGGACTTCACACAGCAGGGAGAGGGAGGGACTTCCTGTCTCCCTCACACACTGAGGGAGTCTGAGGCTGTGCTCGCCGGCGGCACTGTGCAGGAGAAACCTCAGAAATATCACAAGTCAGCCTCTATGCTGGAGGGGGGCGACCCCCTAGGTACTACCAGTTCTGCACGTTTCACAATATCAATAAAGCCTAAAGCTGGAAGCGTCACTTCCCTGTCCTTCGGAATAAGTCTAGGCGAAGTATCTCTCCCGAACGCTAGTTTCTGGTCGAGTGGAGGACCCATGGTAAGGGTGGACCACCATGGCTAGGTTAGGCTAGTACGGGGAGATATGGAACCAGGTTGAAACCTTGAGGCAGGGGGGTGCAAAAGCTCGGGCTTCCCATAGCACTACTGTGCACAGGGTTAGCATGTGTTTTCCTTCACTTCCTGCCATGGCTGAGGCCATGGCAGAACAATTTTTTACCCCGGGCCGAAAGGCTGGGGCCTATTGGCTCACCACTTTATAAATTGTGCACTAGGCACCATAATTTATTTAACTGGCACTATTCATGTACACTTTTTTTTTGGTTTGTTCACGTTTTATGTGGCGGGATTGCCTGGGTCCTTTTTAGGACCTTCAGGCTTATCCCATTCAAACCCCCCCTGGATGCTTCCTGGTGGCAGCTGGGAGCAGAAAGTGAGGGCTAGTATGGTGTGGTTCCTGACGCCTACCGAACCACTTGCACGCTTGTGCACTTGGTGAGTGATCACTGAAAGCTCGCACCCTGAGCTTTCGATTAAAAAAATAAATAAAAATGACACTACACAAGCAAGTATATTGCTACACACTTAATATACTGGATGTAGGATGGTTTTAGTCACCTTAGTAAGAGATTTATATGCAGTCGGGTTCCCCAGCAACAAGCAACTTCCCTTTTTATACAAAATACAATTTATTTCACTGCAACACAGCATTGCCTAATGAGTGTTATGAAAAAAAGACCTACCTTCCTTTTTAAAGACCTCGTCACTCTCCCAGCAGTGGCAGCAGATTCAAAGATAAAGAAACTCTTATCTGTAATTAGTAAGTTATGTTAATTAGAGAGAAAATCCAACACAAGAAGGAGAAAGACTGCATTAAAGCATGCCATAGCAGATACATGCTCTATTTCTTACCAGTGGATTGTTATCAAAAGATATCAGCAGTTAAGGCAGGGTAAACACAGATCGATATTTCAACCCAATTCACTGGTGACCACAATTTTGGCACGATCAGCTGAAATTTACAACATATCTGATTGAACTTTCTTCTGATTTGGACAAAGGTCTGAGCAACACAAGTTAATGAAAGTACCACCAATAGGTCAACTTTATTGACTGAATTATTGATTGGTGGGGTAGAAATATCAGCCTGTGGGTATCTAGCCTTAAGCGGCAAGAAAGTAAGGTGCAGCATTTTTGAAGCACCCAGTACAAGAAGCAGTCAGAGTAGTTCCCTTCCGTGTCACTGGATGATGCATAGATCAGTCAGTTACAAGATGGTTTATCTGCCAAGCAACCCAGCCTGTCAGGTGCCACTGGAACAAGGAATAATAAGGGAGCAAGAGAACCACCAGGCTTAAATGAGAACATGAATTTAGAAAGTCTCCTGAACATATAACGTCCTGTGTTAAGGTTGTTTGATGCAGGATGAAATGTATTTAATTCAATTCCTTTTTGGGATCATTATCATATTGCAATAAGAGAATTCTTTGTAATAGTTGTTTTTCGGAAAAAAGCCATGGTAAGTGGTGAGATTTAAAATTAAGTAAGATATTGAATAGCTATTGTTATTATAAAGTGACAACTGTAGAACGTTACTTTGTTATACCCCAGGGGGTCGTAACTATGTTGCGAGTGTGAGAATGCTATTTAAGCAGGTGCATTAGGACCTCTCGCAAGACCCTGACGAAGTCCCGAGCGGGCGAAACGCGCATCGGCATGGCGCCTCAGGAGTAGTGAAGCAGATCTAGTCTGGCTTTGGCCGCAGTTATTTGGAGTCTCACTGTTTGTATTAGGATCCCTTCAACACATCTAGTACAGTTCTCCATACACCACGGAGCTGGAACTGGTTGCAGGACTGGGTGAAGGACCATCTAAGCCACACAGCCCGGTCCCGGTCAAACACTGTTTTCCTTAGGATTCCTTTTCATAGGTGGGACTGTGCATAACATTAGATGTGTGGGTGAGAGACACCACCTGTGAACTATTTGGATCGATAGGCTCAGTTGCTGACTGTTGCAAGGAGGTTAGATGGGGGACGCCCCGTCTACCTAGACTAAAGGCTTCACTCTACAGGGGCACTTTTTAACTGTGATTAACTTATATACTGTATTATATTCTGTATTTTCTATTATGTGTTTTTGTTATTTTGTACAATAAAGGTGCATATAGTTTTCATATTGGGGTCACAAGGCTGAGTGCTTGTTCATAGGGGATTCTTTAGGATCTGGTTCTTCAGATCCATTTCTAGTAATGGAGTATTTATTCTGTCCCCGTTAGCATCGTAGAATTCTATGTAGCCATCCCCTTAAAAAATGTAGTGCACTCCTTGTTCAATAATTTAATGCCACTGGATCAAGGGTTAAGCTGCTGACATAACCTGTGTGTTGTCTAGATTTTGGAGCTTTAGCTGATCACATTGTATGAAGGGAGTCAACAGCTGCAGTTTTCATCTCATATTCTATGGAAGCTTCATCTTAGTATCCATTTATCCAATCCAAGCATTCTTTCAATTTATCACTATACAAAATATTACTATCAGTCATAGAAAGCTTTAAAATTTAATCTCTCTCTATATATATATATATATATATTTATAATTTTATTTAAGAGGCAACCTGGGATCAGTGCCTCTTGTCTCCCTCTAATCCATCAGTTTGACCTACTTCTTGTCTTTCCCAAAGATCGAATCGAATAGTAAGATGATTGGGAGCCAAGCTCGAGATGTAAACCAGCTACGTGCAATTAGGCTTTACCTCCTATTCGTTCCATTATATAAACTGCGGATCCAAAACTATCAAAAAGGATGAATATAGACATGGAACTTGGATTCCCCATTGTCAGTCACTAACACTTACAAGTCTTTATATTTGTTTTAATAACCAATATCAAATACATAACCTGATGAGCCGAGACAATTCAACCAAAAAGGAGAGGAAGCAGAATAGAAATTTGTTCTTGTCGGGATACAAATCTTAGTTTTAATTAACAAGCAAAACTAATATCAGGAAAAATCCTGGAATTCACAAACATTGTTAATAAAATATGGTATGATGTATTTATTATATTTATAACGCAGAATTGGACCAAAGTCCATGCGTTACAGGGTAATACTTTTGAGATGAAACATTTTACATTTAACATAAATGTGATGCTTTCTTGACAAGCTATGATAAGTCAGATCATTTCCATAGCAAGTTTTAAGAACATGCCAGTTTTTTTTATTCAAGTTTATTATGTTTGATCTGTGCTTGCAGTACTTTGGGCCCTGTTTGTGCCAAACCGTACACCATTCAATAAGAGAACTATAGGGGCCTAGTCATTATGGTAACACTTGTATATATATATATATATATATATATATATATATATATATATATATATATATATATATATATATATATATACACACACACACAATGTTGAGCTGTACTCACCATTTGCAGGTTCTGTGGCCAAACTTATAGAATCTTCTTCCAAAATGGATACGTCCAACCGACACTCTCCCACTTTCTTTGGCTCAACAACATGTTCTATAAGCAGAATTTAACATATGGTGTGATCAAAAACTGGGAATTTTGATAGAGAAACAAATCTATCATCTCACAAGAGTCTTGATATAAATAATGTAGTAGGGTTGCAATATCTAAATGTGGAATTTGGAAATGTTTATTTCACGTAAACTGCATAGCTAATCTGTGAGAACTCTGATGCATATCCAGGGAAAAGAATGAATAAAAAGCTTACAAACATCGAGAAAGAAACACCATGGGGCAGCACGGTGGCTCAGTGGTTAGCACTGATGCCTTGCAGTGCTGTGGTCCTGAGTTCTATTCAACCCTTGGACACATCTGCAAGGCGTTTGTATGTTCTCCCTGTGCTTGCGTGGGTTTCCTCCGGCACTCCGGTTTCCCCCACAATCATAAAGACATACTGATAGGTTGTATGTGTACATAAAGTGATTAGATTGTAAGCTCTTCAGGGCAGGGCCTGATGTGAATTGAGTAAATAATTGTAAAGCGCTGTGGAATATGTAGCGCTACATAAGAAATGAAATACATACATACATACCATATAGCACAATCCAATGCGGATTGTGGCAACCTCTTCTAAAGTAAGGAACGTGGATGAAGCGAATTTTTTTATGGATGAGTGGGAACTGTTTGATTTTAACACTTGGATTAAAGGGCATGTCCACCCCTTTTTTAAACTTTTTATATATTATACATATTAATCCCCCAGCCCCAACCGCCGTAATAAAATTATTAGAAAGTGCCCCGATATGTACTTACCTTCCCTCTATCCTCCGCGGCAGTCTCCAGGCCCTCTGCTTGCACGGAAATGCAAGCAGGGGGCGGGACCGGCAGCCGCGTCCCTGATTGGCTGAGAGGCAGCCAATCAGGGACACGGCTGCTCAGAACGTCGGAGGATAGAGGGAGGGTAAGTACATATCGGGGCACTTTCTATGAATTCTGTTACGGTGGTTGGAGCTGGGGGATCAATAGAGACAGGCGCAGGATGAGTCACCCAGACCTTCTACACTACAATTTTCTTGGCTTTGGAGGGGCACAGCATGGCAACCATAAGGAGCTGGGATGTAAGGTAAGAATTTTTGTACACTACAGAGTGGGGCCAGTATGGGGTTAAATTTGAGTTTTGGGGGTGGACATGCCCTTTAAGGACAATGCTGGATAGGATGGTCTAAGGTTTAGACCATCCTATCCAGCACTGTCCTTAATCCAAGACTCTAAGCACTCTAGTAATATGAGAGAATGCCTGGTTTTCAATCTTTGTATCTGGCTTCTGTTAGGTAAGACATGGGCTCCTCCTTTACTTCAATTAATGCAATAAAGGAAAAAGTCACTTTTTCAGTGAACTATTCCTTTAAATGTTGGGGATGTAACATTTGTTACTTTAATAAAAGTAATGCTCTTTGCATCTTTATAAATATGTGTATCAATCTGTGTTAGTTGCAACCACTTTCCTTACCCAAAACCCACATTGTTGTTTCTAGGTTTTTAACTATTTTTTCCCTGCGCCATCAGCACTGTCGACTTTAAATAATAGTCAGTTTATTGATTACTTTTTAGGATAATCCTTAAAAATCTGTATTTTCTCTATATGTAGCCAGGGATGATATAGCAACTTTAATAGACTACAGACACTATAACCTGAACTGTTTCTTAATCACAACACAAACGATGAGTGAAACCTGTATAAGAACCTAATACAATAAGTGGTGAAAAACTTTGCCCCACTATTAATTTGCAGCAACTAATCGGATTTTTATTGGTCAACTGCAGCTGGATAACATCTAATTGGTTGCTAAAGGTTAAAAGCATGGGCAAACATTTTTCACCTTTCATTGCATCATGTCCATTAACCCTTTCCCTGCCACAGATCGTATATTCACGATCTGTGCAGAGAATGCTTTAACTGCCACAGATCGTGAATATACGATCTGTGGCTTCCCCTTTAAAAACGGAAAAACACCGCGCGCTAGGGCCGACCCGGGGGCAGCATTCAGCTGCCCCCCTATCCCCCTCAACCCCCCCTCGGTTGTGTCCAAATCCGAGGGGGGGATCGGGAGTTATCATACCTTTTCTGCCGTGACCGTACAGGAGCTTCTGGTCCCACGTGGATGAAGAGGAGGAAGCGGAAAGGGAGACCCCGGTGACGTCACGGAGCTTCCTCCTTCACCGGGGTCTCCCTTGAAGTGGTAGGAGACTGCCCCTGGTGGTCTAGTTGAGGTACTGCAGCTTGATCTCAATTTGATCATGCTGCAGTACCTAGTATAGAACAAGCTGTCAAGCTGCCAGCTTTTCTATACATTTTGTGAATGGAACTCAAAGTTCCATTCACAAATAGGATTTTTTCTAAGTCTTTGCTACTTAACGAAGACTTAGAAAAAAAATGGGGACAGAGATCAATATTTGGTGATCACTTCTGATCACCAAATTATTGATCTTTGCCAATGAATGAAAAATCACTTCCTGGAAAATGATTTCCGGGAAGTGATTTTTCCGATCGGATTTCGAATTGGAAAACGGGCATTTATGCCCGTATTCCAAGTTCGGTATCATTCCCTAAGATGATCTGATGATTATCTTTGGGAATGATCGGGGGAAAAAAGGGGAAATACACACAAAAAAATTCTTAAAGTGATACACACACCCTTTTTTTTTACCCTAAAACTATAAATTAGAAAAAAAAGTTGTCTTCTCCAAGCTCCCCAATGTCCCCAGTGATATCGGTAAAGTAAACGCGGATACTTATTTGTTCGATTTCAAGGGAAACTAAGCCTATATTTTATAAGGAAATTTTGCAGAGGTACCAAATAAAGACCGTATTGAATTTTTAGGATCAGTAAAGTGTGCAAAAACGTGTGTGACTCTCCATACTAACCGACTTCACTAAAATACCACTAAAAGGGGGAGCGTGGTGTTGTGGGGGGTGGGGTTGTGGCGTTTTTAAATTTTTTCTTGTAACTGCACTTCTAAATGCGTCCCATTTGAGCTAGTTGGTGGCCTCGTCTCTGTTTGCACCCACGCAAATGGCACACCGTTTGATTCAGGACATTTGGGAGATTGCTATTTAGTGGGTTTTTTTGCTTGTCAAGTGGTTTAGGTAGGATTTCAACCCTTGAATCATCTCATTTTATTTTTCACAAAATCTCGTAAAAACACAGAGTTTTGGATCGGTGGGTCTGGAATTCTTCATGTATGTATGAAACCATGGCACCATAACGTAGCTGAAGGTGTGTAGATTCCAAAAATATATAGTTTGTGGAGGGAATTTCCATGTTTGGGACTGTTTCCTTAGAAAAAGTTAGGCTGTTCAAATTACAGAGCACTTTGATTTTTTCTTGTAATTGCATTTGTGCATGCGTCCATTTGAGCTAGTTGGTGGCCACGTCTCTGTGTGCATCCACGCATATGGCATACCGTTTGATTCAGGACATGTGGAGATTGCTATTTAGTTGGTTTTTTTGTTGTCAAGGGGTTTAGGTAGGATTTAATCTTGAATCATTCATTTATTTTTCACAAAACCTCGTAAAAACACGGAGTTCTTTGGATCGCTGGGTCTGGAATTCTTCATGTATGCATGAAAGCATGGGACCGTAATGTAGCTGAAGGTGTGTAGATTCCAAAAATATATAGTTTGTGGGGGGAATCTCCATGTTTTGGGACTGTTTCCTTAGAAAAAGGGTAGGCTGTTCAAATTACAGAGCACTTTGATTTTTCTTGTAATTGAATTGTGGCATGGTCCCATTGAGCTAGTTGGTGGCCACGTTCTGTGTGCATCCACGCATATGGCTACCGTTTGATTCAGAACATGTGGGAGATTGATATTTAGTGGGGGGGTTTATTGCGGGGGGCATTTCAAAGTTTGGGGCTGTTTGAAATTACAGAGCACTTTGATATTTTTCTTGTAATTACACTGGTGCATGCATCCATTTGAGCTAGTTGGTGGCCACGTCCCTGTGTGCATCCACGCATATGGCATACCGTTTGATTCAGGGCATTTGGAAGATTGATAATTGACAAGTTTTTTTTACATGACATGGAAATTTGCCATGATTTTTAACTTTGAATGTATTTTTATAAATTTCCTGAAAATCTGGTAAGAAAGCGAAATTGTACACAAAACTGCACCACACCATTGGTGGTATGCATAAAAGAATCACACCAGTGTGTAGCTGAAGGTGTGGTAGAGTCCAAGAATATATGTTTTGGGGGGTATTTTAATATAGAGGGGTGTTTAGTCTGACAATCTGAAAAGTTGCTGTAATTGGGCCACTGTTCATTGGCTCACTTTGTGGCTAGTTGATTCCACGTCTGCGTGTGTAACCATACATAGGGCATACCGTTTGATTCAGAACATTTGGGAGATTGATATTTGGTAACTTTTTTTACATTACTTGGGATTTGGCATGATTTCTACCTTTGAGAGTGTTTTTTTTTTTAATTTTTTTAGAAAATCTGCTAAAGCTGTGAACTTCTACGAGAACTGCGCCCACACCATTGATGGTACGAATGAACAAACTACAGAATTTCGTAGATAAAGGTGTGTGGATTCGAGAAATTATGGTTTGTGGGGGTTGTTTTGTGGGGAAAATTGAGACTGTTCAATTCAGATTTGACTGAATATTTTTGCTGTTTCTGAGCCATGTTGCATTGTTTCACTTTGTGTCTTGGCTTCCACGTCCACGGGTGTAACCAACATATGGCATACCGTTTGATTCAGGACATTTGGGAGATTGATATTGTAGCTTTTTTTTACATTCCTTGGGGTTTTGGCATGATTTCTACCTTTTGAAGTTGTTTTTGTTCATTTTTTCAGACAAATGCGAATTTCTACGAAGAACTGCGCCACCACCATTGATTGTATGAATGAACAAACTACAGCGTTACGTAGCTGATAGGTATGTAGATTCTGAGAATATATAGTTTTGCGGGGGTATTTCCAAGTTAGAGGGGTGTTCAGTTGGAAAATCTGGGAAATGCTGTTATTGGCTCACTGCGCATTGTTTTACATTTTGACTAGTCGTTCCACGTCAGTGTGGTAACCACACATATGGCACACTGTTTGATTCAGGACATTTAGGAGATTGATATTTGGTAAGTTTTTTTAACATTACATGGGTTTTGTGGTGTGATTTTGTAACTTTGAAATGTATTTTTCTCTATTTTCCAGAAAATTGTGTAGAAATGCGAAATTCTACGAAGAAACTGCGCCCACAACATTGATGGTATGAATGAACGAACTACAGTGCTACATAGCTGAAGGTTTTAGATTTCAGGAATATATAGTTTGTGGGGGGTATTTCTGATGATCAGGGTGTTTTGTGGAAAAAACTGCAGACTGTCCAAATTCGGAGTTGGCTAAATATTTTTGCTGTTTCTGAGCCATCGTGCATTGTCTCACTTTGTGGCTTTTCGCTTCCACGTCGCGTGTGTAACCACACATTGGCATACCGTTTGATTCAGGACATTGGGAGATTGATATTTAGTAACTTTTTTTTAGATTCCATCAGGTTTTGGCATGATTTCTACCTTTTGAAGTTGTTTTTTGTTCATTTTTTCAGAAAAGTGCGAACTTCTAAAAGAACTGCGCCCACACCATTGATGGTATGAATGAACAAACTACAGCGTTACATAGCTGAAGGTGTGTTAGATTTCAGGAAATATATAGTTTGTGGGGGGTATTTCTGAGTTATCAGGGTGTTTTGTGGAAAAAACTGCAGACTGTCCAAATTCGGAGTTGGCTAAATATTTTTGCTGTTTCTGAGCCATCGTGCATTGTCTCACTTTGTGGCTTTTCGCTTCCACGTCCGCATGTGTAACCACACATATGGCATACCGTTTGATTCAGGACATTTGGGAGATTGATATTTAGTAACTTTTTTTTAGATTCCATCAGGTTTTGGCATGATTTCTACCTTTTGAAGTTGTTTTTTGTTCATTTTTTCAGAAAAGTGCGAACTTCTACAAAGAACTGCGCCCACACCATTGATGGTATGAATGAAAAAACTACAGCTTTACATAGCTGAAGGTGTGCAGATTTCAGGAATATATAGTTTGTGGGGGTATTTCTAAGTTACGGGGTGGGTGTTTGTGGAAAAAACTGCAGACTGTCCAAATTCGGAGTTGGCTAAATATTTTCGCTGTTTCTGAGCCATCGTGCATTGTCTCACTTTGGGCTTTTCGCTTCCACGTCCGCGTGTGTAAACACATATGGCATACCGTTTGATTCAGGACATTTGGGAGATTGATATTTGGTACCTTTTTTTTACATTCCATGGGGTTTTGGCATGATTTCGACCTTTTTGAACGTTGTTTGATGTTCATTTTTTTTTTAAATCTGGTAAAAGTGCAAACTTCTACGAAGAACTGCGCCCACACCATTGATGGTATGAATGAACGAACTACAGCGTTACATAGCTCAAGGTGTGTAGATTTCAGGAATATATAGTTTGTGGGGGGTATTTTTGAGTTGGGGGGGTGTTTTGTGGAAAAACTGCAGACTGTTCAAATACAAAACTGGCTAATTTTTTTTTGCTGCTACTGACATTTGGCACTGGTCACGCTCTGGGTTAGTTGGCAGCCATGTCTCTGGGTACACCCATGAATGTGGCATACCGTTTTATTCGGGAGGGGTTAGGCTTTCATATTTGAGATGCGTTTGAACTTTCCTCCACAGTTTTTAGCTGAAATTCGCATTTGATTTTGTCTCTGATTTTACAGTTGAGGAAAAAAAGGAAAATGTGAGAAAGTAACTTACAATTTGACGAAGAGCTGCATCCGGGTATCTGCATTTTGATCGAAACTAACCTCACTCATAAAATCCTGCGGGTGTGTAGTTTCTAAAAATATCTCACTTGGGGGGATATTTTAGATAATTTGGTAGATATTCTATGTTAACTGTCAGTAGTGGTTATACATTTTAATTTGGTGTAATATTCTAGGAGGTGCAGTTTTAGTTTGGGGGGGTCTCCTGTACAGGAAAAGTCGGGTACCTACATATATCTGGTATCGTTGTACTCGGGAGTGTCTGAGCTTTTAGAAACAGTAAGATTTTTGTGTGTAACCTTAAGATAACTATAAGTAAAAATGGGAAAAATCCATGAAAATTTGCAAATTTTTCATTTTTTTTACATATTTTACCCATAATTTCAGTAAAATTTCCAGAAAAGTTACAAAATTTTGTTACCATGTTAAAGTAGACTTTGTGCTGAAAAAAACAATGTATAATATTCCTGATTTACTGCAAGGTTTCCTACTGTAAAATTAGTCTAAAGCGATTGAGGGCAAAATCCTGAAAATTCTTCTGGCAGTTAACGCAAAAAAAAATGAAAATCTCCTGGCAGTGAAAGGGTTAAAGGGTCACTATACTCACTGAAACAACTTTACATTATCTGAAACTACAATTTGAGAGCAGTAAAATGGTGGTACTCACATATTTATCTGTGCTTGCTTTGTCATTAAATTATAAATGTTTAATGAGTGCTCCTAATTGCCCCCACCCTCCTTTACTCACTGCCTTCTTGTAGTGTCTGCAACACTTATAAGTTCTGCACAGCCTCAACATGGACAATGCTCTGCTTACACATCTCCCTCCCCCCTGCCTTCTTTTCTCTGCTGATTCCCTTAATTGTTGCAGAAAGTGTGCTGTCAGGCAGCTAAACATCCTAGTAAGAGGTCATTAATGGGTCACATATTACTATCTCTGCTCCTGGAGTGACAGTTCTGTCCCTGTAAATGCTGTGATTAAAATGATGATTTCTCAGGATCTACAGCCCAGATTTAAAATCTGAAAAAATTTTGAATCAGTGGGATCTTTGCTGTATTTAAAGGTATAATTTTTGAAAACTCAATTCTATTCGAGTATAGATACCCTTTAATGTCAATCTTTATAGTAGCAGCAACCATATAATTTGCATTTCAGACTAAATAAACACGGAAAGACCCTCCTTGTTCTCGAGTCTAAATAAACCATGATCCCCATAACAGTGTATAGTTCTCACTACTAATTGCATCTGACATTAACTTCTTTTCTGGTACCTGGGGCTTCAGAAGGTTCTGCTTCAAAATACAGTGAGAGTGGTTTGAGGGTCGCTTCCGGCTGTCAGAGAGAAGATAACATTTATGTTTTATAACATTTATGTGACATTATTGATATCCATTTTAAAAAATCCTAATAAAAGTCATGTAAACAATAAAAAGTAAAACTACATAGATCCCTTTGATTCAATGTAATCTAAATTCCTCCTTCAAAACCAATTCCAGAATTGCAACAGGTGAAACTGTGAAAGAAAAGGGACAGAATGAGAATTTCTTATTTTACTTTAAGAGGAAGTAAAGTCACCAGATAACATTGTTCCAATAGCCAGAGCGTACTCACAGAGATGCAAAAATTAGTGTCTCACCTCACCCTTTGCCTGCAGCTGTTTGTTTATAAAATTAACCCCCATGGTTACCAAGGGTCAGCTCCCTTAAATTACAACAGTATAAAAAAACATCACCCCCATTACATGTCCACACTTCCAGCAGCTGAAATCACTTACTCACATTTACAGCTGCGCTGCCCTCACTTAGATAACACACAGCATGAGATGAGTTCTAAAAGCCCGCCTTCTATACGGCCCAGGGCCATGATTAACATAACACTTGTCATTGGCTGGTGGGAATGTCTGTTACAACCTCTCTCCTCCTCCTCTGCCAGTCAAACAAACTTGAAATGTCCTGTTGCTAGGATACAACCTACATAATCAAGCTGATCAAGGGTGGGTGGAGGAGTGTTTTCTCACTTGCTAGCTTTGAGTGACAGAGGCAGACAGAATTGTTATGCCCCCTTCACAGCATGGCTAATTGAAGGCAGAGAGAGGCTCGAATGTATGGGGAGGGCTGCATACCTTTACTCTTTCTAAAGCAATTTTTTTAAAAATGCATTGAGGCAATACAATTATCCTTTAAAACCCCATCTTAGTTGGTGGAAGTCTAAGTGTATGCAGTACACTTTACATGCTTTCTAATGAACAGCAAAGCTGCAGCCTTGCTTCCTAGATGCTGACAGAAAGTTATATTACAGCACAGAGCCCTGCCTCTGATAGGCACAGATCATGCTACAGCAAAACCTGCCTCTCGGGCACAGAACAGCGATTTGTTTCTGAAAACAATCTCTTTCCCCCCCACATATTATTTTGCATTTCATACAAAAAAACAAAAGTAATCTTTGCAGTTTATTTGCTATCAAGCGCTGAGGCAGTAAGTAACCTGAGTATTTAAAGTATAGCATTAGTCCACTAACCTTCCAGAGTGTTTAAAGGAACAGTTCACTTGAAAATGAACTATTCCTTTAATGTATTGATTAAAGACTGGTATGTTAAGGAGCTATGTGGAACTCTCTACATTATTACACTCACTTCATCAGCAGAGTCAAAGTCTGGCTGTTTCATTTGTTCAAGAGGTTCTTTGGCTGGTGTCATGTCTTCTGATTTGTGGTGGTTGTAGGGAGTAGCTCCACGGCGCAGGGGTGTGTTTGCAGGTAGAAATTTATCAAACAGTTCAGGACTAAGATCTTTCCCAAAAGTCACACGTTTCTTTTTAGCAGAATTATTGGTACATTCTGTTTTCTTGGTTAGGAACCACTCATCACCTTACAAGAAAAATGCACAAAGGAAAAACAAATGCAGTCATAATGTGCTGTAAAGTGATAGTAAATATACACACATTTAGCAGGGTTCCAGCTATCAAAGAACTGTTAGGGCTGGTTGCTACACTTGGCCGATATTTCCTGCCCATTTATCCCCAGTACAATAATTTTATTAGATTGGCATAAACTTTAGTAGTCAATATTTTAAAGGTTACAGTTATATTAAAGTCAAATCTTTTCCAACAATATTATTTTTAACCCAACACTTTCTAGTCTACAAACATGTGCAGGCCGTTTCCTTTTTCTATTACCGTTATGTCTACCACAAGTAGATCTAGATAGTTAACATTTCTGTTATTGAATAATGTAATCCATGGATATATCCAGATAACAGAACTTACCCTGGTCCTGCGGTTCCAGTATTGCGCCTAGTAGTATACCCTTTTCCTCACCCAGTTTCTGTAATTCAGATTGCTGCTTGGGAGAGAATTTGTACATTAATTAATCTGGTATTCTGTTGTGTTAAACAGCCCAAACCCCGTACACAAAAAAACTCAGGGAGATTCAATAAAAGTTCTTATTGTTAAATATGGTGCTAATTTTGCCCCAGCCAATCAGATATTAGCTTTCAAATGTTAATAAGATCTGATTGGTTGGAGCAAAATTAGCTTTTATAATTTTTTACAATAAGAACTTTTATTGAATCTCCCTGTATGTATCTAGTGCAGGAAAATCCATACTTGTGCTAACAAACTCTTCTCTGAGTACTTCTGCCATGTACCTCAATGAAGACAGACTAAGACCGACAGGTAAACGATGGTCCTAATGAATCCCTTTATCCCTATAATTAGCCTGAAAGTAGGATTTTTTGGAATATGAAGGATTAAAGTGCAAATCCACCACTCACATGAGAAACTGTATATTGTTAAATCAACCCCAAACACTAAAGCTGAGAGATGTAAGACTAACATTAAATGCTGCCTGATGTTCTTCCAGTTAGCAGTGTTAAGTCATGTATGTGACAGTGGACATCACAGCCAATGACTGAATGCTATTCCCTAGCTGCCTTCTCTGAGCAGCTTGTAAAAGGAAGGGAGGGAGGGAAAGAACATTTTGCTAGTTCTACATCTGTTGGCTTTCAACCTATTGTGGTTTTGGGGGTAATTTACCTATATACATTTTTTTTGCAATATTTGTGCAGCCACTGCAAGCAAGGTATTAAAGTAATGGTAATCAGTCACCGTGACTAAAACCCCTCCCTGCAATGCAGAGGCTCAGAGTAAATAGGGACAAATGTCTTCCCATATATAAATTTGAAATAGCATTCATTTATGCTTATAAAAATACTTTAAAAAAAAAAATGTAGAAAAAAGTGTAAGGTTTTAAAGTAAAGTTATTGTTGTATAAAAATGTACTTTAAAAATGGAAAGTACCTGTGACAGGGAAGTGGGGTTGATTAGTCCTGGACTGGTGTAGTATTAAAGATAGTGCTGAAGTCCTATATAACTGTCTACTTTTCATTTAAACTTTAAACACACTATAGTTCTCCTTTAATTTATGTGTGTACCTGCTATGCTATGTCTTTTGTTGCTGCAATTCTTCACATTAATAAAGCCTTCTGAACACTTACTGCTAAGAGCTGAAATAATATCAGCTGAACAGAGATCATTGTTAAGTACACATTCCCACCTCATTGACAAAGGCATCTCTTCTTGGGGTCTTCTTCAGAGCAGGGCGCAGGGTGAAAACAGAGCAGGGTTGGGTAAACTCTGGATTCTTCCTGGGGGGTGGGTTTGAAAGTGAAGATTTCTCAGGCATCTCACTGCTCTCCATCTCTAAAAACATCACTTTCCTCTTTCTGCCTTTTGAAGAACATTTCTTGGAACCTGTATCTTCATTGCAGGGCAGTGGAGCAGGTTGCACTACAACAACAGAGCCGAGGTCAATCTCAGAAAGAGAAAATGTGAAATCTATCCTGATCAGTAGGCAAAGCTAGTCTGAAATGAACAGTACTGCATATACTGGGTATGCACATTATAGTATATCACACTTCTACAGGATAATTTAGAATTAGACGCAATTTCTTTATATTGTCACCCAGTCAACTATCGGTGCATCTCTTATAACTAGGAATTGGCAGGTTTTTTTGATTTGGCAAATCTGACAATTTATATCAGACACCTTATTAAAATGAGGTCTAATATAAATATTCAAAATCCAATTACCTGCCAGTGGGTGTGCACCAATCGTATACCTCAAACTCAGCATTGGTGAGGTTAAGGATGAAAGAGAGACACTTGGTACACTTGGCAATGTACATTTCTGTCATGACACACCTGTGTTTTTAAAGCTAAATGCTCATAAAATGTACTATTGGCAATGATGGTTCAGGTAAATTAACTAGCATTTAATATGACAAAGATTACTGTGACATGAAACACAATTTTCTGCATTAAAATAATAGTAGAATGGGTTACTTCCGCGCTATGGTGTGGTAGGGAATGGCTGCACTGCAAGTTGTCCATTGAATTGTATATAAAATCTTTAAAAGTATCTTGATTACGCTTGGGGGTATGGGAAGGGTTAAAACAAAAAGTAAAATAAATAGGTTAAGATCAAGATCTATAAAGAATCAGTTTAAAATGACACTTCCATATATTAAAATTCTTAAAACACTCACTTGTGCCTATCCAATGCAGGCTTCACTCTGTGCTGTTTCGATGCTTGCTTGGTCTGTGTAGCTCCCAAAAACCTCTGTACACAGGAATAAGGTTGCCAACAAACTTTATAATAGCAATTAAAAACAATAAAAAACACTAAAAAACCCTGATAAAGCTGTAAGGATTAAAACAGCAAAACTAGGAACTACCTCACAAGCCATTACCAAGTGGATTATACCTCATCACAAGACCACCACGATGCAACTTCAACAACTGGTAACAGACTGTTCCTGCAAGGTTTTTTAGTGCTTTTTATTGTTTTAATTGCTATAATAAAGTTTGTTGGC
This sequence comes from Hymenochirus boettgeri, assembly GCA_019447015.1. NCBI lineage: Eukaryota > Metazoa > Chordata > Amphibia > Anura > Pipidae > Hymenochirus > Hymenochirus boettgeri. Next base: position 237,769,917 of record CM033471.1, on the reverse strand, counting down.
AACCTTATTCCCGTGTGCAGAGGTTTTTGGGAACTACACAGACCAAGCAAGCATCGAAACAGCAAAGAGTAAATCCTGCATTGCCCCTAGTGGTGGATAGGCACAAGCAAGTGTTTTAAGAATTTTAATATATGGAAGGGTCATTTTAAACTGATTTTTTACAGAGATCTTGACCTTAACCTACCGTATATACTCGAGTATAAACCGAAATTTTCAGGGTAAAAAAATAGCCTGAAAATTGAGTCTCGGTTTATACTCGAGTCAAGCACTTACCTGCTCCGGCGGCCGCACGCTCCGCATCCCCTGCTTGCTGACGTCACTACTCTGCGCCGGGAAGTAGAGGCTGGCGCCGAGTAATGACGTCAGCCAGCAGAGGAAAGCATGCGGCCGCCGGAGCAGAGAAGAGGATCCTGCAGGGGAACATGAAGAGCAGGTAGGAGAAGGCACCTGGGAAGGAAGGGGGGAAGGCACAGTAATTCCTGCAGTGGCAATTCTTTTTTCTAAAGCATGCTGAGAGTTGTAGTTTCCAAACATCTGCAGTGGCAAGGAATGAGACTTTAGTTGCCTTTTAAATGGACATAAGAATTCCCATACAGTAATAGCCAAATACAGTATAGCTATTACTGTATGGGACTTCTGATGTTCATTTAAAGGGCAACTAAATCATAAAAACAATACAGAATCAGAAGGATAGAAAATAGGGCCACAACTGCCTTCTGATTCTGTATTGTTTTGAGGCTTTAGTTGCCCTTTAAATGGTCAGCAGAATTCCCATGCAGCAATACTCATACTGGATTTGGCTATTACTGTATGGGACTACTGTATGGGAATTCTGCTGTCCATTTAAAGGGCAACTAAAGCCTCAAAACAATACAGAATCGGAAGGCAGTTGTGGCCCTATTTTCTACCCTCGTTTTATACCCGAGTCAACCACTTTTACTCCTTTTTAAAGGTAAAAGTGGGTGCCTCGGTTTATACTCGGGTCGGTTTATACTCGATTATATACGGTAGTTATTTTTTACCTTTTATTTTAACCCTTCCCCTGCCCATACCCCCAAGCAAGATACTTTTTTAAAGGTTCAGCTTTAGTTCTCTTTGAATTTCCAACTTGGCATTAATTGAAGGACAGTGTTCCACATACCGATTGTATTGTAGCAGATTGTATTAGTAAAGTTTAAAATCACACATGGGTACTGTGTGATTGGTGTTGAAACCGAATGGTTTCTTTTAATTAAAACAAAAATCTGGACCTGGCAGAGCTAACAAGACGTTTCCTTTTTTCCTAGCAGAAAAGAATCAAACAAAATGGTAGAAACTGACGCTCTCACCTTCAAACACGGGTTGCACTGCTGTACAGTCAGACCGGAGAATCTTCTCACACACAGATGTGTTCAACTTAGGCTACCAGAAAAATGACATGTCACTACTACAAAGCATGGAACACTTTATATTTTACAAGGCACAGATAATTCAGCCAATGGGGAATAAAGGTGCTTATGATTGGTTAGATCAGTCATTTTAATTTCACAGAAGTTTTAGGTTTGATGATATTGTACAAAGTGACAAATCTAAAGAATATAGTTATACTAATAGACATATTTATTGTATGTTAATAATATGGCAGATTCTACTGCATATGAAAATGTAACCCTATAGATATAGGTGACACTCTGCTGGCCCTTTAAAGGATATAAAGGGTCTAGTAATATATTAAATAATTTTCTACTATATTGGGTCTCCATGCATTAGTCCTCTGCTCTTACCTGATTGGATTCAAGAGGTTGTGATGGAGGCTTAATAGCAGCGGGTCTATTAGCCAGATAACTATGTAATCGTTTTTTCTTTTGTGGAGGTTCAGTTCTTTCTTCCCCTTTATTAACTGTGAGTTAAGAATAAATATGAAATGAAACCAACAGGCCTTCCTGCATTGTGAATTGAACTATTCTGTGAATTAAAGTATATCAGTTCAGTCTTTTAATGCAAAGTGATTTAGAAGTAGATATCAAGCATGGCTGCCTATGATAAAATGCTATTGATAATATGCATCAAACGAAATTGAATCCAAACAAGTCTAACTACATATAAATCAATGCATGTAAAACCATTTGAGTAAGAGAGCAACAGTATTACATATAAACGCAAGCCATAAAAGGCATAAGACCAAAATAAATGGACAATTCCTATAAAATAATGTATATATACGGTACACTCTCTCTCTCTCTTCTAGGACAGTGTAGTAGAATTGCTGAAATGTAATGAAACCTGAACAAGTATAAAGGTACCCATACACGACTATCTTACCATAAAGCATTATTCAGCTGGGCAAAGTCACAGCAATGCAGTAATATCAATTTCTTTCCCTTTAATTAAATAGTCTGAAAATCAATCACCGACCAGTTGTTTAATTCATAGACTCCACATAGCCTTTTACTGCTTCTTGAGCAGATTTCTTATTAATCTTGTGGATTTTTATTTTACCATCATCTTCTGTGGTGCTTTACAATTAAATTGATACATACGAGGAACACATATTGATGCAAAGTCATGCAGCACTCAGTGTGCCAAAATAGAAAGAGGGTCCTTCCCAAGTAAACTTACATTCCAGAGGAAATGGGGATGAGACATAAGGTGGAATCATTCAGAGTGCTGGCAGAGGATAGAGCCATACAGTGTCAATGGGAGGGGTAGTGTCCTAGGTCAGATTATATGCTTGTTTGAGTTTTGAGGTTGCATTTAAAAAATATTTTGGGATGACGTGTGGCAGTGACAGTAATGGGGCCCATTGGTTCGTGTATGGATTTTCATACGATCATTGTATTAAGATTTTATAATCGGCCCAATGGGAAAATTTTTATCAAATGATCAATTGATCGTATGACCAGGATTTTTTAGTGTATGGGCCCCATTAGTCCTGAATATAGGTTTGGGAAAGGACGAATAAATAGAGAAGATAATTTTCAGAGCAGAGGTTACACATATCGATAAGCTAGGAGATGTATGGAGGGGCCGAACTTAAGAACGCCTTGCAGTATAGGGCTAGAAACTAGCAGCCAGTGGAGACACTTACAGAGAGGAGTAGCATTTGAGAAACAAGAAGAAAAATGAATGAGACGAGCATTACAGTTTATGTTGACAGGAGGGTGTTACAGTAGTCTAGCTGGAATATGGTGAGGGTGAAAGAAAGGATGAATGCGAAAGACATTTTTGGACTGGAACAGACAGGAGCTGGTTACTGTGTTAATATAGGGTTTAAAGCAAAAATCTAAATTAATTATTTCTCCCGGGCAATGTATGTGAGGGGAAATTGATGTGCCAATGTTTTAGGTAGTGTGAACAGATCTGGAGGGTGGGAAAACAACAAGTTCAGTCTTCTGCTTGTTCAGTAAGAGGAAGCAGGAGGACAAAAGCATAGAAATCTGCTTAAGATCAATGGTTCAAGGTGGTGCCCATGTTAGGGTCATATTGAAATTATAGTACAAAAGAGACTGAATTAAAATGATGGTTTAATAATTAAAGTCTTGTACTTGCAATATGACACTACCTGCTCTCCAGAGGAATAGGTTTCCTGTGTTGCTGCTCCCTGGATGCCTGACCACATCTCCAATTTAGAATGCAGTCAAATAAGGAACACGCATATACACACACAGCCACCACCACTTACAACACTTAGGTTAGGACTATATGATGTAACGTATTTTTAAACAAAAGATTGTTGCAGTAATGATTGTCAACAACAACAAACTTTACGTGTATAGGCTGCTTTAGTTGTGACTTAATATAAAACATGGATAGTTTGTAAGTCTAAAATTTATTTATTTTGAATGCATTTATTCAGGAGACTTTTACCCATTTGGGGTTTTTAAAGGTCAACAAAAACTCCTGTAAACCGAAGGTAAAGTCGTAAGACATAAGATTCCCCCGGGTGGGGCAAATTACGAGATTTATCTGTCACCTTTGACACGAGACAAGAAAAACAGAATAGCCAGAATATTATCCACCCGTAGCTGTTTCCACACAGTAGGGCCAGAGGGGGAGTAAGTAAACCACCTCACTGTTCTCTGAATAATAGTTTGTTATTAGAGCCTTTTGTTCCATTCCCATTCAATCTTATCTTTACATGGATTTGAGGCCCGATATTGGCGGCATGAAAAACATCCTGTAAAATCACCCAGGGCCTGTCTTTATTTAGTACTTTGCTCTTTTATTGAAGATCTCTCCAATACTGTCCCATGCTCAGCTAAGGCCTTGCTAAGTCATCCAGAAAGGTAAGTAAAGCAGAAGGACACTCGCAATTCTTAGCTTGCAAAAACAGAGTTTTTTTATTGCTGCTTAAACACACAACGTTTCGAATGCCCATGCGTTCTTTTTCAGGTGTTGACTGGATGACTATGGCCACACTGCAGAAGTGGATACGTCGTGCGGGCTGCTGGGATCTGTGTTTTGTTATTGGTAAACCCTTGCTAACCCCTGAACATTACTGCAAATGGGGTTAGTGTGGGGTTTTAGCATTTTACAGCTCTTAGCACATCTCCTTATTGGTTTAATGATTGTAGAACAAACATGGAAAACAGTGGTGAAAAGCCCTCTGCGTTGGATTCTGCTAGGATGAGAAAATAACATGCACAGACTTAAGCCAGGTCTTTCAGGTGTAGCAACATTTAATGAAGTCCCAAAGACAGTCTCATGCACAAGAGAAAAGAACAAAAACAACAATATTGTAGAGAGTCAAGTTTGTGGGTTTAAGGGGGAAAAATCAGCAGGAAACTCCTAAACTGAAGGAGGTTTACATGATTAAACTCATACTTGTCTGCATTACAAGATTGGTTTTAAAAATGTTCAAATACTTTTTGCTTCAAATGGGGTTTTCCTCTCTCCTGTGAATCGGTCCTAACTTAGTTTACCTGTAGCAACCAGAACACATTTGTACACAGACATTAAAGGGAGAACAATACAATTCTTATTCATAGAATGAGGACGATTTTAGTAGTTAATGTAAACAAAAAACAGTAAAACTTGTAAAAATTAAAGATTTTTTTTAATACATTAATGTATCCATCAAAAAAACATCAGTTGAAAGCAACGCAGAATTTCTGGCTCTTTGTCTTGTACAAAGTTTAGCCTGTATAAGTCCTTTCAGTCATTCATACATCCACGGGATTTCTTGGCTTTAGTAGTCATTACGATCAGTGTCATTCTCTTCTAACCGCCATTGTAGAATGGTCAGTTTCTTGTTCTACTATAACCACAGTTATAGAACTTTAATTGCCTACTATGTCAGATATATCTAGTGCAGCAGTTCATGTTCAGGGAGATATTCCTGATCAGTAGATTGCAATGCTAAACTAAAAATACTGTAAATACATTTCACAAAATCCACACTGTACACACAGCAATATCTAGAGATGGAAAGTGAATACTAGAGGAATAGAAGCAGGAGGTGTCAGTTAGCACTGTTATCGTTTGCAGCATGCAGTCCTGTGGCACAAAAAAGTAAAGAAACATCTATTTCAATAGCTTCACTAAACATGTTATACATAGATTTATCTTTTTGTTTGAAGGGCAAGAGATGTAAATCGGAGAAGTGGAAAACTAACCTGAAATGCTGCCCGATATTGTTATCTCTCTTTCTGGTACTTGACAACCTGTCAGTTGTGGATGTGACAGTTGACATCAGAATAAGACAATGATATTCCCCTAGCTACCTCCTCTGAGCATGTGCAAGCTTGTAAAAGAGCTCAGTGAGGAGGCCTTTTGAGAGGCAGAGAAGGGGGAGAAGAGCGTTTAGCAGCATTACAGGTTAATCCTACATCAGTATGGTTTTTGGAGTGATTTCCCTATATAATTTTTTAAGAGGATTAGTTCTGTCCATTCTTTTTATTCCAAGAAATATATTGTTTCAAATGGATTATGGTTTTGTTTATCGTATATACCCTAATTACTCTTAGTATCAAGGAATCAACAGATTTAGCTTGAAGGAGAATTTAAAAAACAAAAAGCCAACACTATCCCATTTTACAGTGCACAATAGTATACAATGCTACTACTTATCTTAACAAATGCATAAATAATGAGCAGTTTCTCTTAAAGGTAGATTCTACACCCAAAACGACCCATTATTATTTAGAATACAATTCAAATGCATAAGGAGCCCTCGCTCCTTCTCCCAAATTTCCCCCCTAAGCAGAGCTCTTAATACTTACCTACCCGCGATCCTGCAGCACTGATGTGTCTCTCCTGTAAGCTCCCCTGTACCTTCGAGCGCTATGCCAAGATAGTCACTCATGCATCTATTAATATATGATTGCTGGTCTTTTGGAGGGCAAAAGGTTGAACATCCCCACACGTATAAGTCTGCAGAAGAAAGAGTAGAAGAAATGCTACCTAACCAATGCAAGCTTGCATATTATTTTAAAGGGCAAGTGTTGTCTCAAAATAAGTAAGGGTTAAATGAAAGCCTGCAGCATTTCCTTTAAAATGAGCTGAAAATCACATCTCTGGCTGGAGTCTGTGAGACATTACATTGGGGTGAATGAGCAAACTTCCTGCTTCCAGTAGGTTGAGTGACATCACCTGACTCTGCCCCGCCCGTTCGCCCCGGGAGAGAAGCATGCTCAGACTTAATGCTGTTGAAATCAGAAGTATCTGGGGGGAAAATTGACAGTTGGGAAGGGGAGCATTTTAATGCAGGCTGAGGCTGGTCACATGACTACAAGCTGGTCACATGGCTGAAAACAGAAAGTGTTCAAGCAGGAAGTAATATTACTGAACCTTTCCAGCATTAGCTTCTCAAAATTTTATCTAGAGATGTGATTTAGGTTTTATTTTGAAGGTGTGATGGAAGGCTTTTTATACAATTCTTACTACTTTGGAATTCAAGACCACAGTTACCCTTTAAGGATCTGCATAAAACCAAACAAATAGCCTCCTCTTAATAAGAAAGCTTGTGAGTGAGATCAAGATTGTTGCCTTTTTTGGCCTCAGTTGAGTGAATGCAAAATAACCTCCTGATCTAAAATCAGGTCTTAGCAGCTAGAAAGATAAATAAAGTGATAATTCATTATAATTTCAGCTATAAGTCAGGAAACAAATATCTTGTATATCTGTAGTGAAAAATGAAGAAGGTCCCGTAATTCGTGATTCCAATAAACCAGCTCTCGAGGAAGACGTCTTATAAAATTACGTCTGTATTCCAGGTACATTAAATACATATCAACATCTGATGTGCTTAGTACACTAACAGCGTTCTTAACCATAGGAGCCTATGATGGTTTATTGGAATCAAGGATTGCGGGCCTTTTTTCACTACAGCGCACAAGCGGATCAATGGGTGGGTCGGGGGTGGCTTGGCCACCACACCACAATGGTGAGTTATTACCCTATATATTTGTATCAATGGGAACACACGTCTGCATGCAAAAGTGAGTGTTTTCACATACCAAATATCAATATGTATATACCTATAGGGGCCAGCTTGGGAAACAGTGTTACCAACCATGAAATTAAATAGATAACCTATCCCGAGTTTCTCTTCTCAGGTAGGCAGCGGATATCCAGGGTGAACAAAGAGAAAAGGAGGCTTACAGAAGATCAAACCAAACTTACTACGGCCTACATTGCTCCACTGAGTTTTGTGATTCCCAATGACATTTATGTTGTATTAAAAATTCCATTGTGAGGTGTTCCATTTTTTAAATGCACATAATCACTATTCTTGGTCCATATCTGTCCAGATCGAATGCGTTTTTAATTTCTTTAATAGCGATAAGAAAAGCAAAAACACAGCAATGCAAAGAAAATGCACACTATGTAAAGATGCGTGCATCCGCGTAGTGGGGACTCATCTGAACTTTCGCAGAAAAGCAAACAGTTTCAGAAAAGACTAATATTAAAGGAGATAGTCACAGACCCTCTCAAAGGAGGTTTAAAACCAGACAGCTGCAAAACAGAAATATTCACCCCAAATCAGGGAACCTGTGGGGACCATTTTATATCCAGATTTTTCAACTAGAACTCCCAAACTAAACAATTGTCGCCCGAAACGGCCATTCGTTACACATAGTGCATTGTGGGACAGCCAGGTGATCACACATTAACATAGACCAAAGGACTTCCCTCTACTGCAGCAAGGATGAGATTGAAGAAAAAAAAAAAAAGAGACTGACTGCATTGTTAGATATGCATGGTCTCCAACGCATGAAAACACATTGCTTTACATGTAGACTGCATTTAAAGGCTTAAATTGATGAATATTAGACCATGACCATGGGATTTCAGTAATCCCTAATCCTTGTTAAAAATAGTATTGATATCAGCGTTTTGTTTATTATGGGTTATTAGTTGCCTCACCTGTTTCAGACTGAGCGGTCACATTATTAAATTTCCCTTCGTCCTCCTCAACAACCTGAAAAGCTTCTCGGAAGGCGGACATTTTATCTTTTAATAAAGTGTTCCGTGGGGATACGAAAGGATTTTCCTGTTAAGAAACAAAACTTGATGTTAGCAAAGCCAGCGCAATCAAGTACTTATTTTGTTTATTACTAATATTATTTATCAATTTTATTGCTTTGTTTATTTTCTATAAAATCTCTGTGCTGTGTTTTCCCTACTGAAGATCAGTTGAAATAAAATTTATATCAAGTGTGTGCCAATATATATGCTATATACTGCATATTCCCTCTTTCTCTATATATTTAATGTATCTTTAATTTTTATCATATCTTACCCTTAAAATATATATTCTTTAAATCGCTGGTAAGTTACCGTATATACTCGAGTATAAGTCGAGGTTTTTAGGCTTTAAAAAAAGCCTAAAAATCCTACCTCGACTTATACTTGGGTCACTAACCTAAACTCCGGCAGCCGAACACTTCCTCCTTCTTCCGCATTCAATGTACAGGTGTCTGACGTCACTATTCGGCGCCGGTCTTACCCGGCGCCAAGTAGTGACGTCAGAAGCTTGATGCGGAAGAAGGAGGAAGTATTCAGCTGCTGGAATTCAGGTTAGTGACTCCAATAATCTTCACAAACAGGATAATGCAATAGGAGATGGTGTAGAGAGGGTGCTGTATTGGAGATGCTGTATAGAGGGTGCTGTATCGGTGATGCTGTATAGAGGGTGCTGTATAGAGGGAGCTGTATCGGAGATGCTGTATAGAGGGAGCTGTATCGGAGATGCTGTATAGAGGGTGCTGTATAGGAGATGCAGTATAGAGGGTGCTGTATAGGAGATGCAAGCTTTAAAACAATAAAGACTCAGAGAGCAGTAGTGATCAATTTCTATCCTCGACTTATACTCGGGTCAATCAGGTTTTACTGATTTTTTAGGTCAAAATAGGTACCTCGACTTATACTCGGGTCGACTTATATTCGAATATATACGGGTATAGCTTTTTTTACCTTCCGTTCTTCAATTAATGTGAAAAAGGATATTATGTGTGCGCATGTACTTCCTATTTTCCCTGTATTAAAGGGCACGTCCACCCTTAAAACAAAAATATGATCACTTGTCTGTTTCCTACCTCAGCCCCCCCTTAATTTCATATTCCAACCAATACATACACCACATTATTAGACATATTACTAACCAGGTATTTAAGGGTAATTATTGCCTTCCCACCATGCAGTCAATCAAGGCTATGGCTGCTGACATATCAGCCAATTATTGATTGTTCTTGCCCCTCTGCCAGAAAGGGAAAGCATAGGGCTAATACTTATCATAAAATATCTGGTTAGAGGCCGGCAAAGTGTAGTAATCCCAGCAGCAATGGCCAGACATGATAGAACAGTCTAGTATAAGAATTGTTCTCTCTCAAACCTTCAGTCTGACAAGTGCACACTCCAATATGTACTTACCAAAGGGTCTGGTTCTTTCTTTTCCTTGCTTTTTTGCAGGGCAATTTGTCGAATAAGGAAGTTCATTTCAGGGGAACCTCGGACACCAATCGTGGATCTTCTTCTATGCTTCATTTGGGATTTAGGGGATTTGCCTGCATCGAAATAAGCAGCATAATGTTGGTTAGGATATTTTATAAATCAGAACAATAGAACAACAGAACAAGCACATGTTAGTATTGACCGGGCCACTTTAATTCTTCTATAGCCCAGTATAAAAGGTGTGTGAAGAACAGCAATAACAGAGTTAGGCAGGCTAAATATCGAAACGTTGCATGGAAAATCTGTACCTAAAGAAAATCAACAGGATAAAATGGGATTTTTCCCAGGCTTAAATCCCAGCTGATGAAAACAGCAAATAGCTTGCCCTTCTATATAAAGATCCAGTGATTCCTACAAAGATCCAACAGTTAAAGGCAAAATTAAAAAAAAAAGTTTAGAAGTTTAACAGAAGCTTCTCCCTACAATACAACATTAGAAATTTAGAGGGAGTTAGGACATACAACACTCCAGGGACGTTTCTATCACTGAAGGACTGACAATAGCTGCTTAACTTGGGGGCTGACCTAACAATGGCTGCTGAACTGGAGGGCTGACCTATCACTAGCCTACAAGTTTAGCAGCCATTGTTAAGTCAGTGTTGACTTAACGCCAAACAGAGACTGGTATATACAAGAGGCCCACAGCGACTGATATATACAAGACGCCCAAGTACTCATGTGTAGTTGGAAGCAGATAGAGATTGTCCAATATTTGAATACACAATACATTGATGAGCTGTTATTTTTTTCCTTTACCTGCACATTTGGAGAAACTGTCAGAGGTAATACCAAGGTCTTCTACATTCCCATTGGAAAAGTCTACCGGAGTGTGACAATGCGTCAGCCTGTGAGATTCCTCTCTGCTAGGTGTAGAGACGCTCCAGGCTTCAGTCTTGGTTTCTGTTTCTTCATTATTACTCTCTGGCTGGTCGACAGTAGCATCAACATGTGATCCCATGATACAGTTTTCAGACTTTGTCTTTAAAAAGTCACACAAGCCATCGTCTTCATCCCATTCCTTAACCATATCACTGCCCTTCAACTCTGGAGAGATTTCTGGAACAGTTTCTTGGTCTTCAGTTTTGATTTCTTTAAAATATCCAGAGTTTGAAGGAACCATATTCTCTTTGTATTCATCATCAAGCTTGTTACTGTCCTCCCAGCAGCACATTTTTGCAGGTTGCTTCCCATTAAAGAGAGGCAATTGTGTCCCTTCATTTGCCATCTTTTCTGTAGATGGAGGGAAGACATAAATCTCCTGCAAAACCTTTCTAGAAGACATTTGCTGAAACACACAAGAAACCAAATCATAAGAACACAAACAATAATATGTAAGGACACAATGAAAAAAGTTATAATCTAAAAAAAGAAAAATAAGTTAGGCTAACAACACGGGCTGAAATATCGTACCATTTGCCAATATCGAATATTGGCAAATGGTCTGCTAGGACAAAATCTAGCAGTGTGTACCTAGCCTTAGGAATCCATATTACGCCATGTGCTGGACAGTCCCGGAAGACTGATTGCAAATTTACATAGAAATGTACACAAACAACCAACTACCATACTTTTAAATGGGGTTTATGAAACTGGCTAAATAAAAACAGTCAGAAAAGGGTTGTTTTTTTTAACCACATTTTATGAGGTAGACTAAATATTTATTTAATGTGGCAGCACTCATAACTAATAAATATTATTGAACAAACAATCAAATTATTTAGGGTTGATATCCTACTAATACTAATAATGCTTTCAACCAATACCCTAGGACATCCACTGATGTTGCATGACCGGACGGATATTCAACTGACTTTCGGCCAACAATGTGCCCATACACTGGACGATTATCAGTCTAAATGGTCGTGCATCCTAGGTCAGCACCACAGTCACAAGTGTGTATGAGCCTTAAGCCTGGAAACACACAGTACAATATTTTGACTCCGTTGCGGTGTTCGATCAGTTGGGTCGAAGCATTGTATTTTGAAGGCACCACAACCTAAAGTTCCATAAACTTTTGTGATTGGGGGGGCCCGACCCATGCCACACAATGGTCTACGAGCGGCCAACTATCGGCTTATGTATGTGCACTCAGTCAGGCATCTTTGATGAGCCAACCGGGCACCCATGCACCTACCGCCATTCTCGTTCTGCAATTAAAGAATAGTTCACTTACGGAAATATCTTATGGTGTGTGCGGGTGAGCGTGATCGGTCGCATGTTTGTCCGAACCGGCCCTTTGGTAAACTGAGGCCGACTGTGCGGTTCCCTATGGGACCTCATGATCGATCGTGCGAACTGTCAGCTGCGGTCACTGTTGATGCGAATGACAGTCATTTATCCCGACCGAGCGTGCGCTAGTAACAAATGCTCGGTCGTTACAAATAATTTCCCTGTGTGTACCCATTCTTATGTAAAACAACCAACCAATCAATCAGATGATACCTTTTTAATGGTCTACTGCAGTTAGAAGACATTGGATAACATCCGATTTGTTATTGCATGCTGGGGGCCGACCCGGGATGCATGATGTGTATGCACAGGAGATTGAGGTAATAATTGTGCAGTGTATGGGCACTTTATTGGCCAAAATGGGCATTTGGTCGGGGTTTGTTGCCCGAAACGCCGGATGGATCATCAACGTGTCCCAACAGAACGGCCAATTTAACCCAACAAAGTGCCCATACACGGCACAATTACAGACCAAAACAGTTGTGCATACATATTATGCGAGGCTATGAGTCTTAACGCTGGGTACACGCATGCAAATTTTTTGGGACGAATAACGAAAGTAGCCGCAGCAGACAGTTATCCATGACCAATCGTGGAGTCCCGTATGTTTACCAGCATACCTGATTGCCTATTGGTACCCAAACCATACAATATTTTCGGACCGACCGACGCACGGTAATATCCGAAAATAAAGTATGGTGTGTACCCAACTGAAAAGCACATGGAAACCTCATATTAAAACATACTTTTAATACATACAATTAATGTTGCCACCTCTTCCCCTTCTAAATTAAAATCATATGAAACATACACTACTGCAAGGCTCAGTACCAGCTTGTTTAATGTGTGTGATAAACAAAATATACATACTGCAAGGTTAATGTTCATTAAGATACTCACACTTCCTTAGAGTTCAATATTACGCTTTAAATCTGCCTGTGCCTCCTGCATTTTTTGTATTTCTTTAAGTTCAGGGCTACAGGCGCAATTTCCAATGGCATTTTGCGGTCTGTTAGCGAGCAAGCATCACGTGCCAGTGCATTATGCACTGCGCTCCGTTATCAGATGCCATCATCATTTTTTGTGTGGATCGCATGCGCTTCGATAACCGACAAAATTGCAGCGAAAACGCACAGGAAACATGCATGACACAAGCTGCACTGCGACTACGCCTTACCATGCGTCGATAGCCTGGCCTCAGCCTAAACACGTTTGATCTGTCCTCAAAATTGATGCAGTCTGCATCGTGCTTCTAATGGAAATGTATGCAGAAAGCAAGGGCAGCAAGACACAGCATTAATGTATAGAACTGTAAACCACAATTTAAACAAAAAACAGATTATTTGATGGACTACCTTTCCCAGCATCCTCCCCTGCACACAATCATAAAATTCAACCATTTAAACATAAACCAGAGACTTTTAACTGTATCCTCTTAGTGTTTGATGGGATACATTTCCCAGCATCCCCTCTGCCATCCAGTAAAGTACTTAAACCCAGTATAAATTGCCATATTCTTGCCTGTAGCCCACAGAATGCAAATTTAATAAATGTAAACTGATAAATACTTATACACATCACACACATTCCCCCTCACCTTCTCATCCACAATAAGATTCAAATTCAAATCTGCCGCCCGCCCCCTCCCCGTATTCCTACGCTAACATTAAAAACGAGTCCCGCCCTCTTTGGAATGCTACTAGCGACTATCGCGGAAGAATACAGTGCGTAACTAGTTAGAGCATGCGCAAACTAGATCCCTGTTCTGCGCATGACCTTTGCAAGGAAGACATGCTTTGTAAGGGCATGATATTGAACAACTTAAAAGCTTTACTTGTCTGGCCGAAAATCTTCTAACGGTTCGAACTTGCCAATGCTAGAAATGGCCGCCAGGGAAAAAAAAAAACGCTCTTCCTATGAGCTGATTGGTTCCGGCTTTAACTCGCCATGCTGCTTTCTAATTGGTTCCTACCCTTTTAGGGATGTTATGATTGGTCAATGAGGCAAAGTGTCACGTCGCCCTACTGCTTTCTTCCGGGTTTGTAGCGCTTGGCTACCTGGAGTTCCAGGGGACCCTGATTATGAGGAGGGTCACCCTGTTTGTGAAAGGGAGCTCAAGGCTCGGCAAGGTGAGTAGGAAATAAGAAGAGTCATGGCTGTTGGAATCTCGTGGGAACTGTGGGCTGGGCTTACATGGGGGATATAGGGGGATGTCGTTTCAGAAGAAATGGCAGGAGATATTGGGCGCTCCCTGGTAACTTCCACAGGACACACTAACAGCCTGGGATAGGTAGGGATTCTTAAAGGTAGGGATTCTAGAATCCATACAGGCCTGTTTTAGCTTAAGTTCCCCTTTAAAGGGAAAGTTCAGTGGAAAATATCATTGTTTTAGTTTATATAATGTATGTATGTATTTTATTTCTTCTATAGCGCTACATATTCCGCAGTGCTTTACAATTATTTACTCAATTCACATCAGGCCCTGCCCCAAAGAGCTTACAATCTAATCACTTTATGTAGACATACAACCTATATGTATGTCCTTATGATTGTGGGGGAAACTGGAGTGCCCAGAGGAAACCAACGCAAGCACAGGGAGAACATACAGACTCCTTGCAGATGTGTCCAAGGGTAGAATCGAATTCTGGACTTCATCGCCGCAAGGCATCAGTGCTAACCACTGAGCCACAGTGCTGCCCTACATACCTAGTTATTCTACATATTCTCTTCCATTATGAAAAATCATTTAAATTTCTACCCCTTGCTGTTGACATAGTAAAAGTTCAGGTTCTGTAACAGTCCTTCTTCTTCCCAAATGCACACTAGCTTGGAATGTTCCTAGCAGTAATTTCTACTGATTGGCTGTTGGATGGGTCAAACATGCTCAGATATCTACTGAGCAACTAAATGAACCCAGGTGCTGGGTCAAGGGCAAGACCATAACGGTCTCTATTAGGGGTCCTGCAAACGGGTCAGTATTTCAGAACCATTTATTTATACACAGACAAAATGCTGAATGGGATGGTTAAGTTCATTAGGATGGAAACATGCTGCTCTTTTTTTCTTAAAAGTATATGTATTTGTGCTGATCTTCCCCTTTAAGTCATTCATCTGTATTGGACATGAGAGGGTGTCAGAAGCCCAGACCCATTGAAAAAACTTACAGAAAATGGTTAGGCATAGAGCTGCAATATTGGCACATTACCAGAATTTTAGCTGCAGCCATAGCCACATCCATGTTAAAGGCCACTTCCATCTAAAATTATTCCTTCTGTATAGTTTCCTTGCAGATGCTTCTTTTCTATAATTTATAACTGGGATGTAGCAGCCAGTGATAAAGGATAGCGAATCTCCCTAATTTACACTTCAGATGCGGTCTTCTCTTGCCACGGGACATCCTGCTAAAAGTAGGGAGAAGGGGGGCAGATAGTAAACTGTATGTCCACTCTTAAAAGTACTGAGTAGCCTGTTACAGGGGTGCCCAACCCTTTTGACCTCAAGTGCGGCCTCTGACCACCTTTGAGGGCTACTCAATAGATTAATAGGCATAAAAGTTTTATAATCAAAATGTGCAGAACAGGCTGAGAGACTCATTGTCACTAATTACAATCTGTGACTGACTGCTGAACTGGAGGGCTGACTTTAACACTGGTTTGTGAACTGGAGGGCTGACCTTAACACTGATATGTGAACTGGAGAGCTGACCTTTATTTATCCTTAATAAAACAAATTCAAAAGGAGATGATGTGCAATTTTGTGGCTGCACTTTTCAGACTCAAAGTCTATTTTATTTTGTAAAGCCCCTATTGGTTATGAAAAATCATAGTGTCAAAAAACATTACTGAGAGACACACAAGTTTTTACTTCACTGATCCTAAAAATGAAATTTGGTCTCTTTTTTTTTTTTTTTTTTTTTTTTTTGGGCAAAATTTCCCAATATAGACTTAGTTTCCCTTGAAATTGGTGAAATAATCTGCGTTTACTTTGCCGATACCACCAGAGGATATATCCTTTACAAGAATATATACCTCTGCACCTCCCTGTTGAAAGTCCTGTCACCATTAAAAATAAAAGATTTTAGTTAAGGTTTGCACACACGTGCAACGCACAATGTATAGGAACGAACGTTTTGGCCGATAATCGGCCTGTGTATGGGCACTTTATCGGGCGAAATGGTCGTTTGTACAGAGATCTGCCAGGTCGGTCAGTCAACGATCCCCATTCGAAAGTCAGTTTCGCCCGATAAAGTGCCTACACACGGTTCGATTATCGGCCAAAACGTTCGTTCGTACACATCGTGTGATCGCAGGTCCTTTACTTTCATATAAAAAGCTATTGCGCAGCACAGACATCAACAGCTGTGTGTCTTCAACCATACACTGCATTACTTTGCTCTGCCGGTTTCCGGAGTGATTTATTCTGCATTCCTTTTCTATCACAGACTTTGAAAGTCGGTCCTTAGCTGCTCCATGGGAGACCCAGATGTATTATCTATTATAGTCATTTTAGCTCAGTAGCAAAGACTTAGAAATAAATCCTATTTGTAAATGGAACTCTGAGCTCCATTCACAAATACTATAGTAAGCTTTCACACACTGACAGCTTTCTATATCTGGTAATGCACTGTGTGCTGAATGGAGATCACAGTGCAGTACCTAGTCTAGACCACCAGGGAACACTTAGGGAAGACCCCTGGTGAAGGAGGAAGTCCTGTGGTGTCACTTGAATGCTGTCCCCCAGGGGGGATCTGATTTAAATCACAATTAAATCACTAGTCAGTAAGGCTTGATTTAAACCATAGTTTTATACATAAAGACTAATTCCTGCTGGTATAACTTTAATATGCAAGTAGATACTGCCCAAACTTCTGGAAGATCACGACATTGTGAATGGATTAATGGAATTTATTTACCAAAAAAATTAAACATATACAGCCGTAAGCTTGGTACACACAGTACCGATAAAGCCGCTGGATCCGACGGTATCGGGGCTTTTACACTGTGTGTACCCTTTTCCGAACAAGTGCACGCCCGACGAACGTTCGGGTTGGCCGATTGCTCTTTCAAAAAAGAGGGAAAATTTCCCTCAGCCATGGCAGACTTTCCTATAGGGGAGTCTGCCCCGGCGGATAGAAACACACAGTTCCGAGCGTTCTCCTATAGGGAGAACGCTCAGGACTGTGTGTATGCAGATCTTTGCAAGATCCTGTTTGCATCTTTCAAAAATCTTTTAAGTGTGTACCCAGCTTTATTCTACATAATTAAAAGACTTATCTTTATTTCTTTATGGAATAACCTTTGGATGGTAATATATTTTCCTCAAAAAGCATTTTATTGCTGGGATCTGGTTGTTTGTTATGGTAAACCCTTGCTAACCCTGAACATTACTGCAAATGGGGTTAGTGTGGGGTTTTAGCATTTTACAGCTCTTAGCACATTCCTTATGGTTTAATGATTGTAGAACAAACATGGAAAACAGTGGTGAAAAGCCCTCTGCGTTGGATTCTGCTAGGATGAGAAAATAACTGCACAGACTTAAGCCAGGTCTTTCAGGTGTAGCAACATTTAATGAAGTCAAAGACAGTCTCATGCACAAGAGAAAGAACAAAAACAACAATATTGTAGAGAGTCAAGTTTGTGGGTTTAAGGGGGAAAAATCAGCAGGAAACTCCTAAACTGAAGGAGTTTACATGATTAAACTCATACTTGTCTGCATTACAAGATTGGTTTTAAAAATGTTCAAATACTTTTTGCTTCAAAGGGGTTTTCCTCTCTCCTGTGAATCGGTCCTAACTTAGTTTACCTGTAGCAACCAGAAAACACTTTGTACACAGACATTAAAGGGAGAACAATACAATTCTATTCATAGAATGAGGACGATTTTAGTAGTTATGTAACAAAAAACAGTAAAACTTGTAAAAATTAAAGATTTTTTTTAATACATTAATGTATCCATCAAAAAACATCAGTTGAAGCAACGCAGAATTTCTGGCTCTTGTCTTGTACAAAGTTTAGCTGTATAAGTCCTTTCAGTCATTCATACATCCACGGGATTTCTTGGCTTAGTAGTCATTACGATCAGTGTCTCTCTTCTAACCGCCATTGTAGAATGGTCAGTTTCTTGTTCTAATAACCACAGTTATAGAACTTTAATTGCCTACTATGTCAGATAATCTAGTGCAGCAGTTCATGTTCAGGGGATATTCCTGATCAGTAGATTGCAATGCTAAACTAAAAATACTGTAAATACATTTCACAAAATCCACACTGTACACACAGCAATATCTAGAGATGGAAAGTGAATACTAGAGGAATAGAAGCAGGAGGTGTCAGTTAGCACTGTTATCGTTTGCAGCATGCAGTCCTGTGGCCACAAAAAAGTAAAGAACATCTATTTCAATAGCTTCACTAAACATGTTATACATAGATTTATCTTTTTGTTTGAAGGGCAAGAGATGTAAATCGGAGAAGTGGAAAACTAACCTGAAATGCTCCCGATATGTTATCTTTCTTTCTGGTACTTGACAACCTGTCAGTTGTGGATGTGACAGTTGACATCAGAATAAGACAATGATATTCCCCTAGCTACCTCCTCTGAGCATGTGCAAGCTTGTAAAAGAGCTCAGTGAGGAGGCCTTTTGAGAGGCAGAGAAGGGGGGAAGAGCGTTTAGCAGCATTACAGGTTATCCTACATCAGTATGGTTTTTGGAGTGATTTCCCTATATATTTTTTAAGAGGATTAGTTCGTCCATTCTTTTTTATTCCAAGAAATATTGTTTCAAATGATTATGGTTTTGTTTATCGTATATACCCTAATTACTCTTAGTATCAAGGAATCAACAGATTTAGCTTGAAGGAGAATTTAAAAAACAAAAGCAACCAACTATCCCATTTTTCAGTGCACAATAGTATACAATGCTACTACTTATCTTAACAAATGCATAAATAATGAGCAGTTTCTCTTAAAGGTAGATTCTACACCCAAAACGACCCATTATTATTTAGAATACCATTCAAATGCATAAGGAGCCCTCGCTCCTTCTCCCAAATTTCCCCCCTAAGCAGAGCTCTTAATACTTACCTACCCGCGATCCTGCAGCAGATGTGTCTCTCCTGTAAGCTCCCCTGTACCTTCGAGCGCTATGCAAGATAGTCACTCATGCATCTATTAATATATGATTGCTGGTCTTTTGGAGGGCAAAAGGTTGAACATCCCCACACGTATAAGTCTGCAGAAGAAAGAGTAGAAGAAATGCTACCTAACCAATGCAAGCTTGTATTATTTTAAGGGCAAGTGTTGTCTCAAAATAAGTAAGGGTTAAATGAAAGCCTGCAGCATTTCCTTTAAAATGAGCTGAAAATCACATCTCTGGCTGGAGTCTGTGAGACATTACATGGGGTAATGAGCAAACTTCCTGCTTCCAGTAGGTTGAGTGACATCACCTGACTCTGCCCCGCCCGTTCGCCCCGGGAGAGAAGCATGCTCAGACTTAATGCTGTTGAAATCAGAAGTATCTGGGGGGAAAATTGACAGTTGGGAAGGGGAGCATTTTAATGCAGGCTGAGGCTGGTCACATGACTACAAGCTGGTCACATGGCTGAAAACAGAAAGTTTCAAGCAGGAAGTAATATTACTGAACCTTTCCAGCATTAGCTTCTCAAAATTTTATCTAAGATGTGATTTAGGTTTTATTTTGAAGGTGTGATGGAAGGCTTTTTATACAATTCTTACTACTTGGAATTCAAGACCACAGTTACCCTTTAAGGATCTGCATAAAACCAAACAAATAGCCTCCTCTTAATAAGAAAGCTTGTGAGGTGAGATCAAGATTGTTGCCTTTTTTGGCCTCAGTGAGTGAATGCAAATAACCTCCTGATCTAAAATCAGGTCTTAGCAGCTAGAAAGATAAATAAAGTGATAATTCATTATAATTCAGCTATAAGTCAGGAAACAAATATCTTGTATATCTGTAGTGAAAAATGAAGAAGGTCCCGTAATTCGTGATTCCAATAAACCAGCTCTCGAGGAAGACGTCTTATAAAATTACGTCTGTATTCCAGGTACATTAAATACATATCAAACATCTGAGTGCTTAGTACACTAACAGCGTTCTTAACCATAGGAGCCTATGATGGTTATTGGAATCAAGGATTGCGGGCCTTTTTTCACTACAGCGCACAAGCGGATCAATGGGTGGGTCGGGGGTGGCTTGGCCACACACCACAATGGTGAGTTATTACCCTATTATTGTATCAATGGGAACACACGTCTGCATGCAAAAGTGAGGTTTTCACATACCAAATATCAATATGTATATACCTATAGGGGCCAGCTTGGGAAACAGTGTTACCAACCATGAAATTAAATAGATAACCTATCCCGAGTTTCTCTTCTCAGGTAGGCAGCGGATATCCAGGGTGAACAAAAGAAAAGGAGGCTTACAGAAGATCAAACCAAACTTACTACGGCCTACATTGCTCCACTGAGTTTTGTGATTCCCAATGACATTTATGTTGTATTAAAAATTCCATTGTGAGGTGTTCCATTTTTTAAATGCACTAATCACTATTCTTGGTCCATATCTGTCCAGATCGAATGCGTTTTTAATTTCTTTAATAGCGATAAGAAAAGCAAACACAGCAATGCAAAGAAAATGCACACTATGTAAAGATGCGTGCATCCGCGTAGTGGGGACTCATCTGAACTTTCGCAGAAAAGCAAACAGTTTCAGAAAAGACTAATATTAAAGGAGATAGTCACAGACCCTCTCAAAGGAGGTTTAAAACCAGACAGCTGCAAAACAGAAATATTCACCCCAAATCAGGGAACCTGTGGGGACCATTTTATATCCAGATTTTTCAACTAGAACTCCCAAACTAAACATTGTCGCCCGAAACGGCCATTCGTTACACATAGTGATTGTGGGACAGCCAGGTGATCACCATTAACATAGACCAAAGGACTTCCCTCTACTGCAGCAAGGATGAGATTGAAGAAAAAAAAAAAAGAGACTGACTGCATTGTTAGATATGCATGGTCTCCAACGCGATGAAAACACATTGCTTTACATGTAGACTGCATTTAAAGGCTTAAATTGATGAATATTAGACCATGACCAGGGATTTCAGTAATCCCAATCCTTGTTAAAAATAGTATTGATATCAGCGTTTGTGTTATTATGGGTTATTAGTTGCCTCACCTGTTTCAGACTGAGCGCGGTCACATATTTTAAATTTCCCTTCGTCCTCCTCAAACAACCTGAAAAGCTTCTCGGAAGGCGGACATTTTATCTTTTAATAAAGTGTTCCGTGGGGATACGAAAGGATTTTCCTGTAAGAAACAAAACTTGATGTTAGCAAAGCCAGCGCAATCAAGTACTTATTTTGTTTATTACTAATATTATTTATAATTTATTGCTTTGTTTATTTTCTATAAAATCTCTGTGCTGTGTTTTCCCTACTGAAGATCAGTTGAAATAAAATTTATATCAAGTGTGTGCCAATAATATGCTATATACTGCTATTCCCTCTTTCTCTATATATTTAATGTATCTTTAATTTTTATCATATCTTACCCTTAAAATATATATTCTTTAAATCGCTGGTAAGTTACCGTATATAACTCGAGTATAAGTCGAGGTTTTTAGCTTTAAAAAAGCCTAAAAATCCTACCGATTATACTTGGGTCACTAACCTAAACTCCGGCAGCCGAACACTTCCTCCTTCTTCCGCATTCAATGTACAGGTGTCTGACGTCACTATTCGGCGCCGGTCTTACCGGCGCCAAGTAGTGACGTCAGAAGCTTGATGCGGAAGAAGGAGGAAGTATTCAGCTGCTGGAAATTCAGGTTAGTGACTCCAATAATCTTCACAAACAGGATAATGCAATAGGAGATGGTGTAGAGAGGGTGCTGTATTGGAGATGCTGATAGAGGGTGCTGTATCGGTGATGCTGTATAGAGGGGTGCTGTATAGAGGGAGCTGTTCGGAGATGCTGTATAGAGGAGCTGTATCGGAGATGCTGTATAGAGGGTGCTGTATAGGAGATGCAGTATAGAGGGTGCTGTATAGGAGATGCAAGCTTTAAAACAATAAAGACTCAGAGAGCAGTGATCAATTTCTATCCTCGACTTATACTCGGGTCAATCAGGTTTTACTGATTTTTTAGGTCAAAATAGGTACCTCGACTTATACTCGGGTCGACTATATTCGAATATATACGGGTATAGCTTTTTTTACCTTCCGTTCTTCAATTAATGTGAAAAAGGATATTAGTGTGCGCATGTACTTCCTATTTTCCCTGTATTAAAGGGCACGTCCACCCTTAAAACAAAATATGATCACTTGTCTGTTTCCTACCTCAGCCCCCCCTTAATTTCATATTCCAACCAATACTACACCACATTATTAGACATATTACTAACCAGGTATTAAGGGTAATTATTGCCTTCCCACCATGCAGTCAATCAAGGCTATGGCTGCTGACATATCAGCCAATTATTGATTGTTCTTGCCCCTCTGCCAGAAAGGGAAAGCATAGGGCTAATACTTATCATAAAATATCTGGTAGAGGCCGGCAAAGTGTAGTAATCCCAGCAGCAATGGAGACATGATAGAACAGATAAACACTAGTATAAGAATTGTTCTCTCTCAAACCTTCAGTCTGACAAGTGCACACTCCAATATGTACTTACCAAAGGGTCTGGTTCTTTCTTTTCCTTGCTTTTTTGCAGGGCAATTTGTCGAATAAGGAAGTTCATTTCAGGGGAACCTGGACACCAATCGTGGATCTTCTTCTATGCTTCATTTGGGATTTAGGGGATTGCCTGCATCGAAATAAGCAGCATAATGTTGGTTAGGATATTTATAAATCAGAACAATAGAACAACAGAACAAGCACATGTTAGTATTGACCGGGCCACTTTAATTCTTCTATAGCCCAGTATAAAAGGTGTGTGAAGAACAGCAATAACAGAGTTAGGCAGGCTAAATATCGAAACGTTGCATGGAAATCTGTACCTAAGAAAATCAACGGATAAAATGGGATTTTTCCCAGGCTTAAATCCAGCTGATGAAAACAGCAAATAGCTTGCCCTTCTATATAAAGATCCAGTGATTCCTACAAAGATCCAACAGTTAAGGCAAATTAAAAAAAAAAGTTTAGAAGTTTACAGAAGCTCTCCCTACAATACAACATTAGAAATTAGAGGGAGTTAGGACATACAACACTCCAGGGACGTTTCTATCACTGAAGGACTGACAATAGCTGCTTAATGGGGGCTGACCTAACAAGGCTGCTGAACTGGAGGGCTGACCTATCACTAGCCTACAAGTTTAGCAGCATTGTTAAGTCAGTGTTGACTTAACGCCAAACAGAGACTGGTATATACAAGAGGCCCACAGCGACTGATTAATACAAGACGCCCAAGTACTCATGTGTAGTTGGAAGCAGATAGAGATTGTCCAATATTTGAATAACAAATACATTGATGAGCTGTATTTTTTTTCCTTTACCTGCACATTTGGAGAAACTGTCAGAGGTATACCAAGGTCTTCTACATTCCCATTGGAAAAGTCTACCGGAGTGTGACAATGCGTCAGCCTGTGAGATTCCTCTCTGCTAGGTGTAGAGACGCTCCAGGCTTCAGTCTTGGTTTCTGTTTCTTCTTATATACTCTCTGGCTGGTCGACAGTAGCATCAAACATGTGATCCCATGATACAGTTTTCAGACTTTGTCTTTAAAAAGTCCACAAGCCATCGTCTTCATCCCATTCCTTAACCATATCACTGCCCTTCAACTCTGGAGAGATTTCGGAACAGTTTCTTGGTCTTCTTCAGTTTTGATTTCTTTAAAATATCCAGAGTTTGAAGGAACCATATCTCTTGTATTCATCATCAAGCTTGTTACTGTCCTCCCAGCAGCACATTTTTGCAGGTTGCTTCCATTAAAGAGAGGCAATTGTGTCCCTTCATTTGCCATCTTTTCTGTAGATGGAGGGAGACATAAATCTCCTGCAAAACCTTTCTAGAAGACATTTGCTGAAACACACAAGAAACCAAATCATAAGAACACAAACAATAATATGTAAGGACACAATGAAAAAAGTTATAATCTAAAAAAAGAAAAATAAGTTAGGCTAACAACACGGGCTGAAATATCGTACCATTTGCCAATATCGAATATTGGCAAATGGTCTGCTAGGACAAAATCTAGCAGTGTGTACCTAGCCTTAGGAATCCATATTACGCCATGTGCTGGACAGTCCCGGAAGACTGATTGCAAATTTACATAGAGAATGTACACAAACAACCAACTACCATACTTTTAAATGGGGTTTATGAAACTGGCTAAATAAAAACAGTCAGAAAAGGGTTGTTTTTTTTTAACACATTTTATGAGGTAGACTAAATATTTATTTAATGTGGCAGCACTCATAACTAATAAATATTATTGAACAAACAATCAAATTATTTAGGGTTGATATCCTACTAATACTAATAATGCTTTCAACCAATACCCTGGACATCCACTGATGTTGCATGACCGGAGGATATTCAACTGATTTCGGCCAACAATGTGCCCATACACTGGACGATTATCAGTCTAAATGGTCGTGCATCCTAGGTCAGCACCACAGTCACAAGTGTGTATGAGCCTTAAGCCTGGAGAACACACAGTACAATATTTGACTCCGTTGCGGGTGTTCGATCGTTGGGTCGAAGCATTGTATTTTGAAGGCACCACAACCTAAAGTCCATAAACTTTTGTGATGGGGGGGCCCGACCCATGCCACACAATGGTCTACGAGCGGCCAACTATCGGCTTATGTATGTGCACTCAGTCGGGCATCTTTGATGAGCAACGGGCACCCATGCACCTACCGCCATTCTCGTTCTGCAATTAAAGAATAGTTCACTTACGGAAATATCTTCTGGTGTGTGCGGGTGAGCGTGATCGGGTCGCATGTTTGTCGAACCGGCCCTTTGGTAAACTGAGGCCGACTGTGCGGTTCCCTATGGGACCTCATGATCGTCGTGACGACTGTCAGCTGCGGCGTCACTGTTGATGCGAATGACAGTCATTTATCCCGACCGAGCTGCGCTAGTAACAAATGCTCGGTCGTTACAATAATTTCCCTGTGTGTACCCATTCTTATGTAAACAACCAACCAATCAATCAGATGATACCTTTTTAATGGTCTACTGCAGTTAGAAGACATTGGATAACATCCGATTTGTTATTGCATGCTGGGGGCCGACCCGGGATGCATGATGTGTGCACAGGAGATTGAGGTAATAATTGTGCAGTGTATGGGCACTTATTGGCCAAAATGGGCATTTGGAGGGGTTTGTTGCCCGAAACCCGGATGGATCATCAACGTGTCCCAACAGAACGGCCAATTTAACCCAACAAAGTGCCCATACACGGCACAATAAGACCAAAACAGTTGTGCATACATATTATGCGAGGCTATAGAGTCTTAACGCTGGGTTACACCATGCAAATTTTTGGGACGAATAACGAAAGTAGCCGCAGCAGACAGTTATCCATGACCAATCGTGGAGTCCCGTATGTTTACCAGCATACCTGATTGCCTATTGGTACCCAAACCATACAATATTTCGGACCGACCGACGCACGGTAATATCCGAAAATAAAGTATGGTGTGTACCAACTGAAAAGCACATGGAAACCTCATATTAAAACATACTTTTAATACATACAATTAATGTTGCCACCTCTTCCCCTTCTAAATTAAAATCATATGAAACATACACTACTGCAAGGCTCAGTACCAGCTTGTTTAATGTGTGTGATAAACAAAATATACATACTGCAAGGTTAATGTTCATTAAGATACTCACACTTCCTTAGAGTTCAAATTACGTTTAAATCTGCCTGTGCCTCTGCATTTTTTGTATTTCTTTAAGTTCAGGGCTACAGGGCAATTTCCAATGGCATTTTGGGTCTGTTAGCGAGCAAGCATCACGTGCCAGTGCATTATGCACTGCGCTCCGTTATCAGATGCCCACATCTTTTTGTGTGGGACGCATGCGCTTCGATAACCGACAAAATTGCAGCGAAAACGCACAGGAAACATGCATGACACAAGCTGCACTGCGACTACGCCTACCATGCGTCGATAGCCTGGCCTCAGCCTAAACACGTTTGATCTGTCCTCAAAATTGATGCAGTCTGCATCGTGCTTCTAATGGAAATGTATGCAGAAAGCAAGGGCAGCAAGACACAGCATTAATGTAAGAACTGTAAACCACAATTTAAACAAAAACAGATTATTTGATGGACTACCTTTCCCAGCATCCTCCCCTGCACACAATCATAAAATTCAACCATTTAAACATAAACCAGAGACTTTTAACTGTATCCTCTTAGTGTTGATGGGATACATTTCCCAGCACCCCTCTGCCATCCAGTAAAGTACTTAAACCAGTATAAATTGCCATATTCTTGCCTGTAGCCCACAGAATGCAAATTTAATAAATGTAAACTGATAAATACTTATACAACATCACACACATTCCCCCTCACCTTCTCACCACAATAAGATTCAAATTCAAATCTGCCGCCCCCGCCCCTCCCCCTATTCCTACGCTAACATAAAAACGAGTCCCGCCCTCTTTGGAATGCTACTAGCGACTATCGCGGAAGAATACAGTGCGTAACTAGTTAGAGCATGCGCAAACTAGATCCCTGTTCTGCGCATGACCTTTGCAAGGAAGACATGCTTTGTAAGGGCATGATATTGAACAACTTAAAAGCTTTACTTGTCTGGCCGAAAATCTTCTAACGGTTCGAACTTGCCAATGCTAGAAATGCCGCCAGGGAAAAAAAAAACGCTCTTCCTATGAGCTGATTGGTTTCCGGCTTAAATCGCCATGCTGCTTTTAATTGGTTCCTACCCTTTAGGGATGTTTATGATTGGTCAATGAGGCAAAGTGTCACGTCGCCCTACTGCTTTCTTCCGGGTTTGTAGCGCTTGGCTACCTGGAGTTCCGGGGACCCTGATTATGAGGAGGGTCACCCTGTTTGTGAAAGGGAGCTCAAGGCTCGGAAGGTGAGTAGGAAATAAGAAGAGTCATGGCTGTTGGAATCTCGTGGGAACTGTGGCTGGGCTTACATGGGGGATATAGGGGGATGTCGTTTCAGAAGAAATGGCAGGAGATATTGGGCGCTCCCTGGTAACTTCCACAGGACACACTAACAGCTGGGATAGGTAGGGATTCTTAAGGTAGGGATTCTAGAATCCATACAGGCCTGTTTTAGCTTAAGTTCCCCTTTAAAGGGAAAGTTCAGTGGAAAATATCATTGTTTTAGTTTATATAATGTAGTAGTATTTTTTTCTTCTATAGCGCTACATATTCCGCAGTGCTTTACAATTATTTACTCAATTCACATCAGGCCCTGCCCCAAAGAGCTTACAATCTAATCACTTTATGTAGACATACAACCTATATGTATGTCCTTATGATTGTGGGGGAAACTGGAGTGCCCAGAGGAAACCAACGCAAGCACAGGGAGAACATACAGACTCCTTGCAGATGTGTCCAAGGGTAGAATCGAATTCTGGACTTCAGCGCCGCAAGGCATCAGTGCTAACCACTGAGCCACAGTGCTGCCTACATACCTAGTTATTCTACATATTCTCTTCCATTATGAAAAATCATTTAAATTTACCCCTTGCTGTTGACATAGTAAAAGTTCAGGTTCTGTAACAGTCCTTCTTCTTCCCAATGCACACTAGCTTGGAATGTTCCTAGCAGTAATTTCTACTGATTGGCTGTGGATGGGTCAAACATGCTCGATATCTACTGAGCAACTAAATGAACCCAGGTGCTGGGTCAAGGGCAAGACCATAACGTCTCTATTAGGGGTCCTGCAAACAGGTCAGTTATTTCAGAAACATTTATTTATAACAAGACAATGCTGAATGGGATGTTAAGTTCATTAGGATGGAAACATGCTGTTTTTTTTCTTAAAGTATAGTATTTGTGCTGATCTTCCCTTTAAGTCATTATCTGTATTGGACATGAGAGGGTGTCAGAAGCCCAGACCCATTGAAAAAACTTACAGAAAATGGTTAGGCATAGAGTGCAATATTGGCACATTACACGAATTTAGCCTGCAGCCATAGCCACATCCATGTTAAAGGCCATTCCATCTAAAATTATTCCTTCTGTATAGTTTCCTTGCAGATGCTCTTTTTCTATAATTTATAACTGGGATGTAGCAGCAGTGATAAAGGATAGCGAATCTCCCTAATTTACACTTCAGATGCGTCTTCTCTTGCCACGGGACATCCTGCTAAAAGTAGGGAGAAGGGGGGCAGATAGTAAACTGTATGTCCACTCTTAAAAGTACTGAGTAGCCTGTTACAGGGGTGCCCAACCCTTTTGACCTCAAGTGCGGCCTCTGACCACCTTTGAGGGCTACTCAAGATTAATAGGCATAAAAGTTTATAATCAAAATGTGCAGAACAGGCTGAGAGACTCATTGTCACTAATTACAATCTGTGACTGACTGCTGAACTGGAGGCTGACTTTAACACTGGTTTGTGAACTGGAGGGCTGACCTTAACACGATATGTGAACTGGAGAGCTGACCTTATTTATCCTTAATAAAACAAATTCAAAAGGAGATGATGTGCAATTTTGTGGCTGCACTTTTCAGACTCAAAGTCTATTTTATTTTGTAAAGCCCCTATTGGTTATGAAAAATCATAGTGTCAAAAAACATTACTGAGAGACACACAGTTTTTACTTCACTGATCCTAAAATGAAATTTGGTCTTTTTTTTTTTTTTTTTTTTTTTTGGGCAAAATTTCCCAATATAGACTTAGTTTCCCTTGAAATTGGTGAAATAATCTGCGTTTACTTTGCCGATACCACCAGAGGATATATCCTTTACAGATATATACCTCTGCACCTCCCTGTTGAAGTCCTGTCACCATTAAAAATAAAAGATTTTAGTTAAGGTTTGCACACACGTGCAACGCACAAGTATAGGAACGAACGTTTTGGCCGATAATCGGCCTGTGTATGGGCACTTTATCGGGCGAAATGGTCGTTTGTACAGAGATCTGCCAGGTCGGTCAGTCAACGATCCCCATTCGAAAGTCAGTTTCGCCCGATAAAGTGCCTACACACGGTTCGATTATCGGCCAAAACGTTCGTTCGTACACATCGTGTGATCGCAGGTCCTTTACTTTCATATAAAAAGCTATGCGCGCAGCACAGACATCAACAGCTGTGTGTCTTCAACCATACACTGCATTACTTTGCTCTGCCGGTTTCCGGAGTGATTTATTCTGCATTCCTTTTCTATCACAGACTTTGAAAGTCGGTCCTTAGCTGCTCCATGGGAGACCAGATTGTATATCTATTATAGTCATTTTAGCTCAGTAGCAAAGACTTAGAAATAAATCCTATTTGTAAATGGAACTCTAGCTCCATTCACAAATACTATAGTAAGCTTTCACACACTGACAGCTTTCTATATCTGGTAATGCACTGTGTGCTGAATGGAGATCACAGTGCAGTACCTAGTCTAGACCACCAGGGAACACTTAGGGAGAACCCTGGTGAAGGAGGAAGTCCTGTGGTGTCACTTGAATGCTGTCCCCCAGGGGGGATCTGATTTAAATCACAATTAAATCACTAGTCAGTAAGGCTTGATTTAAACCATAGTTTTATACATAAGACTAATTCCTGCTGGTATAACTTTAATATGCAATAGATACTGCCCAAACTTCTGGAAGATCACGACATTGTGAATGGATTAATGGAATTTATTTACCAAAAAAATTAAATGTACCGTATATACTTGAGTATAATTCAAGGTTTTCAGGCTTTAAAAATAGCCTGAAAATCGAACCTCGGCTTATATGGTCAATCACTTACTTCAATCCGGCTGCTGCTCGCTCCGCAATCCGCATCCACTGCTCTGCCTGACGTCACTACTTGGCGCCGGTCTCACTTCCTGGTGCCGAGTAGTGACCTTGTTTGTCCTGGGGTGCTTGCCACTGCAGATGTTTGGAAACTACATCTCCCAGCAACTAAAGCTTGCTGGGAGTTGTAGTTTCCAAACATCTGGAGTGGCAAGGAATTGGGGATTACTATCCATTTAAAGGGCAACTAATGCCTCAAAACAATACAGAATCAGGAGGATGGTATCTATTGTTGAAAAGATTGCCTTCTGATTCTGTATTGTTTTAAAGCTTTAGTTGCCCTTTAATGAACAGCAGAATTCCAATTCAGTAGTCCCATACAGTAATATCAATACTGGATTTGTTTAAAGGGAAACTCAAGCCTCAAAACAATACAGAATCAGAAGGCAGTTGTGATCATAATTTCTACCCGAGTCAAGCAGTTTTTCAGGTAAAAATTGGTACCTTGGCTTATACTTGGGTCGACATATTCAAGTATATACAGTTTACAGCCTTATTCTACATAATTAAAAAAAAATGTATTTCATGATGAATAACCTTTGGATGGTAATATATTTTCCTCAAAAAGCATTTTATTTAAAAAAAAATCTGATTTAAATCAAAAAATTCCGATTTAAACAAAAAAATCAGATTTTTTGATTTTTTTTTTTTAAAAAAAACATTGATTTTCATCCACCCACCTATTCCTACAACATCCCCCCTCAATTGCCCCTAGCTTCCTTAAAGGGCAGTATGCAGCAAAAATGCCCAGCGCCGCTCCTGATTGTGATCGGGCCGCATGCAGCCTGCATATTGGGCACCGCAGGTCTATTATAACAATATAAAAACGGATTCAAGACGCCAGGTAACAGCTAAGCAAGGGCTTTTAATAATGACATGCACTAAATGTTTCAGGAAAACCCCTTTGTCTAGTGCTACCGTTTTTTATATTCTTTTGGATTGTGACAAGTGTGTGGGAGGGGCTGGGATTCAGTAGATGCCATGAGATGTTGGTCAAGCGCGTTCACCTGGACTGTAGTCTAATACCAGGATGCAACCCCAGTCACTTTCATAGAAGCAGTATTTGCAAGATCCTTAAGAAGCATTTCCTCCGGTTTAACAGAGGTAGTCTTCTCTCCATGCTCTATGAACACATGCAGAAGAGGCAGCAAAGAGAAGAGCAGTTAGTTATTGGCCTTGACTTAATTCATCACATCAGACCTTTTGTCACTTGAAACAAATATTTAAAGCTGCCCATTAACACTGGCTGGTGAACTGGAGGGCTGAATTAATACTGGCTGGTGAACTGGTAAATATAAAGTGTGCTCACAACACAGACTGGTAAATATAAGGTGTGCCCACAACACAGAATATGCGGATGGAATAACCCCAGCCCTAGTTGCTCCCTGTCAATAGGATTTTTCTAAACAGTTAAAACAGGTCTCCTTCCCTTGAACAACTGTAGTCTACTCACCACTGCAGGTCAGTGGTCCGGGTGCAATAAATTCCCCCAGACCCTCCGCTGGGCTGACCATACGACTTCCAAGACACACAGTGGAAATGTTTACTCCAGTCATAAAAATGTTCACAATATAAATTAAACATGGATCACACCTGACATGTTTTGTGCATATTATACTTTATCAGAGTGAAGTGTAGTGTGAAGTGGAACCTACACAAAACACGTCAGATGTGATCCCTATTTATTTTATCTATAAATAAATATCCCTAGGAAAGAGACTTCTAATTTTAAATCTTTTTTGGTGGTTGGGGGGGCATAGTTGCTTTTTTTATTACCATAATTGTAAAGCATTTTGTGACAACAAATAATCCTATTTTCTTATTCTCTAAAGGTGGTTCCAGTCTATGGTTCTCTCTCTGACCTGCTCTCACTTGCAAGCTCCAAGCTGGGAATTCAAGCAACACAAGTGTTTAATGAGATTGGAGGACAAATAGATGACATCACTCTCATTAGGTATAAAGTTTTACTTGATTAATTAGTACATAGAGGATTACATCTTAGATTATATAAAAAGATATATTTACTCAAAGTTACTCGTACATTTTAAAATGTAAAAAAAGATATTGAAAAGAAGTCCTTTAGCTTACCTGCAAGTCAAATTATTGTTCACTGTTCTTTAAGGGTTTAGAAGATTTAGAGCTCTCATATTTCTGAATTGTAGACATGTGGCCTTGCTTCTTTCATATCATCTGGAAGTGTCTCATGGCTGCACCACCTGATGGTTCAGACCTTTCAGTGATGTACCTAGAGGAAGGACAATTTATTTATTTTC
The DNA here is from genome assembly GCA_019447015.1 of Hymenochirus boettgeri. NCBI lineage: Eukaryota > Metazoa > Chordata > Amphibia > Anura > Pipidae > Hymenochirus > Hymenochirus boettgeri. The sequence continues at coordinate 237,737,517 of CM033471.1, read as the reverse complement.
TAGAGCTCGGAATCTTTCAAACCTTTTGAGGGCAGACCCGTAATTGATGGTTTTATTTTTATCACAGTTCCACTTTAAAGGAATAGTTCACTATTCCTTTTCAACATTGATTAAAGCCAGGGAGGTTAAGGAGCTATGCCTTACCTCCCGTTCTTCAATCAATGTTTGGATAGCCAGGAACGAACTTCTGAAGATCTTACCTTTTGCGTGATCCAGCGGGGCTGCTCTGACCGTTCCCGACTGCTTCCTGCTTCTGTTGCGCTATAACGCACATGCCCGATAATGCGCGCTATAGCAGAACAGAGGCAGGAAGTGGTCGGGAATTTCAGAGCGGCCCCGCTGTCTCGCATGAAAGGTAAGATTTTTAGAAGTTCGTTCCTGGCTATCCAAACATTGATTGAAGAATGGGAGGTTAGGGATAGCTCCTTAACCTCCCTTGCTTTAATCAATGTTGAAAAGGAATAGTTCACTATTGCAGTGAACTATTCCTTTAAAGGGGTGTTTAGTGGAAATACATATACTTTTACAAAAAAAAAGAGCAGTATTTTTCCATTTTGTCTGTATGTAAATAAATGCTTCCGAAATACTGACTTCCTGTCTGCAGGACCCCTATTAGAGATTGTTATGGTCTTACCCTAGACCCAGCTTACCATGGCCATCCTGGTACATGTAGAACAAGCAAAGATAGTGCACTGCACCTTCAACTCTTCCAATAATAAAAAATACTTTTATTAATTCAGATTAAAACATCAGCATATAGAGCCATAACAGCCGACGCGGTTCGGGCATGCGCCCTTCATCACAGGCACAGACAAGAGCAGTGTTCGGTCCCTAATTTATAGTCAGGATACGCCCTAACCACTTCTATTTTAAAGAGACAGAACACATAAAAAAGCTTGTATAACTACAGAGCCCCTACTGGTACAAAAATATACACAAGTTAAAAAAAAAAATACATTTGGTCAAACAATCTTTATCTTCAAACATGCTGCTGATTAGCCTAGCCCTATTCTGTTCTGTAGAGTTGGGAAGTGAACAGGAGACTATGCTGGTGGACAAATGGTAGTTAAAGGAATAGTTCACTTTCAAAGTGAAATATTCCTTTAATATATTGATTGAAGCCCAGCAGGTTAAGGAGCTATGCCTTACCTCCCTTTCTTCAATTAATAGCGCAGTGTCCGGGATCGAAGATAAGAAGAAACTTACCTTTTGTGCAATCCACTGCGACCAGGCTGAAATCTTCGACCGCTTCCCTCTGTACAGCTGTAGCGTGCATGCGCCTAATGTGCCCTATAGCTGTACAGGATAGGGAAGCGTTGAGAGTGAACTATTCCTTCAATGGATGGTCATGTTTGGCCCAGGATTAGTCAAATAATCCATCTTTATAAATTTACTAATTTCTTTGCTTATATTTTCTTTTTTAGGTGTTTGTTGTTTTTTTTTCCCAGCTATTATATTCCTTTTTACAAAGTTTGCTGTCCTGATGGCCAGTTTTGTTCTAAACAGATTGCCAACAGTAGATCTGTAAATTCCTAGAAAAGATTCAATAGAATGTTTCCATGTAGGTTTTTATGTCTTTTTCAGTAAGATAACAATGAATAACATCCTGTTTAAAGCTAAGATAACACAGTGTCAGAATAATCATACTGTACTATTTCTCTGTTTGCATTTGGGATTTTTTGCACTACTCTGATTTAGAGATGACGATGTCTTGTTCGTGTCTGATGGAGAACCTTTCATAGGGGAAGGTATGTGTCTAGTCCTTTTGATACTTGTTCTTTTGACTGATTCTACCATCTTTTGTTCATAAAAATCTAAACTTTATTGTGCCTTTTGTATGTATAGTATATTTATAAAGCGCCACTTGGGGACACATCGCTGTACAATAACGGAATAAAAAAAAGTGTGGCAAATACATAATTAGTTTTGTACGTAAATATATAAATATTATAACTATGTAAGTGCTAGAGCCTTGCTACAAGAGGAAAGGAGGTCCCTGCCCCATAAAGCTTACAATCTAGTTAGTTAAAGGAGAACTAAAAATGTAGTTATTAGGAAGAAAATAATTGCATATGCTCCGTATAGCAACCAGCCAGAGAGACAAAAAGAACATGAACTAAAAGACAGGAGTGGGGGGGTCATGGCCTGGTACAGCATGGAATGGGACACATTGAGTTGGTGCTCCATCAAACTAGATAAATGAAGAGGGACGGGGGAGACCAGGCGGCACCTGACGATCCTCCTGCCGAAACAGAACCACCGCTTATAGCACCAGACAAAAAACTGGAGGCTATTGCCCTTTGCCAGAACACACTCACCTCTAAAATCGATGAGGTAAAAATAGACATTTCACTTCTCCGTCAGGAATTCCAGTCGTTAAGGAGCCAGGTGGCAGAGACTCGGGACGGCACACTGGAGGACACCTTACCACCACTACAGGCCCAGGCGGAACAATCCTGAACACAACTTCAGACCCTGCTACTTAGACAGGAAGAATAATACTGTGGTTTAGTGCTCCTCCCTAATATCACCCATAGGGCTAGAAATTCCTCCAAATGGGAGGGTGCCTCTAGGAAAATAAAATACTACATAACCATATTGCTAACCACTACCAAAGAATGAATGAGGCACACACTATATACCCATGAATAATTAAAGGCAAAAGTATCTTGAATGTAACATTAATCACAAAACATACCAGTTTCCCACACCCCTCACACAAATTATACTATTTTATATATATAAATATGCCTGGGTGCACTCACAGGGCTTCACAAACATAAGAAAGTTTATTCCAACATGGAGGTTGACATGTTTCCGCCCCTCAAACGGGGCCGTCTTCAGAACATCAGAATACTGTGTAACAGGGAACTAAATACCGAATTCCTCCAATACCTGTGAGTGAATAGGTGTGTCTCAGTGATATCAGTGTACAAACCACCAATGAGAACAAGAGGATTTAAGGGTTGTGTCAGAGAATCTCTGCAGGGAAAACCCACAGCTGACTATAAGTATCAGAGCAAAGATATAACAAACACCTCAGAGTGAAGGGGTGTGTCTTAACCCTATGTGCATTCAACCACCCGAGGACAATGTAACACATCAGATATCACTGAGACACACCTATTCACTCACAGGGATTGGAGGAATTCGGTATTTAGTTCCCTGTTACACAGTATTCTGATGTTCTGAAGACGGCCCCGTTTGAGGGGCGGAAACAGTCAACCTCCATGTTGGAATAAACTTTCTTATGTTGTTAAGCCCTGTGAGTGCCTCTGTTTCTAGAGTTTGCTAAATATATATATATATATATATATATATTATATATATATATTTTATTTATATACTATACTCTTCTATCTCTCTATCATTCTCTCTCTCTATCTCTATACTCTCACATCAGATGTCCACTGTTGCCCGGGTGCTGTCCCATAATATAACAAGTTCCAAAGCATCGGCGCACTCACAGGTCTCCATCAGAAAATATTTTATTCCCAGATCAACATGTTTCGACCACAACTGGTCGTCATCAGGATTAATTACTCCCCTTATTACCAAGTTTAAATAGGCCCCACAGGACCCACCCCACCATACCTAGTTACCAGCATATATAAAAACCACACACACTAAAACCAGATAGAAACCTTAAAACAACCTTCTAACACAGTGAAACCACATAATAAAAACAACAAAGATTCCTTACCCAATTGGAGGCATCCATGGCTCCTGTTGCCTCGCCAAAACCAATATCATATAGGGTGTCTAAGAGTAACACATCCCCATACTTTAACCGGGCCGCTACCCGCTTCCGACAACCAGCAGTGACGGAACATCACGTGGTACAAATCCATCACATGGCCAAACAAAACTGCGGACCTGATAGGAAAAGGAATTCTGGCGGAGAGGCGGAGCATCAACAAGGCACGGAGCGTGTCAACACAGACCACGCCCCTAGGTAATCCACAACATTGCAACGAGTAGGGGAAACCATGGGAAAATAACATAAATCTAAGGGTCATAAATCTAAGGAGGAGAGACAATTAAGTATGACTTTTCCCATAGATTACTCTGTATGTAGCTCTGATATAATATGTAGGGCGAAAAGTTTATGGGACATTATTATCAAGGATCCTAACTTGCCTTTTGAACAACATGAACTCCGGATAGCACATTGTCGTAAGAAGCCTGCGGAATTGCTGGTGAGGACGGATCTTAGGAAACAGCCATTGGAGATGTGACCCTTTTTGGTGGTGCGGCTAGGCCCGGGTGCTATCGATGTCCCAACTGTGTGACCTGCGGGCTAGGTTAATTGGAAAAGATTTTCCTCATCCAAGGACTGGCAAGCGTATCAGATCAACTTTAGACTAACTTGCACGAGCTGCTATGTGATCTATTTTCTAATCTGCCCATGTGCATTGGTTTATGTAGGCAAGACTGTGAGCAGCTTTCGCAAACGTTTTGCCAACCATCCTAGCGCTATTAGGGCAGCATTGTCAAATCATCGATGGAGAAAAAGATTGGGAAGTTCGGTGGCCAGGCACTTTAAGGCATTAGGACATGCTGTCTTCATTGAATGTATGGTATTTGATCATGTACCACCTATGGGGGGTAGATCAAAAAACTCCTCCAAGTTGAATCGGGTGGATTTCACGATTCCAACTCTGGTACCCCAACGGTCTCAATGAAGTTAATAACTTGGGTTGTTTTCTATAATTCTATTTTTGAATACTCGGTTGTCTATAATTCTGCCTTTTACTACTCTGGTTTTACTCTGATTCCTATTTATATAACTTTGTGATTATCTCCTATCCTCTATATATTTATATTTATATATATTTATTGACTTTGTGATATGATCCTTAGATGGATGATCTCTATGTATTATAATGACATTTCTCCATTTTTTGTACTGCGTGTCCCCTTTGGGTTGAGCTATTTGAGGGTACATGATTTATTTATTAATGATTATTAACATTTTGCTTCCATAAGTGTACAGTGTATATTTGTATATTAGACTTTTTATGTTGGGGAGCATATTTGGTTTCCTGTGTGCCTGCCTATATGGGCGCCTGTGGTTGGGGTTCTATTCTTATGGATTTTCTTATTTGGGAATGACGTGTGTGTGTTATTTTCCCATGGTTTCCCCTACTCTTGCAATTTTGTGATTACCTAGGGGCGTGGTCTGTCTGACCACCTCCGTGCCTTGTTGATGCTCCGCCTCTCCGCCAAATTCCCTTTTTCCTATCAGGTCCGGCATTTTGTTTGGCCTGTGATGGATTTGTACCACGTGATGTTCCGTCACTGCTGGTTTGCGGAAGTGGTAGCGGCCCGGTTACTGTATGGGGATGTGTTACTCTTAGACACCCTATATGAATTTGTTTTGGCGAGGCAACAGGAGCCATGGATGCTCTCCAATATGGGTAAGGATCTTTGTTTGTTTTTATTATGTGGTTTCACTGTGTTAGAAGGTGTTTTAAGGTTTCATCTGGTTTTATGTGTGTGGTTTTTATTATATATGCTGGGTAACTAGGTATGGTGGGGGTGGGTCCTGTGGGCCTATTTAAACTTGGTATAAGGGGAGTAATTAATCCTGATGACGACCAGTTGTGGTCGAAACATGTTGATCTGTGAATAAAATATATTTTTCTGATGAAGACCTGGGAGTGCGCCGATGCTTTGGAACTTTTTATATATTTATATTATATAATTATATTTATTATATATATATATTATTAATATAGAAACAGTTGAGGCTGAGGGGCCGAAACATAAGATTTACGGTATCCTTACCACTATTTCCCGAGCTTAACAGCGAAACAAGCAGCAGGTTTAAAGGACAAATTAAGTCCAAGTCATTTTGTACGGAGTATAGGCCCACTAGACAGTTGGTTGAATATTGGCAATAGGGTTGAAAAATTTAAAAATAGGAAAGGGACCAGGAAATGCGGAAAATGCAATATGTGTCCATACATGAGTAACACAAAAAAAAAAGGGGTGGGAATTGAATCAGGAAGTAACCTGACAAACACCGGGTGTTGTATATCTAGCCCTGTCATTGTGGAGCCAGATATGTTGGCAAAACAATTAGGAAATTAAATGTACGAATGGGAGAGCATATAAGAGCATGTACTAAAGGTCAAGTATTGAGATGCTCTATTGCCAAACATGTATTTGAAGCACATAAGGGGAATTTTGACGGGCTGTCATTTGTGGGTCTTGAAACTGTAAGATTAGGGGAAAGAGGAGGTAATTTGAATAAACAACTGTTGCAGGTAGAAGCAAAATGGATTGTAAAGCTAAAATCAGTTCGGATTAAATAAGGACATTCAGTTCTCTTGTTTTTTGTAAGAAACGGTATGTGATTGTTAAAGAGTAAGCCATTGGAAATCGCAAACATAATGTACTACCATTGTGGAGTAATAAAGTGTTTTGAAGTAGTGTGCCTTTAAGAATTGGCTACAAAAGGAGGCCCTAGAGTGATGACCCAGTACCCTGACGAAGCGCTTGGCAAGAGTGCGAAACGCGCGTCGGTGTTTGGTGAGGCTGAGGGGCTAATGGCGGAGGAGCCTGACCTTAGACTAGAACTTCTTTATTGAACTGTAGCGGCGTCCATCTATGAAGCTGTGAGTATGGCCATCAATACGTTGTAAGCAGTGTATATATGAAGTCGCGGGGAATGATTATTGTGGAGGTGGGACGGGTGAAGATACTTGTGCTGTTGAAACCAGAGTGTCTGCTGGGAGCTGTAGTAAGACCTGATACCGGTCATTGAATTTGTTTGATTCGGGACAGGCAAAGACATCTAGAAAGTATTGGCAGAATAAGACTTTGGAATAATACAGGGAGAAGTGCTACTCCGTGGTATAATGACAAAGTCCCGATACCCCTCCGGAATCTTGATTAGGAAGATACATACACTGTATACGCTGATATCTCCGTAGGAGATTATAACTGAAGTAAAGTATTTACGGCCTATTCTATTTTGCCTTCCGCCGCTTATGTGATTTGAACTTTAGGTGCAACGGTGAATCAAGGGGTCGTTGTGATCGCTGGGCCTGTCTTTGGAGACTCACAGATGAAGCGTATAAACCGGGACTCTGACTGTGGCCCATTATTCACATGCACCTTAACTAGATATATATATTATATCTATATATATATAATATATATATATATATATAATATATATATATATATATATATATAGCATATTATGCTATGTTTAAATAGTATTATTTGTGAGGGGTGGTGGGAAACTGGTATGTTTTGTGATTAATGTTACATTCAAGAGTGTCCACAGCTAATAAAGTTTGTTTGAAAGGGATATACTTTTGCCTTTATTTATTCATGGGTATACAGTGTGTGCCACATATATAGGAACTGGCTAACCGCCATTCACTCTTTGGGGGTGGTTAGCAATATGGTTATGTAATACTTAGACAGGAAGACCTGGAAAACTGGTTGAGAAGGAATAAACTCCACTTTGTGGGCCTTCCTGAGAGGGCAGAAGGGGCCGACCTAATGAAGTTCCTTGAATCACTCCTCCTCCACACACATAGTAGAGACAACTTCTCTACATTGTTTGCGGTTGAAAGAGCACCACTGTCTTGCCCCACATCCCCTGCCAAGGACCCTGATTGCCAAGTTTTTGAATTTTAGTGACTGCAACGTTATCCTCCGGTGGGCAAGTGAGAAAGGTAATATCACCTTTAATATCACTACAATTATATTGGTATATCCAGATCTTACCACTGAGCTCCACCGAAGTCAAGCGACTCCTACGCAACCGCCAACTAAAATGTGCCATGCTATATCCAGCATGGCTCAGAGTCACAGATGTCGACCCACCCTCTTTTTTTTTTTTTTTTTTTTTCTACACCTAAGGGGAATCTCCTAGCTGGAACGCAGACCTACTCCTCGAAACCAGGAAATTGATTGTGAATAATGTGCATCCCCTTGGATGTTACAATGCAGGCACTTTATCTGATAAATGAGTATGGCACTTTCTGATAAACTGGACCCACATCTCAGATCCTCCATATGGACAAACTCCCACCAAAAAAACCCACAATACCCCTACCTCTGGTGCAATCCAACACAATTAAATGCCTTGGCATTCTCATCTCCATCAACCTGAAATACATTTCTTTAAACATTGAACCACTCCTCTCCCTTCTTAAGACAAAGACCCTGGTATGGTCTAAACTACCCCTAGGTGTCATGGGCAGGATCAACCTAATTAAAATGATCTTCTTACCCAAAATATGCTACATTTAATAGTTTGCACCTATCCTAATACCTAAAAGATACTTAAGAATTATGGAAACCCTGCTAAGGCCATTCGTATGGGGCAATGGGTACTGCAAACTGAGATGGTAAATTCTTAAAAATCCACCTAACCTTGGAGGTATGGCATGCCCGGATTTCTTCCTCTACTATATGGCATCCCGACTATCTCGCTTGTTTCATTGGGAACACTCGAACGCGAACGTACCCTAAAACTCTCATAAATTCCAGATGCCCATAGGTACCCAGACCCCTTATATTTACTAGCTCCCCTAACACAATCCCCTCCACTAATTACATAATGCACTAAACCATCAAACTTTGGGACAGATCAATGTCTAGCTTAAAAATGCGACTAATCAATTTACACACCCCTCTATGGAACAAAAAAACACTGCCAGGGTTCCTCACCGTCCCACAGCCGGAGCTCTGGTACAGTCTGGGCATCACTACACTAGGACACTTAATAACAAACAACACCTTCAAAACATTCACCCAATTACAAAAAGAATTTGACCTACCCAACCACTTCTTTTTCAGATGCCTTCAACTAAGACACACATTCCGGACATAATTTTGCTCGATCCCAGAACAATTAAAACCCAACAAATTATACCGACTGTTAACAGGCCCCTCATCCAAACAACTTGTATCTACCTTATACAAAGCCTCCAAGAGCTTTGTGAAATTTTTTGTGTCCTGAGGGTTCTGATGGTTACACTGTAGGTCAGAGGGACATAATTTCTCTTTGATATTTTTACCACGTTTGTAGCAGAACCTTATTGGGGTTTGGAACAGATGTCTGTACTTAGGGTCCTGTTGTAAAATCGGCAGTGTCATTTTAGGACGTTTTCAATGGACCGACTGTGTTGGTTGTATGTGGACACAAATGTAAGGGTTTTTGTGGCCGTACTCTTGGTTTTATTAACTAGTAGTTGTTCTCTGGTAGGGGTAGCTGTGTGGTTTTCAGCTTTTTGTACAATGGTTTTGTCATACCCTCATTGTATGAATCTCTGGTTTAATTTAGAAGCTGCTGCCACATATTCTGTATCTGTGGAAATTATTCTTTTTGCCCTCAAGTATTGGCCTTTTGGTATGCCCCCTAAATACTTTTGGATTGTGGAAACTACTGGCATGGATAATTTAATAAACTATATCTCTCCCCCCCCCCCTTAGTCTTCTAGTTTTATATACTGATATAGAGACCCAAACTGCAATCATACATGTACAGCTCATAATTTCTTACTACTTTAACAAATAAAGGTTTCCTCTATTGGAGTGTAATTACCCTAGTCATAATCCATGCTGACCCCCAGCTCTGTCTGACTTTTCTTAAGCAACAATTACAAATATCCTCTGACTTTCCCATGAATCTACCTCACTGATTTTTTTCAGAACCTTTTAAAAATCATCAGCATCTGTGTTAAAAATGACCAGTCTCTTTGAATTTGTGTTGTAAAGACATTCTGAATGCCAATGCTGGGTTTGTGAATTTTACCAGCCTGTGCTAAAGGTTTTTAAAGATTTGAGTGGGTAATGGGTGGGGGTGAGAAACACATTGCTCTTGTTAAGTAGAAGGGAACTTCTGTCTGGGAGTAGGGAAGACAATGACACAAGTAATAGTGTAACTGTATCAGAAACCTTATTTTAGCGTAATATCAAAACACACATTTACCGTATATACTCTAGTATAAACAGAGGTTTTCAGGCTTTAAAAAAAGCCTGAAAATCTTACCTCAGTTTATACTCGAGTCAATCTTTCTCCTACCTTGCCCGGCGGCCACGTGATCCGCATCCTCAGTGCGCTTCTGTGTGACGTCACTACCCGGCGCCTCTCACTTTGCGGCGCCGAGTAGTGACATCATCCTGAAGCGCAGAGGATGAGGAGCGAGCGGCCGCCGGACAAGGTAGGAGAATACCACAGGGGCACCAGGGCACACAATACTTACAAATAAGAGTAAAACCTTCTCTATTTGTGCATACTGTATGCACAAATAAAGGAGGATTTACCCCTATTTGCAAGTATTGGCTTCTGCTGATGTTTGAAAACTACAACTCCCAGCAATTAAAGCATGCTGGGATTTGTAGTTTCCAAACATCTTAAGTGGCAAATACTAGTAGGGGTTACTATGTGGGATTTTTTTCTACCCTCGGTTTATACTCGAGTCAATCTTTCTTTTCTCCTTTTTTAGGTAAAACTAGGTACCTCTGTTTATACTCGGAACGGTTTATACTCGAGTATACACGGTATGTTAAAATACATTCTACATTGGATAAAATAGTTAAGAAATTGATGCTGGTACATTAAATGTTTTATTTAAATACAAATATTTTTTAAAAAATGGAACAGGCAATAGAAAAAGGGTAAAGATGTAAGGTGTACAGTTTTCTGTTGCAGGTTGTCAGCCAAGTAGACAAAGCAATGTATTGGGTCCGGTGTTTGTAGGCACAAGAGTTTTTCATACCGGAGCTATATAAGCTGAAAAAAAGAAAAAAGTATTAAAGGTGCAGTGCCTTGCTTCTCCCACCCACCTTAAACTGAACCCAGGGGGAGACATTAAACAACTAAATTAATTGCAGCCCTTCCCTCCAGGAATCTTCCTCTGAAGTTCTGATTACCGGTCCATTTTGCCCTGCCCTCTTTTGCCAAGAGCCTAACCAATAGAAATATCTTCCCATTGGCTGGATCCCGATATCGGTGAGGGGATGCAGGTAGACAGGACACAGATTGGAAGTTTAGATGAAGCTTCCCATTGGCTTTACATAATCCCAGTGGTGAGGACTGTTGCTTAGGTCCTTATCATGGCTACTTGCATTGGTAGGAGGGTGTTTTTTTGCCCTGCCCCCTTTTGCCTGGGGCCTAACCAATAGAAATATCTTCCCATTGGCCACATCCCAATATCAATGAGGGGACGCAGGTAGACCGGACACAGATTGGAAGCTTAGATGAAGATTTGCATTGGCTTTACAAGATCTCATGTCTGAGGACTGTTGTTTAGGTCCTTATCCTGGCTACTTGCATTGGGAGGAGGGTCGTTGTTAAGTTAAAGCTAGGTACACACAGTATCGATAAAGCCCTGATACTGTCTGATCCGACTGTTTCCTGAACGAGTGCACGGCCGAGCGGTCATTCAGGAAAGACTGTAAATTTCCTTTAACCACGGTAGTCTCCCAATAGAGGGAGTCGCCTAGGGAGAACGCTCGGGACTGTGTGTATTCTGATTTTTGATAAATGACAGACAAGATCTTGTCATTTTTTCAAAACTCTGTCCTGTGTGTCCCCAGCTCAAGTCCTTAAATGGAGTTCACTGCCAACTGTCTACCATTATCTACTATTATAAAAAATATATATTTTTAAGATATCTCTTGATGATTTTCTTCTTCTTTCAAAATCTCTTCATTCTCCTTTGCGGCTTCAGCTTCTAAATAAAGAAAGAGAACATTAACCAACAAATACTATATTTACATATGCTATACATTGTGCTTTATCTGTGTGAACATATTGTAATTCCATTATAGGACAATGTTGGCATCCTAACAATTTGTACCCATCTACAGATGTGTAAAATAAAGCTAATATAGCGAGCTAGTAAGTTTCCCAATATAATTACCTTATCAATGCATGAACACAACACCAGCAATATACTATGGGGGTTATTCAATAAAAGTTCTTATCGTTTAAAATGGTGCTAAATTTGCCCCAACCAATCAGATCTTAGTTAACATTTGAAAGCTAACATCTGATTGGTTCGGGCAAATTTAGCACCATTTTAAACGATAAGAACATTTATTGAATCTCCCTGTATGTACTTAACGCGCTAGCCCACAACTCAATCTGTAATGTTACTGAGAGCTCACCTTTAAGGAGAACTGAAGACTATTAACATATGGTACATTTAAATGACCGTTTTATTCCTCATTTAATATTTTCTTAAGATATGAAAATGCAGGAAGGAGTTTCCTGTGGATGTTTGCAATGTGGTTAAATATTTTTTAATGTTGAGTCTGGTTGTGTGAAGATAATGTTGGTGTTGTATTATCACAAACAAAGCCATTAAAATAGCAATTTTCTGTCTCATTTTATTAATCCTGAGCTATGTTAGGGAAAATGTTCTGATTTAGGTCTCATTTAGGTAAAAAACAAACAAACAAGCACAAAAAATGTGACTGACCATTTGTTATAACAATAGGAATAAGTAATAGTACTGACCTGGCATTGTAAGCTGGTGTCAGTGGTGACAAACATTGGGAATTGTATCCCATCATACTCCCTTCTAGCCCAGCCGTGCTTTTCTCTCCTTTCTCTTTTCCAGGCCCAGTGGATTGGGTTAGCTGCCATCGCCTGAGGAAATACACAAAAACACGTTGTATCTTTCTAACATAATATAAAGAGAAGGGATGTACAGTGCAAATAAAAAGCTCAAACTGTACTGTCCAAGGGAACAAAGGCAGCTCCTATCCATATGTATAAATACAAATCTACAGGAAGAAATGCGTACACAATAAGCTATAGCCTTGTATTTTGTCTAAGGGGAGCGGCATGGCATCTCTCGTCCATATGGATTACAAAGGAGGAATAATTGCAAATAGATTGGCTTTATCACTAGCCCATCCTCCTCAGTGCACTGGCAAATGACTGCCGGGAACATTAATATTTATAAAATACCCATTATTAAATCATAAAATACCCATTATTAAATATTGAAGGCCCACTGACTATAGTTTAAGGGTCACATGGCATTATGGGATTAAAAATGTCATTGCTCTACTCCATTGGGTTGATATGAGACTCAATCGATAAGCATCTGTATCTTTTTAAATATCCTTTACCATGTAGCTATGTAAACTGTGTTAAAAAGAGTTGTATCAAGTATATAGAGAATTGCACCTGTTCACAGCATCTCCTGGTAACTGCAGCCCGATAGTCCATCCTGGCCCACAGAGCTTTCTTTGCGTCCCGTAATGTTTCGTTGAGCCATCCAAACTCAACAGCAATGGGATACAGAACTACCTGTACATATGTATCCTCCTCCATGTCGTTTGCGAGTAACCTGAAACACATTAGAATTGATGGTAAATAGTGGTAAAGGATCACTGTGATGTATATGATGTATACAATTTCATAGTATTGTAGTAATAAGAGAACAAATGGGTCTATCTTTAATCTGTAAATCATTTCATTATAATACTTTCCCTTCAGGTTTGCACATCCCACAGATATAGGTTACAAACCGTCCCTGATAGATCGGTACTTACAGGGCAGCAAAGAAATTTAAAGCAGTAAATTCGTGCTCCTGGAGTTTTGCCCTCTTGAAGTAAATTAGGGCCATGGAAAGAAGATACTAAAAGAAATAGAGAAATATCTGTTAGCCCAATTTATCATAACATATATATTGCCCTGAACATTAATGAAATAACCCGCTGTCTCGTGGTCATAATAAAGTTTTGACTCGAGTAGTGGAATAATAAAAACCTTATGCAAAACGTGTGTATAAAATACCTTGTCAGACACCATCCTGACAGGATCTCTCTGCAGGCAGGCCTGGATACGTTTATCTTCTACAAGAAATAGAACAAATTTAGAGACCGATACAATAAATTGTGCTGAAATTTGCCCAAGATATTGACCAATCAGATGTTATTTAACTGCAGTAACATGTTAAAAAGCTAACAACTGATTAGTTGCTGTAAATAAATAGCACGGCTAAACTTTTCAACCTCTTGGCCTGAATTCCTATAATGCTTTCTTCTGATTAACCTAGTGTACAAAGGTTAATCATATACTATTTGCTTGTTCCATATATCACAGGTACAGCTAAAAGTTTAAGAAAATTTCTTTACCGAGAAGCTGGTAGAAGCGAATGTCCGTTGCGGAACTGCCTCTTGGCCTGTAAATGAAAAAACAATATTTAATTTCATCATTTGCCATTGGATGTTTCCTTCCCCAATATTGTTCTTTGTCAATTATTTCTGTGTAGGCTACTAATATATATGGAAGATTGAGGATGATGCATGTAGCAGATGAGGTTGAATAATGTTGTAATTTGGTTGTGCTTGATAGCATAATAATACTTAATTTAGGGCTGGACAAATCCCAGGCACCATTTAGTAAGTGGGCCTAAAGTGTACTTCTATAGAATAATTCTTAGGGCCATTTATATTGTTGTCTATGGAATTGTATATTCCTTGGCTACTTAGATTGGCTTCTAGAGCAATTTGTTCACCCCTGACTTATGCTGGCCTTACATTCTGCTACATACCTGGCAACCTCCTAGGGCAATTATTTTGTGTTTAACATTGTGCCCTTAATGCCAATGGCAAATAATGATTTGTCTGGGGAAAGTGTGGCAAGATCTGCTTTACATCGGAAATGTATGTATTCAAAATTTATGTGGAGCCACTGAATGGCCAGCATCAAACAAATGAAAGGAGAAGAAAAAAATAATAAAATCAGTTGATTCCCCCCATATTATAAAGACCTAACCCATTATGTTTGTAGTGTTAATATATTAAGATAAGGATTTATCTCCAGCGTATCCCCTTCTTCTTGCTAAGTCTTTGTTTGGTACTAGCCCCATAAATATGGAGAAATAGGGGTAACATTACCATCTACAAAGGGCCATGGTAAACAGAATGTATTTTTTAAGTTAAAAAATATCTGTTTGGATACCCATAACATAGTTACATCCCTACTAAATGTACACTTATTTTCACTTACCACCTAACATGAACCGAATTACCCGCATCTTCTCTTCTTCTCTTTGATGGAGGGTCAATATGGTAGGGTGCACTTCTTATATGCTTCAGATTTCTGTTGTGAAAATATTAAGATATAAGAATGCCATAAAAGAGGCAGGACATGCATTGCTCAATGTTAATGAAAATTATATGCCAAGTGGATAAGGTACATAGATTTAACTTTGAGTTAATGAACCTTACAATCCTAGGGCAAGGTCTTGCAAGTAAAGGTATAACAGCACAGTAAAAAATGATGCACTCCAATGCGAGAAGTGAATTTATTTCAATCCACACATCAAATAATCACGAAGTTTTGAGGGTCTAGGCCCTCTTCATCAGGTGAATATTTGATGTGTGGTTTGAAATAAATTCACCTCTCGCATTGGAGTGCGACTCTGCATCATTTTCTTACTGTGCTGTTATACCTTTACTGGAAGTGGGGAATCAGAGGTCTGCACCCAGGTGGATAGTGTGCATATGGACTGCTTTCATATATTGGATAACAGCACAGTGTTCACACACAGGAACAGCAGGTCCAACCTAAAAAAACTGGGGACTTGTTAGATGGGCTGCCTTAAACCCCAACTGCAATGCGATTAGTTTTTACATGCATTGGTAACCAAATATTTAATAAGGTCTATTCTGGCAAAGATATCTGCCTCCTCCCTCTGCTCAGTGAGCTTTTTAAAAGCTTGAGCATGTGCAGAGGTAAAACAGCTGTGATGTCAGTTGTTACAGCCTTGATTGACTGCATGCTTACTCTGCTAGAATGGAGGCAATAATTATACTAAAATAATTTTAATAATAATAATGTGCTTGGGTTGGAGGCAGGTAACCAACCTGCAACAACTTTTAAGGGTGGACAATCCCTTTAAGCAACATATACAGTACTGTATCTACACTGCTACAAAAAATGTTGCTCTTGTAGCATAATTAATCACATGTGGACAAGGCATCATCCCACTGCAGGGATAAGGGGGTTGGATTAAAAATAAATAGCGATGATGAGGGTGTGAAGTTTAGAGATCAGCATGTTAACTATATTTCAGTTTGGTTTTCTAGTAACTTGTCTGAAATGTCACCATGTTAATGATTGCTCTGGGTTTATGGATTATTCATATATTCCAGGTCTATCTGGTTCAGCATAATTTCTGATCAGCTGCAACAAGTAATAGGGTGAAATGATTTGGGCTGCTAATAAATGTATAGAACAAAATACATAACATAGTAGAGGGTTGTCCAGCATAAAAATTAGTTATAGTTCGTAATAAATAAATGGGCCTTTTTGGAGCAACACTGGTCTGTCCAGTCTAATTTATATTACCATCGCCATGGTATAGGATTTAATTTACTTTTTATAATAATAAATTCTAAAAACAAACACAAAGTAAGAAGCCGTTAAGATATTTTCAGTACCTACCTAAAGGCAAGATGGTACAAAGTAAAATGGCAGTTATTTAAATAACCGGCAACTGCTATTTATAAATACAATTAATAGGTAGTTATTCCATTTCCCCCAACACAATCTCCAATATCTACACATTTATTTTGCCTTGACATTACAGTGAACAACAACTACTCACCTCCTAGGCATTCCTCTGCTTTGTTGATAGACCAAGTCTGGTCTCTCTAGTCGCAAAGAAAAAATATTTAATGTTGTTTGTGATGTAACTCACAACTGCACGTAGTGTAACACCATCACTGGATGAGTCATACAGTAGTTCACTAAGGTATCAAATAGGATAGGGAGAGAATTAAACCAAAATATTTTATTCCCATAATCTGAATAAACATCCCCAAGAACACCAGTAAATGGTAAATTACCACTCCGGTAGATTTCACAAATAAATTAAACAAGATAGGGGGGAGTATAAGGCATTACAGCTCCCCTTCAAAATATGCAAATATGGAACAGAGACTTCTGGGTAATTTTCGTGTTTCCATGGTTACCCTTGGGAAATGCTAGCCCTATTAAAAGGTTATCACAAGCTAAATGCAATCTGTGGCTGGCTCTCTGGTTTTGCATTTAGCTCATAGGTGTGACCTGTGGTAACAAGTTCATGCAGTAATTTAGGAATGGGCATGTCAAAGAACACAATGGTCAATGACTAGACTTCAATACTGGAATTCTGGGAAATAAAAACAAACCCCATGTTACAAAGGTAAATTTCCCAGAACCCATATCAAAATGAATTGTTTTGAAGCTTTCTTTATATCTTTAGGTATATCACTGCAGTTTTACCGGTTTTATTGCATTTCTTAAATTGAATTGGAAAATGCTTTTATAGAACACCTTCTTTACAAATGTTTGTTAAACTTTCACCACCGTTGTCACCAAATTCGGGCTTAAGGCAATTTATAAAACAACCTTAACAGGCAGCAGAAAGTCATTACCACTGCGATCGCCACTTTGCTTAACCGCTCAATTGTATTTATAAAACGGCATTTAGTGTTTCCTTACTTTAAGTTGAGGCATTTAAAATTGCCAAGTCTGATGTGGCGAAAACGTGCCCATATACTTAACCTATCAGTGGGTCCTTGGAAGGTGTCAGTATATTGTGGCTTGTTTCTCAATACTAATAAGGGTCCAGGGGGATGTTAGACAATAAGATCAAATTGTGTACAGAAACTATATTTCCCTAAAACTAGAAAATGTAAGAATAAATAGCAAGCGTAACATCCGTTAAAGGGAATGTCCACCACTCTAATCAAAAAAGCATATATAGTAGAATTCCCCCCAAAAGCTAGAGTTCATTTTATAGAAAACTTTTAATTCGGCTCCCACACTGAGCTATTATACTTACATGCTCCTCCTCGCTCCACCGCCGTGGCTCTGCACTTCCGGGTAAGGCAGTCAGTGTCGGCCGTGACAGTGATGTCATGGCCAATCACTGACTGCCATTCCTGGATCAGTCTCTACTGCGGCTGCTCAAGAACACAAAAAGAACAGAGCAGCCACAGTAGAGACTGACTGAGGAACCCGGAAGTGGCGGTGGAGCGAGGAGCATGTAAGTATAATAACTCAGTGTGGGAGCCGAATTAAAAGTTTTCTATAAAATGAACTCTAGGTTTTGGGGGGTAATCTACAATATATGCTTTTTTGATTAGAGGGGTGGACAGTCCCTTTAACTTTACCTTGTATATTGTAATAAAATCTGAATATAACAGATGTATTTGCAGTTATAGCAAAGACCAAGCATGGCACAGTTCTTTATTTGCTCAAAGTCTATGCAGAGTGATATGGTATCAACTGCTTGGTATATTGTTTTTGTGTGTGTCTTTGTTTTTATTATATGTATGTGCATTAATAAATATTAACTTTGTTATTCCAAATGCATACCAGGTTCATGTTTGATGCCTCTATTTTTCTCAGATATTCTTACCAACCCCCGGATCCCAGAGCAGTTAACAGGAGGTCATACTGACTGGCTGACACTCAATGTTGGAGGGAGATATTTTACTACTACAAGGTAAGTCCTTTGTATCCTTAAAAGAAGTATAGCAACCCCCTCCCCCAAACCACCAGGTCCTCACCCCTGGATTTTCCAGCAATCAACTGGTAAACTTAACTTAAATTTTCATTACTGCTCTAGTTTAGCTTCACCGCTCTGTCAACTACAAGACCTATGGGAGGACGTTGTGCAAGAAGTGTGTGTTCCCATTGTATAGGTTCTGTACAGGCAGAAGTGGAATGTAGAGTTTAACTTTACCAGTTAAGCCTGAGATACTTTTAATGGGCAAAATTAACAAATGGTGTGTGTATAGCTCATTTCAAACTTAAAATTTACAACTTTGTCTTTAGTGAA
Organism: Hymenochirus boettgeri; assembly: GCA_019447015.1. Lineage (NCBI taxonomy): Eukaryota > Metazoa > Chordata > Amphibia > Anura > Pipidae > Hymenochirus > Hymenochirus boettgeri. The sequence goes on along the minus strand of CM033471.1, from coordinate 237,718,687 downwards.
GTGGATATTGCCCCATTTACCTGTGACAGAATATACTTACGTAAACTAACAGATTCCTATGGGGAAGGTCTTGGATGACTCCGATGATAAAAATACAGTGGGTTTAGTAGGACTGTTTGAGCATATGCGAAGCTCATTCTGTTTTTTTTTTCTTCGTTCCCAGGAGCACCCTTGTCAGTAAGGAGCCAGACAGCATGCTCGCTCACATGTTCAGCGACAGAGGTTTGTAATAGTCATGAAGCTACTGCTTGGCTTCATTTTTGTATACCTAGATTATTGCAGCGTCACCTCGTCTTGTGATTTAATCCTGTTTTTTTTATGCTAACTTTACAAAGTACAATTTGTAAATGCTAGGGTCATAGTATTGTAATGAACCTGAGATTTTACTTATAATATATGCAAACAAGAACTGCATTATCCAAGGGTTATTGTTCACTCCATGTGAACGGATCTTATCAGACTCACCATCTCAGGCTATTCTGACAACAAAATAAAGTGCTTTTAGTCTGTGGTCACACTGTGACTTACGGCAATGTGCGTTTCACGCGTGATAACACCCGTGTGCTTTGAGATCTGCACAATAGTCCGTTATCGGATCACATTTAATACGCCAAAAAATTGGTGATCGCATGTGCTCCGAGATCATATCGCAGCGCGTGCAATGTGGCCACCCACATCAACATGCACTGTGCTGCGAATCTCTCGCGCTCACGGATATTAAATGACAAACCGCGCTAGTGTGGCCTAGCCCTAAGGAGGTGCTTTAAAGGGTACCTGTACCAGAATGAATTTTTTTTAATTGTCCGTACACTATAATTCTTTCTTATTATCACTGTAACATTTTGTTGTTGATCTGTCCCATCTTTAGATGAAGCATTTTACATTTCAGCTGTCATTCAGTTGTCTTATTATCATAAACTTTTCTGCTGTGGGCAGTTTTGCTGCAGCTGGAATGTGAATTACATAAGGGGCCATTCCCTCTCCCAATGCTGTCTCATACAGATTACTAAGCATGCTTGACTTTAAAAAAGTCAGGTCAGATGGAAGGAGAAAGTTAAATGTGCCCACACACCATAACCTGCCCTTCAGGTTTCAGGTACTTTTCCCAGTGCAAAAAAATTAATGGGGCCAGGTGTGGAATGTTCCAGAAACATCAGTAGGTAAAACAGTCTTTCCGCAAGCTCTATATTAAAACCTTTGATAGTCGTTGGCTGCTTCTCATAATGACCAACACCTTAGGGTATTGTGAACATTTAGCCATACTGCAGTCTACAGTTTTTTCTGCCTGTGCTGTGCATATGAATTGAGCTCTTAAGCTGAGTACACACGATGAGATATTTCGGTCCGATCGACCGATATTTCAGTGTATCAGTTGATCGGACCGAAATTATCGCATCCGAATGTGCCCATGTCTGATCTACCGTTCGTCCGAATCGGACAAAACGACGATAGGACATGGTGGAAAACCTCATGGTGGAAAACGATCGGTCTGCTTTTGCCGCGACCGACAGTCCTTCCTTCTGGCCGACCGGTCGAAAGTATCAAACGGTTGGTCAGGAGGAAAAATCGTTAGGTGTGTACCTAGCTTTATATTGACCTATATCCTACACACTTTCAGATGCCTGGGGAAATAAGAGAGACCATACTGGTGCTTTCCTGATTGATCGCAGTCCCGAGTACTTCGAGCCAATCCTGAATTACCTGCGACATGGGCAGCTTATTGTCAATGATGGTGTGAACTTACTGGGTAAGCAAAATAGGACTGTATGTCTCTGAACTGTGTGAGGAAGGTTATTTTACTGGGATTTCTGTTACAGGAGTGTTGGAAGAGGCCAAGTTTTTTGGTATTGATTCTCTGATTGAACACCTGGAATTGGCTATAAAGGTAAGACAGCTACAGTGTTCTCCCCAGAATTATTTTCCTGCCGGGTGGCATGAAAAAGTAGCCGGGTGGGGTAGGACGGGGAAATTTGGTGGTAAGGGAAAATGTGCACTGCATCATGCTCATTATATAGGTCAGGAATGTCTTCGTCCCACTAGATGTTTGAAAACTATAACTCCCAGCATTCCATGGTTATAGAATGCAGGGAGTTGTAGATCATAAAAATCTGCAGGTAACCTATGTAACATAGCAGCACAAGCACATGTGACACCCTTTTGTGGCCTTGGAGATCTTGCAAAAGCTAGTTAACGTGCTAAAATAATCTTGCAGGTGTAAAAAAGTGGACTGGGCAGTTTTGGCGGGAGTTTTTACTGACCTATTGGCACACCTATTAAACCTACTTCTAAATTCTTTTAAATCACAAGTGTTCTCAAGAATTTTTTTCCAGCCGGGTGGCATGAAAAAGTAGCCGGGTGGGCCGCCCGGCTAAAAGACCCTAGGGAGAACACTGAGCTATTTCATCCCAAGTATTTGGATTTTTAGTAGATGTTTGTTTATTTGTGGCTATAACCATTTACAAACAAGTCCTGTACTTGTGTGTAAAGTGTTATTTAGCCAGTAAAGTTTAAAATGCGCATCATTTATTAAATGTTTGGGTTTTTTTTGAGTTCCCTCCCATTTGAAATCTTCTCCCTTTTCCCAGAATTCCCAACCTGCAGACGACCATTCACCTATTTCACGTAAAGAGTTTGTTCGATTTCTCTTGGCTACACCTACCAAATCTGAATTGCGTTGCCAGGTGAGGTATTAACCATTCACTATTCCTATTCTTGGGAATCTAAAGCAGAAAGTAGACGAAACCGAATCTCTGTATATTATAATGATATGTAGTAGGAGACAATTGTCTGTATCCCTGTGTTGTAATTCTTGACCTGTATTTTTTAAAGGGTCTCAATTTCAGTGGTGCTGACCTCTCACGCTTGGACCTAAGATATATAAACTTTAAGATGGCAAATCTAAGTCGATGTAACCTGACACATGCTAACCTATGTGGAGCTTGCTTAGAGCGTGCTGACCTCTCGGGATCTGTACTAGATGTAAGTATATACTCTTTGTACTGTCAGTGTCTGTTAAAAGATTGTAGTTTAAAGGTAGTTTATACATACCTCCCAACTTACCCGGGTTTACAAAATGGTACATAGGAAAAGCCTAAAGCTACTATTTGTGCGAAAATGAGGCTTCAACGATCTTGTAAGACCAACGATCGTGGCTTTTTTTGCAGCACAACTGGTTTTCCCACTGTCTTTATTACAGGGAGGTCATGTGCAGGCCATCCAGTAGTTACTGGATGCTCTGGCTCTGGCAGGGAAGAGAGGAGTACAAGTACAAATAGTGTGTTTCCAAATACTTTTAGAAATAGCACAGTGCAAGAGATGCAGTAAACTTAGCTGTGATTATTGCGTTTTAAAGCCATGCAAAAGTTCGCAACTTACCGAACTCATTCACAAGATATAATAACGGTCTTGGTGCACTGCGTAAATAAATGGGGTCACTCTAATTGTCTTAACTTTTATTTGTAATTTACTTTTGTTTAATTATCAACAAAATACAATACAGTCATCTATTTCAGATAGAAAGATCGGCAAAAACTTACAAGCAACCATCATTTTTTTTCTTGACTAGCCGACTATTCGATCAGTTTATTGAACATAGTCTGGAATATCAAGTCATATTTGACGTGTGTGCAAGCCCTTATATGTGGGATTCATGTTTAAGTGACCTAAATTTTGAAGATTCATCACCATATAGAGCTTACAATCTAGTGTTACTGGTTGTGCGTTAAAATATCTCTGGGTGGGTGTTTATGCGGGTTTCTCTATAAGCTGCATCTTTCTTCTGCAGGGAGCCAATCTCCAGGGAGTCAAAATGCTCTGTTCTAATGCGGAGGGAGCTTCTTTGAAAGGATGTAATTTTGAGGACCCATCTGGTCTTAAAGCCAATTTAGAAGGTAAGAAATATCATTACAAATTATTTTCATTAAACATTTACATTTTGCCAATGTTTCATTATAAAAAGGAGAAGAAAAAGATAATATGGAGGAATATGTGATGAGTTAATATGGGAGGGGCTAGTTCTTGATTGGTCATTTCAGTTTAATTATACACACCAACAGTGGGAATTTGTTTTCAGAAACGGGTATAAAAATAAGAATATCATCTCCTTATAGACTCTGGAATGCAGGGCCAGTTCTGGTCATTTTGGTGCCCTAAGAAAGGCTCCCCTGGTGCCCTTTCACAAATGAAACTTTCCCCCCAACCATCTCATAATTAGTCTTTGCATAGATTAGTAAATTTAGCCAATATGATTTTACTATATGCAGAGAGGCTACAGGAAACTATACTGGTAAGGCTGGGTACACACCAGCAGATATTTCAGGCCAACCGACTGATGTGGATCGGTTGGCCGGAAATATCTTTTGGTGTGGGACGACCGGCCACAACCGAGCTTGGTCACCCGTACATCCGAATCTGACGAACAGGCAATTGGGTCCGCTGGTAAATCACGGCCAATTGTGCGGTTCCCTATGGGGCCGCACGAACGGTCGCGCACATTGTCGGCGCAGCCACAACAGCTTCTTGCTTTATGGCTGATAAGGATCCCCCCTGTCTTTTAAAAGAAAAAAAAAACATGAATGGTGCCCCAGCTAATCACCTAGGTCTCTTATGCAAAGAAATGGCCCTACTTGAATAGTATAACTGCCTCAACCTGTATGAAAAACTTAAATATATAGGTGTTGTCCTACTGCACCATTAAGCCACACTCCATGCTTTTTTACATTTATCAGCACCAGTAAACTCTCTGGTGCATTGTTTACTAATCGGTCATATCAGAGGTTATATATGATATCATATCAAGATTGGAAAAAAAGAAGTTTCATCTTAAAGGGCGTGTCCACCCCCAAAACTATAATTTCCCCACCTACTGGCCCCACTCTGTAGTGTATAAAATCCTTACCTTACATCCCAGATCCAAATGGTTCTCCTGTAATGTCCCTCCAAAGTCCAAAAAACTGTCCACCAGGAGCACTGCAGGGAGGGAAATTGTTTCCCTTTCATTTAAACTCAACTTGGTTGGAGACCACAGTTCCCCTTTAATACATATACTGTAGATCTGGTTGATCCAGGGATACTTTATGATTGCCATTTGGAGTCAGGAAGGAATTTTTTCCCCTTTTTTAGCTGGGTTTTGTGCCTTCCTCTGGATCAACTGTTAGGTAGGGTTAAAAAGGAGGGTGAAAATATAGGACTTAAAGGACGCGCGTCTTTATTCAACCTCAAATACTATGTTACTATGTGACAACTAAAGTCTCAGAACAAAATGCTGAATCATACGGCATATATAATAATCTTCTTGTTACCTACCATTTCATGTGGGTACTAGGAAATTTATTTTCTTTATTTAATTATTTTCTAACACAAGGTTTTTACTTTATTTCCCAGAGGTACTGTATCACACAGTTTGGTCACTGACCATGCTCTTTGCGCATGCATAATACTAAAATATTACAGGGATTTGTTAAAGCAGCTCACACTAATAAGTAATCTCTAGCCAATCCGTTTACAGTCCAGATTAAGCAATGGAACATGTGACTGAGGTGTGGCCAGAAAGTGCACAAGTGTTACCTTATCCATTTCTTCAGGGGTACATGTACTGGAGAGGTATTTTAAATTTGATTGGAGTTCTTGGGGAGGATGTTATAGGGCAAAAAAAAAATGTGATTTAGTTCTCCTTTAATAGGACTAGTGTCGGTCAAATTTACCAGTGTTGTCCTAATTAACTAGAGGTGAAGAGGATTACCAAAGTAAGATGAAAGAAAAAAGACTTAAACAATTTAATGTATTGGTTACGAATTGTTGACAGTTAATCTTCTCATCAAAATGTGACCTGTCTTTGTGTTTTACCAAATACCAGGTGCAAATTTAAAGGGAGTTGATATGGAGGGGAGCCAGATGACTGGGATAAACCTTCGTGTGGCGACTCTTAAAAACGCTAAACTGAAAAACTGCAATCTACGTGGCGCTACCCTGGCAGGGACAGACCTGGAGGTGCGTAAACCATTTGAAGGGGTGGGGGTCATATTCTGTCTTAAAGATAAATGAGTAACGGTAGGTAAGTGTGACCTTTAGAGAACTAACCCTTGTTTATTTATTTCATTCTTTTGCCATATGCCGGTGATCCTCAAACTGCGGCTCTCCAGATGTTTGAAAACTACAACTCCCAGCATTCCTCAACTACAGAGAGAAGCATAGGAATGCTGGGAGTTGTAGTTTTCAAACATCTGGAGAGCCGCAGTTTGCCCATCAGTGCGGCATATGCTATGGTGTGAAATATGTTTTCCATTCAAGATTAGTGTCAGTTTAAAGCTTCCCACCTCTGAGAGAGGAAACAATAGAACAAACTATGTACAGACATGTAATAACAGTGGCCAGAAATGATTGTGAAGGTGGCCATACACATGCGATTATGATCAAATATACAATGGAGTCGGCAATATTAAGTCGTGCCAAATGTATATGGACTCGACCGACTTCCCATATGCTGTATGAGGATTGGTGGTTGTGGTCGGTCATTTTCAGCCCCCAAACCATGTCAATATTAGGCATATTGAAAGGGTTTGTTTACATTCGGCCATGTGTAAGGCAGCCATTAATGATGGTTTCAGGCAACAGTTTTGTGAAGGTTCGTACAAACAGACGAGACCTCTTTTGTTCTATGGAGAGCTGAGGGCAAGCAGGAGGCAAATCCCATGTCAGTCATTTGGGAATGCTGCAAAATTTATAACTTTAACATTGTTGGGCACAATTTTAGCGTAAGACAATTATGAACAGTATTCACGCCAATAGAAACTTAGCATCTGTTTGACCGTTCGACATTACAATAGGAATAATGCTATCCATATGTACTATTAAGACATTAGAAAGATTAGACATCTGCTCATCTACCTAAGGTATAAATAGTGCTTTTTTGTTATGGCAGTCCTTACCTTCAGATGTTTCCCATTTATTTTGCTATAGCGAGTGGACTGCAAAAAAAAAACATGCGTCAAGCAGTTCTTCAGATGTCACAGGAACAGAAGATTAGTACACAGTGTATGGGCACCTTTTAGCTTTGTACACACCTTAGACGGTTACTTCAAACAGGAAAGATTTATCGACACAGGCTGCCTAGCAGTATCAGAGCAGCCTGAACTTGTACTATGGAGACAGGAGGAGTGAAACATCAGAGAGACTTCCCGCCGTGCAGAAAAACAATGCCTGTCACTCCACAACATCATTTAGTGATTCAGCAGGACTGATCGAGAAAACAAACTCAGCTGATGACTCCACACAGGGCTAAAGAAAAAATGTTCATTATATTTCTATGGGTTACTGAGTGTATAACAAGTTTTGGGTTTCTGGCAATACTTTTTATACCATGCTTTTAACGCTTAACAAATTGTATATTGTTGGTTAAATACTAGAAATCCTGGTGTGCTTTATTTATATTTCTAGTTGTAAACAGTCATTTTTTTCTGCTTTGACATTAATCAATAACATTTCCATTTTATGTCATTTTTGCTTTTACTGCTGTGCCTAGAACCATATACTCTCTCAAATACAACTGCAGGCCAAGTTTTCTGCCATCACCTATGGAGTGGTAAAAATCACCCTAGATTTACCCATTAAGACCTTCAATGCCAGATCAAGGGGAGGGCCATATGACTAATGCAGGGCATTTAAGAATAGAAAGTTGTCATTCTTTTTTGCTTAATCTACCACCTCTGTTTTCTCCCTAACAGAACTGTGACCTCTCGGGGTGTGACTTGCAGGAAGCCAATCTCCGAGGTTCCAACGTGAAAGGCGCCATCTTTGAAGAGATGCTGACCCCTTTGCACATGTCTCAAAGTGTCAGATAGACACAGAATGGATATCTCTATAGCACTAAAGAGTCTGTCTCTTTCTTTGAAGGTGTATTGAACTCTGCCTGATATTCCGAGAGTAGAGCAGACATTCTGAAAACAAAAGAAAGAAGCCTATATTTAGTAAGGCCTTCTGTCTTGTTTTTCACTTAATTGCTGCAAAACCAGAAATGACTCTGCTGCATCACTGTGCACGACAGTCAGCCATCGCTTTATACCTGTATGAAGTCTGTCACACATGTAGTCGCATAAATTATTACCCTAGCTCATATTGTATCTTCCCACTACTAGCACATGTACCAATGCATGTTTCTGTCCAGATATCTGGCATATTTACGACTTGACTGGTATCATATAAGATTTTATATTTGAGCTGAAGTGTTTACCTATTTAAACACAAGCACACTGTGTATTTACACCTCTATAAGGATTCTAGCTCCTATGGCCGTTAGAATCCTGTGTTCATGCAATTATTGAGCTACCTGCACCGATTTGGTGTTTCCATATTCTATTTCATGACGATCTTTTGAAAAGAGAGATAAGAGTTTAACAGGCATATTAATGATACTGTTTGCTAAAAGCAGCTATGTTAGGGAATGCAGAATGCAACCAAGGAATGCTGGGAGTTGTAATTTTCAAACTTCTGCTGGGCCGCAGGTTAGACAGTTTAGGAGTTGGGTTATATGAGGACATAAAAGCCAATCTGTGTTTGCTGTTAAAGGGCATGTCCACCCTTTTAAACTAAAAACTTGACCTTTCATTTATCTGCCCACAACCCCAACAGCTATTTTGACCAGTTTATTACATGAATTAGTAACCAGATATTTAATGATAGGTTCTCTTCCGTTCTGGAAAAGGTATCTGCTGCCGACTCCTCTGCGCATGAAGAGCAGAGGTAGGCGGCAATGTTCCCTGTAACTTAAAATCCGCTTTGTGCCGAGAAGTATATTTGCTCTGTACATACAAAATTGATGTTTTGTGCGCTACACAATGCCGCACTTATATTCCAACAGATTATTGTGTGTGCACCACTTAAACCTGTGTGTGCAGTTCTGCAGAGTTGTGTGTATGTGTGCACGCAGCTTAGAGGGAACACTGGTTAGCAGAGGAAACGGCAGTGCTGGATATTTATTGGTGTTGTGGGCAGGTAACTTGACAAGTGACCATTTTTTTTTTGTTTTAAAGGGAATGTCCAGCAATGAAATGAGAACGTATAGCTGCAGCTATGTGTAAATTTTCATTTTATGGATGGACATGCCATTTAAGGGTGGAGATAACCTTTAAGACTAAAGACAAGAGGGTCTAAATTAAAAAGAGCTGCAACCATTTGTGTCTATTAGCTTGCAGCAACCAATTAGATGTCAGGATTTCATTGCTCTCCTGCACTTAGATAACATCTGATTGGCTGCTGTATATTAATAACGCTGGCAGTCTTTTACACCTCCTATTGTTATGCAAGTGATCAGTGTATCATGGAGTGTATCTAATGGTAGCCTGGCTTAAGCTAGGTACACATAGTACAGATTTCTGAAAGATGACAGACAGGATGTGCAAGATCCTGTCTGCCATCTTTCAAAGATCTGCATACACACAGTCCCGAGCATTCTCCCTATGAGCATAGGGACTGTGTGTTTCCGATAGGCCGCGCTAGACTTTTCGGTCATTCCCGAACGAGCGTTTGGCCATCTTTATCGTTACTTTGTGTACCCAGCTTTAGGTTTCCTTGATTAGGAACATTTGTTCTGAGTTATTACTGTGGAATAGGCCACTTGAATTTGCCTGGACAAAACAGTAGGTTGTTTAGTAATATCACAACCATCATTAGCTGTAAATGACTTTTAAAGACAGGGCTAATATGTTAATAGAACTGTCTCTTGGTCTACTGCTGGTGCCTGAACTTTCTTTTTTCTCTTTGTTGCTTTAAAGTGCACTTGCACCCCATTGACAGGTCGGGGGTTAATTTAGTGCCTTATATTAAGTCACAGCTGCTTCTGAAAGAAATCCTCAGTTATGCAAATGGACCATATAGTGCACCGAACTGTTATCCTTTTCCATTGTATACAATAAATATTTTTTTGGTTGAATTTATGTTGAGTTTTATTATATAAGGGAAAATGCACCTCTTTCTGTGTAACATTGTATATGTAATATACAGTGTTAAGCTATAAACCTCAAAACACACACACACTAGCTTATGCTATATCTCTAAAGGAGGTTAAACTCCTAGGAGGTGCTGCAATAAGAAGAGGTCGTCTCCTCTTGCGATACAGTGCTCTGTTTGCAACAATTACTGCATTGTGGGATTGAGTAAGCTAAGCAGAGCCAATTAAAAAAAACTTATTACAAGATCTGCTGGAATACAGTTTCACGGTTGGATGTCCACGTGTGTTCTCTGATATGACTAATTGGTAACAATCAGGAAATTAAAACTCCTCTGTTCCGCACATCTACCTGGCCCCCCATTAAACAACGCATTATCTACAAAATCCTTCTCTTAACATTTACATCTCCTTGCCATGCTGCTCTTTCTTATATTTCTTCCCTGTGTCCCCATATGTCCCTACCCGTACCCACTACTCATCACAGAACCATCTCTTATACAGACCCCCCACTCACACTGCCCCCTATCGCCTTAAATCTTTTTCTCCCACATCCTCTGGAATTCTATTCCCCTCTCTCTACCTCAAGAAACTAGTTTAAAAAAGTTTAAATTTAACTTCTCATCCTATCTCTCTGAGCACAGCATAGGAGTGTTAACACTGCATCAGTTATTTCTATGGCACTTCTACCCTTTCCTATGTATCCGTATGTTACCCACCTAATTTGATTGTAACCTCTATGGGGCAGGGACCTCTTTTCTTATGTTACATGTTTCAAGCACTTGTATATTTCATAATGCATATACTGTCTTTATAAATTGTCACCCTTGTACGGCTTTTTGTATTCTAATATTGTACAGCGCTGCGTCCCCAAGTGGCTCTATATAAATAAACATAAAACTATATAAATAAACATAAAACATAACTTTAAAAAAGGCCTGGATAAGTTTCTAAAACTAAAAAATATTGAGAATTACTGGTATTAATGCATATAGATCTGGTTGATCCAGGGATACTTTCCGATTGCCGTTTGGAGTCAGGAAGGAATTTTTTCCCCCCTTTTTTAGCTGGGGTTTTTTGCCTTCCTCTGGATCAACTGTTAGGTAGGGTTAAAAAAAAAAAAAAAAAAAAGTGAATAGGTTGGACTTGATGGACGAATGTCTTTATTCAACCTTAATTACTATGTTACTATGTATATACATACAGTACATACATTGGTGAACAATGCACCAGAGAGTTTATTACATGGCCCATTAATATATTTGTATAAAGTGGTCATATCCCTGTGCAGTCGCTGCTTCTCCAGTGTAAACAGCCCTAAGGTGTATAATCTTACTGCATAGTCAAGCCCCTCCATTCCCCTTATTAATTTAGTTGACCTACTCTGAACTCTGAACTTCCCTCTTTATACAAGACAATATCTTGCTAGCTCTAGCCGTGGTTGTCTGGCATTGTTTACTACAGCTGTTATCTACCATTTGACTCCATTATTAGAAAGGTAGCTAGGGTAATCTGCCGCCAAGACCCTACATGCCGAACTGTGTCTTCCCTGACTGCCTTATACAAGACAATCAGGGAGATTCAATAAAAGTTCTAATCGTTTAAAATGGTGCTAATTTTGCCACAACCAATCAGATCTTATTTAACATTTGAAAGCTAATATCTGATTGGTTGGGGCAAAATTAGCACCATTTTAAACGATAAGGACTTTTATTGAATAAGTCTGAATATCTTGCTAGCTCTAGCCATGCATTAACTTTCTTCAATCAATGCCTGTGGAACCAGGAACGAAGATAGAAAAAACTTACCTTTCACGCGATCCTTCACTGTCACACATAGCTCCTTAACCTCCCGGTCTTCAGTCAGTGCATTAAAGGAATAGTTCACTTTTGCAGTGAACAATTCCTTTAAACCCCAAATGTGTCGTCTTATCAACATTAAATCTAATATCTGCCAGTTTAGTGTCATCCGCAAACACGAGGCCTTCCTCCCAATGCTCCCCTGGCAGTCACGAACAATCTTTCTATACTTTATATAGGGAGAACACTTGTGACTATAGGTAGTCACATGTTTTAAAGATGACATTCTTCCTGATACTGTGTGTCATCTTTAAAAGGACTGGCACAGTGTGTACCCACCTTAAGTCATTTATGAACAGATTAAAAAGTGTCCCCAGTACAGAACCCTGAGACACTCCACTCAGAACTTTAGACCACATGGATTTCACCAATGGTGAATGGTAAATTGATCGCTACATTCTGATTTTTAATGAAGTATTGATAATTTGTACCATTGTGCATTTGATTGAGCCGTGTATGGCTGCCCTTAGGGAGGGCAAACAGGCAATTACATAGGACCCCAATCAATAAGGTGACCGTCAAACCATAGGCTTTATATTGCCAATGTCTCTACTCAAACAAGAATCTGGAATAGTTAATGCATTAAATGGAAGTTGTCAAACTTTTATAATCTCTGCACATCCCCCTGCTGGGGAGATTAGTATGGATTAGGCAGCAGGAGACCCATTCCCTTCAGTGTCAACCTGCACCCATTAATGTAAAAAAAGTGTTTGTGCAGGAGAATAAATACAAGGTGATAGCTGGAGAAACTGACAGTCCACAAGACCTGAAGATAGGAAGCACAGCACTTTTCCAAGGTATGGTAATGAACTAAAATTTCAGTCTGTTCGATCTAGGACATTTCGGGGAGCCATCTGTCCCCTTTTTCTGGTGTATCACCCTTCATACATCTATCCACTTTTTCTGGTATATCACCTCCATACACCTCACAGACTGCTTCTCTTTTACTCATTTACTGGATATAGTTTTTAAAGGTGCAATTTCTTATTGGCTGCTTGCTATATACTGCTGGCATATGCTTTAAGAAATGTTCAAATATAGTTATTGTGGTGGGACCTCCAATTTAACGTTAATTGACCTGGTGGGCCATGTATTACAATAAAATAACATTTGTAAAGCGCTTTTCTCCTAAAGGACTCAAAGCGCATATTACTGGTTTTATAATGGGCTTTTGCTAGTCGGGTTAACTTTATATAAGGATCTTTGGATATTTATAAACCTGTGTTATATATTATTACTTATACAGTGGCTTTGTTACAGCCACGTTGCAGTTTTACGACAGCCACAAATTACTGCCTGCTATTGTAATTTACACAGAACACTTTATAGACCACACTGGTATTTTACAGCATGGTAGAAGATGGTGGGCCTATTGGTGATACAACACACATGCATGTGGCACCATGGTTGGTATTTTACAACTAAACACAAAATCCATTTGAGTAGGACAACTGGTGATTCTTAAGCTCGGCAATGCAAATTTCTGTTAATTCCAAACTCTCATGAAATTTACCTATTATACAAATTTGTAATAATTTTAACATAATCCATTTTATTACAAAATCTATAGTACAGTGGTCGCGAACCTTTGACACACGTGCCACAGAGGTGGCACTCAGAGCCCTTTCTATAGGCACTCAAATCCTGGTGAACTCTGATGTTCACCATAGTTTGTTACTATAACAAGTACCAGTCAAGCTAGGTGAAAAAATAAATGTAAATTCATTTTATGTTTGTGCTTTAATGTTCAGCTCTGCTTGAGTGGCTGTTTTGTATATCAAACTCTTGTCTGGTGATGTAGGGGTTAAATGACACTGCTTAGGATCTGAAAGTCTTGTGTAGAGGTTAATAGATAATCTATCATCAATTATATCTATCATATCTGTATGTGTCTATCTGTAAGTAAAAACCTCAGTATTTAAGTTGGCACTTTGCTATTAATAAGTGAGTTTAGCTATCACTGTTTTAGACAGTGACATGAAATGACAAAATAAATATAAACAAAATTAAAAATTAGGCTGACCTAATTATTTTGCACTATTGTGATCAGAGGCACGCCTTTAGCTATATGAAGGCAAGCCCTGAGAGGAACACTAAATCTGATTCCAAACTTTCTTAGCAGGATGAAGAACTCTGGGACATTGGCCCTTCTCTTCCTCGCCCTGCTGTTTTCTGCTCATGTAGGTCACGCCCAGCACTGGTCATATGGTCTGCGGCCAGGAGGAAAGAGAGACGCAGAAGCTATCCCAGACTCTTACCCAGAGGTAATGGCGCAGATGATTTTGCAGTAGGAGAATAATATGAAACTTACAGTCATATATGGTGTTCTGTTTAAAGAGCACTTACCAAATAATTAAAGGGACACTATAATAAAAAAAAAAACACATTGCCCCTAAAGTAGAATAGAATTTTTGAGGTCCACACTAACCACCTGACCAGTCATGTCATTATCAGTGTCACTTCTTACAAACGCCATTAATGTGGCTACACTACAACGCATTGTAGGGCGCAAATGCAATGTTTCACGCATGATACCATGTGCTTACAATGCAATTCCGCAGATACTCTGTAATTGGAGCACGTGATTCATATATATATTTTTTTTAAAAAACTAAACCAGATCGCAGCACATAGTGTGGCCACCCACATTGTTAGCCTGACATGCGTTTTTCCTGCATTAACATATATCAAAGCGATATCGTAAACATGTGAGAAACATGCTAGTGTGGCCTTATTTCCCATAACCCCCGTTACTATCACACCCCTTTTTCTGTCTTTGGTTTCACTTATGGATCATTTGCAGGTAAACCATGTGCTCATGTGTTCCCAACCTCTAGATCCTCTTATACCTCCACTGTAAGAATGGGAAGGTGGGTAAGTTGCTTTATCCGAATGTGTATTAATCTGGCCCATGTACCATTACAGTGTATTGATTTGCAGTTCTACTTCTGGTACAGGGTAATGTTAATATTTGTTCAAATGGTTTTGCATTCAGCACATTTCCTATTGTAACCCATTTTGTATACCATTGCTTTATAAAGTACTAGCAGTTGCCCGTGTACACGTGGGTATAGTATTTGTTACGTGCAGGTGTGTGTTTGGCTTAGATGGAAGAGACGGGGTAAAGAATTGCACAGTTGGTAATGTACATCATGTATTTATTAGTTATGAGTTGAGGAGGTTGAGTGACTGACAGGTGTCACACTGTTCTTGTGTCCCTGAAGCAGGTGATGTGCCGACTCTTTGTCTATGTTGTTAATGCCGGGCTTCTTTCTGTTGCGCTGTCTGAGCTCTGTGTGTTTTTATTTAGCGTGCTCTATTTTTTTGCACATTAGTTAGCAGTATGTTACTTTTTGCGCTAACACTTTATGCTTGCTCAAGGACCACTTTATATTGACTATTAGACCCCCAATCAATAAAGTTACTTTTTAGTCTGAATTGAAAGTTCCATGATGTCTTTGTTCTTTTAGTTGTAACTGTCTGTTGTGAAGTGTGTGTCTGGTGCATTAGTCTAGGTAATGCAGGTAATTCCCATGTAGTCCATACCCCCCAACCGTCCCGGTTTGAGTTGGTGGATGGGGGCACGGCGTTCTGGGTTGTTAACAGTCTGGGGGTGTGTCTGTAATGTTGTGGTGTCCAGGAGGTGTGGATGTGACATTTGGCATTGTGGTTGCAATGTTTGGGGGCATAGCAAGTTGTATGAAAGTGTGGACTTGGCTGTGCCATTTGGGGGCGTAGGTAAGATGTTTTGGGGCATGGGTGTCAAGTTTTATGGTGTGGGCGTGGTGTTTGGGGGCATGGACATAACATTTGTGGATGTGAGCATGTTTGGGGTGGAGCCAGTGTTTTTTTTTTGGGGGGGTGACTACAATATATGGGGGCACGGTCACAGCATTATGGGACATGGTTGTTTGGGGGCATGGCAGTTATCTTTGAGGGTGTGGCCTTGATGGTTGGGGGTATGATTGTGACCATGATGTTTGAGGGAGTGGTTGCAATTTTTGGGGCATGGGAGTTTCCTTTGATGGCATGGCCTTGACGGTTGGGGTATGGGCATGACCGTGATTTTTGTGGGCCTGTTCATGACATTTTGAGGCATGCCTGTGATGTGTGGTGATGTGGCCGTGCCTTTGGGGGTGTGGTTGTGATGTCTTGGGTTGTTTTCCATTTCTACAGCACATTCCAGGAGGCTCAGCTTTAAATTTCTTAGCATGGCAATAACCGAAAATGTCATTCATATCACCAATAGTAACATAGTCTTTCCAGGGTTTATATTTGTATATAAATGTCATTCATATCACCAATAGTAACATAGTCTTTCCAGGGTTTATATTTGTATATAAATGTCATTCATATCACCAATAGTAACATAGTCTTTCCAGGTTATTTTTGTATATAAATGTATTCATATCACCAATAGTAACATAGTCTTTCCAGGGTTTATATTGTATATAAATGTATCATATCACCAATAGTAACATAGTCTTTCCAGGGTTTATTTTGTATATAAATGTACACATATACATACTAGACATAGTCTTCCAGGGATATTTGTATATAAATGTCATTCATATCACAATAGTAACATAGTCTTTCCAGGGTTTATATTTGTATATAAATGTTCATTATATCCCAATAGTAACATAGTCTTTCCAGGGTTTATATTTGTATATAAATGTCATTCATATCACCAATAGCAACATAGTCTTTCCAGGGTTTATATTTGTATATAAATGTCATTCATATCACCAATAGACTAGCAACATAGTCTTTCCAGGGTATATTTGTATATAAATGTGATTCATATCACCAATAGTAACATAGTCTTTCCAGGGTTATATTTGTATATAAATGTGGTTCATATCACCAATAGTAACATAGTCTTTCCAGGGTTATATTTGGATATAAATGTCATTCATATCCCAATCACAACATAGTCTTTCCGGTATATTGTATATAAATGGTTCATAACACCAACAGTAACATAGTCTTTCAGGGTTTATATTTGATATAAAGTCAATCATATCACCAATAGCAACACTAGTCTTTCCAGGGTTTATATTGTATATAAATGTTGATTCATATCACCAATAGTAACATAGTCTTCCAGGGTTATATTTGTATATAATGCGTTCATATCACCAATAGTAACATAGTCTTTCCAGGGTTTATATTTGTATATAAATGTGGTCATACACCAATAGTAACATAGTCTTTCCAGGGTTTATATTTGTATATAAATGTGGTTCATATCACCAATAGCAACATAGTCTTTCCAGGGTTTATATTTGTATATAAATGTCATTCATATCACCAATAGTAACATAGTCTTTCCAGGGTTTATATTTGTAATTAAATGTCATTCCTATCACCAATAGCAACATAGTCTTTCCAGGTGTATATTGTATATAAATGTAGTCATATCACCAATAGTAACATAGTCTTTCCAGGGTTTATATTTGTATATAAATGTGGTTCATATCACCAATAGCAACATAGTCTTTCCATGGTTTATATTTGTATATAAATGTGATTCATATCACCAACAGTAACATAGTCTTTCTAGGGTTTATATTTGTATATAAATGTCATTCATATCACCAATAGCAACATAGTCTTTCCAGGGTTTATATTTGTATATAAATGTGATTCATATCACCAATAGTAACATAGTCTTTCCAGGGTTTATATTTGTATATAAATGTCGTTCATATCACCAATAGTAACATAGTCTTTCCAGGGTTTATATTTGTATATAAATGTGGTTCATATCACCAATAGTAACATAGTCTTTCCAGGGTTTATATTTGTATATAAATGTGATTCATATCACCAATAGTAACATAGTCTTTCCAGGGTTTATATTTGAAACCTTCCAGGAGCAAATTGTAATGTCTTACAGACCTTAAAGGAATAGTTCACTCTCAAAGTGAACTATTCCTTTAATGTATTGATTGAAGCCCGGGAGGTTAAGGACTATTCCTTTAAGAGAAATGTCTGGTTCCCTCTGTTATAGAAGCTGTTGTTCTGTGTGTGCAGCTCTCTGAGTTGTGTAGCCGTACATTATGCTGTTGTCTGTGTTGTTGTCATCTGAGTTACTGAATTGGGGCATCACACTCTGCAAGTGATGTGCAGGATGTTTATTGGTCAAACTGGACTTTACTGGCATCGTCCCTTTCAGAGGGCTTCGCCGTAATGTGGGTACATTCAAGTGTGGCTGTGAGGTGAGCAGATACATACATACAAGATTTCTACTTTATATAGTAGATTTTGCCCACCTGTGGTGTGAGAATACCGCCCATAATATACTGTGATACCACATACCAGGGACAGAGAGAGTGGACCCTGAACAATGGAAATCATGGGATCATGGAAATGACAGTAAAAGGCACCTGAGTGCTGGATAAGGAATTAGTACCTAGGAGCTATTTATAAACAATAACTTGGGGCCCTATTTATAAAAGATCTCTATAGTTATTGAAAAAATAACGACCGTTATCGTAAAATAGCGAACGTTATCGTAAAATAGCGATCGTTATCGTAAAATACTGATCGTTATCAGAAAATACCGATCGTTATATTACGATAACGATCGCTATTATACGATAACGACTTATTTTTTCGATAACGATATCGATCTTTTATAAATAAAGCCCTTGGATCCCTATGTGTGAACCTAATGGATGGTGCACTCCGTCTATAGCTATAGGGGTTTTGCTAACTAATTTGTTTTGTTTTTTAGGCACCAAACGACATTTCTTTGTATACAGAACCCCAGAGCCTGGAGTGTTCAGTCTCTCAAAGCAGACTCAACATCCTAAAGGGGGCGCTGGTAGGTCCTTATGTTTGCCTGGGATTTAGAGAGACTAGTGGTACCACACTGTGTATTGCAATTTTCTTTTGATGTTTAAAGGAGAACTATAGTGTGTACACAGTTTTAAAAGAAAAGTTAAAATAAAAAGTACCTGAGGTCAGATAACTCCTGTGTAATTTATACATAATTTCTGTTAGGAGCAACAGCATGAAGAAAACTGCTTCTTCCAGGCTCTCAGTGCTTCAAGACAATCCTTAATACATGATATTGGGAGGTAGAAATATTCAATCCTACCTCCCTGCCCCGGGTTCATTTCATTTTTAAAAAGTAAATTTTTACAGTATAGTTGTCCTTTAACAGCGACTAAAATCTAGCTAAAAAATAGTTTGGTATTAAAGGGGAACTGTGGTCTCCAAACAAATGAAAGGCCAGTTTCCTACCTTTAAAACGAGCCATCAAACACCTCTCTACGTGCTCCACAGCCCAAGATATAAAGAAATTACTGACCAGAAAGTTAATGGATGGGAGGCTGACATGTGACATTCCTAAAGCTTCTCCTGCACAGTGCCTCTGACTCCCTCAGTGTGTGAGGGAGACAGGAAGTCCCTCCTCCTCTCTCCTGTGTGAAGTCCTGACACAGAAGGTAAGGGAATCTACAGCCCTTCTCTTTCACTGTGTGAAAACAGCCTTTTCAGGCAGAATTCTCACTCTGCCTGAAAAGGCTGTTTCCACGGAATTTTCTGTAGGGGGGGTGTGTCAGAGTGGCCCACAGCACCTGTGAGCAGGTGGGGCTTGGGCACCCGTGAGTGGACGTGGCCACAGCACCCATGAGTGGGTGGGGCCACATGGGGCTGTAAGGGAATGGCCCAAGGGGGGCCTGCAACTGGAGGGACCATGGGGTCCATGAGTGGGTGGGACCAGGGGGCTGCAAAGGGGAAGAGACACAGGGCAGATTGACTGACAGGTTTCAGAGTAGGACGTGCAGGGGACCTGGTGATGCTGCTGCCATATCACACACAAAAATGTAAATATCTTCAAAATTATGTAAAATAAACAATGAAAATAATTTGCTAAAATTCTCAGGAGAGCAAATCCTATCAATTTACTTAAGTAATTTAAGTAATATGACCGAGCACTACTGCTGTATATGCCATCATCTGTAATACCCAAAGGGCCGTATTTATAAAGCCGCGGTATCGCTTTTTAACGATACCGTGGGTTCGTTAATTTACGATCGCTATCATACATTTACGACCGAACGTTCGGCCATAGAATACCATGCGGTAGTAAACGACTGCAATGGTATTCTGTGGGGATCGTAAATGTACAATTTTGTTATCGTAGATTCAAGATTGGTACATTTACAATCGTTAAGCTGATCATAAATTATCGATCGTTTTTTACAAATTGTTTAAGGCGCGTAGAATACCCTCGAACATTCCCCTTTAAAAAGGGGCACTACTGAGAAATGCTCTCCCGGGAGCTCTGTGCTATGTTGTTTCTGTAAGTGAACCTAATAAAGGGGGGAGGTTGGATAGTTAAAATACATTTAGCTGGTAGATTTTTAACAGTATTGTGACTCACCGTATTCTTTATGTATTACAGATGAGCTGGCTGGAAGGCGACAATAACAGAAAGAAGATATGAAAGGAGCAGGATGTTTAGTTATTAGATCTGATTATTTAATAAACTAAAGGCCAAGACTACACTGAATGTCTCATTATTGGTAACAGAAAGATCTGGTACACTGTCCAGGATTGGCAGAACAATTAAATCACCTTCTTTTTTTTTGAAAGACTTATGCCAGCCATACACTATAGCAGGTGCAGCTGTTTGGTACTTTTCAATAGAAAGTTGATCAGGAGTTCATTTCACCACCTTGCACCATCTGTTTTGAGCAGATTTCAGTTTGAATTTTTGTGTTTTGCTTTCTTGCGGTACCAGCGATTTGAACTGCATTGCACTCTAACTACAATAACATAACGCAGTGTCTGGAAAGTACCACTTACTTAGCTTGGGACCCCGGTGTGCTATAAGGACAGTGACAAAATACAGATGTGGATCGCTATGAACCTGCTGTACCACAAATTACAGATGATGCAGGTTAATATAGAGGCCCCTAACTCCATGTATTCACTGGGGTTCTGAAAAACCGCCAATAGCTGAACAGTGGAGGGGTGTTTACAGTCAAAAAAGTGTATAGGAGACCTGTTGACGTGGTTATTTATAAACACAGGAGTAAAGGTGGCCATACATACGAACGATAATAGGTAGATCCCGTCGTGGAAAGACAGGTTTTACCTATTATCGCTCATGTGTAGGGGATATTCCCGACAAACGACCGTAGTCAGCACATCGATCGATCGTGAAAGACGGAAAATTTCCATCGGTCGGCATCGGCTCACTTTACTTTAACAGAGGGAGCTGATAACGATCGTGCGGTGTATGGACATAGGTTCCCTTCGCAATGTGCCGACTATATCCACCTGCATCATACACCTCCCTAGACTGGTTGCACCTAGACAATGATAGAAATCCAACCTTGTATGTGTATAATCTTTTAATCTCTTGTTAAAGTAGTTAACGTAATAGATTCATCACACAGTTGTGAATTCTGGGTTAGCTTTATTTTGCCGTATTTTATTCAGCAGTAATCATAGATAGTTTATAAATCTCCGTTACATCTGTACAAAACTTTACAATGTTAGCTTCTGTTTACCACAAGGGGAAAGTAGTTCTAAACTAACAAGTGTACATCCATTGGTTTGTAAAAGGAACATGACATTTGTTTTCTGTTCCTCAGTTAGCAATAAATATATAATAAGTAAAATCTGCAGAAAACAAACAAGAAACCTATCAGAGAGGCAGATAGAAAACTATTATAGGGAATTCTGCGAGTTAGTCCTCTGACTGTTGAAGTGTAAAGTACCTCCCGTTCAAGGTCTAATTGGGTGAAATGCTTGTACAGTAGGTAAGTGCTCAATTTACAGGTGGGATTTCTAAACCAGGAGAGGATTTTGGATCTAATGATTTACATTAAAAGTAATTAAGAAATAGCTGTAATATAATAATGTTAATTAATAAAAATCTCTTGAGAGAGAGAAAATGTGTCTGGGCTCCATCTACTGGCAGGGAGGGTGCAGTCTAAAAATAAACCCTTTTCCAATAATGGGATCCTTCCCATAATTCCAAGCCTGTAACTGACTGCCTGTAACTGACTGCTTTTAAAATCTCCTTTGACATCTTATGGCAGGAGGTATTTTCCTTTCTTTCCTGACCTTCTAAATTAAACTGTCATGATTAATGTTTAGCGGAGAATTGGACTGGGAGTTTTAAATTAAAGGTTCAGGATAAAAAGGGCTACCAAACTTAATGCAGGCATATGCAACCAGTAGGCATTAGGATGGGGGGAAATTCAGCTCCCTGCAATCTTTGACTGTCCTTAGCTACTGCAGGTCTACAAAACATCTGGCGTGATGACAGAAGCACAAAGCCATGATGTTCAGCTTCTGTTTTACTTTTATGTGGGATTGGTTAATAGACCCAATGAAGGGCTCTGCCCCTTTACACCATGCAACTTTCTAAATGAGAGCCATTGGGATTGATGTGAAAGTTTCATTATACCATTTAAATTATCGCTACTGCGTCTAAAATATTAATATTAGCTCAATGAGAATTTCATCATATTGGAATCTCATAAAATCTGTTCCCTGAATGTCTATTTTCCCATCACTTGCAATATGTGCAAAACAGTTCTGCTGTATCTTAATATGTATCCAAAATGTCTATAAACATTAAATTCCATTTGTCGCCATAATTTCCTTAGTAAAAAAGAAAAGGCGCTCCTGCTATCCACCTGTTAGGCTACTATAAAAAAACAACAACAATAGGACAGTTTGAAATCCGAACCAGGGTTGTATTTAGATCTCAGGAGCCTATAGGCAAAAAAAGTCCAATGCCCTTAACCCCACCCCTAAATACTGGCCACACCCTCAAACCACACCCATTTTTACTTTTGGGTAAAAATTCAGACAAACTTTATGTACAAATAACAGTGACTACAGTGGGGAGAATACCGAGAGCTGACCTTATGTGCGTGCCTACCTTGCCTAATGGTAAATCCGGCCCTGATTGTAATGTAAAGGGGATGTTCCCATTCAGCCACTTACATAATATCACAAAAAACCTGTGTGGATCAATCACAATATGGGCCTGTGACCACTTACAGCTGAGCTGTGTTGTGGCCCTCCAGATGTTTTGGAAACTACAACTGCTGAAACGCTCTTTTGCTTTTCTGTGATATTTGACATAAATAAATGGGTTAAGCCCTTGATTCCATTTGAAAAGTTTTGCATGTCTCCTATTTTAATTGCACATTGGAAACTACAACTCCCAGCATCTCAAGAGATTCGTGTTGCACATGCCTGCTCCAAGTGGTGTTAGGCACTGTCTGCTAAAACATAGATAATACTTCTCTCCATAGGAATGAGCATAGAGCATAGAAATCCCTTGTATGGCTTTACCTGGGGAATGCTAGGAAGCCGCCCATAAAATGGGCATCAATTAATAAATAGGAATGGTGCAAAGACAACAGTTAAACTATTGAGATGAATGGATGATTTGAAAGAACAAAATTGGGGTTGTATTCATTTAAATAAAATAGTTTTATAAAGATCTTTCATATAACAATATATATTAAAATGGTTCCTCACGGCGAAGTAAGGTTGGGGAATGCTCTGCCTGATAATGTGGTGTTGTAGTAAAAATGCATTTATATGTGTAAATATGTGAACAGATACATTAGTGTGGAGCTGCAATGTGCATTGATGTGGCGTACATTAGAGGGTGTGTAGGCAGGCACTGTGACTGTGTATATGGGTGAAGGCTGCGTACATGTGGCACAACATTAGTCCCAGCCAACTGTTCGACATTCATAATACATTTGGCCCCGACGAATCAATGTTGATCTCAGGCAAAAGTAGCAGTGGTCAACAGTTCACCGCAACTGATCCTTCAGTCCAATAGGGAACAGCACGTTTGTCCCACACCATACGACATTTTCGGCCGACTGACACATGGTAATATCGGTCAGTCAGCCAAAAATATTGTATGGTGTGCACCCAGCCTTACACTCTGACTGTTGAGTAAGTGATGGTGTGCACCCAGCCTTACACTCTGACTGTTGAGTAAGTGATGGTGTGCACCCAGCCTTACACCCTGACTGTTGAGTAAGTGATGGTGTGCACCCAGCCTTACACCCTGAGTGTTGAGTAAGTGATGTTGAGATTTGTATAGAAGGGTAGAATCTCCTTTTACTACCCATAACAACTATGTAGCCCCAAGAGTCAAACCAAAGGGTCTATAGGAAGTAAGAGATTCTAACCATAACCCCTACCATTCAATGAAATGTTTGCATTGCTAGCATCGGTTTCTCTTTAAATCGGAGAAGTTATGGTTTACTGTGGTAGACAAGCTGTTACTCCAATAAATAACAAAGACCTTCTGTAAGCCAAAAGCAAGCCTTAAGAGTGACGTCTAATGTATAAATACAGGCACACAGAAAGGGGAGAAAAACAGGATACCTACCCTCTATAGGAGATGTTTATTCATTCAAACCTATTTTTTCCACAAAGTTTTGAATAACAAACAAATACTAAATGTAATTCACCGATTCTTGTGTATTATAGGAAAATTTCCTTAAAGGAAATCTTAGGCTTATCTAATTTTTTTACATGACCTTATAGCCCAGTATCTGCAGTTTAAACAATGTATTACTTCCCTTTTCTTCATAAAAATACACCACAGCTAAACAGACCAAACCACCTCTCATTCCACTTCCCCTTAACAAAGAGGGATATAAAGGAGCTGATTGGAGAGCTAATCCTACTAACTGGGCACAGCGCACTGAGCACGTCTGGGCCGTATATCAGGGAAAGGGGAAGAAAGATACACTTTATAATGATTATTTAAATCTGCAATTCCTGGGTCACGTACAAGGAAAAAACATTTCAGTCCTTAGATTTCCTTTTACTGATCAGTTAATGAACCGTACTCCACCAACAGCCTGGATAACCAGTCTCCAAGTATTAGTCATTCATCCCATTTACAGTGAGACCAGTCCAGGAGGAGAAAGTGCGGGCATGTCCCTCGTCGAGTACCACAGAGCAGTGAGACGTGGGTCTCTCCAGAAGGGAAAAGGTTTAAAACTAAGAATAAATAATATAGAGCAATAGACTATTCTTCATGTACCATCCGTGTAGTTAGGAAAACAAGTCTATATACAAATATTTATAAAGCGTGCGCCTTCTACGAAGATACTGTCCCTTCAGATTCATTTACAAGTTACGACCTTTCCAAAAGCAAAAACAATGAGCAAATCTTAAACATCCATAAACCACATTATAGACAAGTATCTCTGTCAGGACACCACTAAGGCACCGATCCTTAAAAAATAAACAGTCAGCAGCTAGCAAGTGGTTTCCACCTTTCTAAACACCAAGAGGGAGTTAATTGGAGGTTGACATGTATTTACACACAGTGACATGTTTAAGGCATACACAAAGATGGAAGCTGCTTGGACCTGAAAGATGCATTTAAGTCCATTAATAAGAACCAATATACAGGCAAAGTTTAAGGAGTATAAACAATACAGTTGTGCTGGGGCAGAGTAAACACAGAGATGTGAAGACGTGGTTTCCTTCTGTACAAATCAGCTGAGGGAACATCGGGGCAGCCTGGATGAAATGATGTTCTGTAGAAGAAGCCATCCAGTGTGACTTCCTTTTTTATGGTACAGAATTTACAATACTTCTTTTCTATGGTACAGAATTCACAGGACTTCCTTCTCTATGGTGCAGAATGACACACTGTACATGCACACATACAAATCCCCGTGCCATCGTCCACATGTTATCAGGAGTTCAGCTTGTTAAACTCTTTATTCTTTGGAATGTTAAGCATCTGCCTGTCCAGAGCTTTATATTGTACTTTCCCAGATTCTCCTAATTTGTTCCTGGAGATGCAGGAAAGGAAAAAATCCAGGCAGTTGGAGCATTAGCCATAGATAGCAGGTCATTGGATACTCACAAGTAAAAGTCAATGATCAGGTGGTTTGTCAGACTCCAGGCTCATGGATTACGCTCGACTTCCTAACTTTTGGCGGAGGTGTAGGTGGTTTCCCTTCTTCCCGTTTTGGCAATGGGGGAGGAATCTGTTAAATAAAATGTATGATGTAGGTGGCACTGACGTAGACCTGTAGACATGTAAAAGTCTCTGTTTTGGTTACTCACCTCCATTGAAAGTCGTTGGCTTCCTTCATGCGATCTGCATTTGGGGGGAGGTGGAGGTGGGGGTCCCGTAATTTGTGCAGTCATATCACCATGCGATGAAAGAGAAGGAAAACCTATGCAAAGCAATGCACAAGCAAACAATGTTAGGATTGTATGAGGCAGTGTAATGCTCTATCGGCTATTCACATGGGCAGACAGTCCTACATCTGTTCATCATTATATTATCACATTTTAGGGTGGAGAAGATGCCACATATACAAAGTCTGTAGGCTGAATATGTGTTTCAACAGTCCTCGCATGTGTTGCACTTACTGTGGGTCCTTGGGGTCTTGGGTGTTATTGGCGAAGGAGTCAGTGGGGCTCCTCCTTGGTTCGATGATGCATTGTGGAGGGTCAAGCGGCCATCTGTAAGCTGCAGACTCTTAGGACGTTGACACTTGCTGGACAAATTCAAGGAATGAACTGAACCCTAAAAATATAGTGACATTTCCTTACATTCCGCAACTCTCCTCCCTCTATTTCTTCTATCACAAACTCCGTATTCTTCTTTCCATGCTATTGGTAATCTAATGTCGTAAACCATCTACACACCTGATCTTCCCTTCCTTCTTGTCCCCATCTTACCTCCCGTTCCCGTGGATGCTTTGGCTTCATCACACGATTATCACCCTCTTCCCGATCGCCGTCTTCCAGTCGAGGGATGAGGGAGGCCCGTCTCTGTGGAATAGGTTCCGGGATTGAGCTACAGCAAATGTAGACAATGTAAGTCACCTGATTTAAAGAAAATCTAAAGGCTCCGAGCCTTTTAAAAGTATGTAAAAAAAACGATACAATACAAACAATGTTTCCCTTGTGTCTAACCGGAAAAAATATAGAAGAAGAAAAAAAAAAAAAACACTTCCTCCCTAACCCAAAACCCTCTAATCTCATTTAACACAATATGTATTTAAAAAGTACAAATAAAATGAGGTTCTATCTATACTGTGTGTTTAGGGAGTTTTTGGTGTTTATTGTGTATTTCCTCATTTTGTGTGTTGGGTATTGGTATCACCCCTAGAGGGAGTCTGGATCTATTTGCTAAAAGATAAAAGGAGATGCTTGTGAATATTCTCATTCATCCAGGTCATGGTAAATCTGTTGTATTCAGTTAGATCAACTGGACATAAAGTTTAGTTCTTGAAGACGTTTGACTGGCTTTCTCAATTCAGAATGACTTGTACAAGGATCTGTGGCAATTATGTACCCTGGAAAATCCCAATTAGCATATCACAGCCAGGTGTTAAGGGCGTGATTGGATAGTGGCTAAGTTCCTATAACACCTCACGTCTTGCATTCACCTGGCTGTGATATGCTAATTGGGACGTTCTTTTGTAAAAAATTGGCAACAGGTTCATGCACACGTCATTCTGAATTGAGAGACAGTCGGATGACTAGCGAAATGTCTTCAAGAACAAAACTTTATGTCCAGTTGATCTAACTGAATACAACAAATAAATAAAAGGAGACTTCTGGGTAATTTCCAAGTTTTCCATGGTAGCCATGTTATACACTCTGCAGATTTAAAATGCCAGTTGGAGACTGGTTTCGGCATTATTGAGTCATCATCAATACAACGTAGGTTCTGGTCTACATAGTGAAGCGTCTTTCGACAAACATCACCAAAAGATCAAGTAAATTAGTGAGGGTTCAGGAAATGGAGCTGTAGCCTGAATTCTTCTTATCTAAACTGATGCTTTGCAGAAGACAAGTATAAAAAAAGGAAGAAAAAAGACTTACCCTTCTGATCCAGGTCTAGAGCTGTTGCTTCCCGAAGAGGAGGAAGAGGAAACGGTGGACAATCTTCTTAATGTTGCTGATGTGATGTATGGAACGACCACCGAACCAGCACGACTCAACTTCCTGTCTGTTAAACTGGAAGGCTGCAGGTAGGGGGAGAGCAGAAATAGGAAACAATGGGTGGGATAATTAGGAACATAAAATATTAATCCTTCTGATACCAAGCTACTCCTATCTTCTATTCACACATTCCATTTATTTATGAGTATCAGTACATTAGCATGGCTATCTCCTTCAGCACATTTCTTATAGATTCTCACCAGTGTAATTGTCCCGTAGAGCTTTTCCACTTTGCTCCTCAAATCCTGGAAGCAGGACACCAGTCTATTGTGTAGGGGGCGGAGATTTTCCGTCAGTTTCTCTCCATGGATCCGGATTCCTTGAGCCAATAGGGGCATCTAAACAGGAAACATACCAAAGAAGCATTGGCTTAAGCTTGGTACACACAGTAACCATAAAGCCCTGATATCCGACGGTATCTGAGTTTTATTGGTACTGTGTGTACCTTCGTTTCCCGAACGAGCACGCGGACACTGAATGATCAGGTCGGTCGAACACTCGTTCAGAAAGACCGAAAATTTCTGTCAGCCGCGCTAGACTCCCTATAGAGGAGTCTGCCACGGCTGAGGGAAACACACAGTGCCGAACGTTCTCCCCATGATATGCATAGGGAGAAAGCTCGGGAATGTGTGTATGTAGATCTTGCAGATCCTGTCTGTAACCTTTCAATGATCTGTACTGTGTGTACCCAGCTTTACTAAGCAGGCATATAAACACAGAGATGGTAAAGGGAGGAGGTGTTTGTTTGTGCAGTGTTACAGCGGAATAGTAACTGTTGGGTGTTCAGTTTATAGACTGATGGGAACAGTAAAAGTAGGTACAGACACAAAGACGCAGCCACAGTGCCCGACAAATGGCCATTACGGCTAAAAATTATGGGCATTTGGTTGGGCATTCTGAAAGATCTGCAGGGTAGTATAATCAATGACGTTCGACCGAGTGCCCACACACAAACCAATTGTAGGCCGTAACGTACTTTCGTCAGGTGTCGTGACCACATTTTCGTGTCTTTCCCTAGGTTAAGAGAGAAGTATATTGAACCAATCAATTCAAGACAGACACCACCAACCTGAAGAGCAATCAACTGCTTAAGCATCTCAATCTTATCCAGATCTGCTGGATGTTCCTGGAGGTAGCGCTCTATAAAAAAAGCCTGAAAGACCAGAAAGGAAAGAAAACTCATTAAAAAAAAAAAAAAAAAAGCACAAATGTGTACACATGAAACTGGCACACGAGACTCTCAATGCAAAACATAGGAACGGTTTAGGAAATGGCACCAAACTAGTGTCAAATTGGTGCCACTGATGGTTCGCCTGCTATCAGTCTCTACAAGTTTGGTTGTAGCACAGGCTGCTAGAATTCGAAGAATGATGCGGTCCATGCCAATATCAGCATTTTGCTGTTCTTAATGGTCAGCTGTTTCTTAAACGATATCTCCACTGCTAAAAAAAATTTGGTATTCAGTTTGATTGAAGAATGGGAGGTAAAGGAGCTGTGTCTGACCTCCTGTTCTTCAATAAAACCCGCAGGAGCCGGGAATGAAGGTAAGGAACTTACCCAATCGCTTGCTCCTCTGCCAGGTCCTGACAGACTCTGTATTCTATGCGCATTGCACTTGTGCATAGAGTACTAAGTCCGTCTGGACCTGTCAGACTACGCGGCGGAGGAGCAAGTGATTGGCTAGGTACCTTACCTTTGTTCCCGGCTCCTGCAGGTTTTATTGAAGAACAGGAGGTCAGACACAGCTCCTTTACCTCCCATTCTTCAATAAAACTGAATACCAAAACATTTTTTTGCAGTAAAGATATCCTTGTGAAGGTTCTCATTCATCCAGGTCATGGTATATCTGTTGTATTCAATTAGATCAACTGGACTTGAAGTTTAGTTCTTGAAGACGTTTCGCTAGTCATCCGACGTTTCGCTAGTCATCCGACGTTTCGTTAGTCATCCGACTTTCTCAATTCAGAATGACTTGTACAAGAATCTGTGGCAATTATGTACCCTGGGCGTTCCTATAACGTCACGCCATGATGCCGTCACGCCTTGCATTCAGAAGTTCCTTAACACCTGGCTGTGATATTCTGAATTGAGAAAGCCAGTTGGATGACTAGCGAAATGTCCTCAAGAGCTAAACTTCAAGTCCAGTTGAACTGGATACAACAGATACAGTAAAGAAATCCTTTAAACCAATGAACCCTCATTGATTCTAACAGACACATTGAAACAACATTACTGAGACCAATGAAATTTTACACTATAGTTTATTACCTTTTCATAGTTAGCGAACCCTCCCATGACTGCAGGGTCCACAATACCATTGAGTAGCATTGAGAGAGGATGCAGAGGAAGACTTTGGTCGGCCCTGTGCTGCTGAACCAGGTGACTGATTTTCTCATTGGTAAGTTCCATTGTCTCTATGGCATTCTGCAGAGGGCTGATCTCCTCCTGTAGAAAAGTATAGCTATCACTATACAGTTATACACCCAAACTAAAACAAAACAGCCAACAAGCTTAGAAGGGGAAAAGCAGCCTCTATGCCATTACGATTGCATGTGTACCAGCAGATTCCACTGAAATGTGTCCATACAGGTGTGGTGGTAACCGCATACATGAGCCTGACCGATTCCAATATGCAGTTCGTCGGCTGTGTGCCCATACAAAGGGGCAAATGTATCAGCCTCCTCTAATATAGTACAGGAAGTCGATACAGACCAACAGAAATTTTCCATCGATAATGATATCGATAACATCGATACCAACACCTTTCCGATACTCTTTGGATCCAATGCGATTTGCCGTGTATCACGATGTGCATGGCCACTTTTAGACCCATAGACACAAGGCCTGTTACTTACAGCCTGGAAGTGTTTGACCTCGAACCACTTTAGAATTCCTGGCAGTCTGTATGCAGTGGTGAAAGTTGTTCTTTCGATCCACATGGTCTATGAAAGGCAGAGAAACACACCGGTAATTGCAGCCGTGTAACCAGTCCACAACCCTGCACGACAAATGGGAACGTAAATGTCAAATCCTTACCGCAAATTCATTGTCTGGGTCCTTCTCACCTCTCCGAAATGGTCTGGAGTAGGAAAACCGATGAACCTCGTTACAACGGTAATAACTGCAGAACAATGGGAAACATTATATACCACAGGGCCATTTTTAGGCATAGGCCACATAGGCCAAAAACTAGGGCGCCTATTCATCTCCCTAGCATCTCACGGTCAGCTTTTACGTTCATTGTTGGAACTATTCTCCTTGTACAGATTTAATTTGTGACATTTAGTAGAGACATTTAGTAGAGGGGGGGGGCTTAGACAAGTATTTGGGAGGGCGCCTAGGGCACTAAGATGGCTAGAAATGGCCCTGATATACCATATAGCTTTAATACACAAGATCCATTTATATTCTGTTAAATTACATTCTTATAATCAGTGCTTGGCTTTATCATCAATTATAATCATTGCTGTGTTATCAGTGTCACATTTCTTGTTAATTACAAGAAATAATACCTCCTACTATGAGGACAGTAGAACTATCATTACATTGTATTAATATCTGTGTAGCATTCACTAAATTATAAATGTCAGAACAAATCACAATATTCTGCTGTTAAATACCAACACACATTTTCCAGAGACAGTACTGTCACCACGTGGATGCTGAGGTAGCCTGCGGCCTCATCTGTGAATTGTTAACCGGAGACATAGGAACTACCCTGAAAGGAATCCCAAGTGCTGCGGTTATGGATTACCTGCTCGTGTGGTCTGGGGGATCGAGGGAGTAACAAGCTTAATAATGTCAACCGGATGATCTGATAAACGGGGCATGGAATTGGTGATGTATGGTGCACACCTATATAAACCCCTGTGATTAACTGCTATACAGCCTTTATACAAACATATATTTACCAACTGTTACGTGCAGCATTACTCTAATACTTACCTGGATTCAAGCAAGAGAATCCTTTGTAGGAGATCACTGTATTTCTGTGATACTTTTTAGGGCCCGTACAGAGAGGTATTGGGTGGAACTCCTACTGAACTGTATCTATTTAAATATTTTTACAGTTTTATATATTTTTATCTACATATATATTTATTGTGAATTATTTATTCCTTCTAAGGGTGCTACTTTTATCTTTAGAGTTTTTGTTGATGTATATACTGTACATGTATTTTATTATACTGATCTTTAGGCTAGCCAGCCCATATTTTTTCCATTGTATTTAGATATTGTTGTGTAATAAATTATTTGTTTGGGGAATATATTAATATAGGTGTACATTTATGTATTTATAGATTCTTGTAGCTTTCAGGGAGCCTGTATATATATTATTACCAACACATAAGACTAAAAATGTAACTGGGGCCTAATAAAATCAACTCCCTGTATTGGTTTGATGTTATTTCAACTTGAACTGGTTAAAGGACAACTATAAAGTTTTTAAAAAATAATTGTTAAACTGAAAAGGACCTGGGACTAGGAGGTAGGATTGGTATTCCCTACCTCATTGTATTGTTTCTGTGAGCAGCGTCAGCACAAAGAAAACTGCTTCTGTCAGGTTTCCTCATTGCTTTAGCTCTATCTGGGGAACGGGAAAGCCCAGGACACTATACTGACAGATAAAAACTGTTTGTGCTGGCGCTCCTCGACCAAATGATATTGGGAGGTGGGAAGAATTAATCTAACCTCCCCGCCATGGGTACATTACATTTATAAAATGTTCATTTTTACAGTGAAGTTGTCCCATTGTTACCTGAGAATCTGTTCTGGAACCAGTTTCTCTTTGTACCGTGATGGGAGGCTCATCAGAGGTTTCACACTGAAACACTGGACATCTGTTTAAGAACTTAAGGAGCAGAACGGAGCAAATGACAGTCAATGTTTAAAGGCAATCAATGTCATTCATTGATTATGGAAAAAATATCATCTACTGCTAAAAGCAAGCAAAGTGTGAATTAGAACCCTAGCAGAAAGAGATTAAAACTAGCAAATGCTGTCCTCTAGTGGAAAGTAAGAACCCGGACATCATTCTACAGCCCCGACAAGTGGATACACTGCTTGGTTGAATTCCGAATGTCATCGCCCGGAGGGGAACTAGTGGAAAGTTTCTCTGCATTAGGGAACTGATTGAGCAGCCACAGGTTAAAATCTTCCAAGCGCTCATATTCTTTACCTCGATATATAAAGATTTTATTCTGGAGGGTAAAGTCAGAAATGGGACATTTAGAGGACATTGGTAGAGTCAGTTAAAATACATTTAAGTGTAGAAGAACTTCAGCTAAAAGGTTCCTACCCGCAAAAAAGATGGGAATCCTTGTCCGTAATACCCAACGGCAAAATACTCCGGCTGCAGTCTAAGGGCTCGCATGATGTTTTGGTAGAAACCAGCCTGCTTTTTCTGTGGATAAGAGAGACAACCATCAGCTATTAACTGGTAAAAAGATGCAACAAGACTATAAGGGGTTTTTACCACAAAGATAAGGAAATAAAAAGTAACAGATACAGTAAGGCTGGATACACACCATGGGATGTGTTTGTTCCACAAGCACTGTCGGTAGTGGCAAAAATAGCTGGGCCAACAGTTCCCGAGAGCATGCGGTCCACAGAAGACAGCACGATCACCCGCGGTTTTCTGATGCATCGGATCACCCATTCGGACAAAGGAACAGTCGGACGTCTGCCCCCCCAAGCCAATATTTCAGGCTGATTGACCGATACAATTAAATGTCATAACCCAAAGTAAGGGGCCTCTACAAAAGTACAGTAGGATGGACAACTCACCAACAAGACACTGAGAGCTTCATAGTGGAAGATCTGGTTCTCATACATCTCAATCAGCTCTTTGCTGTGCAAGATCGCTTGCTCCCACATCTGTCACAAGCCAGGGATATAAGATCAATGACAATATACGCAGTCAAGAGAAACCACATAGAGCCTATAGCCAATGAAGCACGGAAGAAGGAATGCAGAACTTAGTAGAACTGAACCAATGTCTAAATAAGGCCAAGGTACCGTTTAAAGCATGAGAAACATACTGCATTTTGTGCCATGCATGCCTGTGTTCTTTTTTAAGTGTTTTTCGTTGTACATTAGTGGAACATGCAAAAAATAAAATATAATGGCACAGAGCAACACAAAGACCATAAAAAGATAAATCCGCTTCCTTCAGAGATATAATTGCGCCCATGCTGCTGAGGTGCTTTCAGACCAATGGGTACAACGCACAGCACCGACAATAGCCATTGTCAACTTTATATACACAGTTCTGAATAACGCTGTGAGAAGGAGTGTCATTATCCAATCAGGACAAGTCTCCTGCTGACATTGCAGCGGACCAGCTTTTCTCATGTCAAACCCTGTTAGCTTGATTATATATGTGACCCTACTCTGTGTTGTGCCTTACTAATAACAAATGACTCTGTTTAAAAAGGGAAAGGGCAAACAGGGGTGTGCATAGGATTATAATAAAATAACTTGTTAGCACTACAAAAGCCTTACTTTTCCTTTGTCAAAGAAAGATATAATCTCATGGAACAGCCTCTCCTTCAGCTCCTGCTGGGTGTAAACTGTGTAGCTTTCTCTTTGTAGAAGGTGAGGGGCACATGGCTTCTCAGACCACTGATGGAAAATGAGAATAATAAAAATTACCATAAGACACTCTGTGAATGTAGACATGTGATATTAAACTGTAGCATTGCACTACATTGTTTTCTACACAGCTCTGCTTTAGCTTGCTCTTAAATGATTGTTTCCTCGCAAGTGAGAGTATGATTGGATGTGATCAACATGGTGATGTATTGATGACAATACTGAGGGCTACAACAGATTGGCAATGCAGCTTTGTTAGACATCATGCATATAATAACATGAACAAAGTGAAATTTCAAAACTAAAATAATATAGTTATTGATTAGACTATGGATTGTCCCCTGGGTATATATATTTAGTGGACTGTATTAACCTGCTTGTCCTTACAAATGACAGTACATATATAAAGTGATCTCACCTGCAGTAACTCAGCATGCAGTAACAGGGTATACGCCGCCTCTGTATAGTTCTCTTTGTGCAGATGGAGATCTCGCAATTTGTACAAATACCTAAATAAAAGATACCGTAACAGTCTGACAAATGCACAGTCTGACTGGATGGGTTACAGCTGCCATAATGGATTGGACACGTTCCCTTCCTACTAGACTAGTCCTTGTATGCGATAAAAATCTTCCCATTTTTGTTATCAGGCTGGACAAAATTTTGTCTGAGAATACTGATCCATCTATGGCCACTTAAGTCAATAAATTTCATTCTGACACATTCCCTATCCCATAAAAGGAAGTGTAAGTGTAAGACATCAAAAGATATCTATCAATACAAACAAAAAATAATTTTAATGCAAAGAGGAATGAATTTCAAACCTCTAGGAAACAAGGTGTTATACCTTTCAGACAAGTATTGCAATGCTAGGCTATTTACCCAGGGGGCGATATTTTGCAATACAGAAAGCAATGATTGGGTAGGTAACTGTAATCCCTGTAATTTAAGGTCCTATTAATAAAAATAATTAAAAAAAATACAGAATCGAATTAATATAAACTCTCCATTCTGTTTAAGAAAACTGCAAATCAATTTTTAACAAACTGAGAACATTTTTATAGTCAATGATTTCAAAACAACAAACTAAACAGTTTTCCTAAAACTTTCAAAAAAACAGGAACCTCTCTTTGTACCTAACCCCAGAATAAAAGAGGGTAGATGTATTTTAGATTGTAATGGATACATTTTGGGAAAATTTACTACTGAATACAACCAGGGTTGGTTAAAGTTTGACCTTGAAAGGATGTTTGTTCCATTTATCCAGCAGCGCAGATTAAATGGCTATAATAAAGATGGCGTCTGTTTTAAGTGATTTTGCATCAATGGGGTATTTGCTTTTATTACTAGTGAGGTCCGATCTTCATATTCATTTCTTAAGGTGGGTACACAGAGTATCAATCTATGAAATCTGCAAGATTCTGTCTGTCATCTTTGACAGATGCGAATACAAACAGTCATGATTGTTCTCTGAAGGGATTGGCCCTTTATCAGGAATGTGTCTACCCAGGTTTAGATAAATACACCGTGACGATGCACAAACATCATACCCACCTGATATAAATATCTTCTCTCTTCTTTTCTTTGTAGAAATTCTGTCAAAACAGGAAATGCAGGCAGAAGGAAAAGCATTATGGGTGGAAGGGATACTTTAAGGAGTAGAGAACTCTGCTAAGGATTTTGGGAGCTTAAATGTAGCAGTGTCAGAAACATGCGTGTTAAACTTGACCCAAATTTCAGTTTTCAATTTTAAATCTATTGGCTCAACTCACCACCCACTGAGTAAGCACATGCTTGGTAGCTCTAATCCATAAATAGGACTATGTTCTCATCCCCCCCTTGTGATGATTTTTAGCTGTAAGTCATGAACATGCCTCACTGATTACCCTAATTTACACCCCTGGTTAGTTTCTATCAAATCATATTGTGAGTCTCTTATAATACCCACGGAGACCAGCTTCAATCTGACTCACAAATATACATATGGCGCCTCATTAATTTGGCTTGAAAAAGCCAAATTACTGTTCTTTCTATTTCTTCTTCTTCTTCTTTTTCTTCCGTTTTATTCTTCCGCTTTTTTGGACCGTATCTCCTCCCACAGTTTTTGAGCTAGAGACATGAAATTCAGTACATACGTGCGGGGCATATAGGAGAAGTGCGCTATCTTCTAGCTAAGGAATCCGCGGAAGCGTTACGGCGTTATCGGCAAATTTCCGGACATTTTTTCCCATAGACTATAATGGTAACAATCCTCAAATGTGGATATTTCATAACAGTTTTTTTTCATGGTCATAAATACAAATGGTGATACCCCCAACCCCCCACACAGACCCAGGTACACCCACCTACTGACCTACCTTTCCATTCCCATGGAAGTCATATTTAAAGGGTAACTAAAGTCAAAAAAACTAATTTAGATTTATCCTCAATAAAAGATAGTTTTATGGTTATAAACACAAAAAAGACATACCCCCTCAACCAGACCAGGTACACACACCTACTATCTCTTATCCATTACTGTGGCAGCCATACTAAAGGGTAACTAAAGTAAAAAAAACTAATTAGATTTATCTCAAAAAAGATAGTTTTATGGTTAAACACAAAAAAGACATACCCCCTTAACCAGACCCAGGTACACACCACCTACTGACCTACCTTCCATTCCCATGGAAGTCATATAAAGGGGACTAAAGTCAAAAAAACTAATAGATTATCCCAATAAAAGATAGTTTTATGGTTGTAAACAAACAAAAGACATACCCCTCAACCAGACCCAGGTACACACACCTACTGATCTACTTATCCATTACTGTGGAAGCCATACTTTAAGGGTAACTAAGTCAAAAAAGCAAAATTTGATCATAATTAAAAAACTTGTATTTTTAACCCCCAACGTGATACAGGTATACACAGCTACTGAGCTACCCCTCCATTACTGTTGCAGCCATACTTAAAGGGTAACAAGTCAAAAAACTAATTTTGACTAATCATCAAAAAAGTTTTTTTTTTTAACTCTCAACCCGACACGGGTACATACATCTACTGATCTACTTATCCATCACTATGGCGCATATGTAAGGGTAATTAAAGTAAAAAAAAACCATTTGATCAATCATCAAAAAAGTTAGTATTTTATCCCCAACCTGATGAATAAACACACACCAACTGACCAACCTTTAATGCAGTGACATATTTAAAGGGTAAGTAAAAAACAACAATGTCCTCATCACTGACATTATTGAGTTTTAAAATCTGCAGCACAAACACACAAATTCCCTTCCAAAATGCGGTCTTTCAAGCCAAATTCAAAGTTTATACTTAAACTTTACCTTTCTAGTTTATTTCTGAAAAGCCACACATGCACATTTCTTTAGTTCCTTTTGCCCATTTATTGTAGATCTACTCTCTTAGAAACCGCTGGTAAAAAAGACTTACTTTAGGCATTAAGCCTGGCATACACAAGCTAGTAGACAGCCTGGAAAGCTTTCCAACAATCTCACCCACAGCCGCATTATCTTGGGTAGAATTAAAGCTTCAGCCTACAATGAGTTATCAATGAGCCTGATAACACACTAAGTAATTAGATAGGTAGATGTCTTCCTGTTTACTAACCCAGACACAATACGGGACTGTCCGAACATCTTTCAATTGTGCAACTACTAAACACCTTCTCTAATGACGTCTTACCAAAAGGTTGACAGTGCAGCTCATGCGATTCTCCTCGCTCTCATCGTTAGCAATGGTGCGATAGTCCAGCAGATTCTCAAGCAGGCTGCTCACCAGGACTGTGAAGATTTCTCCAGAACTCGAGAGGTACTTGTGCTTCCGGCAATGGTCCAGCAAACTACAGAAGTATAGGAGAGCGGACAGGTCATCAGATAAGGTATTTGGACACAAAGACTTTTAGAAAGAGAGAAAGAGAAGAGAGAGATTAGAGAAAAACAATGTGACAGGTTTAACCAATTAAACTTACAGCTTCTCCAGGAGCTCCTTGTACTGTCTGTCCCCACGTCCCCCCTCTACCTCCTGATCAAGGCGAGTAATTAATTCATTTTCAAACTTAACAAAAGAAAAAAAAAAAAAGATGTGTTGAGGTAAAACAAAGTAGCCATAGAAACAATGACGAGATACTGACAGCTGCTAAACCCGATGTAAACGCTAGCTAGATCTCATATAACATGGCCACTAAATCCAAGCATTACCATGTGAAAATGGCCACTTCCGCTGAAATTGTGTTCATGCTGCATCATATCGAAGAAGATTGGAATTGTTGCCTTGCGCAGATCTGTTTCTGGTGTTAATGTAACTTCTAGGATCGGGCCAACCATTGATGGGATGAATTTAATCTTATGAGGACCTATTGACAGAGAAAATATTAGATAAAATACGTCCTGTAGGTGCATTGTTCCAGATGTCTATAAATACGGGATCAATACGCCACATACCTAGGTTATACCACATATCCCTGATTTTCAAACCAATCTCCTTTCGCATATCACCGTATCTGCAAGAAGCCCAGAGATGTTCGATTTGAGATTGATGGCAAAGTAAAACATTTCTCTCCCATGAATTCCATACCTCTCGTCTCTACAGGAATATCTCATTTTAACCACAATAATCATCCTGGCTATATACAATGGACACAAAGAAAAGCTAAATTGATACACAACTAATGTCTCTACATGGCACAAGACATGCCATGTGTTTCTCTCTCTGGCACATGTACAAAGCAGCGAACACACGTCTGAAGCCATGAGTAGTCCAGTCCTTGTGTTAGGATATAATATAGATAGACACTATTATACAAACTGACTTGCTGAGGATCTTCTTCTGCTTCTCTTCAGAGAACTTGTGCAACTGAAGGGACTCATGGGTAAGGAACGAAACCGCCAAATGGAAAAAATTATTCCACAGCTGGTGAGGGAGAGAGACAAGGAAATGGGGACGGATTAGACTGTTAGGAAATTACATTGGGGGATTGTTAGAATATGTTGTACAGTATATTGGAATACAGTCTTCTCACAGGTAATCTAATTAACTACTCAACTGTTCTAGAAAGCCATCTGCACTACAGTTGTATCCTTGGGGTCTTTAGCTGTTGTTCTGGAAGTTGTAATTTGGCAAAAAAAACCAATACAAGTTTGTTGCATTAAAGAAAGCCATTATAAACAGACCCCAAGAATTCTCTAAAATGCAACACTGGCCATACACTGTCCCAACATTAGGTTGTTGAATTTACCAAATATTTGGTCATATCATTGACTTATAGCAAATATTTCTGTGATGTTTCCTAATCTGGACCCAGGATGAGGAACTATAATGCTAGGTTTACCTTGTACCTCCTGCACCTACGCAATGAAGTTATGGTACCCGGCACTATCTGCTCCACCTTCAGGTTTGTGTATTGAACCTGGCCAATGGGATACTGTGATTCTAGCAGAGCGGCCTTCCCATTGGCCAAGCCCTGGGCTGAAGCTGGCCAGGGACTGCCAGCGCAGTGTCTCTTAACTACTTTGCGCTGGTGCAGGTAATATGAGGTAAACCCCAGGGTGACCTAGTATTTAGGTTTTTACTTTCATTTAAAACATGCGTTATCTTTACCATTGAAAATGTTTATATATTAATGTGTATATATTTATATTCTTATATAGCGATGAAACATTTTATAATTAGTTTAGTCACTTGTAACAGGCCCAGCTACATACTGATAAAGTACTTCCAATCCAAGTAATCTATCGGTATATCTTAATGATTGTGGGGGATCTGGAGTACCCAGAAGCTCAGATGTAGTGGAGGGAGGATTTGAATCCAGCCACGACAGACTGATGCAGGTTTGTCTGAATCAGAGGAACATTCTATTGAAAAACATGTCCGATCATGTGGTCTTCAATGGACTTTGCAATTCATCATGCCAAATGCACCGATTGGTCTCTCGGGCCAAGATACTGCCCGTGTGTAACCAGCTTAAAGGATCAGTGCTCACTTTAAAGCCACCGTGCTTGTAACACTGTGTGATATTATTTTATTTGTACTCAAGTTCCATTTAGCCAGAACTCCACACTGTATGTACAGCACCTTCCACAATCCCTTCTGGGAAATCCCAATTCGCCCCAAGTCTAACCTGCAGTTCAAAGTTGGCTTCATCCAGAAACAGTTTGTTCAGAACAGCAGCAAATCTGGTCATAGCACGAAGGAAAACCCTGCAGGAAGATTGGGGCGTTACATATTTCCATATTCCATGAAGATAATAAAACTTAATAGATTAATTAAAAGGAAAGGCAAAACCCAACTTGTTCTGTGTCATTGTCATGAGCATCCAGTCCTTGGGATAAACTCTCTTCCCAATCAGATCTTTAAACAGGATGAAAGTTTCCATCAGGAAATCCTATGAAAGAGGGAGATTCACAGGGTGAGAAATCTGCCTGTGTGTGGA
The DNA here is from genome assembly GCA_019447015.1 of Hymenochirus boettgeri. Lineage (NCBI taxonomy): Eukaryota > Metazoa > Chordata > Amphibia > Anura > Pipidae > Hymenochirus > Hymenochirus boettgeri. The sequence continues at coordinate 237,677,862 of CM033471.1, read as the reverse complement.
GTGAGACAGCAACATCTGTGTTCTAGAGAACAGAGACTTACAATAATATCCTGGCGTGTTCTGAATGTGCTGATGTAGTAGTCATAGTGGTAGTCGTCCATCTGTCTCAGGACAGCAGTCATACATGATACAAAGCATCCCTGTAAATGACAAAGGGAAGGGATATGAATGATTAAAGGACATGTAAAGTGTACCAAATCATTTTCCAACTAATCACACAGTAATAAGGACTAATAACCACCAATCTTAAATCTGATTTTTTTTTTCTTCTTCTCCGACCTTCCTATCCCTTGTTTTACATTTTAAAGTGAGCGGGGCACAGCTAATCATTTAAGAACCGTCAATCACCCAGCCCCTCCCCCTGGCACACTACATGTAGAAACTATCCATTCAATAAAATAAAGCTTATTTCTCTGTCAATGCATGGCTAATTGATTCAGCATTAAGATCAGGTAAGAGAATAAGCATTATCTGTTGCTGTGCACTTTCTGTGCCTGCAGCTAACTTCCAAACCTGCAGTAAGCTGCTGTCTGTGTTACTAAGGTCCCAATGCAGACATCCCACCCTGCCGAATGAGGCTTCAGGGAAGGGCGGGGGAGGGGTGTGTCAGTAGGCAGGAAGGAGGCATGACCGGGGTGTGGCACCTGTAGAGAATAGGTAGATGTTGAGTTTGAGGCAATCCGGGGGTGTAGCAGAAAAGTAAGGCGCGTTTCCGAGGTGCATCAGCCAGGTAAGGGGCCTTTCGGGGGCGGAGACACCCAGCCCATGCGGTCACGGGAGTTTGGGGTGGTCTCGCGGGATTGCAGAGGACCACCCCAGAATCAGGGAGACTCCTGTAACTCGCGGGAGGGGTAGGATAGTTGCCAATGTAGCACCGTACCTAAAGAAAACAACTGCACCCCCTCCACACACACACAACTTTAAACTCAGCTAAAATAAAATCTTACTTGATTCAAGCAGTGATTACAGCTCCCAGTGCTGCTTATCTTCCCATAGCAAAGCAGTTTTACTTTCACTATAACACTGAATCACTGGGTGATTTCTATTGGCTGTAGTGAGGCACAGATCACCTCCACTGCATATGCTCCACACTCTATCGGTGCCTCAGTTTTGGGAGGGGGTGAATACATAGAGAGGAGACATTCATACTAACTAGTAGTGAGCCGAACCGGACATAAGGAGATCTAGTGACAGGGAGCACTGAGAGCAAAAGGGATAAAGTTCCTGACAGCACTAAAAATATATAAAAGGATAAAGGCAAGTTATTTTTTTCACTTTAGTGTCCCTTTAAACCAGGGATAGGCAACCAATAGATCTCCAGATGTTTGAAAACTTTATATCCTTATAGAGGAATGCTGGGAGTTGAAGTTTTCAAACATCTGGAGATCTACTGGTTGCCTGTCCCTGCTTTAAACCCTTCCCAATATTAAAGGGCATGTTCACCCCTTTTTATAACTTTTGGTGTAATTCTACAGCTTCCACCCCAATAACCAATAGTATTACTTCCTCAATCCCCAATGTAAAATCAATACTGGTCTCAGGGGCAACTCAATTATCTTACTATGTGTGGGGACTGGCGGCTTAACCCAATCACTGTCCTGTTGATCCTCCGCAGTAGACGTTCCATGATAAGTTGGATGTGAAGGGAGGTTTCCACCTGGCGGCAGAGACAGAAGGCCAAGGTTTTTATTTACCTTATGGAAACTCAAGTGGCATTCACAATCATGCAGTGATTAACATAGTAAATACCATTATCCGCGTCTAGCATTGCTCAACCTTTCAAAGAATTAACACATCTACATGGTCTTCACCGCTACTTACACTGCAACCATCACAGAGGGGCAAACACATCTTTATTTCATACCATTTGTACCCCACCTCCACCTATTTGTTTTCCACTTACCACTTCTTTGCATTGTAGGACTTCCAATATATTATTTAGGAGTTGTCCAGATGCCTCATGGTCTGGTTTGTTATTATTATCATCAAGTTGTCCACTGAGCTGATCGATAAGATGAAGCAATAGAACATCTCTGCACTCTAGGGAAATAATGGACAGTATCTCAGATCAATAACTGGTGGGTCCTTATTTACTGCTGATATTTCTGCTAAGACCAATGGAGAATATACTTTAATCCAATGTAACTGGTTGCTTGAAAGACATCAAACATGCTGCTTTGCACATCTACCAATGGAATGACTTTAGGTTTTTCAGCTTCAAAATAACAATTGAAATACTTGTGCAGAAAGCAAGATACAAATCTAAGATGGATGTTTCAGAATGTATACAATATCTAACTTTAGATCACAAATAATAGGTAAATAAGTATATATATATTCCACATAGATAGGTGCACTCAAGGGATTGAATCAAAATCCGCGGGGACTTTAAATTAAATAAAAATCCCTCCTCCCCCGCACATTTCCTGTCCACTGCCCTGGACCTAGGCAAGTATGAACGAAAAGACAAGGTTCTCAAAAAATGAACGTGTCCCTTTTATTACGGATTATGGGATCGGCAGTGAGGCCATTAGAAATATTTTATTTAAACATTGGCACATAGTACGAAATGCATATTCGGAGGTGGATGAATTGGAAGAAGTAACTGTGTACAGGAAAGGGTTCCCAGTTGACCCATTCTTTTTTTCAGTCACCAAAACCTGTTACTTTTCTGGGGTGTAAGAAAACAGGAATGTACCCATGTTTAGGATTCTTGCAATGCCAATGCGTGCATGAGTGACTGGTTTGTCCACCCTGTCACACAAAAACAGGTATAAAATTAGGGACCATTACATGTGCTGTACCCAATCAGTGGTATACATGTTATGGTGCCCTTGTCAACATGGGAGAAACCTCTCAAGATGTAAAATCTAGAAGGATGAGACTTCCAGTGTTGAGACACTTTATATCCCACCAGGAATCCCAGCTAAAGTACATGGTACTTGTGGCCAGACCCTTGAGGGGTGGTGACAGGACTTGAAAACAAAAAAAAAACAGGAAACCCAATAAGGGGCCGCACTATTAGCCCTGACTTTCCAGCCTGTCAGATTGTCCTTTCGGACTAACGAACGGCCAAACGTCGATCACGACAAGATCACTTCTGATCATATTTAGTCACACATCAATCTCTGATTTCCTGTCCTGCTTGTAAAAAGCAGTTCCTGGACTGATGTAGCCCTGTCAGCATTAATGTAGTAGGAAGAGATCTAAAGCAAAACAAGAGACGGCACACAAACTGCAGCAATTCCCCAGGACCTGGTAGAGGACCTGGTCAATACTATACTAAAAATATCACAATTAAATCCTAATTCTGTTTTCCTAAAATCCTTCACTAATGGAACATCTACTGACCTGCACACTATTTGTCTGGCTGGTGGCAAATGAAGATTTGGTTCAGTGCTGAAATGATGTGAAATAAAAGAGGCTGCTATACACAGGGTACCGTCAATTTGTCCCACAGACTATACAATCTATTTATATTGAATTGAAATGACACGGATATGATTTGACATGCTGATTGTCTTGCCTACTGAACACAAAACAATCGTTCAGGATTTACGGACACATCAGTTTGTTACAATCAATTTTGCATAAAACTCAGTTGATAATGACAGGCCAAGAGGTAAATGGGGCAAAATATCAACCAATGTTTAAGATCTCCTGACTGCTCCTTCATGGCTATTTTATTGGTAAACAGATAGCTTCCTTAATATTGCTGATGGCATATGCCTGACTGTCTTTTACTGACCTGGTTGCAGGAAAAGATCACTTTCCACAACTTTACTCATACAGGTTAGTGTCTGATGAACAAGCTGGTCTTCAGGGACACTTTGCATGAATTTAGTGAAGAGGACACTGAAAGGAAAAGCTACTGGTCAAAACAAAGGTTAAATTGCAGTAAGTCTATTGATAATCTTTAACTTAAAGGACAACTATACTGTAAAAATTAAAGGTGATGTCCAGCGAAAAAATAACTGATTTTAGTCTCCCAAAAACTGAGGTGTGTTTTAATCTTAGCTTAATACGGCGCTCCCACGCTGAGATATACTCACTTTTACCTGCCTTCTTCTGGGTATGTACTGTCAGTCCTGGCCGCAACGGTGACATCACAGCCAATGCTTGAGAGTCCATACCCGGAAGAGCTGGTTCCAACGCACACTCTGCTCCTGCGTGCTTGTAACTGTCTTAAAACAGAAAGCTGGAGGTGGGACATCCAGCAAGGGATCCACTGTGGTAAAAGTAAGTATATCTCATCATGGGAGCATCGGATTAAGGTAAGATTAAACGCATCTTAAGTTTTGGGGGGTAAGGAGGCTAAAACTGCTTAGTTATTTTTTATTCTTAAAAAAGAAAAGTACCTAATCCTACCTCCCAAAATTGTTTTGTTAAGGAGCTACAGCAGATCCAGTTTTCATCTGCCAGGTTATGGCCCTGGGCCTTCCTTTATTAAAGATAGCACTGAAGCATTCAGGAAGACTGGAAGAAGCTGTTATCTTTGTGCTGCCGCTCCTCATAGAAAGGATATTGGGAGGTAGAAATTTCCAATTCTACTTCCCTACCCCAGGTACTTTTCATTTTAACTGTTTTTGAAAAATATTTTATACACACTATAGTTCTCCTTTAAGTACTAAAATTTAAGAAATTTAGCATCAACATCCAAAAGAAATAGGTACAGGCCCAATATAAATATAAAGGACTTGTGTCTAGAAAACGTCTAAAACCGTGTAACACTTGCCATTGTAGCTGTTTCCTATGCAAAGATTGACTTATGTGAAGTCAGTAAAAAAATAATACTACAGCAAACACTGCAGGTACTTCTGCACTTCCCTTTTCCATTGCTCATTTATTAGTGTTTTTTATTAACCTATATTTGGTGGCATTGAAATGCCATGATTTAATTTATTTCCTTTCCCAAATTACAAAAGTGAATAGTGTTCGCCTAGGGCAAAAGGGGATAATGGTGATTGGTTCCTGTACCAGCTGATCTAGGATTGTATGGTTTTGTAGAAACACTGGTACAGGACGTGGTACGCAAGACTAGACATTAGGTGTGATACCAAGTCTCTTACCTGAGCTCCACTGGATCAAATACAGCCTTCAAATCATTTATAATTCCGGGCAGATATTTCAGAGCAGCTGCCTGTATGACACCATGAATATATTATTTAGTGAGGGACAAGTTCCAGTATTATTATAGTATTAGTATAGTATAGCATTTGAGGTTAAATAAAGACATACATACATCCAGTCCAACCTATTCAGCAATACCCACATTTTCTGCCCAACAGTTGATCCAGAGGTAGGCAAAATGGAAGTTCCATAGTTTAACCGTGAAAAACCCCTTTTTCGAACTTTATTTTCTTACAGTCTTAAGGGATGTCCGCCTGTCCTCTGATATATGTTCTATTGGCGAATTGTCCCAGATAGTTTATTGTATGGCCCATTAATATATTTATCATATCCACACGCAAGTGCCTTTTCTCAAGTGTGCACAATTGTTAGTTTTCCAATCTGTCTTCATATTCTCCCCCAGTCCCCTTATTAATTTAGTTGTTCTTAAAAAAATACAGTAATAGACAAACCTGAACTTTTACAGCTTTTTCTAGTGGTCGGTCCATTAGTTCATTTAAAGACAGAAAGAGCTGGTGAATAGAATCGTTGAACTGGTCTCCACCCTCACCCTGACCATAAAACCTGTAAATAAAAACATTTTCAGATTATATGACATTTAACTTGTTCCTATCAGGCTGTAGTCAGACTTCCATAGTGAAAATGTGTCAACAGGGAAAAGGAATCAGACTAGCAGTCACAGTTCTACAATTCGACTGAAAACAAACCACGGCGTTCCCACTGTATAACACTCGCTAAAAGGGCCTCCCTATCTATCAGAAGGAACAAGAATATAATTAAAATAATTACAAATAGGAATCCAGCTGTCCATATCAGATAAACAATAAGCACCACCAGCTAAACATCTTCTACACCAGTAACAGAACCTGAATGGAAACCAGTCAATGATCAAACTAGAAACAAGCCGACAATTTAATAAAACTGGAAGAGTAAAGATTTATCCCTTGTAAAAGACCTTTATGAGTTCTGTGTTACAGACTAATTCTCCAGTGACATATACAGATGAGTAGTGTGCAAATGTTTCAGCTGTTACACGTACCTGAGGTACAAGACACGTGACTGGACAATAAACCTGAACAAGTACTTTATTGCTTTTAGGGAAGAGAAAAGCATTTCTTCACGGCAGGGATCATCTGCACTTCTCACGTACCAAGACAGGACCTTTATTAGCCTTCTGCAAAGGAAGCGGGACAGGAGAGCTGGTACATCACACGTATTAGGACTGATGCTCTTGACAAATATGCCTGATGCTCCTGTTGCCTTTTCAATCAAATAACTAATCTGTAGTCTCTTGGCCAGAAATTAAAATCCCACCACTGATATTTTTACCCAATCGATTGTGCAGAATCAACCAAGACCCACTAATTTTGCATAAATTTGTTGCATTGGTAATTAGTTATTGTTTCTGCCCCATTGCCCAAAATATCTTATTGTCTAATTGAATCTAAAACAAGGTAACCAAACAGCAGTCATTGCTAATGATACGCTTTATTACGATGGGATTTAACAAATAACAAAACATCTGCAAGATGCCATTTTGAATTCCAGATCCTATTCATTACATATTACTGCATGTGAGTGAATTCAGAAACGTTTATTTGTTTCTAGTGGGGGGGAAAAAGAAGAAACAATCCATTTCATCTCCTCTAATGAATGGCTCATTTATTCCATTTGTTGGTAGGGAACTTTAGAGCCTGAATGCCCTTATTGTTATTAGATCTCTTCCTATCAACAACCAAAAAGCCAACTCACTCATAGGCCAGTGTGGTGCTGAAATGCTTGGTGATGTAGGTCTCCAGTACGGGGTTAAAGTGCTGAAACTTAATGTCTGCAATCAAGGAGATAATAAAAACCTGGAAGAGAGCAGGATAAACTAGAGTAAGGCCAAGCTCACAGGAAGGGATTGTGGACATTTCTCTGGACAAACCATTTCAATTTAAACTCCCATAGACTATAAAGTTTCATAAGCATCAATAGAAAACCTTTTTTTAATTATAATCATTTTTTATTGAACATTTTTAGAATAGCTACAATCTTGAATCGAATAGTTTGTTGCACCGATATTACTTGTGAGAGCTTGTATTTTATAGCCATTTTAAAAGATTAGCATCTACCCAACTTTGTTCAAACTTTTCATGGTATCCTTGCGCGATAGGGTAGCATTCTTTGTAAAAATTTTTTTTTTTTTTAATTCTTTTGTTTCATGGTAGGAATTTTGTCTAAATTCCAGTTTCTGGTTATAGCTTTCCTAGCTGTAAGTATCTGTGCAGCTATGGTTCTGTTTCTTGGTGTGAAGTTGTCTATATTTATATTGAGTAGTGGAATTTGCGTATTGGAGATTTGGGGAGTTGGTTCAGTAGTCCAAATATTTTTTCCCAGAAATCAATTATTTTTGGACAGTTCCACCATATATGGTGTAGATTTGCATCTTGTATTTTCTCCAACAAGTGGACTGGTTTCTGATACGAATTTGTTTTAAGTTTTGGGAGTGATGTGCCAACTGTATTAATGTTTTTTTGTGATTTCCCAGTGTGCATTTAGATGCCTTATAGGTCCATTTGTAGGCTGTTTTCCATTGTACCTTCATAAAGGTTGTAGAGAGACCTCTTTCCCACTTTATGATATTATCCAATATTTCTTTAATGTCAAAGTTTGTAGAATAGAGAAATACCTTTTTTTGGTGGTTGGATATTATAATTTTTTTTTAAAATGCAGTCAGCAGATGCAACTTTCTTGGTACATTGACTTCCCGGCCCATGGGCAAGAATGCATCTGGTTACTAGGGGATTTCCCTAACAAGTGGTTAAACGGCGCAGGACTTTTAATGTTAGCTATTTGCTAGGGTATAAAGTCAGCACCCCGGCTGTTCTTGTGGCTCCGTATAGTAAAATAGTAAACACTGACCATAAATAAAGACATTTGTATGAGAACTTACCAGGGCATCAAACACAAGAACATCACAACTTTCCTTATCTGGCGTCTCCATCATGATGTTAAACAGAGCATCCAGTGTGTCCTGGAGAAACTGAAAGGGTAACAGCACCAGGGGAGTAATAAAGGTCATAGTAACATGGAGGAACAAGGTATTAATAGGAGAGGGAGGTATCTGCAGTATAAGAAACCCTGGCATTGTGTTTTAGATTAAGTTTATTTACCTTCATTATCTCACCCCCATCAACTTCCATCAACTTGCGAAGTGCCTGGGAGACGGGCCTGGAATTGGAACGCCAGTTTAATAGGCCCAGCAAATCAACTGGAAGGAGAATTCAATGGTTAATACAAGGAGGCAGCATGTTCATTTCTTATGAACATAGAGTCTTCCCTTTCTCCAGTATATGTATCTACTGTATATACAGTACAGTTCTAAGCTATTGAATTAAAGGAACGTAATTTCCTATATCAATAGAGTTGGTACATTTCCCACTTTGACGCTTCCTTCATTTAAAAAGTAATTTAGAAGAAAAACTCCTAACCCTATGGGTCCGAGGAAGGGTTAGTCTCTTACCATTCTGGGTAAGTTTGGTGGAACAGATTAAAGTTCTGATTAGGAAACTGTCCTTAGTTGGGATCACACTGGTAGAACCTCTTTGTGCCCGTCCTTCCTCATCCTCCTCCTCAGTAGTAGCTGGCAGCATCAAATATACTTTGGCATCATCAGACTTTTTACTGTCTCCCTGCAAAGTGAAAAAGGAGGAAATGTTTAAACAGAATACTAGAAACTAGAAGACTTTACTTTAAGGCCATCTCCACCCCAATTAGTCACTTTTGATGTTGTAGGGCATGCATTCCCACCCCTGTGTGCTTGCCACCGTAATCTCAGAGGACAAGGGGGAGGCAGAAAACTTTCATACAGGAAGACACCTCCTACACTTCAGTTTCCTGGACTTTAGACAAGCACTGCAGGAGAACCAGAAGGAGTTGAGATGTAAGGTAAGGATTTTTTAAAATTACATTTAGCCAGACCAGCAACCGGCAAAAGGCATTTTAATAATTGAAACAATTGGTCAGATTTAAATACCACCCATACTACTTTTTGTTCCTGCCAGCTGGATTAGAACTGGAACTAGTCACCAGACAACATAGCCCCAATAGATGCACAATAAAGACCTCCCTTTATTAGGCACAGATCATGTTACAGCACACAGGCCTCCCTTTAATAGGCACAGAGCATGTTACAGCACACAGACCTCCCTTTTCAAGTCACAGATCATGTTACAGCACACAGGCCTCCCTTTAATAGGCACAGAGCATGTTACAGCACACAGGCCACCCTTTATTAGACACAGAGCATGTTACAGCACACAGGCCTCCCTTTTCAAGTCATAGATCATGTTACAGCACACAGACCTCCCTTTTGTAGGCACAGAACATGTTGCAGCACACAGACCTCCCTATTTTTTAGGTACAGGTCATGTTACAGCACAGAGATCCTGTCTGTCTCAAGTGTGTTTACAAACAATCCCCTTTTCACTAATACATGTGTCACTAATACATGTCTTTGCATTTTCTCTTTTCAGCATGAAAGGCTAAAGTAAATCTGGGGATTTGAACCTGTAACTTTTTTAAACGACAGCATTAGTTGACTAACTCACCAGAGCTAACACATAGATAATTCGTACATTTAGAAACTTTATCCTTTGTTAGGAATAGAATGGAAGCAATGGACTATTGAGTATTGTTCCTTCTTTGTACCACTTATGCTAGCTGGAAAATGAACTGCAGGGTAACAGGATCTTTCAACGTCTTATTAAAGGATTCCATAATTGTCTGGAGACATCTGTAATGCTCTATGAATACAGACAGACAGTTAATTCTGGAGTGAGGAGGCACAGCCAAAAGTTGTACATGCTCACAAGGTTGTTTGAAGATAACACTGACAGAGCTATGTACTGGCAATAACACAGAATCCTTCTAATTTACAGAATCCATTTTATGTAGGTAAATCAAACTTACTGGAAAAGCATCTTACAATACATGGGTGATTAGGGAAGGAAAGCTTTCCCATTAGGAATAAAAGTTTAGTTCTCCTTTAAATCTTCAGTTTTAGTTCTCCTTTACCTATTAATTAAGGGCTAATTACAGAAACAGTTAATATTACCAAGAGCAGGAAAAGTTATTTTATCACAAGGGCTCGTTAGCTGTATTTCCTATTAAACAGTGCAAGAAAAGAGCTTACCATATGGACAGACTTAAGGTGCCCATACATCTATAAAGGTGCCCATACATCTATAAGATTTTACTTACCCGACCGAGCGCTCACGCGATGTTCATCGATGCTGCCGGAACCGCTTCTCCCGATCTTACATTCGGCCGACATGCGATCGCAAAATCCCATTCATTTTGCGATCGCATGTCGGCCGAATGTAAGATCGGGAGAAGCGGTTCCGGCAGCATCGATGAACATCGCGTGAGCGCTCGGTCGGGTAAGTAAAATCTTATAGATGTATGGGCACCTTTAGTCCTGAAAAAGAGCAATTTCCAAATTAGAACGCTCATCTTTAATTACTATGAGAAATGATTGAGTGTCAGGATGCATATGTGACTTTGGAGAAAACGTAAATGGCAGATTTAAAAGTTGTTATTGTAAGTACTTGCTCAGAGACTAAATAGACACAGGTGAGTAGGTACACATGAAACCTATTTCAATTTAGAAAGAAGGTAACAAAACCAAATTATGTAATACAGTATTTTATTTAAAAAAAAATCATTATTTTTACCTTATAAACAATCACACTATGGTTTCCATCTCTAAGGGTCGTGCCATCTGGGTTCATCAGCCTGACAAAGGCCACTCCAAATACTTTCTCCGATTTATCTCGAGCTAACAAAAACAATCACCAAATGTTAAAATGGTCTATATAGCTCCAATACCCTACCTAGTCATTATACAGAATGAATCACCACTAATTAAGTAAATGGTCTATATACTCCAATACCCTACCTAGTCATTATACAGAATGATACACACTAATTAATGTAAAATGGTCTATATAGCTCCAATACCCAACCTAGTCATTATACAGAATGATACACACTAATTAATGTAAAATGGTCTATATAGCTCCAATACCCTACCTAGTCATTATACAGAATGATACACACTAATTAATGTAAATGGTCATATAGCTCCAATACCTACCTAGTCATTGTACAGAATGATACACACTAATGTAAATGGTCTATATAGCTCCAATCCTACCTAGTCATGTACAGAATGATCACACTAATTAATGTAAATGGTCTATATAGCTCCAAACCTACCTAGTCATTTACAGAATGATACACACTAATTAATGTAAAATGGTCTATATAGCTCCAATACCCTACCTAGTCTTATACAGAATGATACACACTAATTAATGTAAATGGTCTATATAGCCCCAATACCCTACCTAGTCATTATACAGAATGATACACACTAATTAATGTAAAATGGTCTATATAGCTCCAATACCCTACCTAGTCATTGTACAGAATATACACACTATTAATAAATGGTCTATATAGCTCCAATACCCTACCTAGTCATTATACAGAATATACACACTAATTAATGTTAAAATGGTCTATATAGCTCCAATACCCTACCTAGTCATTATACAGAATGATACACACTAATTAATGTAAAATGGTCTATATAGCTCCAATACCCTACCTAGTCATTATACAGAATGATACACACTAATTAATGTAAATGGTCTATATAGCTCCAATACCCTACCTAGTCATTATACAGAATGATACACACTAATTAATGTAAAATGGTCTATATAGCTCCAATACCCTACCTAGTCATTATACAGAATGATACACACTAATTAATGTAAAATGGTCTATATAGCTCCAATACCCTACCTAGTCATTTACAGAATGATACACACTAATTAATGTAAAATGGTCTATATAGCTCCATACCCTCCCTAGTCATTTATAACAGAATGATACACACTAATTAATGTAAAATGGTCTATATAGCTCCAATACCCTACCTAGTCATTATACAGATGATACACACTAATTAATGTAAAATGGTCTATTATCCCCAATACCCTACCTAGTCATTATACAGAATGATACACACTAATTAATGTAAAATGGTCTATATAGCTCCAATACCCTACCTAGTCATTGTACAGAATGATACACACTAATTAATGTAAAATGTTCTATATAGCCCCAATACCCTACCTAGTCATTATACAGAATGATACACACTAATTAATGTAAAATGGTCTATATAGCCCCAATACCCTACCTAGTCATTATACAGAATGATACACACTAATTAATGTAAAATGGTCTATATAGCTCCAATACCCTACCTAGTCATTGTACAGAATGATAACACACTAATTAATGTAAATGGTCTATATAGCTCCATACCCTACCAGTCATTATACAGAATGATACACACTAATTAATGTAAATGGTTATATAGCTCCAATACCCTACCTAGTCCATTATACAGAATGATACACACTAATTAATGTAAAATGGTCTATAGCTCCATACCCTACCTAGTCATTATCCAGAATGATACACCCTAATTATTGTAAAATGGTCATATAGCTCCAATACCCTACCTAGTCATTATACAGATGATACACTCTAATTAATGTAAAATGGTCTATATAGCTCCAATACCCTACCTAGTCATTTACAGAATGATACACACTATTAATGTAAAATGGTCTATAGCCCAATACCCTACCTAGTCATTATACAGAATGATACACCACTAATGTAAAATGGTCTATATAGCCCCAATACCCTACCTAGTCATTGTACAAGAATGATACACACTAATAATGTAAAATGGTCTATATAGCTCCAATACCCTACCTAGTCATTGTACAGAATGATACACACTAATGTAAAATGGTCTATATAGCCCCAATACCCTACCTAGTCATTGTACAGAATGATACACACTAATTTATGTAAAATGGTCTATATAGCCCCAATACCCTACCTAGTCATTGTACAGAATGATACACACGAATTAATGTAAAATGGTCTATATAGCTCCAATACCCTACCTAGTCATTGTACAGAATGATACACACTAATGTAAAATGGTCTATATAGCTCCAATACCCTACCTAGTCATTGTACAATGAAAACCACTAATTAATGTAAAATGGTCTATATAGCTCCAATACCCTACCTAGTCATTGTACAAATGATACACACTAATTAATGTAAAATGGTCTATAGCTCCAATACCCTACCTAGTCATGTACAGAATGATACACACTAATTAATGTAAAATGGTCTATATAGCTCCAATACCCTACCTAGTCATTGTACAGAATGATACACACTAATTAATGTAAATGGTCTATATAGCTCCAATACCCTACCTAGTCATTGTACAGAATGATACACACTAATTAATGTTAAAATGTCATATAGCCCAATACCCTACCTAGTCATTTGTACAGAATGATACCCACTAATTAATGTAAATGGTCTATATGCTCCAATACCCTACCTAGTCATTATACAGAATGATACACACTAATTAATGTAAAATGGTCTATATCTCCATACCCTACCTAGTCATTTATACAGAATGATACACACTAATTATGTAAAATGGTCTATATAGCTCCAATACCCTACCTAGTCATGTACAGAATGATACACACTAATTAATGTAAAATGGTCTATATAGCTCCAATACCCTACCTAGTCATTATACAGAATGATACACACTATTAATGTAAAATGGTCTATATAGCTCCAATACCCTACCTAGTCATTGTACAGAATGATACACACTAATTAATGTAAAATGGTCTATATAGCTCCAATACCCTACCTGTCATTTAAGAATGATACACACTAATTAATGTAAAATGGTCTATATAGCTCCAATACCCTACCTAGTCATTGTACAGAATGATACACACTAATTAGTAAAATGTCTATATAGCTCCAATACCCTACCTAGTCATTGTACAGAATGATACACACTATAATGTAAAATGGTCTATATAGCTCCAATACCCTACCTAGTCATTATACAGAATGATACACACTAATTAATGTAAAATGGTCTATATAGCTCCAATACCCCTACTGTCATTGTATACAAATGATACACACTAATTAATGTAAAATGGTCTATATAGCTCCAATACCCTACCTAGTCATTGTACAGAATGATACACACTAATTAATGTAAAATGGTCTATATAGCTCCAATACCCTACCTAGTCATTGTACAGAATGATACACCTAATTAATGTAAAATGGTCTATATAGCTCCAATACCCTACCTAGTCATTACAGAATGATACCACTAATTATGTAAAATGGTCTATATAGCTCCATACCCTACCTAGTCATCGTACAAATGATACACACTAATTAATGTAAAATGTCATAATAGCTCCAATACCCTACCTAGTCATCGTACAGAAGATACACACATAATTAATGTAAAATGGTCTATATAGCTCCAATACCCTACCTAGTCATTATACAGAATGATACACACTGATGCATGTCAATAAGATCCATCCCACAAAAAGGTTTTTTACCTTTTGCCAAATAAATTAGGGAAAAGTCCACCAGTCAAATAAAAAATTATATATAGCTAAATCACCCAATAAAATTTAAAACTGCAATGAAGGCTTTCCACTAGTTGCCTCCTCTGAGCATGTGCAAGCTCAAAAAGCTTTTGAAAGGCAGAGGAAAAGGGGAGACGATTATTTTGCTGCATGATAGCTTATCTGTCAGCTTTCTAATTATTATGGTCTGGGGGGGTGTTATACCAATAGAAAATTTTTCTTTTGAGGTGTGAACTTTTCTGGAAAATAATCCTAATAAACCGAATTCTCTCAATATTCTTAATTGTTCTTTGCTTATAGACAAGTGAAAGAGGAGCTCACATTCTTGCGATGATCGTGCCGGAAAGTGAAACGCAAATGGCAATACTGACATCTTCAATGGGAGGAGACCTGGCGTTGAGGTGGTTAGGGAATAAGTACAATACAAAACACAAAATGGTGAATCAATAGTCACAAACCAGGTGACAAACATCAGACAGTGAGGTAAGAGGAGGCACAAGAATATAGAGGGAAAGATTTGGTGAATGTGTAATATATAAAGTTCCAGGATGATTAATGGATTGGTTTAATAACCAGAAGGGGCTTGGTGAAAATTGAATGTGGCCTAGATAAGAGTCAACATCTCTGTAACTAAACAATGGAAGTAAAGGGGTCAAGACAGGAGAGAAGAATGGAGGAGGAGACATCGGCACTCACCTTGACTGTCTCGTACCAGCAGGGCTGCTTGACCTGGTAATATACTACTGACTTGTATTCTGTCAACCCCTGGTGTCCAGCTCCAGGATGGATGGCTTTCTAGCAATTAGAAAGAAATTAACTGGAAAAGCTAATTCATATTCAACTACTTAAAGGAGAAAAACTAACTAACTAAAATCAAGCTCAAGCTGCCCTTTTTGTAACCTTCTGAAACCAAACGCATGCGATTGAGCACTGTAATATTATGGCGTTTGTTGTTTTTTGCACTAATAAAGAAGCATTCACCTATAGTGTGTCTCCTCTACCTTTTTTCCTTGCTTGGATGTTGCAGCCCTGGAAGTAGGGGGCTAAGAGGATTGCACCTACCTTATTTGTCTGGCAAAGGGCCAACAACAGTGTGCCATTGTGCGGTCTTGGACTTTGAATAATTATGGCTTCCAGTGGGGCAGCAAGTTCATGCTCAAAATGGACACACATGTACCAAGCAGGCCAGAAAACGAATGCTAAAATGTGCAAAAACATCACCCAATGAGACAGAGTACAGCACCTACGTTTTGGGTAATGTCAATGAATTATTTGTTATGCAGTAGAGTTGGGGAGTACAATTCGCTTGCAGGGAGATTCATAAAAGGTCTTATTATTAAAAATGGTGCTAATTTGCCCCAACCAATCAAATATTATTTAACATTTGAAACTAACATCTGATTGGTTGGGCAAAATTAGCACCATTTTTAACGATAAGAACTTTTATTGAATAACCCTATATATGTTTAAATTTAGAATTAACTGAGCTTGTTTTTAGTTTTCATTTGAAATTAGTTCTCATTTAAGTCTTTTAGAATGACATCTATTCTTATGAATAACTTAAAGGACATTTAAAAAAAATATATTTTTCAAAATGAACAGCACTTGGGGCAGGGTTGTAGGATTTATTATTCCCACCTCCCAATATTGTTTTGTGAGGAGCTACGCTCAAAGTTTTCATTATCTGCCAGGTTAGTGCCCTGAGCCTTCCTGTATTAAAAATTGTGCTGAAGTACCCAGGACACCTGGCAGAAACAAGATCACACTTTCAGGCTGTAAAATGCTTGCATGGCAGAAGCAGTTTTATTTGTGCTCTGTCTTTATAGAAATAAAACTGGGAGGTAGAAAGTTCCAATCCTACCCTAGGCACTTTTTATTTTTTAAAAAAACAAAACTTTATACTATAGTTCTCCTTTAAGGAAGACAAATCTGTACATAAGTTGAAGTATTATAGAAAAGGGAGACGGTGTAAAATCTCGCCAGTTCCACATCTTTCAGCAAGTATTGGACCATCTGTAAGTACAAGTAGACATTCTTAGCCAGGGACCTGCCTGTACACCATAACAGACTACTCACAGAATTATATACTGTATATCAAAGTTCCTACCCCTAGTCTGTGACAGGTGGAAATTCCATTCTGTAATTTACAAGTTAAAAAGTTATTGTCTTGGCTGGTAAATGTTTTCCTTAACGTCCCTCAATCATATGTTGTGGTACACTATACTCAAGTGCAGATCTTACCTCTATCAGGGTACCATCCTGATCATGCACAGATAATGTGACTTCCACATTTTTAGGGGTCTTCTTTTTCCCCTTGTCAAACTCCCCCTGGATTAGAGTGACATAAATGTCATTACGAACAGCTCCTGTCAAGATTAGACAAATCTCCATTAAGTGCCAGCAAAGCATGTGATATCATGATAACAGATGTGTTGGATTCTTAAAGGGCATGTCCATTTTAAAAAAAAATGTATATGTGGTAGGGCACCTTCCACCAGCCCCAACCGCATTAATAGATTTTCCAGAAAGTCCCCCAATAGTTACTTACCTTACCTGTTTTCCCCGCCACATAGTCCCGGCCCTCTGCTTGCACGGAACTGCAAACAGGGGGTGGGATCGGCAGCCGCGTCCCTGATTGGCTGAGAGGCAGCCAATCAGGGACGCAGCTGCCGGAAGTTCAGAACGCCGGGAGAAAGAAGTAAGGTATGTAACTATCGGGGGAGTCTCTGGAAAATCTAATAATGCAGTTGGGGCTGGGGGGAAGGAGCCCTATCATGTAGCAATGGGGTTTGGAGCTAGGGGGAGGGAGACCAAAATGGGAGGGAGGGCTGAACTGCACATCCTAAAATTCTCCCGGAGGAGAGACAGGAGGAGGAGTCCTATATGGACTCTGCTATCCTCCTGGTGGCCATTTTTTTTACTTTGGGGGGGATTACAGGAGAACCATTTGGAGCTGGGATGTAAGGTAAGGATTTTTATTCACTACACAGTGGGGCCATAGTGGGGGGAATTATAGTTTTGGGGGTGGACATGTCCTTTAATTATACAAATGGGATGTATCTGTTCTTTGAGACAGCAGTTTGGTGTATATTGACTATTTACCTCAATATGGTCTTTAACTATTCGGTTTTAATGGTTATTATAATCCGGAACATCCTGTATAATTACTAGATGTATATGGATAGTACTGACCGGGTACCGTAAGGAACTTTAATTTATCTAGTGTTTATTTATGTATAGCATACATGTTATTTTTAAATATTTATGTTTATTTGAATGTATTGAAACATTATTGAGACAGCGCTACACTCTGACGTCATGACGTTGGAAGTACGTATGCGTTTGGGTGAGATGAGTATATAGGAGCAGGAAGTTGGACGCATGGCCAAAGCGCCATTGAGATAGCCCACATCTACAGGGCGAAACGCGTACGAGTGGCTAGTGCCCCCCCCCCCCCCCTCCAGCACTATATTTTACCTCTCCATGCCTTAGCCAGTACTTCTGATGTTCATACTTGATCCATGCACGGATAGACCTTATGACTTGTGACTGGACTGTTAAGTATACATTACGACATGGTGATCTATTGTATGTATATATAGTGTTCTGGTTCTGCTATCTGGGGTGGGGGGTGTTTATTGGTTGTGGTTGTCACGTTTGTGCATTTTACTCACCTATTGACTCATTAAATTGATGAATAGCCAATTTTCTCCCATTCATTTCTATGTGGTATTTGTATTATTAGTGGGAAGGGGCCATATATCTATTTTAGGGACTTGCTGTTTATTTGACTGCAATATCATGATAAACATAAAAGGCCTTAGCATTACATACCAGGTAGAATAATCTCTGGAAACCCCATTTTTCTGGCCACAGCTGTAGATCTGTCTACCAGGTGAGAATATTCTTTTTGGACCTGAATCAAATCTCCAGGTAAAAGTTTCAAGGAAACCCAAAGTCCTAAATGTGTAATCAGAAAACAAAGTAAATACAGATTACTTAAACCAGTTCCTTATATGCCTATGTGCCATTATTTGCCTATATAAAATGATCTTATGTCCTTCCAAGTTTGCCTTTCACAGTACAATGAGATTTATGCAGCGTGTCAGTAATTACATGTCCCAAAACTATTAGGACAATTAACCTGATTGGTTGTTTGCATCCCCCATAGAGTACTCCCCACCTATGTGCCTATTGGATGGCTGTGTCTGCCTGTAGCATGTACTTCATACCCTGCCCCTTGTGGTTCACTTCTTTGGCCGCGATCACCTTGTTGTAGATAGCAGTCAGCGGCTCGTTCTCGGCAATTGCACGTGAGGTCATCAGGGGAGACATTATGAGTTGCCGCTGACTGATGTAGTTCTCCTTATTCATTCTGAGGGTAAGAACAGAAGTATCTGTGTACAGATACACATTTTCAGTGTGTAATTCCCTATCAGTCCGTGTAGGTGGCGAAGATACTCACTGTTGGAAAGGGATGAAATGTTGTTTCTCCTCATCATCCACCTTCCCATGGATCACATCTGAGATATCCATTACTGTGAAAAAATCCACATGAAGCTGTAAGACTGAAAAGACTGCACAGACGGCAGCCAATCATATTGATGTAGTCTGTATCTATCTCACCTGCTACACCAAAGGGCCGTCTGAGTCCACACGTGTGTTTCTTTCCATCTTTCAGCTCCATGTGTCCCACACGTACAATCTGACACACAAGGCTGATCCTGGGGCGAATCAAATCCAAACTACTGAGGTCCTAAAAATAATGATGAGAGGTTAAAACCTCAACAGAGAAAAGAGTAGAGGGAAGGATGGAGTAGTTGGGTTCACAGGGAGTACAAGGATTCCAGAGAGGAAGACAAAGACGGAGAGACTAAAGGAGAGGGCAAACGGGTGACCCTACACAGTCAGGTTGATAGAGACTGAAAGAAACAGCCAATAAAGAGGGGAGCTTGTATAGGGTCACACAGAGAAAACAGGCATTCAATGTAGGTAGATTTCTAATGGGACCTAACCTAAATGAAAGTATTTACTGTACATACAGACAGGACATTGGCCATGGATATGTGGAAAGCAGTTAGACAGGCACAACTACGAGAGGAGGTAAAGCCATTATATTAAAACAGAGACAAAGACACAAGACTCACGGTGAAGACGGCCTGCAGGTTGTTCAACTTCTCAATGTCCTTTGGCATTCCAGAACTCCCCCAACGCACCAAGTAATTCTCACTGCAAACCAAACCAAACTGCAATTTAATGAGATAAAAGGAGAGCAAAAGCAGCAAGGTAATGTTTAGTTACTACTATGAAACCTCAACCACACTTCCAGGTTCTATCCAATCACTGCACTTGAATGGTAAAATGGGGAGACTGTGCCCTATACACTGAAACACTGACCCTAAAACAGGGCTTCTCAATGGGTGTGCCGGGGCACACTGGTGTCAGAGTGCCAGAATTTTGGTAGTGGAAATACTGTATACAAGTAGTATAACTTATATTTTTGTTCTGTTTAATTAAAAAAAAAAAATCTTATGGTAGAAATTGCAGTGCAGTCAATATCATTACATTAATATTACATTAGTTACCAAATATATACTATCAAGTGCATAAAATGTGGGTAGTTACAACTTTAAAAACAATGGTGTGCCACAAGAAAAATTTGCATTGGCAAGTTCCCATTAGAAAGCCCCACAAGACTACTAACCCCTTTAAAGGGCATGTCCACCCCCAAAACTCGAATTCAACCCCATACTGGCCCCACTCTGTAGTGTACAAAATCCTTACCTTACATCACAGCTCCTTATGGTTGCCATGCTGTGCCCCTCCAAAGCCAGGAAAATTGTAGTGTAGAAGCTCCCAGTGACTCATCCTGCGCTTGTCTCTGCCTCAACCTTGACAAGGTTGAGGCATGCGCAGGAGAGTCCTCCCCTCCTCCCTCTCCCTCCCATTTTCTTCTCCCTCCTCCTAGTGTAAATTCCCCATGATATATTATATATATTGATCCCCCAGCCCCAACCGCCGTAACAGATTTCATAGAAAGTGCCCCGATAGTTACTTACCTTCCCTCCATCCTCCGGCGTTCTGAGCAGCCGCGTCCCTGATTGGCTGCCTCTCAGCCAATCAGGGACGTGGCTGCCGGTCCCGCCCCCTGCTTGCATTTCCGTGCAAGCAGAGGGACTGGAGAGTGCCGCGGAGGATAGAGGGAAGGTAAGTACATATCGGGGCACTTTCTAAAAATTTTATTACGGTGGTTGGGGCTGGGGGATCACTATGTATACCATATTAAAAGTTAAAAAAAGGGGTGGACATGCCCTTTAAGACTAATTAAGATCCTAATATCAACCTAGTGTGCTACAGTTCAGCTCCTTAAATGAATTGTACACTGAAAAAATGACTTTGCCTCATTTCAATCTATAAATGAATACATGTAAGCGGCATTACTCTGTGTGTTTGTGTTTGCTGCCTCTTCAATCCAGTACTTGTTTTACTCAAGCTCAATCACTCAGTCCCCCCTGTCAACTACTCTCTTGTGGAAAGCATGCTCAGTAATCCCTATGAGGTAGCACTGTAGAGGGAATTTCCCACCATGCAGTTCACATACCAACTGTCACCTTTCCGCTACAGCAAAACTATACATAACAGAAGAGTTTAGATACTAAGGCACTTGATTGACAGCTAAAATGTAAGATGTTTCAGACTAAATATCTAAAAGGTGACAGATCAACAAATTAATGGCGCAGTGATAGTTAGAAAGAATGATAGTTTCTATAAGGGCATGTCCACCCCCAAAACTGAAATTTAAATGTATTTAATACTGGCCCCACTGTGTAGTTTAATAAAATCCTTACCATACATCTCTGCTCCAAATGGTTCTCCTGCAATGCCATGTCTAAGTCCAGAAAACAGCAGTGTAGGAGCTCTGAGTGACTCATCCTGTGCCTGTCTCTGCCTCAACCTTCATCAAAGTTTGAGGCATGTGCAGGAGAGCCCACCTCCCCCCTCCCTCTCGTTTTGCTCTCCCTCCCCCTAGCTATAAACCCCTTTGATATCTTGTAGGTATTCCTTCCCCAGCCCCAACCGCCATAATAGAAATTTGAGAAAGTCCCCTGATCGTTACTTACCTTACCTCTTTCCCCCGGGGGTTCTGAGCAGCCAGCAGCCGCATCCATGATTGGCTGCCTCTCAGCCAATCAGGGACCCGGCTGCCAGTCCGGCCCCCTGCTTGCATTTCCATGCAAGCAGAAGGCCGGGCAGTACGGCGGAGGAGAGAGGTAAGGTAAGTAACGATTGGGGGACTTTCTCAAATTTCTATTATGGTGGTTGGGGCTGGGGAAGGAATACCTACAAGATATCAAAAGTTGCAAAAAGGGGTGGACATGTCCTTTAATGGACAATTATTAAAAAAAAAAAAAAACCTAATTTCCCAGTGTACATGTCCTTTAATGGAACTTGTTTCATAACATAAGTGGTACAGGGAGGTCTAACTATTACCTCACCTTCTTCATAACACCAGATCATTGGCAAACCTTCTGGATCCCAACAATAAGGCTACATCCCTACTGGGCCACGTTTTCCCTAAAACAGGGCTTCTCAATGGGTGTGCCGGGGCACACTGGTGTCAAAGTGCCAGAGGTGTGCCTCAGAATTTTGGTAGGGGAAATACTGGTATTAAAGAAGTATAATTTATTTTTTTTTTTTTTTAAAAAAAAAAAAAAAAAATCTTATGATAGAAATTGCAGTGCAGTCAATATCATTACATTAACATTACATTAGTTATCAAATACCAAATATATACTATCAAGTGCATAAAACGTGGGTAGTTACAACTTTAAAAACAATGGTGTGCCACAAGAAAAATTTGCATTGGCAAGTTTGCCACATCCTAAAAAGTCCATGAGCCTTTCAAATTCCCATTAGAAAGCCCCACAAGACTACTAAGCCCTTTAAGAATAATTAAGATCCTATATCAACCTAGTGTGCTACAGTTCAGCACATCAATGGATGGCTTGTTTCTTTTTAGAATTAGCTCCTTAAATGAATTGTACACTGAAAAAATGACTTTGCCTCATTTAAATCTATAAATGAATACATGTAAGCGGCACTTACTCTGGTGTGTTTGTGTTGCTGCACGCCTTCAATCCAGTACTTGTTTTACTCAAGCTCAATCACTCAGTCCCCCAGCCCCCTGTCAGACTAACTCTCTGTGGGGGAAAGCATGCTCAGTAATCCCTATGAGGTAGCACTGTGAGAGGGAATTTCCCACCATGCAGTTCACATACCAACTGTCACCTTTCCAGCTACAGCAAAACTATACATAACAGAAGAGTTTATGATACTAAGGCACTTGATTGACAGCTAAAATGTAAGAAGTTTCAGACTAAATATCTAAAAGGTGACAGATCAACAAATTAATGGTGCAGTGATAGTTAGAAAGAATGATAGTTTCTATAAGGACATGTCCACCCCCAAAACTGAAATTTAACCCCATACTGGCCCCCCTGTGTAGTTTAATAAAATTCTTACCATACATCTCTGTTCCAAATGGTTCTCCTGCAATGTCATGTCTAAGTCCAGAAAACAGCAGTGTAGGAGCTCTGAGTGACTCATCCTGTGCCTGTATCTGCCTCAACCTTCGTCAAAGTTTGAGGCATGCGAAGGAGAGCCCACCTCCCCCCTCCCTCTCCCTCCCTCTAGCTACAAACCCCTTTGATATCTTGTAGGTGTTCCTTCCCCAGCCCCAAACCGCCATAATAGAAATTTGAGAAAGTCCCCTGATCGTTACTTACCTTACCTCTCTCCCCTGGCGTTCTGAGCAGCCGGCAGCCGCATCCGTGATTGGCTGCCTCTCAGCCAATCAGGGACTCGGCTGACGGTCCTGCCCCCTGCTTGCATTTCCATGCGAGCAGAAGGCCGGGCAGTGCGGCGGAGGAGAGAGGTAAGGTAAGTAACGATCGGGGGACTTTCTCAAATTTCTATTATGGTGGTTTGGTGGTATATTACATAGTAACCGACCTGATAAAACGAGAGTCATCGGGGTCATACAGCGACATGAGCAGCTCTGCGTCCTCTCCCATGTTGCATACAAAGTTCTTCAGGTTCACATAGAGACTGTAGGTATGGGCCACATTTAGCATGGCAGGGCTCCAAGAATCCAACGGCTGCAGCTGGGACTGAGAGAGGGGGGGGTGAGAGATAACTCACTGTATTGATCTTCTCTGTTATTACAGAGCAAACCTAACATTAAGGTTATGTAAATAATATTTAGTTATTGGAAACTGAACCCTTTTTACATGGTGGATTGTTTACCCTCTCTTCCTGAATCCTCTCATCAATGCTCCGAGATGCAGTTTCATGGGAGCGGTACAGAGTGATGATGCTGGTCTCATCCGGGTCTAGAATGTTTCCATTTTCATCTCTTACAACCAAATCCAAGCCAAGGACACTATATACATAAAGGACACATAGGTTTGGCTATGACCATATGGGAAATAACACAAGAGAATTTCTAATGAAAGGTGAACAAATCTAAAACCTCCTGGTATCACATCATTCACACCTTTACCTGCACCCAGTGGGTGTTGAGCATGCCCAGAAGCTAATGATTTCTGTATATGGTTATTGGCTTGGGAAAATATCATATTACTATTCAGTACTGACTAATACAACTGCCCACATAATTATATACGCAGCCCTGCACTTCTTAACTAAGTATTGTGGTTATAGACTTAAAAAAAGGATAAGACAGCTAGATCATTTTTTAAGTGATTCATATAAAGATATAATGCACTGCTTACTCATGGGAATTTTTTTTAATAATTATATATACGGTATTTTTATCATTGCCATTTCTTGCTCTTTCATATAATCTACATCTCTTTCGATCTCTTCTTACCGGTTGCCATAGTCTATCTTTGCGGTCACTTTTCTCCTCAGTTCCGCCAGGTCATCCTTTGGCAAGGTTCCAGACAAGATCTGCGAGCGCCAATCCATTAGCAAGGACATCATGTCTTGTATGTTGCTGAACTGCTGCCGATTGTTGTTCTGTGGAATACAGAACCAGGATACAGGTGTTTAGAAAAGGGGGACATTTCCAGCCACTGTGGACGGCAGCTGCATGCTGGGAATAATGATAAAGTAAAGGGCTATGCTCTTCAAGGCCGTGTATGAAACGTACCACATACAGAGAGTGCCAGAGCGTTCCCCATTCCCGCAAAGTGGCAGTAAGCTCCTGTACCAATGGTAGCTCACTGGGTGCTGCCTGATCATGGTGACTGCAAAAGAAAAACAATAATCCTTGGGTCATGTATGTACATAAACATATTACAGGAAACAGACTGAAAAAAAAGGATTGTTCATTACAAGTTTCCACAGTGGCAAAATTAAACTGCATTGAGAACATTTGTGTTTAATTCTGTAGGTCTCCTCTAATAAATATGACAGATACCCACTGAATGGGTAAAATCACTACCAGTTATAACCAGCCAAACCACAATACTATTTGCAATAGATTCTATAGGAGTTTTAGTTTCTTGTAGTTTCTAAACATCTGGAGGGCTAAAGTTCAACATGACTGCACTGCCCTAACAACTTATTCATGTGTAGTGTGGGAGATGGACTGGGTCCTGGGTTTCATGTTGCTTTGACCTCTACAGAAATGTGTTTGCAAGCACAGCAGTGTGACAGAGTCTGAATCAAAATGCACCCCGATACACACTGTATAACAACTATTGATTCTATATGAATCAAAACCAGCGCAATGCCAGGCAAACATGTCAAAAACACACCACGTTAATGTATTATTATAAAACATGCAGGGAGATAGTTCTTCAGGGCAATTCAATAAAAGTTCTTATTGTTTAAAATGGTGCTAATTTTGCCCCAACCAATCAGATGTTGGCTTTCAAACGTTAAATAAGATCTGATTGGTTGGGGCAAAATTAGCCCCATTTTAAACGTTAAGAACTTTTATTGAATCTCCCTGGTTATCGTTTAAAATTGTGCTAATTTTGCCCCAACCAATCAAATCTTATTTAACGTTTGAAAGCTGACATCTGATTGGTTGGGGCAACATTAGCACCATTTTAAACAATAAAAACTTTTATTGAATAACCCTGATGGTGTTTTTACTAAACAGGATAAACTTCTCAACACTTTCATTCAAAATTACAAGCTCTGTTGTTTTTAGATTTGATTAAGCCTTTTCAAGCTAATAAAATTAATTCGCATGACCGATACACGCTACATTTAATGAGCCGTTTCCCTTAAAAAAACAGGACACCTGTATGTAATTAGTACAACTTTATTTTGTTATAAAGTAGCAGCATGGCTAATGGCTGCGGAATATTGCTGCTGTAATACTGAATGACTCGACTCCTCCCACATAAAAAAAATCCTACTCTGATTGGTTAGAGTTTGTGTATAAAGCACATGTAACCATTTAAAAACAACATTACAATTAGATCTAGGTTACCGGATTCTAAAATTTTGTAGTTTGCTTTAAAGGGCAACTGTGGTCTCAAATTCTTTCAAACTAGTAAGGAAAGTTATTGCTGGAAAGGTTCAGCAATGTAACTTCCTGGTTGAACACTTCCTGTTTTCAGCCATCTTGAAGTCATGTGACCAGACTCTACCTGCATTAATAGGCTTCCCTTCTCAACTGTCAGTTTTTCCCCAGGTTCTTCCTGATTTCCCCAGCATTAAGTATTAACTGAGCATGCTTCTCCCCTGGGGAGGAGGGGCGTGGTAGATGTCAGGTGATGTCACTCAACCTACTGGAAGCAGGAAGTTTGAACATTCACTCCAATGTAATTTCTCACAGGCTCCAGCCAGAGATGTGATTGTTGGCTCATTTTAAAGGAAATACTGCAGGCTTTCATTTAACCATCACTTGTTTTGAGTCCACAGTTGCCCTTTAAGACGAACCGACTCTATAGCCGAAATGGCGAGGATAACAGAGAGGTTGTAAAGGGAGAAAATCAGATTCTGACACAAACGGATTAAATTGGATTTTAGTGTTCACTGCTCCAGCATGTAAGGTCAAACCATTTCCAAGAGGCTAAATGATAGACAAATAGAATGAAGACAACTTACTTTTTATCATCAGCCGCCTCCTTTACATGAATATATGCCAACGGAAAGATACCCTAGGTGTAAAACATATATTAAGTCAAATACCCTACTCAAAATCATATGGAAAAGAACAAAGCATTGAAAGAGTTAATCTTTTACCGCGGATTCACAGGTTTGTATAGGAGTACAGTGAGGCAGTGTTTCATATAAAGATAGATAGACCAGTAGAGAAAAACGAAATTGTTGAGTTTCGCTCCGACAGTGGTTCCACATAACCTAATGAAGTTTCCGAAATCCGGTTCGAACCCCGTTGAATCACAATTTTTCAGTATCCGATGGAAATTTTCTATTTTCGATAGAAAATTTCAATTAAAATTTCCTTAAATTTAGAAAAGTTTGAAAAATCCATCAGATCCGCGAATTTATGAAACCAGCAACACTAACAAAGTTACTGGGCCATTGTACAATCTCCTGCCACTATACCCACTTCCCTTTAACCAGAATGCAGAGCAGGATTATCCACAAGGCAACCCTAGGCACCTGCCTAGGGCCCAGAAAACAATATATTCAGCAAAAAGGGGCCCCTAAATGATGGCCCTGTCTAGGGCCCCATATGATCATAATCCATCTCTGCCAGAATGTAAGGAGTGTAAGTATTTTCTACATGTGTTGGGTTGACATTAAACTGATTAATTCCTAATGATTCCAACAAACCCTTCAGGGCTTGAACTGCTTGGTCTTTGGTTGCAATCACTTTCATTAATGAGAAGAATGTCAATAGAAAAGAGAAGTGACATATGGGAGATCGGTAAAAAACAATAAAAGCAGAAGTAGCTGCATTGGGATTATGACAAACCTTGGCCTTTTATGTATCTTACCAAAATGGCAAGAACCCTGCCTTGTGATATATATTTATAAAAGAATCAGAAATAGACCACATTCTTACTAGCTACTTAACGGTCCATTATATAACGGACATTGTGCCACTAAAGGTGGCCATAGACGTATCGATATTATCAGATTCAGAACCCAATATTGGACGAGTATCACTGTGTGTGGAGTTCATCGATAAAACCAGACCATTTTTGTTTTCGGGAATGAACGAAATTTATATCAATATGTCTATGGCTACCTCCACAGTAAAATATTATAGGCAGAGCTACCTTATCGTATGCAAATATGGTAAGGAGAGACTTCTGGGTGGTTTCTATATTGCCATGGTGCCCTTGGTAGGAAATGCCATACCTTTTAAGAGCATTCAATGAGCTTAATGCAGAAGAACCAGTTACAGACTTCATCAGTGCAGCTTAGGCCACTTGTCTGCACCATGGTAATATGGAAACCCAGAAGTCTCTTCTCCCCTTATTAGAAAAATATTATAAAAGGGAATCAGACGTCACCAACCAAGCAGAATTATAACTCAGCACAATTTATAAGGATATAACATGTATGTATAATAATTATTTGTGGCTCTTGTGTATTATAAACGTTACTTACCAGCTGTTCCGTTTCTAGGTCTAAAGCCTACTACCAGAAGGGGTGGGACTTGATCGGGGCAGCTTAAGTATATGTTTGGGTGGTCCATGACCTGCTACTTGCTCAGAAATGTTGGTAGGTATGTATAAGGATGTTATCCAATTAGAACTATTATATGGATATAATCCACAGTTTCTCTCCATTACAACTCAACTAGGAGCAAGGAACTAAGACATAAGTCATAACTCTGCCTCTTCAGTCTGCTTCTTTATAATATATAATCCCCTTGGTATATATATTACATATTTTAACAAGGCGCAGGGACCAGATAGGAAAATATCCCTAGCAGCTTGGCCCCTTGTGGGGAATCACCACTGCTGAAATACAGTACTACAAGAAGGCCTAGGCAGGGTATGGATAAAAAGCACAAAGTCCATCTTTTAGGGAGCACACTACACAGATTATGTAAACTAATGGTAAACATATGTAGACACAGGACATGGTCATATACGGATAATGACTCACCCTGTGGAACACGTCTATTGACCAATGCTTTTATACTTATTGCTAATGTCAATATAACAAGTGTGTAGTGTTGGACGCTAGATTGCAATGAGGTTAAATGGACTATCTAAAGGCTAAACTACGTCAGATCTATCAAAAGTCTGACCAGATTTATTTATTACAGGGAACTAAACAAATCATCACAAATCAGATAATCGGATAAAAAATAATATATGGCTCTGATCGAGAGGGGATTTTTATGCAAACGTTTTACGAGCAGAGAATATAACATCTAAGCATTAGGTATCACATCATAGCAAATTACTACGCCTAGATGCCAAGTGGAAGCTAAGGAGTAATGAATCTTACAGATAAAATTTTACTTTGACATTTTAGAATATTTCCTTTAACTAGTTTTTTTCTTTTTTAAAAACATTGAATTTTGAGAATTAAAACGTTGGCTTTTTCTCACGGTGTCTTACTGTATATTTCTCTATTTATATTTTATTTTGCAAAAACGTTTTGATTCCTCTTTTTGAAAGATGGCGATCCCTGCGTGCTAGCGACAGATTCCTTTTATTGTAGTGAAATGGACTTCCTCTTAGCAAGGTACGAGAAATCCTGGTTTCACTGATATGTTCTGCTTTTTTGTTTTTCAGATACCGAGGGAGTTGTATGTCATCTATACGTTTACATGGGCTGCAAAAAATTATAAATGAATAAAAAGAATGAAACATTTCCATTCTGTAGAATCCAAAGACTTGGATACACATGCTTTTCAGATATTTGATTTACACAATTCTCTAGTTATTCACTTTTTTATTACATTTAAAGAGCACCTAAAGTGAAAAAGTAAGGAAAAAAGTATAAAGTGCATCACACATAATGTACCTACTCAGAGTGACATAAGCCTAATCACAGTGGAGATACATGGTTTTAAAGATATCCTGTGGGGGCTGCCAGCTTTGCTGTTTATCCCAAGTTCCTAAGGCATGGCTATTGGATATCTGCTATACCCAGTGGGTACAGGAGGAGGAGAAAACTCATATCTATTTTGCTTGTATACTTATTTATCAGAACTAATTAATTCTGCACCTATTAGAATTTGTAATGCACTTTTCTTGTGCATAAGGATTTTAAAAGAACAAGCTTGCTAATTATTATTTAGTATAGTATAGTATAGTATTTGAGATTGAATAAAGACAAATGTCAATCTAGTCCAACCTACTCAGCAATACCCAGATTTCCTGCCTAATTGTTGATTCAGAGGAAAGGGGGGGAGGGGGAAAATCCCTTCCTGACTTCAAGTGGCTATTGGAAATATCCCTGGATCAACTACAACTTTATGTAACAACACACAAAGTAGAATTTGTTGCCAACTACATGTCCCATCATCCTTTATCACCTGGTTAAAATCATGATAAATTTATTTTGTTTTAAACTTAAGCATACCCCCCAGCATTCCCATTTAAATAGGTACACTGATGGGTAATACATTGTACAGAGCTGTGCTAAGATCAGGTTCACTATATTATCCTCTCCCTGCAGCTCTGTACTGTGTTGTTTCTATAAGTGAAACTGTTCTTTCTATAAATGTAAAAGGACCCAGATTCTTCACCCTGGGAACATTCCCTAACTCCTGCAATACTTACTCAAAGTCTCTCCTCTCTTCAGCTGTCAGTGACAGTCCCCAGTGCAGCCAATGGAAAGACACACCTCTTCCCATTGGCTGCATCGCAATCTGTCACTTACACGGGAAGAGAGGAGGAACAAAGCAGATTGTTGAGGGAGACTTTCAGTACGTATTGCAGGAGTTAGGGAAAGTACCCAGGGTGAGGGATTAGTGATTTAGGTCCTCACCCAGGGTACTATGCAGCTATGGATCGTTGCCATATCCAACTCCTTTGTTTTAAATATGTTACACAGCAGTTTAATCCGACCAGTCTTTCTATGATCTAAATTCAATTTGTTTTGTTTTGATATTTTGGACATGTGTTTTTAAGTAGTAGATAGGAGACACAGGATGAATGGTGATGATGTAACAGCATGGGCTATAGATATGTGTAGGCTTTGAGTCTTACTCCTTTAATTTATTGCAACAAAGAAAAGAATAGGGACACATGTAGACTGAATTATGTAATGCTTCCTAACCAGCATCCTGAATGAGTGACCCCTAAATTTATGTAGGGTTGGCCCACCCGCCGAGCGAAATGGGAGGGGCCAGACTGCAATCCTGGCACAGGGGGGCCTCAGCCTTATGGGGAATGAATGTTTGGGGGAGTTTTAAAATCAAATACTAAATGAAAAATTCTCCTCCGGACTTACAATCCGACTTATTATCATGGCGTGTTTATAACTTATAATCACTAAACCCAAAGAATAATTTCTTTATAACAGAAATAAAAGACAAGTGACTCAAGAGTATAGATAAAACAGGAATAATTGTGAATAGATGGCATCACACAATATCCATTGTCCTTTTCAGAATCCACAATGCTTTGTTAGCATTCAGGACAAAGACAGAATTAACTTTGGTCCAAACTAATATTTTCTCTCATTTTTAGAGAACTCTGGGGCAGATGCAATAAGAAGTGCACTTTGCCTGTGCTATTGATATGCAGAAAACAGTTACAATAACATTGTTGCTTTTTACTGGGTTACTGCAGTTCCCGGCATCTGATTGGTGCTGAAGATTCATAGCACAGGCAAACGTTTGCACCTCTCTTGCACGATATTTTCAGTGCAATTTATACTTTAATTTCTCATTTTTATGTATACATTATTCTAAAGGGCAACAATACCCACTCCCAATGAAAGAACCCAGGGTGAGAACCTAAACAGCAAGGTCTTCATTCCTGGGTTTATCTTGTAGCATCAGAACTTAGCCTTTAAAGGTGGAATCACAGTCCAGATTCACCCAGCCCCCACACAGAATCTGGGACTCGGCCAATAGGAAGACATGCTTCTTGCAGGGTGTGTATTCCTATTAGTCAGAGAGACCGCAAAACCCTGACGAAGCCAAAGTTCACAGAGCATCCAGGTAAAAAAATGTGCATAGGTCTGGTCAGACTGTTCTTCAGGAGAGTTACTTTGGGACATTGGGGGCATTATGATCATTCATTATCCATACCGTGAAGATGGGCACTGACGTCTGAACTACCCTCGGCTTATACTCGAGTCAATCAGGTTTTTCTGATTTTGGAGGCAAAAACTGGTACCTCGGCTTATACTCGAGTATATACGGTCACAATTTGCACCGTTTGTAAGAATCCTGTCCTCTGAGATGCTACATATAGTCATTATATTCTGTATTTCTGGCAGCGAGTGATACAGGTATTTAGTATTATTTTACATTTATAGCCGTTAAGGCTGGTATCGGTTTCCATGGCCGTTAGCAAGAGGGTTTTTGCAGTAGTTTATATACCTGGTAAGGGGTATATATTCGTGACAACAACCTTCAACCTTGTTTTGACCCGGTGAGCTGGGAAAGCTCTGCTTGGTCTGAGGTTGAGAGTTGTGGTATCGTCACTGGTATCGGTTCCCACAGCCGTTACTTTATCTAAAAAATTGTTTTTAGAAGGGTGGACAGTGTTTACAGAAAACCAACGGATAGAAATAACCTTCTGAATGCTGGTAGTTACCATCATCCTAAGACATTAACGGGGATACCAAAAGGGCAATTCATGTGCGTAAATCGTATTACGTCTAACCCTTTAGATTATGAAATCGCAGCCAATAATCTAACTCAAAGGTTTTTACAAAAAGGCTATAAACATGAAGCCATTAATAAAGCTAAGCATACAGATTCCAAAGAAGAATAGGCCTAATGCACAAAAGCTTATTTTTGTATCTAAATTTGGGGAATTCAGTAATCAGATTGAGAAGGTCATAAGAAAACATTGGGACAGTCTAAAATTTGATACGAAATATGATCATCTGTTTCAACAGGATCCTTGCTTTTGCTACAAACGTGGAACAAGTATACAGGACAAGTTGTGTCCCTCCGATTTATCTGCACGCAGAAAAACACATACAGCTATGAAGTGCAAAGCTACTGTTCCATGTTTAAGCTGCAATTGTTGCAACTCAATTATTCAGGGCAAATTGTTTGTAGGGTAAACAAGCAGAGCGGTGAAGTTACGAATACCGGAGCACAAGGGTAATATACGTCAATATACTTCAAACCAAACACATATAGTGACACCTCTGTAGCGAGACACTTATGACCAAAAACATCAAGCTACACAGCTCAAATGGAGTGTATTAGCACAGGTACAAGTGTCTCAGAGAAGGAGGCGATATTAAAGCTAAATAGTATGCAACCTACTGGCCTGAATAATTCCTGTTCAATTAAACCTTTTTTTGGTAACATAGCCAGAAGTAGCTGATTTATGATGTCATTACTATTTTCTTCATTGTGCCCTATAATAATATATTGTATAATATTGCAACGTTACAAACACAAGTTTCCAATT
The DNA here is from genome assembly GCA_019447015.1 of Hymenochirus boettgeri. Classification (NCBI taxonomy): domain Eukaryota; kingdom Metazoa; phylum Chordata; class Amphibia; order Anura; family Pipidae; genus Hymenochirus; species Hymenochirus boettgeri. The sequence continues at coordinate 237,644,630 of CM033471.1, read as the reverse complement.
ATAGAATGGTTACATTTGTTACTAAGTTATGTGATTCCCTAGGCTTCTATATAATATTGATACATAATACACAAGTCTCTGCACTTTCAATGGAGAGCTGCAGTGGCGAGAATCCTTATTAGAATCACTCAGTGATGTCACTAAGTGACTAGTTCAATTATTAGTGCCACTGCAGCTCTCCATTCCTAATATAACTAGAGATGTCTGAACTTCGCAAAATCCGGTCCGCTCGAGGCCGGTTCGAGCGGACCCATTAAAATGAAAAAATCCTCGAAAATACGAGAAATCTTTGTAATTTCGAAAATACGTATTTCACGCATTTTCGAAAATACGAGAAATCCTCGGAGTCGGAGTTCCCTGACCTGTAGTCAGGGAACTCCTCGGTGGCGTAATCTCTTTATATTACACTGTAGGTAGCATATTATCCCTTGTATACGGTTCACGGTATTGTATGTTCACCTCAGTCTGGGTTTACTTTTAACTTTTGTATGTATAAAGTATTTTTTAGTTTTATATATATATATATATATATATATATATATATATATATAATATATATGGTAGCCAACAAGGGTTAACCCGCTGGCCGCATGGGGGAAGCCGCGAACATTCAGGAGTGAGGTAATCTCACCCAAACTTGCTGGGCCCGGCATCCTCCCTCATTGGTGGTGGGCGGGACTGGGTGGGGGGTGTGGCTAAAAGGAGGGGAAGCTCAACCAGCAGCCAGGCACACCCTGAGGAAAGGCTGTGAGGCAGATCCAGTGCATGCCTCTTCCTTGGCCCTCCCTCCCACCAAAAAATTTCTAAAAATAAATAATAATAAAAAATTTTTTTTAATATATATATATATTTTTTTTGTAAAAAGCTTTATTTGCTATAGTTTGGCAATTTCCTAAAGTTATAATAATAGATGTTATAAGGCTTCCCTTGAGCGTGTGCTGAGGGTTTGGCTAAACAAAAATATTTGATTTGTAAGAGAATTTAAGTTAGACAAGCTGCTTAATAAAAGCTTGCTGCGGCCTTACTCCACATCCAACCTCTTGGTGTCTGCGTAATTATTATGTGTGGTGTTTTGTATTGTAAGAATGTTTCCGGTGTACCCCCCATGCACTTGCACTGTTACAATAGTTTTGTTTTAGGTTTTTAATAATATTATTGTTTTAGAAATCATTTACCATCACAAGGATTTTAATGAATTGATCTTCAACACATGGGCTATATGACAATGGATCGTTACAGAGTCCAAAGTGACATCACTGGATTGTTTGTTTCACTGATTGGTTATGGGTTTACTGATTGGATGGGAGGGTTTGGTTATAAATGTATGCTTCATTTTGTATTTGATATTGCTTGAAAAAGGACTCTTGAAAGTCCGAAACATGTCGCAATAAAAAAAGTTTTTTCTGCAGTCACTAAGTACTGTTTGGACCCCCTTCCATTTTTACGTGTTGTGTACTAAGAGGTACACTTGTTTGCTTGTGCTATTATTCTGCAGCAACCATCAGATTTAGTCTAAGGGGATGATGCAATATTGGGTGCAAAATGCCCAGGTCAGTGTAAAACCCATGCTACTCGATGTATTATCAGGTTAGCGTGGGTTTTACACTGAGTTTGCGTTGCCTGCGCCATTTTCAAGAATGCTCGGAAATAGCGAAGCGCAGGCGATGCAAAACCACCCTTAGTAAAGTTTACGCCACTGAACAGGAGTCATTAGCCTGCGAACTTACCTGGCAGAGATCCTGCGATGTACAAAATCTCCCACAAGGATTTTTGCATCGCGGGAACTCGGGCAGGTAAGCTGTGGCAGAAAAAAATACTGCATCGCCCCCTAAATGTAGCAGACCAGTAAAAAGCTCACATCTAATTGGTTGCTGGGAATTAATAGCACAGGTAAATGTTTGCACCTTGTACAGAAATGGTCACAATGGCTATCTATGGGTAACAATAAATAGAACATACTAATTGTTATCTGTTGCAGGGTGTTTGTTGTGTGTGTGTATCTACACTAAACTGAAAACCTTTACAAACTGGCTGTTTAAATTCTTTTCATGGCAGAGTAAAGTGATCCCTTTTATTGGCTCTATTAGCGCTAGAACAATTTCTAGACAAAACTTCCTGAAACACAAGAACAAAGGGGGAAAAAGCAAATATTTTCTACTTCAGGTCATTTAAAGTCTATCTACTCCAGTTACTCCACACTAGAAAGAGATGGGGCACCAAAAAGTATATTCCTAGTGCCCACCATCTGGCATCCAGACGACCTCTATACTTGGACCATCTATTTCAGCAAGGCTCAACCTTTGGCCCTCTAGTGGTTTGTAAACTACAAGCACTGCTGACAGGGAATGCTGGGAGTTGTAGTTTGCAAAACATCCAAAGGGCTGCAGATGATATGTTTATATGAAGCTCCATGGACAAACCAATTACCACATTGAACATTTTTGCATCATGTGTGTGTTTACCACATTGCCAAGAACAGCAAATAGATGGGGCACTTTAGATCTTCCAGTGTGTTCTAACTAATAGCATGTGGGAGAAACTGGGCAAACAACTTATTTATAGTTGTTTTATGATCTGCAGTAAATACTTTGACAGCTCTGGGAATGTGTATGGCCATGAGAAATGGGGTAAGTGGATCCAAATGGATTTTCCCCAATTGACATATGGGCCTTGCTAAGATATCGACTTCTTTCCAGACTGGTGAAAAGTCTAACAGCAAACTGCAAAATCAGCTATTTTAGAAATGGGACTGTGGTCCCTTTATTAAGTTCTACAACAGGTTTCCAATTACTTATTGCCCAGAAAGTTGGTTGAAAGCTTTACTGGGCCTGCCTGTGCCAGTGGTTGACATTATTCAGGTTTATCTCCGGTTAAGAAATAGCTAAAAAGGCAAGTGATGTATAATTATAATCAACAGTTTCCCAGGTACAAATCAGAAATGTGTGTTTTAGGCTGAACTTCTCCTCTAAAGTTCCAACGTATTTGGAAATACATTTGTGTACTGTGTATATATGTGGTGAGAATAAAACACAAGATGACCTGAAGCAGAGGCACAGTGCACCACCAAGCCTTAGCAGAGGTGTAATGGAATACCGGAGCATTATTAACATAAGGGGTCTGTCAGGGGGTCTAGTCTTTTAAAGGACACCTCCATACCTTTCATATAGATATACGTCAAGAAAGCAAGGCCCAGGCTTAACCAATATTCAAAGGGAAAATATATTAGCGCAGCTGGAGTCTGAACAAATTTATTCCCACTTTTAAGCATTTGAGGAAAGCCTGGCTCTCGATGTATGGCTGCGGATACAATGTTAAGTTCACCCTAAATTAATAGATCAAATCTGGGCAGGACAAAGCTTGAGGAAGGCAAAAAAAAACACCACAAATCCACAAGCCTCACAGAGGATCAATCAGACGAGGATATAAAAGGAACAGAATTTAGACACATTATTTTATACATCATTAGGTAGAATAGGGGCTGTTTGTGTGGGTTTAAAGTGAAATACGATGTACAGAATGTCCCTCTTGTCTGGATGAACTTTTGCTTTGCTGTGATAAGTGTCTATGGCCGTATAACTGGGATTCTTTATTTTCCAATGCAATACGCACAACAGGTTTTCACGCCAGATAAAGCAAACACTGGGAATGAGTTATGGCTTTGTTTAATTAATACTAGGTAATCACATTGTCAAAACGGACATGATTTAGTGCTAGGTACCAAGTCATATTTTGCTCAATACCATTGGAAGCTGCCAGATACAGTAGAGCCAGCATATAAGCACAGATATTACCTGTAAATGGAATCAGTCAATGTGTTATTGAATGATTATCCACAAACGATGATTTTTCAGATGGAGTATAATGAGTTTAAAAATTCCGTATGCTTTAGGATTTTATTTGTGTATATACGCTAATCTGACAATACCCAAGGGAAGAGTGTGCCAACTAATGATGCATAACTTCCAACATTCCAACAAACGGCATGGGTGTGGCAATAGCAGATCTGCACCAACATTCCAACCACGCCCTGAGCATGCCTAAACCCCCTAAACCCGCCCATTTCGGGGGCAAAGCTCTGCAGTCCGGTGAGGTGGTATGATGGTGTCCTGGCATCCCACACTGACAGCTAACTCTGAATTAATGAATGAAATATGAAGAAAATATTTTTTATTTGTACTATTTGTAATTATTTTTCTAATATAGCTCTGAACACATTACTTTACTATTGGTTTATCCATTAACATCAAGCCTATTCTTTATGTGCTCATTATTGCTCGGGAAATCCGAGTGCCAAGTCAAACCTACACAGGTAAAGGGAGAATACACGAACTCCTTGCAGTTGTTGCAGAGGGTGGATTTGAACCCAGTACTCATCACTGCAAGAAATAGCTGCCATTGGCTGCCAAGTCTCAAATTGCAAGAATGAAAGCAAGTAAACAAACCATATGAAAGCTACGTGGACGCCTATGATCATACAGTGCAGCATTCAACATGCTATGGACAAACAATGTCAAATATGTTGTTTAGACCCTGGAGAAACTCAAAGAGATCTAAGGAAAAACTGAAGGAATAATACTTGTAAAGATCTGGTTATTCAATCATTTAACAAAACACACACGCACAAGCCGACAAGGGTGGGGTTAGAATTATAATGGGAAAAACACAGTAAAACCAATAAAAGGGAGAGAAACTTTGAAACTTTAAATTAAAGCCCAAAGTAACCTCCCTCCCCTAAGCTGTACCCAAGGTGAAGGCATAAAATGCTAGGCCTAGGTGCCCTCACCCAGTCAACACTGTGCGCCTTCAACTGGAGGGCATGCTTTGACATGTTTCCATTGGTTGAAAAGCGGGCTTGCGAAGGAGGTGGGGAAAGACCATAAAGAAGAAAACAGAAGGTACAGGCAAACTCATATAGTGCAAACCTTAAGGTGACCATTTTATGTACAATCAGACATACAATTTGACATTTCCATTGATTGGCTGAAAAATTGTACATTAGATCGTAACATCAATCGTAATTATGATCAGGAAAGTAGTTTTTTAAGTCGATTGGTTAAATGATCGTAGAGTTTTCTGAAGTTCCAATTAATGTAATGTAATGTAACCTCACAATAGACGGCAGACTTAAAACGAATTGAATGTTGAACAATATGTATGGTACATCTAAGTACAATTAACAATGTAGATCTGTCAGTTTACAATCACAATATCCTTTTGTAGTGTATGGCCACCTTTAGAGACGTTTTCAATTATGCTGAAATACACAACTTTTCGGGGGAATCCCCTTCCTCGGGTCGGACTACCCAGAAACATTTCGTATTTCAAAATAATTGAATACATTTTTTTTTGCACTGAGATTTCCTCTACTTTTAACTTTCTTCTGTTGGATTTCCTGATCGGTCCAGGTTGGTGGGTTGTCTCTGATTTTGCCCGGCTATCCACTATGTCTTCTATCTTATTGATGCAAGACCATAAAGAGCATTCGGGGCACCTAGATGGGAAGTGTTCAAAGTACCAGTTTTACCCCCAGGGGTGAGAATTTACAAATTTCCTTTTAGATGCTCACCCAGGATACAGTATATGTGTTTCCTTCTCCTTTAATAATGAAAAAACATTTCCTTCAGACACCACATGGAAAGAAAATAAAAGGAATTGTTAAAGTTGCATTAGGAGTGGATAACTACACCCAGATTTGGGACAATCTCACAATTAAGTACAAAAACACCTGTGATCTCTCTATTAACAGAACCAATAAGAATCCACCGGACGGGCCAAATGTGCTTTATTTCCACAGCCTTCTGGATGCACTTAACCTTACATTCTCCTAATGATTGTACATTTCATATCACCCGGCTCCTTAATAATAGTAATTCACTGTGGGGGCAATTGTGATTAAAATGCTTGGAGGGGGTAAAAGACAACAATACAGTTTACTGTTTGAATTGCCCATCACGTAAACTATAATTCTATAAAACTGGATCTGTAATCTTTTTTGTAGATCTGTCCCTTAATTTCTTTAGTTATCTTAAGAAACATCTTACATTGCTTATTATCATCATTAAGTGCTAGTCTACACAAGTCCGTTTTTAAGCACGATCCGCTTGTCATTTCAATCCGATTGCGCTTGTGATATGCACATGCGCCGCAATTTTTTTGCACAATCGCAGTACACACGCAGCAATGCTTGCATGCCCATTTCCGACATGCTGGTGTGTCGCTTCAGTGTGGCCTCAGCTTAAAGGGACAGTTCATTGGAAATTATTAATATTTGTTAAATTGTCAGTTTGTGTAATGCCTTCTTAGTTATTCTACCGTTTCAGTTGATTTCATGCCCCTTGCTGTTCCCTGCTGTTGACATTAGTGAGCTGACATTTCAGGTTCTAACGGTCCTTTTTCTTCCCAAGATGCACCACTTCCTTGGAATGTTCCTAACAGTAATTTCTACTGATTGGCTGTTGGATGGGTCAAACATGCTCAGATCTCTACTGAGCAACTGAATCAACCCAGGTGCTAGGTCAAGGGCAAGACCATAACGGTCTCTAGTAGGGGTCCTGCATACAGGAAGTCAGTATTTCGGTTGCATTTATTTATACACAGACACAATGCTCAATGGGCAGGTTAAGGTCATTGGGATGGCAAAATACTGCTCTTTTTTCTGAAAAGTAACCGTGTGAAAATAATTTTGTTATTTTCTGTGGTTGGTAAAAAGATCCCTTTAAAAGGGCATGTCCACCCCTAAAACTAAAGTTTAACCCCTTATTGGCCATATCAAGTAGTTTAAAACAAGCCTTACCTTAGATTTCTTCTCAAAAGAGTTCCCCTGCTGTGCCCCTCCAAAGTCCAGGAACCTGCTGTGTAGGAGCAGTGTGTGACTCATGCTGTGCCTGAGTCTGCCTCAACATCGTCAAGGTTTGAGGCATGCTCAGTGCAGCCCCCCTTCCCTCCCGTTTTTCTCTGCCTCCCCCTAACAGTAAACCCTAGGTATGTGGTAGGGCATGCTCCCCCAGCCCCAACCGCATTAATATAATTGTTAGAAAGTCCCCCAATCTTTACTTACCTTCCCTCTCTCCTCCACTGTTCAGAACTCCCGGCAGCCGCGACCGTGATTGGCTGCCTCTCAGCCAATCACGGAAGTGGCTGCCGGTCCCGCCCCCTGCTTGCAGTTCCATGCAAGCAGAGGGCCGGAACACTGCGGCGGAGGAGAGAGGGAAGGTAAGTTAAGTATCGAGGGACTTTCTAACAATTATATTAATGCGGTTAGGGCTGGGGGACAATGCCCTACCGCATATCAAAAGTTTTTATAAGGGGTGGACATGCCCTTTAAGGATGAGATGGGCCACCGATAAGGGATAAATAATCAGAAATAAAACAAAAGCTTAGAGAAAGTGGAACAGTAAAAATGACAAAAAAGAAAGTGGCACAATCGGATGTATCAGTTTAATTACTTCCAGAGCCGTTCTACAGGATGTGATCCTCTTTGGAAACATCCAGCCTGGAAGGATAGCTGAGGCCGTGCAGCCATTCCGTGAGAGGATTATCTCATGAGTGTTCAGTAACGCACCAAGTGGAACAAACAGGGGCTCCAGCACATCCCACAGGCTCATAGTCTGGGAACTTCCTGTCCTCTCATTCAAACAGTTCTCTGCTACATCTGTTTGTTTAGCGTAAACTCAAACTATCCATCTCTGGATAAAGATAAAAGGCTTTTTAATATTTTGTCCTTCTAAATATTCATTATATCCATGGAGAACAAGGAAACATCTGCAGCATCTTGCATTAAAGGACAATTATTAAATGGTCTATACAAACTCTCATCGCCTGAACAGTTAGGTCCACATCTGTGGGTTTTGCCTAGATGCCTAAACCTTCTCCTCCCCTCTGCCAGTGGTTATAGACATGCTCAGTGCGTCTTAACCATATAAAGAAAGTGTGTGTGTGTAGAAGTAGAGGGAGAAGTAAGGAAGAGACTTCAGACTGTAAAGGACTCATAAATGATAGATGGTTTGCATCTGTAAGCGGAAACATTGGGACAGTAACGGGCAACAGGCAGTCACTGGGGTGAACCATGATGATTTTAACCACAACAGAATAACTTCACTGCACTCTATAAAACTATAATAATACATTTTAACTGAAAGTGTATGATGGTTAAAAAGTTGGAAACGAGGAAGGATCCAGTTCTAGAAACCCCTTGTTAGGGCACCGATAACACCCATTATTATCATGGCATACTATCAAACCCTCTAATTTTGTAAGCCATTGATGGGTTTCAATATATTGCGCCAATGTCTTGGGTTTGGCAATCCCTTGTTTATGTGTATATATTCCTTTTATTGGGTGTGTTCCTATGTCTAGATTTACAACTCTGTGTCTCACATGTCATTCTATTTACATTCTATTTGGGCCGTAACCAATTATTTGGATTGTGGGAAGCTAGCTTGCAGTTTCTCATTAAAATTTCATTGCTAGTTCTTTTTTTAGCCATCATGTTAGGGCAGCAACCTTAAAATTTCTTTAAAACGCTCTACCAATGTTCCATTTAAAGAAGTATGCATGACATTTTTAGACTCAACATGATCTAAGCAACAATTTACATTTACAGAGAAAGTGTTAAAGTTATGCAGTATACAAACAGGTAGTTAGTTACCGGCTAACCACTTTATAAATAACTTTAAAGTTTAACAGAAGGAAGTGGAAGAAGGAAGAACAGGCTTTAAGCTTTTACAAATGAACCAGAAGATATCAACCATGACCTCCCTTATCACACACAATAACAATACAGATCAGATTGGTTACAAATTCTGTACAATTCAAAAGCATTTTACACAGTCCATGTCGTGTTTGCCTCTTGGATCTCTTGGTAAGAAACGGTAGAGCATCAAGTACAAACTAAAACACAGAAAAAAAATCTGTTTCTCCTGCCTTGCCCTTACATTGAATGATTGATCTCCCCTACTGACCGATCCAATGACATTCAATCAATTCTTCCTGAAGAGCCTTTCCGTTTGTTCTTTTTCTGACAGTAATCCGATTGAGACAGTCCCACCAGCCCCATTCATTTTGATTGGGGAAAAAACAGGAAAGGCAGTTCTGGAAGAATTGATTGAATGTTGTGGAATTGGTCGGGAGGTGAACTCTTGTGTGATGCATAAACTTCCCAATTTTCAAGAACCAATATAAACCACTGACAGGGCAGAATTGAGGCAACCAAGAATGGAGACTTTATCCTCTGCTAGCAGTAGCCAGCAGCATATAAAACCATGGGGCTGTTTGGCCACCACTAAATACAATATGTTGTACACAATAGGTCAGATAACAAAAACAGGTTTGACTTCAGTTCCCCTTCCCATACAGAAGTATAGAAAGGTACTAGAGGAAACAAAACATATATACACTGGTACATTAAGAGTACCTGGTCAATGGAAAGATGCGCTCTGCAGAAAGTGAGCCTTCCCACTGCCCAAGTCCCAGACCAAGACAGAGGGTGGAGTTGTACTGGACCAACAATGGCTTCTTTATATATGTATATTGCAGGATTGCCTTTAAAGTCCAGTTAATTCAGAACCTGAACTATTAAAGTATCTAAATATAGAAGCCCTACAACCCTATTTTAAAAGAGAAAAAAAGTGCATAGAAATTCCGTTTTATTATTTGCAGACATCAGATATTGTCCCCTGAAACGATTGCTTATTCTTGTTTCTAAACCACAACTCCACAAATAAATCACTTCACAGACAGGCGGCTTAGCTAAAGTTTGTTCAAATGGGGAAGGGAGACAGAGAACAATCAAGAGACCCCTCACTGGAGAGAGAGTTAAAGCATCTTTATTGAATTCAACAGTACAACAACCATGCAGCTGTTATTTATATCTATAACAAAGGCTCAGCAAATGCAAGAAGTATAGCAGTTCCCGTATATGTTATAAAAAGCCAACAATACACAGTGCACTCACTTTTCTGTTTCATGGGGGGGAAAACACAAAAAAGGATCTTTCACCATTTCCACTAACATTACAGAAAACATGGCCGCATGGTAAATTACAGGCAACACAATTCCAAGGAAATTAAAACCAGACAAAGCTTGATTAACAGTTTTCATAAAATAACACAAGATCCAAATGAAAAATAGTGCAAAACAGTTGAGTTTGGATTATTCCCACCTGTGATCATTTTACATATCCTATACTTAACTAGGCCAACCCTGCTACACCAACCCAGGCCTACCCTGCTACACCAACCCCCTGCTACACCAACCCAGGCCAACCCTGCTACACCAACCCAGGCCAGGCCTAAACCAAACCAGGCCTACCCTCCTACACCTAACACTTAATCAGGCCTGGTGAAAGACTGTACCCAAGAGGACTTAGGTTCTCACCCTGGTAACTTTTAATGGACAGAGGAATCAATAATCTCCACCAAGTTACCCACATAAAGGGTTCATTCACACTATATGTAGTTCTCTGCCCTTTTTGCAGTATGTGCATTTTGAAAACAAAGTTTATTTGTTTTCCCACTATATGTGTTGCAATGCATTTTAAATACGTACTGCTGCATGTATTCCTTACGTTAACATGTTCATTATCTATTAGAATGTACAAATTCAAATGCACAGGAAAACACACAATGCAAAATAAAATAAGCTTGCATTGTTTTGGTGAGTGTTTTATGTTGCACTCTGTAAGCCCTAAATTGCAGATCTTAATTACAGAAGGGCTTATTAGTACCTTGTGGAGCAGGTGTCACTGCATGTTTTACAGTATTTAACCAGGAAGAAGCAGATATATACTTAAAAACTCTCCCTTCCTTCCATTGGCCCAATCCCTCCCCCGTTGACATAATGATAAGCTTTTCGCCACAGACCGTGCCCATGGGCGGAGCAGATTTGCAACATCTGGGCCATCACTTATGTCTGCATAAGTAGACGTAACATAATTGCTAAAATCTAAAAATTCACAGCCAGCCATCTTTAATGTCATAACACAGAACAAAACAAAATGCAGAGGGCGCCAGTTACAGAATGGAAACAATCATATTCCAGAGCAGACACTTGGATAACACGGACTTATTGACATAAGTGGGATGAAACAAAAGATGGCAACATGCAGAGATCTTGGCACAGTTTGTTCTTTTCCAAAGGAGGAAAATCAAACCAATTCTGGCTGAGCACAGGGTGGTTCATTTTATTATTACATTTGCATATTGTCCTGTTTCTGCAGCCTTGCTGTTATAGTAATAGCATCATTCCCAGCCAAATGCAACACACGTTTTTATCAAAATGAAATATTCTTTATTTTAGCAAAACTAAATACAGGAATAAAGAGGATGAACTGCAAAACGTACCTTCTTTGCTTTGTTCCTCAAAGTGGATCCTCGGTACCATCCTATGAATGGGGTAAGAAAAGGAAATTGTAAGTTCTCTAGATGACAGTTCAGTCTGACATTTCCCTGACTTTGCTGAAAGAGTTAATTAGAATTCTCAGAATTCTCCGATTTGTTTTATGTGTTTGATAAAGTGAATTGGTTGCAAACTCTTTGGGCAGAGCCTGATGTGAATGAATTAATGTAAAGTGCTACACAATATGTATCACTATATAAGAAACAAATTACAGACCGTTAAAATGTAATGGCTTATAAGTACAGTCTTGCTTTATATTAAAGTAAAGGAATAACAAGCTCCTCAGTCTAATCTGTGCTACATTCACAACTACCGGTATTATGGCCTATTCCCTTCCTATTATACCATTCCACCTCTGTGGTTGATCTGCCATTATGAGATTTTCATTCACTTTTATGGCTATGGGGCAGCATGGTGGCTCAGTGGTTAGCACTGATGCTTTGCAGCGCTGAGGTCCTGAGTTCGATTCCACCCTTGGACATATCTGCAAGGAGTTTGTATGTTCTCCCTGTGCTTGCGTGAGTTTCCTCCTGGCACTCCGGTTTCCCCCACAATCATAAAGACATACTGATAGGTTGCATGTGTACATAAAGTGATTAGATTGTAAGCTCTTCTGTACAGGGCCTGATGTGAATTGAGTAAATAATTGTAAAGCGCTGCGGAATATGTAGCCCTGTATAAAAATAAAATACATACATACATAATAATACTATTTGCCTGAATTTCAAAACAAGCACCCCTACACTACAGTATTGGAGGAACAAAGTATAATTTTTACACAAGAACATCCAAAACCTTGTTCAGTAAATAAGTAGAATGTCCCTAGAACGTAAATCTGGGCACAACACTGCCCTGTGCCAGACTAAAATCAGCATAATGGTGATTGAGCCTTTTCAAAGCAAGAATCCCAGGGGACAATGAATACATTCTGCCCAGCCAAGAGAGTGGGAGGGAGAGGGGCTGAAGGTCATCAGGCAAAAGAGGAAACTCCTTCCCAGCCAAGGGCGGCATCCCACTCCTTCTAACTCGAGAATTCTGCCCTTCAGAACAAACACCATATCAAATGATTATTGGTTAAGCTACAGACATATTAGTTCCACCTGCCTGACCTTCCCCAAGGTCTAATCTCACTTGCTGTGTAATACACAGAGACAAGCACATTGCTCTCTGATAAGCAAAGGCTCCAGAACGAGAGCAGAATTACCGAACAAAACATTTCTCTGAACTGATTGGCTCCTAAACATCTGGACAGTTTTAAGGTAAACTACAGCAAAAAATGTAAACTTTGCGGTGCCAAAGACCAAGTGAAAACCACAGTTTACAAACAACCATGTAAAAATATGCTACAGATATTTCAGCCAAATCTAATGAAGTACATTGGTTTGCCCTGGTCTAGCAATAGCACCGCAGAACTTTATACATTTCATTTTAAATCAACATGGAACAATTTGTAAATGCAATATCCGCATCACTATTGTAAAGGGCAACTAAACTGATCTACATTAATTAAATCAAGTTAAAGGCCTCACAACACCCAACTACAGTTAGCTATGCTGCTGGGTTCTCAATATAATAAAGTGTGTGTTTTCTTTAAACATTCCATTCGTACCTTACCACACCCCCCCCCCCCCCTTCTGCCTTAAAAACGACATTGTTTCAAAGTGCATACTGGTCTGGACGGTTGCATGTACATACATTTGTAAAAATTTCTTAAAGGGCAAGTCCAGCCCCAAAATGAAAACTTACGTACAGGTAAATCCCCCCTCAAAACCCTAAACGGTAATAGTTTGAAATCTGAAATATATCCTGCACAATGTCCTGTTTCCCCCGTTTCTGCTTCCTGGTTCTTCCAGTTAGTAACTGTCAGTTATGGATTTGACAATTGACATCACAGCCAATGACTGAATGTTAATCCCCTAGCTGCCTCTTCTGAGCATGCCCAGGCTCAGTACAGGTTTCTAAATTGCTCAGTTTCCATGAGGCATCCAGAAGCATAGCAGGCATACAGTAATGAATTCATAGGACAAACTATGATATATCAACATATTTTAAAGAGACCATTCTTTCTAAAAGATGTTCTTATGAGGGTGGAGTTGTCCTTTAAGTTGTCCTTTAACTTCTACTGATCCTTCTATTTCAATTCTAAAGCTATATAATTATGTACAGATAGTTCCTAAGACCATAATCTGCAGATTGCTAAACACAGGCTACTCAACGCCTCTCAATGTAGAGGGTCGGGTCGATTGTGTACACATGTAAGGGCTTGTACACATGACAATCACACATGTGGGGCTGCAAGGTCGGGTGTCATTCATTGATCTGCTGAGTGTGACAACCAATGATGTCCGTTGTGTTGAATCACTCAGGTTTACATGCATTTAGGCTGTTGGCTGATGCGATTATTCATTAGCCAATCATGATCCAACGTGTGAAAAATGAACTGTACTTTCCTATATATGATCAAGGATCTACTCACCTTCATGTGTTTCCAAAATCTGCACAGTGTCCCCCACCTGCAGCGACAGCTCTTCTTCATGTGTCGCCTGGAAGTTGTATATGGCTGGATGGAAAATAAAAAATATAGTAAAGAAAAAATGTAAAGTAATTCAATCAACACCATAGAAACACCACGGAGCAAGGCCTTGACACACACACACAATGTACACTCACTAGTGAATGTGCATACTCCTATGGGGCATATGTACAACATGGTAGTCTGTCTATGTACACGTTTTATCACAAATCAAGAGGAGAGAAAATTAAAAACATTCTATAATCTATTGGCTGGGAATTAAAGTTAACCTGATATTTTTTAGCCCAACTGATCTTGCGAGTATTTAAACACGCACAAACAGCCGTGATTGTAACTGGATCATCGGATAAGAATAACTGGTCACAACCAGTCATAAAGTAATTATAGAGGACATTTTTTCATGTTTTCGATTGACCAATCAGTGATATCGATCAAGCCTATCGAAGGGGAAAGAAAAATGTGATCGGACAAGACGGAAAATTTTACATTGACCCCCACCTACCAGAACCAGACCTTTCTTAGTTTTAAGGTAAAATCTACAGAAGATCGCCGCAATCGCATTTTATATAGTTTGTTCTTGCGATTGTTCTTGCAATCGCATTTTATATAGTTTCAGCCGGAAAAACACTGGAGCGTTTATAGCTCAGTTCTGCCTTTTTATAGCCCTGTTCTCTTTTATGTAGCTACCAATGGGCCTTAAGCCTTATACACACGTATGATCTTACCTCCGACGAATGACCACCCCGACCGCGATGCACACGGGTGACGAACTGCTGTTTTGGCCAATGAACGCACGTGGGTATCATTCATTGATCAGACACGTGCGATTATCAGGCAAAACGGTCGTACGTCACGTCTGTGCTCAAGGGTCATTCATTGGTGGTAAGATCATGTGTACGAAGCTTTACACTGCTACTAAACACACACACAGGGATATTCAATAAAAGTTCTTATCATTTAAAATAGTGCTAATTTTGCCCCAACCAATCAGATCTTGTTTAACATTTGTAAGCTAACATCTGATTGGTTGGGGTAAAATTCGCACCATTTTAAACGATAAGAACTTTTACTGAATAACCCTGAATGTCCAGATTTTCCATTTAAACTCACAGTCCAAAAGGATATCAGGGACCCGAAACCTTGAGGGTAGAATAGCATGTCTTTATCTGACTTTAAGGGGGAATTAAAGATGGCGTTGCATTTTCATGTAGCAGGTGTTCTTTATGGAAACACTGACTCTGGCACATTGTGCCCAAATTGCAAATGTCAAACTGCCTTACAATTTATTTTATACCTGAGGAAGGGACAGGGCGTACCGAAACGTTGTTTTTTACAAATAAATTTTGGATTCACCACTATAGTGTGCTCCCCTGTACTTTCTTGTGCTATAGAATTGTCTGGCCATAGGAGTAGAGGGCAGGGGGACTAGTCTGCACCTACTGATTTGTCTGGCTAAAAGCCATCAGCGATGTGCTGGAGTGTTTCTTGCCATATATTGTGATTGTGTGTGTTTTTTTTGTTTTTTTTTTAGTCTTCTCAACGAAACAATATTGTGTGGTAGGAATACTCAATCCTACCTCCCTGCCCCAGGTACTTTTCATTTTTAAAAAGTAAATTTTTGGAGTATAGTTATGCTTTAAGTTGGGTCACCACAATAATGGAGCATTTCACTGGCTACCAGTGTCAACTATGTTGAAAAGCACACATCCAAATCCAGGTAAGAACAAGTCCTTAGACGGGGAGCTCTGTTTGTAGTCAATGCCCCCGGGCTCTCTGGGATCTATAGCTCTATCATCCCCTAAAAAAACCTGAAAATACAAGCCGGGACTCTGTAGACTTTTGTTTGTTTTTTTAGTCCTTTGAATGTGCTGCCACCATGATTATCTCATTAAACAATATAGCAAAAATAACTGGGAAATGAAATACAAAGTATGGAGACAGACTGATACCATTATAGATTCCCTTTTTAAAGTTCCCTTGTTAAAGTTTAATAAGGGAACATGTTCTAGAGTATGTTTCAAGGACTGACATTATAAGTAGTAACCAGCATGGATTTAGGAGGAATAGATCTTGTCAAACTAACTTGCTTGGTTTTTATGAGGAAGTAAGTAGAAATTTAGACTCTGGCATAGCAGTAGATGTAGTTTACTTGGATTTTGCAAAGGCTTTCGATACAGTCCCCCATAGGCGACTAATGCATAAGCTAAGGTCTGTTGGTCTGGGAAGTCGCATTTGTACACGGATAGAAAATTGGTTAATGAATAGGATGCAGAGAGTAGTTGTTAATGGGGCTTCATCATTATGGACTAAAGTGCTAAGTGGGGTGCCACAGGGTTCTGTGTTGGGGCCGCTTCTATTTAATCTATTTATTAATGATTTAGAAGTGGGTATTGTCAGCAAGGTTTCTGTGTTTGCTGACGACACAAAACTTTTGTCGATCATTAAAAACTTCAGAGGATGTGCAATCGTTGCAGGGGGATCTAGATAGATTGTCACATTGGGCTGCTAAGTGGCAGATGAAATTCAATGTTGATAAATGTAAGGTGATGCATTTTGGACTTAAAAATCCTTGTGCTGCTTATACTATAAATGGCTCTGTGTTAAGTGAATGCCTGTTGGAGTTTTGGTGGTTAACAAACTTAGGTAGCAAGCAGTGCCAGGCAGCAACAGCCAGAGCCAGCATGGTATTGTCTTGTATGGATTCAAGGGAGGAAAATGTTATTCTCCCTCTTTACAAAGCATTGGTAAGGCCTCATTTGGAATATGCAGTGCAATTTTGGAATTCTGTGTACAAAATGACATCTTTGAAATGGAAAGAGTTCAGAAAAGGGCAACTAAATTAATAAGGGGATTGGGGGAGCTTGAATATGAAGAGAGACTGGAAAAGTTACAATTATGTACGCTGGAGAAAAGGCACTTGCGTGGGGACATGATTACTGTGTATAAATACATTAACGGGCCATACAATAAACTATCTGGGGCATTGTTCACCAATAGACCATGTCAGAGGACACGAGGACATCCCTTAAGACTTGAAGAAAAAAGATTTAGGCTTCAAGTTCGGAAAGGGTTTTTCACTGTGAGAACGGTAAAGCTATGGAACCGTCTTCCAGTGGACATGGGGATGGCAGGTTCATTGGTCAGTTTAAAAAAAAAAGCTGGATGAGTTTCTGCAAACAAGGAATGTTGCAAGTTACTGGTATTGATACATAAAGTAGAACTGATCCAGGGAAATTTCCGATTGCCACTTGGAGTCAGGAAGGAATATTTTCCCCTTCATAAATTTGGTGTTTTTTTTGCCTCCTCTGGATCAACAGTTAGGCAGGAAATGAGGATATTGCTAGATGGGTTGGACTGGATGGAGATATATCTTTATTCAACATCAAACACTATACTATACTATAATGTGTTTGTAACTAATCTGAACTTTAGACTGTGTCGGCAATGAATAAAGCCGAGAGATCACTGGGTGATTCACTAAACACACCAAGATGAGATTATGGTTTGTCTGATTGATAGTCACAGCAAGATCTGTAGACTTGCGTTTTTATCTTACTTTCTTCCAACGTTCCCACTCTAAGATATGACAGTACATACATGGAGGAGAATGAGGAGGCAGCGAGGGATTGGCTGCGTTACAGTAGGTATATCTCTGCGTGGGAGCATCGGATGAAGGGAAGATAAAAAAGTACACTTTTGGGGGGTAAATAACCTGAAAATGGTTATTTTCTGGATGGACATGCCCTTTGATAATATGGGACGATTCAGTTGGATCCGACAGAACAGACCCTTTATTGGTGAAGTGTGTACAGTGGAAACTATCATTCCCGGCACCGACAAACATTTACCATCAGTCTTGGGAATGACCAGAATGTATGAATTTCCCTCGTCGCGTTCAACCCCCTGTAACAAAGGCATAGGAGACAGACTTATAGGAACACTAAACTTTAAAAAAACAAGTATTTGGCATCCGTTTCTTATTCAGAGGGAGGTGAGAACGCTTATTCCCACCTCCCTGTAAATAATAGTTTGCTCAGGGGACTTGGAGCTTACCTTACCGTGCTCCTCTCGCAAGCCGCTCCTGCACAGAACAGCTATTCTGTCCCGATAGCATGCCCTACCTTTTGTATTGGCGCGCATGTGCCTAAGATAGGGCGTGCGGTTGGGACAAAGTGGCTTGCGAGAGGAGCGGCGGTAAGGTAAGTTCCAGGTCCCCTGAGCGTACTATTATTCACAGGGAGGTGGGAATAAGCGTTTTTTTAAGTTTAGTGTTCCTTTAATAGGGAGAACATTCGGTATTGCATGTAGCCACATCTTTGAGGCTATGGCCCCACTACAACGCACTAAATCGCGCACGCAATCGTGAGCGTTATTGCACACGTTTGCGTGCGTAATTCTTGTGCGTTTTCCGTTTGCGCGTGCGTTTTGTGCGTGCGATTTTGCGGTTTTCCATTATGGCAACGCATGCGTAAACGCACCAAAAATGGTGAACCCATGCGTTACCAAAACGGATGCGCAATCGCATGCGAAATCGCAGGGATTTTTGTGTTCCCGCGTTTTCCATTATAACCAAATCGCATGCGCTTTCGCAAACGCAAAACGCGTGCGCAAACGCTTAAAAAACGCGTAAGTGGGGCCTAGCCCTGAAAGATGACAGACAGAATCTTAGAGGGTGTACGGCTGCACTGAGACAATGTTCCCTACAAACCATGCATAGCCAACCAACAGCCCTCGAAAAAAATTAAAACTACACATGCCCTGGGGGTCTGCTGGTTGCCTATTCATGCTGTAAACTGTGCGGGTTAGTGCTGAAATACAAATCCCGTTGAACCTAGTACGTGGCTTGCAAACCTTTATGTCTGCACAGATAATATATACCTGCACACACAGATGATAACCCAATGAATGCAGACTGCATCATGCAATGCTACATGGAGCGATCTTTTTATTCTGTGGATGCTACTGTAAATGTTAGCCCAGCTGTGGTTTCCACAATAGTTCAGGATATGCTAAAGCAATAATTAGGCTCAAGAGCAGGTCTGGAGGTGCAGCTTAAGTATGGAGACCTGACAACTCCAATAAATAAGAAAAATGTGTTGGTGATTGCCTATGTAATTTTTCATCGCTAACAAATACTTTAACATTCTTAAAATTGTTGATGCTCCCTTTCTTCCTGCTTCCCATAGTTCTGTTAGCCGAAATCAGTGATACTCCAACTACGGACAACTATATGGGGCTGGTGCCATATAAAGACTTGGCATGCGGCCAGGTGTTACCAAAGCAAAGGAGCTTGGGGAAAAGTGGAGCATCACAAAAGAAAATTATCAGGAGAGCTATTAATTTCTTAAAATTAAGTCAGACTATACCTTCCAGCAAACGCAGATAATAAATGTTTTTTAGCATTACCATGGGGCCCCTCTGTATCCTGCCATCAGTTTTGCCATTTGAATCGAATACAATCAAGTCAGTCGAAAAGAAAAAAAATAGCATTTTCTAGATACAATCAGTAAGTTCAATGTGGCCACACCAGTATGTGGACTGAACAATTACAGGCTTCTACAATTAAACCATTAACGCTGCAGTTAAGTAATCCAGACAAGCTTAACAGGTAAGGTATCCATCCATTTAAAGAACGGCCAACCGTAGAATTTCTCATGATCTACAAATACAAGTTCCCCTTATCAGCTGCAAGTTTGGAATTGATGTTGAAACCTACTAACAGCCATGTTTAGCCAGTGCAATAAATTAAGCAGCTTGAAAGTAAAGGTTCCCAGAGCACTTTATTACTCTACTAAAAAGTGACCTCAAGGGCAATGAATGCTGATTGAACAGCAGGTCCCTTTACACTTTCCTCTGGTCCCACAGGTTTTCAAGTGCAAAAATGCCCTGAGACACTTGCTTTTACATTCCCTGGGACACCGTGTGCACACAGTGGCTACAAACTCTGCAGAGGGTGTGGCATTGTGGGTCAGGACTGTGACTTAAGATGTTGTGCCAGGCTTTGATTTGTAGGGGGATCTGTTTAGCGGGTCTATACGGATCAGAGAACATCCAGTTCCATTACTATTGTCTTCATTAACAGGTACAAATATTAACATGTGGCATTGTGTGGGGGGAGTTACAGAAATCTTTGTTTCAGCACACCCCACTATCCCTGCAGGTATGGGGGCTTGCTAAATGTGGGTCTGCCATACAAATGTTTATAAACATGTGAATTTAATAGAGATTCAAGTGGAAATGCTCAAGGCACAGAAAACCGCTCAAATAGGAATGTCAAACTTGCAGCGCTCCAGATGTTTGCAAACTATACCTTCCAGAATTTTAACCATGGAATGCTGGGAGTTGTAGTCTACAAACATCTGGGGGGCTGCAAATGTAACAACCCTGCATTTGAACAACTGGTAAAAAAAAAAAGAACAAGAAAGCAAGCTACACCAGTCATAGGGTAAGTCACACAATGTGAGCCCATGGGTCCCCTGGGGGGGGGGTCTTGAAGAAGGGAGCAGGTGACAGGGAGTGAAGTGGGATTGTGTAGAGGAAACACAATACAGTTGAAATTGGAGCTGTTGAAAGCACAAGGCAAAGTTATGGCTTTATAAATACACACCTGCAAAGAAATCAATACACTTCCATCACATACAATCCTGTGGCCCCTATAGCCTGTAGGGCCACTTAAATATATATTTCACTTGTCAAACAGTAGAACAAACACAATAGGAGCTGGAGGGAGGCGTGGGCTGTGTGTGATGTGTGTGATGCACACCTTGCACAGAACTCCCCCAGCACAAAAATCCATGTAACTGCACATGCAGCACCTACAGCCTGTAGTGACCCTTATAAATACAATAACTGATTGTCCAGACACCCAGATTTAGCTATATGTACAGCCTGTAGATTAGGATTAAACCATATGCACAGCCTGTAGATTAGGATTAAACCATATGCACAGCCTGTATTAGGAAGGATTAAACCATATGCACAGCCTTTAGATTAGGATTAAACCATATGCACAGCCTGTAGATTAGATTAAACCATATGCACAGCCTGTGATTAGGATTAACCATATGCACAGCCTGTAGATTAGGTTAAACCATATGCACAGCCTGTAGATTAGGATTAAACCATATGCACAGCCTGTAGATTAGGATTAAACCATATGCACAGCCTGTAGATTAGGATTAAACCATATGCACAGCCTGTAGATTAGGATTAAACCATATGCACAGCCTGTAGATTAGGATTAAACCATATGCACAGCCTGTAGATTAATTAAACCATATGCACAGCTGTAGATTAGGATAAACCATATGCACAGCCTGTAGATTAGGATTAACGATATGCCACAGCCTGTAGATTAGGATTAAACGATATGCACAGCCTGTAGATTAGGATTAAAACGATATGCACAGTCTGTAGATTAAGATTAACCATAGCACAGTCTGTAGATTAGATTAAACTGATATGTCACACGTCTGTAGATTAGGATTAAACCATATGCACAGCCTGTAGATTAGGATTAAACCATATGCACAGTCTGTAGATTAGGATTAAACCATATGCACAGCCTGTAGATAGGATTAAACCATATGCACGCCTGTAGATTAGGATTAAACCATATGCACCCTGTAGATTAATTAAACCATATGCACAGCCTGTAGATTAGGATAAACCATATGCACAGCCTGTAGATTAGGATTAACATATGCCACAGCCTGTAGATTAGGATTAAACATATGCACAGCCTGTAGATTAGGATTAAAACATATGCAGTCTGTAGATTAGATTAACCATAGCACAGTCTGTAGATTAGGATTAAACATATGTCACAGTCTGTAGATTAGGATTAAAACCATATGGCACAGCCTGTAGATTAGGATTAAACCATATGCACAGTCTGTAGATTAGGATTAAACCATATGCACAGCCTGTAGATTAGGATTAAAACCATATGACAGCCTGTAGATTAGGATTAAACTCATATGCCCAGTCTGAGATTATGAAACCATATGACAGCCGTAGATTAGGATTAACAATATGCACAGCCTGTAGATTAGGATTAAACATGCACAGCCTGTAGATTAGGATTTAAACCATGCACAGCTGTAGATTAGGATTAAACGTATGCACAGTCTGTAGATTAAGATTAAACCATATGCACAGTCTGTAGATTAGGATTAAACGATATGCACAGTCTGTAGATTAGGATTAAACCATATGCACAGCCTGTAGATTAGGATTAAACCATATGCACAGCCTGTAGATTAGGATTAAACCATATGCACAGTCTGTAGATTAGGATTAAACCATATGCACAGCTGTAGATTAGGATTAAACCATATGCACAGTCTGTAGATTAGGATTAAACCATATGCACACGTCTGTAGATTAGATTAAACCATATGCACCAGCTCTGTAGATTAGGATTAAACCCTGATTGCACGCCTGTAGATTAGGGAGTAAAACCATATGCACAGTCTGTAGATTAGGATTAAACCATATGTACAGTCTGTAGGTTAGGATTACAGCATATGTACAGTCTGTAGATTAGGATTAAACCATATGTACAGTCTGTAGATTAGGATTAAACCATATGTACAGTCTGTAGATTAGGATTAAACCATATGTACAGTCTGTAGGTTTCATTAGAAATGAACTGGCCAGAGGGGTTGATGGGAGTTGCAGTTTCACCCCAGGTTGGTGCAGTGGTACTTACCGATTCCAAACTTCTCCCTCTTGGTAGGAATCCATCGGGCCATGTTTCCACAGAGGGAGGGCGCCCTACGGAGCTAACGTGCCGGTCTCCTGCCCTCCCCCCTGCCATAAGATCGCCACCATCATTCACTGACTCACACTCATAGAACTGGAGTTAGTGGGCGTGGCGGGATGGCCCAGTACAGGACATGTGGGCGGGGTTTAGCTGGCCATCATGCTGAAACAGGGCGGGGTTGAACTGTCATGTATTTCGAGTAGGCGTTCGTAGAATCTCTTACAGAGGGCGTTGCTGCATGGCACTTATGGTTGGTGGGCGGGGTTAAATTGTTAGTTTCGGAGGCTTAATTCGATGCAACCAGTTACAGCAGAGTTATTTGCGCAGGTGGAGCCTAACAGTGTGGAGGCGTGGCCTTAAACTAGGTTCGCAAAGTTAGTGAATCAGAACAACAGTCAAGCTCTCGTGAGGTGGGAGGGGCTCAAGGACAATATAATGGTCAAGGGAGGTACGCGGGTGTGGATATGGAAGCAATGCTATAGATGTGTGGGCGGGGTTACAAACAATAGGTGGGCGTGGCTCTTTGGACTTCGGCACGAAAGGACGGTCTGGAATGAATGGGCGGACTGGGGAAGGGCAGTCTGTGTCTGTCTCGCGCTGGGATCCAATGGAATGAACTGTGAGGGGGCTGAGCTGTAATTACAGAAACTTTCCACTAGGCGTTGCTGCAAGAGCTACAATAGGTAATATACTGTTCTCAGTCATCAAACAATCGGGAGGGTCACATTGAGCATGTCAGTGGTCAGTGTTTTATATGGAAATGGGAAGTACTGCAGGGATTTCTCTACAGAAAGATTTTATTGTGTATCTTTGGTTATGAATTAAATATACAGACATGTGATGTATTGTTTTAATCAGCATGCTGCCAAAAAAGTATGTATTTATTTTTGCATGTTGTGTATTCTTTTAATTGTATGTTTATAATAAAAAATATATTGGCTACCCGATAACAATGCCTGCAGGGATAGGTTCTAAAGGTACTTGCATAAGTGGGAATGAGGAAATGGATTTTAATTGGGGGAGGGTTCTTTTGTGTTTTTTCGGGGGTTATGCTGAAAGCACATAGAAATACATATACTGTGAATGATTAACCTGGAAGGTATGTATCTCAGTAAATATATTTGATTCCTGTAAGAATAACAGTCTGTCTGAAACCACAACATTGAGGCCTCTAGGTGCACTCATTTTCCTTGGAGAATAATGTTGAACTAGTTACCTTCCCTATACACACATGCACAGAGGAAGGAAAGTCCTATGTACAAACCAAGCTGTCTATTTAAGGGAAATATATGTAAGATAAAAATAGATGTCATTTTTTTCCCATTAGGCTTAAACTATTCACAGCTCTCAATGATTTCTCATTTTAGCCCCCTCCTTTCCATACTGTTGCAGTGCTGAAAAATACTAGGAAACATCTGCTTTTTATTAGGGTGTGTTATGCAGGGGTCAGGGAACCAGATAGATCCCAGTGCATTCTGTAGTGCTACTTTAGGATCTCCAGTCAATTAAATTTCTAGGACACACCATTTGTGCTACCCAGAGAACGTACAAACATTTTGGGTATCTTTTTTTTCCATGTCCTGTTTTCAGGTCAGTAAAGATATCAGCAGGAAAAAAGCCCAGGTCCCTCTACCTCAACAACAGCACGGGAGTCCTGCCTGGAGAAGATTCCGGAGCTTCACAGCCAAAAGAACAGATAAGTATATGAAAAAACAATCGTCGGACTGCAACCAGTGTGCTTTTAAAACTTACGTTCTGATGTGGCATCATACAAAATATGGAGAGAAAGAACATCATGTGACCCTGATGCGTTTTGTGACGCTGTGATGTCACTTCACCTCATTAGTGCCATAGGTTCACCACCACTGCCCTAGAACTTTAAGCCATCTTTAGGTGCAATACTACCCTTCCGGGTAGTACAGCTGACATCATGGCCAATGACTGGTAACAAGTTTGTGCCATAGCTAAGGACTAAGCATGTGCAGAACATAATGGTCGTTGACCAGACTGTGTGACATTAGAATGCTGTGATGTTAAGCAAAAACCATATATTATTTAGGTAAATTTCCCAGCACCCATATCAAAATGAGAGGTAAGACACTGATTACTGGCTTTATATCAAGGTGTTCTGCCTTCTACCTCAACTACAGCACGGGAGTCCTGCCTGGAGAAGATTCCGGAGCTTCACAGCCAAAAGAACAGATAAGTATATGAAAAAACAATCGTCGGACTGCAACCAGTGTGCTTTTAAAACTTACGTTCTGATGTGGCATCATACAAAATATGGAAAGAACATCATGTGACCCTGATGCGTTTTGTGACGCTGTGATGTCACTTCACCTCATTAGTGCCATAGGTTCGCCACCACTGCCCTAGAACTTTAAGCCATCTTTAGGTGCAACAGTACAGCTGACATCATGGCCAATGACTGATGCTTCTCCTGGGCACCTTCTCTGCAGAATGTGCAAGCTCATAAAAGAGTTGTAAAATGTAAGGAGGTGGCAATCTTTCCTGCAGGGGCCAGCAGAGATGATCTATCTTTAGGGACATCATAGAAGAAAGTAAGAATTGCAGGCATAGCTTTACATTTTGGGTGCAAACTTTCCATTTAATGGAAGAATTTATACTAAAACAAAATTGAGCATGTCTGAGCTCAATGTCTTAGTGTGTATTGATTGAAGGTATATATTTTGCATTTAATGACCTGCATTACCAATCAGATAATTATTATCTCCATTCTGGTAAAGTAAGCTGGCCCCTCCCTCTTTGCAGTCAATCAAGGTTGTGACAACTGACATCACAGCCAATGATTGATTGCTGTTTCACCTACTGCCTCCTCTTCACATGCTTAAGCTTAGAAAATGCTCTTGGAGCAGAGGGAGGAGGCAAATACCTTTACTAGGAAGGAATAGAAGTTATCATTAGCTATCTGGTTACAAATGCATGTAATAAACTGGCAAAAATAGCAGTTGGAGTTGCGGGCAGATAACTGACAAGTCATCCATTTTTTGTTTAAAGGGTGGATATGGCCTTTAAGGATTACATAAAATACATGTTTTAGGGTGAATGTTTCATTTGTAGATCAATTAAAGGAGAACTAAATCCATTTTTTTATACTCCAGAATCTGAAAACAACCCCTCTAAAAACACCAATAAGCTATATAATATGACTTCAGTAAATTGTATTAAAATAAATGTAAGCCTGTAAAGAACTGGATGAAGTATCTGTGTGTATGTGCAGTGTCAGACCACACCTCCTGACCTCAGTCACATGCTTCCTTGCTTTATCTGTCCTGTAAAAGGATTGGCTAGAGATTATTAATGGGTGTGACCAACTGTAACAAGTTTGTGCCATAGCTAAGGACTGAGCATGTGCAGAACATAATGGTCGTTGACCAGACTGTGTGACATTAGAATGCTGTGATGTTAAGCAAAAACCATATATTATTTAGGTAAATTTCCCAGCACCCATATCAAAATGAGAGGTAAGACACTGATTACTGGCTTTATATCAAGGTGTTCTGCCTTCTGGTTCAGTGTTGTTCTGTGGCTTTAGTTGTCCTTTAAGCTGTAAAAATATGATAAATTGTAGCATATGATAAAAAAATTTCAAATCACTTCTATTATTTTTTACAGGTTCTAAAATCTAAACAGTAATGAAACAACTGTCTTTATTTTATTTTCAGTGTAATGAAATTGCTAATGTCACTCCGCAGTGTGGAATTACAATTCATAAATCAAAGAATGTTTTTGTTTCCAACCACTATGAAGTCTGGTGGCAAACACATGGAAATTCAATAAAAGTTCTTTTAGTTAAAAATGGTGCTAATTTTGCCCCAACCAATCAGATCTTATTTAACATTTGAAAGCCTAATGTGTACAAATGGCCACTTTGGCCGATAACCAACCCGTGTATGGGCTCTTTATCGCCCGAAATAGGCGCTTGTTCGGAGATCCGCCCGGCAGATCGGGCAGCATTCCCCGAACTAGCGGCCTTTCGGCTGATAAAGTGCCTATATAAGGGCCGATTATCTGCCGGAACGGCCGTTCGTACACATCATGCGTTGCTGTTCGGCTCCTTCCTCGCACATGTGTACAAACCTCAAGATCTGATTGGTTGGGGCAAAATTAGCAACATTTTTAAAGATAATATCTGTCATTGAATCTCCCAAATAGGAAGCTTAATCTGATTTATATTACACTGATAGCTATGTGCTTTGTGTGTGTGTGTAGTGAGTGAGCATAAGTGTGTCACTGAATTCCATTTTTAAAAAAAACTGATATGAATCCTTAAAATGTAAAGCAATACAGATAATGCTACTATTATGTACAAAAAAAATAATAATGAAATTATCACTTTTTGGACTTCCGGCCCCCTCTGCTGGCCAGAGACCAAAACTGCAGTAGAGATCTTTTAGTGTTGTTAAGGTAATACTAAAATATTAATCACCCTGTAAGTTCCAAATGGGGGCTAATTGTATTACAGTAGTAAAATGTATCAACCAATCAGCATTTCATCAATTCATGAAAAATTTTGATTGGCTACAACACATACAGGGAAATGTAATAAAAGTTCTTGCTAATTTTGCCCCAACCAATCAGATGTTATGTACCATTTCAAAGCTAACATATGATTGGTTGGGGCAAAAGTGACAGAATTTTAACAATAATTACTTTTATTACATTTCCCTGATAATTTAATGCTATGCATGCATCAACTTTTTTTGACCAGTGACGCAAACTCAACACAGCAGGTGAGTAAGGTCAAAAGCAATTAAAGGACTGTCACTTTGTGGACACAGATTTGTGCGTGCACTGAAATGTTTAGCATGTTAGCACCCAGATGTAATCAAGAGGTGACCTATAACATCCTCTGAAACTAATTTTATTTTTCTTCATATGTAATATGTTATCGATAATACAGCGTGTTTTACTGAGCATTTACCAACAAAATTACACAAACTGACACATTTATTTCTGTTACTAATATAAAGTGTCTGTTAGGCCGAATTCTGCTCTATACCTTCAAAATAAGCCAAGGCGGATTTCTGTAAGTTCGAAGTTATAGGTTGGAGTGCTAAAAAAGATTGACTTTTCCTGCTTCCTAAAGCCTAAAGGGCTTGTCCACCCCTTGCGGACTGGGGTTTTGGGGGGTTCTATCTTCGTACAAGGGGGGGACATGCCCTTTAAGTGATTTCACCATCAACTTCAGTACTTCTCCTCTCCCTGCGGTGTTAGCCTGCGTTCTAGAAATGAGGGCTGTGGGAGCACTCCTATGGCAACATCATTATAACAAATAGTGACCAAAACATTAGACAAACAACAAAAGATGATTGGTTTATGTAATGTAGCAGAGCTTCTCTGCAGGAAGATAGACCAAGCTTCCATGTGGTAGTAGCACCCCAAACACGTCCCTTTAATTGGAGGTTTTACACCTTGAATACTAAGCATTGGATGAGAGGCCTTTTCCCTCCTTGTTAAAAGCCAGTAGGTGGGGGGGAAGTGATAGCCTTTAATACTAATCCAATGCAAGGCCAGGGAGACAACCTTCCCAAGCAGGGAGTGTCAGCCCAGATAAATGACCCAAGGTAAATTTATAGGACCTTCCATACTGGGGTTACCTTGACGTGGTTGGAAGGATTTTCACTTTTATGCATAACATTGTAACTAAAACCCCCATGTTATTACTGTTTGCACTAGCATAGATATTATGATATATGGGGCCCAGGAATGTGCATCTTTCCTAGCCTGCACATTCCATGGGACAGAGCGAGAGTCCTACTTAATTGTTAGTATAATTCCCTTGTAATAATCGAACATTGAGGGACTTGACACTACGTATGGTTTTCGGGTTCGTTTTAAGTTCTGTTTCTAAACTGAAGAACTTTCAGAACTTTTCCAAACTTTTTGGGAACGTATATTTGGTGGGTTTATATATTCAGTATCAAACAACAAATATTCTATATTGAACATATAATAATAATATTCTATAACAAATATTGTATATATACAATATATATATTCCAATATTTGGTACCGAACACAGAAAACAATCTGAACTAAGGCTTCCATTGACTTTTATTGGGTTCCAATTTTTGAAAAATAACTCACTGGTTGGAGTATCTCTTGTTGACACTAATAAATTACAGTGTGCTATCAATCAGCAGCCAGTTTAGCAGCTAAAAAGAGGTAGGAAACATTAACATTTTCAACATCACAACTCCTGACTGCTTGCACTAAGAGAATTGATACAGGACTCATTTTGAAGGTAAGACCACAAATGTTTATTTTATTCTAAAATTTTTGGAGACCAGCTACAACCATTTACTGGTAAGAAGAAGTCTTCACGGAAGATTTGTGTGGAAACAAGGCCAAGCGAATCAACTATGCACAAACTCGTTTTACTCGTTTACTTGTTTTAAAGCAACTAAAAAAATGCATTGAGGCAATACAGTTATCCTTTAAATGTTTGGCTGAAACATTGGGCAGTTTGTTTTCCAAAGGGTTGGAGAACTGAACGCAAGCGGTAATAAGTGCCTGCAGGCAACAGTGAAATATGGTGGAGGTTCCTTGCAAGTTTGGAGCTGCATTTTCACAAATGGAGTTGGGGATTTATAGTATTATACAAATAAATATACATAGAAATGCATATACATTATCATATCATTATCATATACATATATCTTATCACCGTAAAGCAGGTTTCCTGGAAGAGATGGTATGGCACACACACCAAATAAATGATGGTATGGTGCACCAAATATTCGTTTGATTTACATTTTTCTCCAGTTCATTCACTTTGCATTGTTAATACATAAATATAAACAATTGACACTTCTATCTGTGACACATTCTTAGATTACAGTATTTGCACAAACACCTAAATCTTTGTACCTATACAGATGCGCTTAAGCATTTCAAGGGAGAATGGGCTGTATTTTATAAACGTGCAGTATTGGAAAGGTCTGTTACCTTAGGTTATGTAATCTTTATGGATGCTGGCGTGAATTTCAGGTTCATTGGATAGTCTAAAATAAAAGCTGGACGAGTTTTTAAAAATAAAGAATGTATGGTATTGATACATAAAGTAGAAATATAGAGTTGATGCAGGGATATTTCCGATTGCTACTTGGAGTCAGGAGAAAAAAATTTCCCCTCCATATTATTTGTTATTTTTGCCTCCCTCTGGATCAACAGGCAGAAAATGTGGGTATTGTATTGCTGAGTAGGTTGGACTAGATGGACGTATGTCTTTATTTTAAGGACATG
Source organism: Hymenochirus boettgeri (assembly GCA_019447015.1). Classification (NCBI taxonomy): domain Eukaryota; kingdom Metazoa; phylum Chordata; class Amphibia; order Anura; family Pipidae; genus Hymenochirus; species Hymenochirus boettgeri. The sequence continues at coordinate 237,614,667 of CM033471.1, read as the reverse complement.
TCCACCCCCAAAACTAAAATTTAACCTCTTACTGGTCCCACTGTGTAATTTAAAAAAAATCCTTACCTTGCATCTCTGCTCCTTATGGTTCTACAGCTGTGCCTTTTCAAAGTCCAGGAAAGTAAAGAGTAGAAACTGTCAGTGAGTCATCTGGTCCTTGCTGCTTCCCTAACCTCAACAATGACTGTGACATGACATAATCCCTCCCTCCCACCATCCAGATCCATTGTTTATAGCCATGGCATCTCGCATGAAACCCTTTAGTCATAAGGTAGGTACCCCCTGCCCACCCCCAACCGCAGAAATATCTCTTCAAAAAAACATTTATATCAATACTTACAGAACCTTCTCTCCATTGACAGCAGCCGTGTCTGTGATTGGCTGCCTCTCAGCCAATCACAGACATGGCGGCTGGACCGGCCCCTGCTTGCAACTTCCACAAGCAGAGTGCCACATCAGAGACGTCGCAGGAGAGAAGGGGCTGTAAGTAGCGATCTAAACTTTTAAATAAACTTCTAAATATCACGGCAGTTGGGGATGGGCAGGGGGCACCTAGCTTATGACTAAACATCATTTTCAGGGTGGACCTGCCCTTTAACATGGATTTATGAGGAATAGATTTTGTCAAACAAACTTGCTTGGCTTTTATGAGGAGGTGAGTAGGAAATTGAATTCAGGCATAGCAGTAGATGTAGTATACTTGGATTTTGCTAAGACTTTTGATACAGTCTCCTATAGGCGACTAATGTATAAGCTAAGGTCTGTTAGGCTTGAGCGTCATAAATATGCTTAAATATGAACACAGTATAAATATGAACACTAGAGAAAGGGTGCTTGTGTGGATACGATCACTGTGTATTAATACATTAATGAGCCATACAATAAACTATCTGGGGCATTGTTCACCAAAGGAACTTGTCAGAGGACACAAGGACATCCCTTAAGACTGGAAGAGAACATGTTTAGTCTTTAAGTTCGGGAAAGGGTTTTTCACCGTAAGAACGGTAAAACTATGGAACTGTGTTCCATTGGACGTGGTGATGGCAGGTTTATTGGATACTTCAACAAAGAAAAAAGCTGGATGAGTTTTTAAAAATAAAGATTTGTTTTTTAACTTCTTATTCTTTCTGGTATGAACTCTCTGCCTTTCTGAAGGTTTAGAAGGGAGGAGATTTAGAACAGATAAAAAGCTGCAGCCTCTGTTACTAGGTTTTCCTGTGTAGTTGGTATAGGGGAGAGCATTTTGCTTAGTTGGGTACCATTTGCCTGCAGTTTTCAAATTAGACACAAGATGTCACTATTTCCCTTAATAGGAAAATATTACAGGGTTATATTTACATTGTGACTCAGCACATTACATTGAAAAATTGGGAAATGGCAAGGAGTATTCTTCTTTTAATTATTTAAATGGGCAAGTTCAACCCCCTAATTAAAATTTGTACAAAGCTTAATTACCCCCTCAACTGCCACACTGCAATACTTACATTTGTCCCTGATCCACTGTTAAGATCTTCTTCCCAGCTTTCTTATCTGTGCCTATGAGCTCTTATACAAGCTTGCACCTGTGTAAAGGAGGTGGCACGGGGAATAGCACGGTCAAACAGAATCAGTATAACAGCTCCCACCTATATATAAAAAGGGGGATGTACACGACTACAGAACACAAGGCACACAACGCTTTATGGCACATACTTTAAATAAATATTTTGTGCCTCACTCTGTCTGGGTAGTGTTAGGCTACTTTCACACGGACGGTGAACTGGAGCGGTTCCAGATGTGTGCCCCTAGAGGAATGCTACATTATTATTACTTTATTACTATTATTGATTTATATTGCACCAACATATTCCATGTCGCTTTACAATTACATAGTCATACATTACATACAGGTTAATACATGTTATACAAAGTCATACATATTACATACACAGGTAATACAAAATATAAGTAAACGGTGTGGAGTTTCTTACAGCAATACTGTGCTACATGTACCATTTCTCTATCTGCGACCATCAGGGAACCGCTCAGGAAACCTTCAGTGAACGGTACTCACCATTCATCTGTATGTAGCCTTAATTGATGTTATTAATGTTTGGTGGATCCACCTTAAACTTGGTGCCGGGGATGAACTATTGGTTTTGTATTCACAATTTGATTGGATGGAACTGCAGAAGTTTCAATTTAAAAGTTTCGTGGTTTCCACCTTTGTGTTGGAGAGACTGCCAACAACAAGGTTCTTTTCTCCATGTCTGGTGGCAATGCCCTAAAATAAAAAAGATGTGGTATAAGGTTGAATACTTCCATAAACAATCTGCTTAAAACCAGGATATCTATAAACCCATCCTTAGTTTTCCTAAATATCGGTCTCCATACCTATACTAGAAACCAAATGTGCATCTTGTATCATTATGAAACTTCTTATAGTAAAATACTGGTTAACGAAAAAATCCCAACAATAAAAGAATTACAGAATCATCTAACAAATAAAATGCTGCATGAAAAAACATTTGCCTGCTCACACAGAACGTTTGCTAAATTCTATAGAAATGGGGAAGACTGGTATGTAGACTCAATATCAATGTAAATACAGACTAACAAACTCATATTAAATAACAATATCAATGGAAACTGTTTCCATGGACTAATGGCTATCCACCCAGACCATAATACCATATATACATCGGGTGTGGAGGGGCTGATTGTGAAAGATGATATCTAATTTGATAAATTAGAAATTGATTATCTAAATGTGTCTACTTCTCCTAATAATTTATATTCAAATATCATATACTGTTCTATTATTTTATTATTACTCTTGGAAAATCTATGCTACGAAAGTTGTAATATTAATATATACCAGTATGCAAAATCAATAAAAAAAAATTTTTTTTTAAACGTTTGAAACTGGATTCCAAAAATTCCTCACCAAAACAGCACAATGTTCCGCAAACCACCGAATGACCCCTGGCAGTTTCGTGCATCTCTACATGGGGATACCAAGAATGTGCGGTCAATGAAGGGGTTAATGAAAAGACAATTAAAATAATGAACAGCCATTCCATCCAGATCCCCAGGGCTATAAGGGTTAACCATTGGCTCATGGTAAATTACTTTTAAATGTGCTCTGGCTGTGCAGGGGTTAACAAAGTAAGGAAACCATTGTGCTTCTAATTGATAGAGCAGGCTGGGAAATGCAGCGCGCTTATTGCTAGTTTCATTGATTCCACTTGGTGCCAGAGTGCAGGAATCCAGCTGACGAAATGCTGCAAACGATCATCTTCTGCAACCTCAGCATTGGAAATCTATCTTTACACTCACAAAGAATTAACCTTTTTATTACAAGGTCAACTAAAGGGGAAAAAGTCCATATCGCCGCGGATTCATGATGAATTTGTGTCTAGAACAAATGGGGGCCCTACGCTGGGTATCCTCAAACTATGGCCCTCCAGATGTTGGAAAAACCCCCAGCATTTCTTAACTACAGAAGGAATGCTGAGAGTTGTAGTTTTCCAACATCTGGAGGGTCATAGATTAAGGGCTCGTTCACACTACATCTGTTTTTTAAACGCAGGTGAGAAAATACGCACATACAGTAAAACGCCATAGGAATTCACAATAGTTCCTGTAATTTCCGGTCCACAGGGTATAGGAGACATTTTATCTTCCAGCCAGCTAGGAGAGAGAAGTCAACCAGCCAGCAAGAGAGCCAGTCTGGCTACCAGACAGACAGTTTGCTAGCAATCAAACCAAATTTTGCTACAATGGCAGAAACATTTTTATCAACTGAAGAATTACCGTATATAATCGAATATAAGTCGATCTGAGTATAAGTCCAGGTAGCTATCTATTTTTACCTGAAAATGAGTAAAAACTGATTGACTCAAGTATAAGTCGAGGGTAGAAATTATGACCACTACTGCCTTCTGATTCTGTATTGTTTTGAGGCTTTAGTTTCCCTTTAAATGGACAATAGAATTACCATACACTGTCCCATACAGTAATAGCCAAATCCAGTATGGCTATTACTGTAGGGCTACTGTATGGGAATTCTGCTGTCCATTTAAAGGGCCACTAAAGCCTCAAAACAATACAGAATCAGAAGGCAATCTTTTTAAAAATAGATACCATTCTCCTGATTCTGTATTGTTTTGAGGAATCAGTTGTCCTTTAAATGGAGAGTAACCCCACACAGTAACCCCCAATTTCTTGCCACGCCAGATGTTTGGAAACTACAACTCCCAGAATGCTTTAGATGCTGGCAGTTGTAGTTTGCAATCATCTGCAGTGGCCAGCACTGCACCCCCCCCCCCCCCCCGAGCCCCCCAGTTCAGTTCCTGTGTAATCCAAAAGAGAAGAATGTGAGGGAGACTCTTGATACTAATCCAGTAATCTAGCTGCCATTGTCAATCTCCAGCTCCACAATCACTGTTCTGGTGCCTGGCGCCCATTGCTATTTTTAAAGCCTAGAAACCTTGACTTTTACTTAAGTATATACGGTAATTAATGAATTACAGGGTCATCCTCAACTGTATGATAAAGGGCACAAACTTTATGAAGATGTGAAGGCAAAGCCAAATAATTTAATTTGGCTAGAAATTGCAAAAGAGCTGTGTGCCACAAAATAGGCAGATTTGTCTGACAGGCAATGCAGGGTGAAAGGAGACTTAAAGGGCTATTCAGTAAAAGTTCTTATCGTTAAAAATGGTGCTAATTTTGCCCCAACCAATCAGATGTTATCTTTCAAATGTTAAATAAGATCTGATTGGTTGGGGCAAAATTAGCACCATTTTAAACGATAACTTATATTGAATCTCCCTGTAATTATTTTAGTAGAATACATTTATTTTGGTTGAATTTAAAGGAGTGACGTGTTTTTTTGGACACCAAACTGGGACAGGAGTAGGGGATGAGGACTGGCAATGTTCAGTAGTATCCATATGCTGCAGGGGAAGACTGGCAATGTGCAGTAGTATCCATGTGCTGCAGGGGAGGACTGGCAATGTGCAGTAGTATCCATGTGCTGCAGGGGAGGACTGGCAATGTGCAGTAGTATCCATGTGCTGCAGGGGAGGACTGGCAGTGTGCAGTAGTATCCATGTGCTGCAGGGGAGGACTGGCAATGTGCAGTAGTATCCATGTGCTGCAGGGGAGGACTGGCAATGTGCAGTAGTATCCATGTGCTACAGGGGAGGACTGAAAATGTGCAGTAGTATCCATATAATGCAGGGGAGGACTGGCAATGTGCAGTAGTATCCATATGCTGCAGGGGAGGACTGGCAATGTGCAGTAGTATCCATGTGCTGCAGGGGAGGACTGGCAATGTGCAGTAGTATCCATGTGTTGCAGGGGAGGACTGGCAATGTGCAGTAGTATCCATGTGCTGCAGGGGAGGACTGGCAATGTGCAGTAGTATCCATGTGCTGCAGGGAGGACTGGCAATGTGCAGTAGTAATCCATGTGCTGGGGGGAGGACTGGCAATGGGCAGTAGTATCCAGTGCTGGGCGGGGGTGGGGAGGACTGGCAATGTGCAGTAGTATCCATGTGCTGCGGGGGAGGACTGCAAGTGTGCAGTAGTATCCATGTGCTGCAGGGGAGGACTGGCAATGTGCAGTAGTATCCATGTGCTGCGGGAGGACTGCAATGTGCAGTAGTATCCATGTGCTGCAGGGGAGGACTGGCAATGTGCAGTAGTATCCATGTGCTGCGGGGGAGGACTGGCAATGTGCAGTAGTATCCATGTGCTGCGGGGGAGGACTGGCAATGTGCAGTAGTATCCATGTGCTGCAGGGGAGGACTGGCAGTGTGCAGTAGTATCCATGTGTTCCGGGGAGGACTGGCATGTGCATAGTATCCATGTGCTACTGGGGAGGACTGGCAATGTGCAGTAGTTTCCATGTGCTGCAGGGGTGGACTGGCTGTGCAGTAGTATCCATGTTGCTGCGGGGAGGACTGGCAATGTGCGTAGTATCCAGTGCTGCAGGGGAGGACTGGCATGTGCAGTAGTATCCATGTGCTGCGGGGAGGACTGGCATGTGCATAGTATCCATGTGCTGCAGGGAGGACTGGCAATGTGCAGTAGTATCCATGTGCTGCGGGGAGGACTGCAGTTGCAGTAGTATCCATGTGCTGCAGGGAGGACTGCAATGTCAGTAGTATCCATGTGCTGCAGGGGAGGACTGGCAATGTGCAGTAGTATCCATGTGCTGCAGGGAGAGACTGGCAATGTGCATAGTATCCATGTGCTGCAGGGGAGGACTGGCATGTTGCAGTATTATCCATGTGCTGCAGGGAGGACTGGCAATGTGCATAGTATCCATGTGCTGCAGGGGAGGACTGGCAATGGCAGTAGTATCATGTGCTGCAGGGGAGATGGCAATGTGCAAGTATCCATGTGCTGCGGGGAGGACGGCAATGTCAGTAGTATCCATGTGCTGCAGGGAGGACTGGCAATGTGCATAGTATCCATGTGCTGCGGGGGGAGGACTGGCAATGTGCAGTAGTATCCATGTGCTGCGGGGAGGACTGGCAATGTTGCAGTAGTATCCTGTGCTGCAGGGGAGGACTGGCAATGTGCAGTAGTATCCATGTGTTGCAGGGGAGCTGGCATGTGCAGTAGTATCCATGTGCTGCAGGGGAGGACTGGCAATGTGCAGTAGTATCCATGTGCTGCAGGGGAGGACTGGCAATGTGCAGTAGTATCCATGTGCTACAGGGGAGGACTGAAAATGTGCAGTAGTATCCATATATGGCAGGGGAGGACTGGCAATGTGCAGTAGTATCCATATGCTGCAGGGAGGACTGGCAATGTGCAGTAGTATCCATGTGCTGCAGGGGAGGACTGGCAATGTGCAGTAGTATCCATGTGCTGCAGGGGAGGACTGGCAATGTGCAGTATTATCCATGTTTTGCAGGGGAGGACTGGCATGTGCAGTAGTTTTCCATGTGCTGCAGGGGAGGACTGGCAAGTGTCAGTAGTATCCTGTGCTGCAGGGGAGGACTGGCAATGTGCAGTAGTATCCATGTGCTGCGGGGGAGGACTGGCAATGTGCAGTAGTATCCATGTGCTGCGGGGGAGGACTGGCAATGTGCAGTAGTATCCATGTGCTGCGGGGAGGACTAGCAGTGTGCAGTATTATCCATGTGCTGCAGGGGAGGACTGGCAATGTGCAGTAGTATCCATGTGCTGCTGGGGAGGACTGGCATGTGCAGTAGTATCCATGTGCTGCAGGGGAGGACTGGCAATGTGCAGTAGTATCCATGTGCTGCGGGGGAGGACTGGCAATGTGCATAGTATCCATGTGCTGCAGGGGAGGACTGGCAATGTGCAGTAGTATCCATGTGCTGCAGGGGAGGACTGGCAGTGTGCAGTAGTATCCATTGTTGCAGGAGGACTGCAATGTGCAGTAGTATCCATGTGCTACTGGGGAGGACTGGCAATGTGCAGTAGTTTCCATGTGCTGCAGGGGTGGGACTGGCAGTGTGCAGTAGTATCCATGTGCTGCAGGGGAGGACTGGCAATGTGCATAGTATCCTTGTGCTGCAGGGAGGACTGGCAATTGCAGTAGTATCCATGTGCTGCGGGGGAGGACTGGCAATGTGCAGTATTACCATGTGCTGCGGGGAGGACTGGCATGTGCAGTAGTATCCATGTCTGCGGGGGAGGACTGGCAATGTGCAGTAGTATCCATGTGCTGCAGGGGAGGACTGGCAATGTGCAGTAGTATCCATGTGCTCAGGGGAGGACTGGCAATGTGCAGTAGTATCCATGTGCTGCAGGGGAGGACTGGCAATGTGCATAGTATCCATGTGCTGAGGGAGGACTGGCAATGTGCAGTAGTATCCATGTGCTGCAGGGGAGGACTGGCAATGTGCAATAGTATCCGTGGCTGCAGGGGAGGACTGGCAATGTGCAGTAGTATCCATTGCTGCAGGGGAGGAATGGCAATGTGCAGTAGTATCCATGTGCTGCTGGGGAGGACTGGCAATGTGCAGTAGTATCCATGTGCTGCAGGGAGGACTGGCAATGTCAGTAGTATCCATGTGCTGCAGGGGAGGACTGGCAATGTGCAGTAGTATCCATGTCTGCAGGGAGGACTGGCATATTGCAGTATTACCCATGTGCTGCAGGGGAGGACTGGCAATGTGCAGTAGTATCCATGTTTGCAGGGAGGACTGGCAATGTGCAGTAGTATCCATGTGCTGCAGGGGAGGACTGGCAATGTGCAGTAGTATCCATGTGTCGCAGGGGAGGACTGGCAATGTGCGTAGTATCCATTGTCTGCAGGGGGGACTGCAATGTGCAGTAGTATCCATGTGCTGCGGGGAGGACTGGCAATGTGCAGTAGTATCCATGTGCTGCAGGGGAGGACTGGCAATGTGCAGTAGTATCCATGTGCTGTGATCTCCATCTTTGGTAAACATTTGGTAAAATGCATTTTTGTAATTGGAAATCACACTGGGACAGAGATACATGTAATGCGTTGCACAGAAACAAAACACAATATTTGTGGGTTAAAAAAAATATATATTTCCCAACAATAAACAGTAATAAAAAAAACAGATTTTCTGTACATATTAAATACAGTTTTCCTGGCATTACACTGCCCCAGCAGGGTTAACAAAATACTGTGATAGTTTGTCTCTCAGACTTAAGGCACTTAATATGCCCCTTGGCACTGGAGCACACATGCTCCTGGGGATAGTACAGTCTGTGTTCTCCACACGTGTGGCCCCCTCCTTCTCATGCACATAGTTATGCAGCAGAAATGTAGCTTTAATTACCGTTACAGCATGCTCCAGCTAGGATTGCCTGATGAAAAATTTGCCACTTATTGGCCAGAATTCCAAAGGTTCATTCCACCACTCTCCTTACCCTGCTTAAAGGGCAAGTCTAGCCCCATAATGAATACATACATACAGGATAATCACCCCCCAAACCCCTAAACAGTTAGTTTGAAATCTCTAAATATATAATTCTAACCTGAAATCCTGCACAATGTCCTGTTTCCCGTTTCTGCTTCCTGGTTCTTCCAGTTAGTAACTGTCAGTTATGGATTTGACAGTTGACATCACAGCCAATGGCTGAATGTTAATCCCCTGTCTGCCTCTTCTGAGCATGCCCAGGCTCAGTACAGGCTCAGTACAGGTTTCTAAATTGCTCAGTTTCCATGAGGCATCCAGAAGCATAGCAGGTATACAGTAATGAATTCATAGGACAAACTATGATATATCAACATATTTTAAAGAGGCCATTCTTAAGATATTCTTATGAGGGTGGAGTTGTCCTTTAAACGGTAATTAAAGATCCTCTTAAAATGAGACAGCACCCTCTGAGAGAGCATTCTCATGACATGTTCAAATAATGCAAATGCCTTATCACCAACATACATAAGGATATGAAGGACCTTCTGTGTTTGGCCAGGGGTTGGGTGGGCAGGGGGGGGACTCAAGCATGCCCATGCTCAGTTGCTGACCAAAGTGGCTCTTGCGGAAGATCCTGGCATCGTTGGTGCTACCATAGGATGCAACGTCCACATAAGTGAATTTATATTCTGTTTATAGTCCTGTGTAAGACCAAATCTATTTCTGATAAGCCAATCACAATTGGATTTGGTCCTTCAGCAAACTTAAATAAAGAGGTGCAAACCTCTGCGGAGCTCAGAAGTCATCACAGCGATGGCAGAAGAAAGAAGACGCCGGCAGCACCGCTGACGTTGATGTCGCCAGCCCCGGCGGTGTCACTGGCAGCCACAGTGACATCACCCGGTGTTGGCGACATCAGCCAGAAGTTGGGGTCGCCGGCTGAGAAAAAAGAAGACTTCGGATCAAGGCAACAGCAACACCAGTGATGTTGATGTCGCCAGCGCTGGCGGTGTTACTGGCGGCGCTGATGTTTACGGTGGGGAAGATAGAAAACGCCCCCAAGGGCTCTTCTAAGTGCCAGGGGGGTCCTGATTTTTTAGAAAAATATAGATTTTCTGTACATATTAAATACAGTTTTCTTGCCATTACACTGCCCCAGCAGGGTTAACAAAATACTGTGAGAGTTTGTCTCTTAGACTTAAGGCACTTAATATGCCCATTGGCACTGGACCACACATGCCTTAAGCCCCAAAGGGCCCTTCCAAGGGCCACAAGGGCATTTCTAAGTGCCAGGGAGGGGGGTCCTGGTTTGAGCTTTGGGACCCCTTAAACCCCAAAAGGCACTTGTCAGGGCCACAAGGGCACTTATAAGTGCTGGTGAGGGGGGGTCCCCTTTGGGGCTTAATGATCCTTCTAAGGACCCAGGAGGGGTCCCAGGTTGAGCTGCAGGACCCCTGAACATCCGTCAACAGGACTTTTGGCCGTTCTGAAATCTTTGGCCATTCAAGGATTACCAAAAAGTTCGAAAGCGGATTTTTTAAATATCTGCGTGATACACGATTCGCAGACCCCCGATATCTGCCGTGGATCCGGCCGTCCCTAATCTAAATATCAAAACAGTGTTGTGAAATGTAAATAAGACAAATTAGGAAGTTGGGAGTTTATCTTCCCTCTTATTGGATCAGACAATAATAGGAAATGTAACCTGTCCCTGTAACATGGTGAACAAACCAATCAGATTCCAGTGGTACATGGCTTGGACATCATGCACTTGCTGAACAGTCTCACACTGTTAAGTAGGGTTAAAGAGTAGGGTTAGGGTAGAAAGGTTGGACTAGATGCACATATGTCTTTATTCAACCTCAGTTACTATGTTACTATGCAGAATGTCCTATAAACCCTCCAATAGATCAGCTGATCCTTAATTATTATTATTATTATAGATTTATATAGCACCAACATCTTCCGTGGCGCTTCTCTGGCAATAACATTACCCACACTGACATAGAATCTGACATCCTCGGACCGCCGTCCACTCTACCAACAGAACTAGTTAATAGACAATTCATCATTGTCCCCTGTGATAACATACGTGTGCATTATAAACTAATATACATTGATTGTGAGAACACTTACTTGCCTTAAGTTCTGTTTGTGAATAAATTCTACTGTAGTTCATTTACACAACCCACTTCATTATTTCTAACCATTGCAAACCCTGTACTGCTAAATAGAAATGTTTGGGTTACTTGTTTTAATATTTCCTGGGTTTCTCTCTCTCCATTTCATTGGGTCATCTTATTGTGACAGATGAAGGTTATTACTGACAATGATGTATGTGTTCCAGGCAGTAGAGATTTAACTGTTTATATCCCGTGATGTGGCTGAATTCTCCGTTAGGACTTCCCTTTGCGTTACATTTAGTTAACCACCAAAATATTATTAAGATCTCTGAACAGAAAAAGTGCTAAAGCATGTATGTTAACAAAGAGCTAATGGCTAATTCTAATTCCGATATCGATCTATTACCGCTGGGGTCCTTATTTTACATGCACAATAATGCAGAAATTGTAAATTTCCAATCGTTACCACTAATTTCAGATTGGCGCATTATTTTAATTCTCAAATTAATTTCTAGCCTTTTATAGCACACGTGAGAGAGAGAGAAACTGGAATATATATTGGGAGAGAGTATCTGTGGTATTCAGTTACGGTAGATCAACTGGACTTGAAGTTTAGTTCTTGAAGATGTTTCGCTAGTCATCCGACTGGCTTTCTCAATTCAGATTGACTTGTAGAAGAATCTGTGGCAATTATGTACCCTGGAAAGTCCCAATTAGCATATCACAGCCAAGTGTTAGGGACCATCTGAATGCAAGGCGTGATTGCATTGTGGCTAAGAGGTGTTATAGAAACAAGTACATTGTGAGAAAGATACATTGAAAATATAATTAATTAATAGCTGAGATTAGCTTGGAAATACAGCGATGGATAGTGCACAAAGCCATACTGCAAGATGGGGAGGGGCAGCCTAACATTACTCTGTATGTGCCACAAAACATGTGCTAAAAAAAACAAAAAAACGCCCTTTGTCTGGGTCAATACAGAGCAGTAGCATCAGCACCACCAGGCGCAGTTTCTTCAGGAATGGGTCACTACTGAGCCCCCCACAATAATGATTTATTTTTGAAACTTTACTGAAATAGCGGCATGACTCTCCACCCAGGTGGAACCCAAATAAAGTAATAATGTCATTCATTACTACACCGTTTAATCAGGGCCGGATTTCCCACTAGGCCACCTAGGCCATGGCCTAGGGCGGCACAGCCACCAGGGGCGGCAAAAAAAAGAAAGTAAGAAAGAAAAGGGTAAAGCAGCATTGCATCCCCATTTTAAATTTACACAATGCACGTTAGTTGGCACACAGCAGAGCTTTACCAGTTTCTGTTAAATCATAAATGGGCAGCGATTGCCGATTTGCCAAGGGGGCAGGTCCCTCTCCCACTTACAAAGCTCTGTTTTAGCCAATAAATGACCGCGTACAGGTGTACAGGCAGTACAAGTTAGCTGGCCTAGGGGAGAAAAAAGTATAAATCCGGCCCTGCGTTTAATTCATTATAATCCATCATTAACAGCTGGGATCTGTGCCAGACCCTAGTAATGAACCTGGGAGATGTCAGCAAGGAAATAGGAAAATAGATGTAAGGTGTGGATAATGCTGGGAACAAGGACAGTGTTAGGTTAAATGTTGTCTATTATAGTGCCTTCCACCCTGACCCCAATAAGATACTAAACCACTAACAGGGCCACCACAGGTTGTGCACCTAAAGGCCTGCCAAGGAAATTGGAGGAGGGAGGAAAGGCACTGTATATGCAGGACTCAAAAAAAAAATTAATGGTTACTAGTTCTTTAAGGCATTTTCAGGGGCAAAAGCGAACCCAGCACACCCCCACTGCAGTTTTTGCGCCAGGCCCCTGACACACACACACCCTCCTCTGTCAGATATCTTAACTGGAAACTTGATTCCCTGCTTTTAAACAGCTGTCGTCTGTTTAAAACAACGTTACTGGACTGGCAGAACTGAAAACAGCTGATCACCTTTACTTTGCCTATGCCCAATCAGCTGTTAAAAAGCAGGGGATTGAGGTACCAGTCAGGAGATTGGTGGGCCCTCTCAGCTCCCAGGCATAGTGCAAAGGATATCTGCCCCTCCCCCTAGCTCACTGAGCTCAGACTTGTTCAGTGTGATCCACCTAGGAAGGGAGGAAGGAGTTCTCCAATCAGCTACTGTGTTGGGGAGGAGACAGAGTACTGTTATTGTAAGTAACAGGTAAATCTTTAGTTGTGAATTATTTAGAACTAGCAGAAAACCCAAATACCCAGTGTTACCCAGTTTTTTTCAATCAAAACCTTGTCAAGCTCAGTCCTTTCTCAGCAAAGCGATGACTTGATTCACCAACAGGTGGCAGCACACAGGTTAATCTCATCCCTAATTAACTTAGACTGTCACTTGATTCACCAACAGGTGGTAGCAGACAGGTAAGATCTCATCCCCAAATAACTGAAGCGATCACCTGATTTACCAACAGGTGGCAGCAGAAAAGTCAGATCTCCCCCCCCCAATAACTTGTACATCAATGAAAAGGGATGGAACATACATATATACACTTGACTTCTATATAGATGACAAGTGATACAATACTTTAAACAGTAGTATCAGAGCTCTAAGTTGTCCAAACAAGTTTGGGCCTTCCATTGTTCCTTTAAAATGAACCCTAAATCACATCTCTTGGTAAAATTTGGGAGAAGTTATTGCTGGAAAGGTTCAGCAATATAACTTCCTGACACATTTGCTGTTTTAGCAGCTTGTAGCATGTGACCAGCTTGTAGTCATGTGATCATCCTCTGTCTGCATTAATGGACAATATTAGTGTCCACCACCACCACCCCTCCATTTAAAAGTGCCCATGGTGCCGCCAGGTCCTCACCTATGGGTTTCACTTGTAAGCACTAACTAACACGCTTCTTGAACACAAGATAACCAAAAAGAACATATCTAAATAAGTAAAATATACGGAGTGTTAAATACCTATTGTATAGTTCGAATTTCCATATATAATAGTGTCTGATAGTGTGTATGTTCTGTAAATCATTTGCTCTTAGGTTATTCTGCCCAGTGATCCCTAATTAACTACATATTGATTTTATTATTGTCACGCTGCTTCCTGTGCCAAAGCAAAGTGAAATATCATGTGTAGACACCAATAACTTAAAGCCTTTGCTGTCCTGATTATGATGAAAGATGATAAAATTCTGAGCAAATTGCAAACAGTACAGTGCGTTGAGCACTCAGGGAATGCATACGCAAGCGCATTTCTTGTGCATGTTGGCGTGCGCTGTGAATGCGCTATCTTTCACAATCGGAGCGCAGCATGCGATTGCGCAAAAACTGCAGATTGCAGCTCACAGCAGCGCTTCTAGTGTGGCAACAACATATGGGCCACGCTAGTGTATGCTTTATACCCTGCGATCCGATTGCCAGGTGTGGCCTAGCCCTGAAGGACTTTATGGTTCTTTCAAGCACATTTCACCCTGATCTTTATAGCCAGTGTGAATCCTGCACTTACAGTTCCTACATCATAGAATCCAGTATTCTATATCTTGTACTAGACAAGTTTTAACAGGATCAAACTGTGTGTACGTTGGATATGTCTATATGTGGTTAAGCTGTATTGGATTTTACAAGGGCATTTTGTAGGGCAAATGCTAGCATGGGCATGTTAAGTGCATGAAACCTTTTGTTTTTACAGACCATGTTGTGTGTTAAAGCTCTGAACTCTTACTGAATGTATGGTTCATCCTGTTTTTATTATTGGGCTTGCTAAAATGTAATATAATGTCAGAAGGGCCAAATTACCAACCCATATTTTGCCTAGCCTGAAATGAAGCCCCAGTTGCCAGTACAGTGTCTTTATTGCTATGCCATAGATTTGAGGAGTTTGTTAATACCCATTATACCCATATAAGATTTTATCTTAAATATACACAAATACAAACTGGTTTTACTGTAATGCTATAGTTTCCAACATGTGTACCTGCCGCCTTTTTACTTATTTATTGTCCTATGTTCATGCAAGGACATTCATTTCACATAGGAATGTCACAATACCTGTCACACTACTGCGTTTTTATGTGTTAATTTGCATTTTTTAATGCATTGCTTGCTGCATGGGGAAGATGAAAAAAGTTTTATGTGTGTCAAAGATAAAACTGAATATTTCCATCCATATTCATATGGAATATTTGCATCCATCAGTCTGCCCTGGTAATTATCATGTGATAAGCTATATATTGATATGTTCCTGGATCCTGTTCAGCAGATAGATCTATGTGAGCCAGGCCTGTTCCAGAAAGCCAGTCCTGGGTACGTTGCAGCCAGATCTGCAGTGGTTAATCTTCGTGTAGGTTTCTTCCAGGAATAAGCCGCCAGTTTCTGTCCTATCAGCAGCTCTGCAGGATTAATATTGCATTAACAGTAGGACATGCTGGCTCTGCACTGCAGTCTTCTCAATCCTGACTCAAGAGCTGGCACTTTATATTGCAGTAGGTGCCGTGGGCTCTATAATGCTAACTGTGGCATCTCACTTGTCCTATGTAGAATACAGGATGTCAGGAGGGCAAAACATAAACCACAGACTGCACCACCCAACACCCAATAACCAGGTATTTAATGTAATGCACTATTAGATGTGCCTGTGATCAGCAAGTCATTTGTATTCTGTACACTATTCCTTATTTTGCATAATTGTTTACACATTCCCTACATCTATCATGTCCCAATCTGTCCTTCTGTAATTACTTCTGTGTACGGACACTATGAACTGACTCCTCTCTATTTATTATAGACAAAGACACTGATTACTCTGTTTGCATAATATATAAACCTAACCTCCTCTTTATTCTATAGAATCATTACCCCTTCCACCTTTCCCCTCACATACGACCGGTGCTCACATTCTCTTTCAAAGGGACAATACATACGAAGCTGTCTGATGTACATAGTAACATGACCACATAGAGAGAGAGATGAATCCATAAAGTTTAAACCTTTTACTAGAATGTGAGGCTTACCTACCAATCCAGGACCTCAGGATGCAAAAAACATTCTTCCTGTCTGGAATTAGACCAATCATAGAACAAGTCTATAAGGGCTAGGCCACACTAGGGTGTTGTAATGTGCAAGCCGATCACATGTTAAAAAGCGCATGCTAGTGCTGGCCAATCGGTCTGGTCACACTTGGTGCACTGCAATCTTATTTTCGGAGTGCATGGGATCCCTATTTTTGTGAATTGCATGCACAAGCAGGCAGTAACATGCGGGAAACCTGCTTTTCCCACACTTTACTGTATGTATGTATTTTATTTCTTATATAGCGCTACATATTCCGCAGCCCTTTACAATTATTTTATCAGGCCCTGCCCCGAAGTGCTTAAAACCTATTCACTTTAAGTACACATACAACCTATCAGTCTTTATGATTGTGGGGGAAACGGAGTGCCCGGAGGAAACCCACGCAAGCACAGGGAGAACACACAAACTCCTTGCAAATGTGTCCAAGAGTGGAATCGAACTCAGCACCTCAGCACCAAAAGGCATCAGTGTTAACCACTGAGCCACCGTGCTACCTGTTGTAGTGTGGTCTCAGCCTGACTGTGTGGATTAATACCATCAACGCTAGGGGGTTTCAGACTGTCCAATGTGCAATACATCCTAAATGTTCAGTAAAACTTTTTTTCACAGTTTTAACGCACATACAGGGAGATTCAATAAAAGTTCTTATCGTTTAAAATGGTGCTAATTTTTCTCCAACCAATCAGATGTTAGCTTTCAAATGTTAACTAAGATCTGATTGGTTGGGGCAAAATTAGCACCATTTTAAACGATAAAAACTTTTACTGAATCTCCCTGATAGTGCCAAGGACCCTTACAATGCCTGTCACAGAATAATAAAAAATATGCATTGTAAAACAAGTGGTCTCAGTATCAGTATAAATACAGGATGCCTGCAATTTACTATTTGGATTTTTGTTTTACAGATATTCTCTATACTTTAATAGCTTGTGACGTAAGTGTAGCTGTGATTAACTTCATTACCAATGTGCTAAAAACTTTATTTTACATTTCACCTTTTATTTGGATCACAGCTCCCACGTAGTTTCTGCCACGTTACTGAATCTGATTTAGTTTCTAAAATGTAGAACAGTGTTGAGATTAATCATCCCCATGGGGTTGATTTCATATCATTATAAGACAATTGAATGCTTAAAACCAATTCAACCGAGCTGATTCCATGGTGTTGGAAAGAACAAAGTCAATGTAAAGTTGGGAATGTTTTGGTTTGTGTTGAGGTTGTTTTTAGCTTGATTAATGACAAGGTTATATTACAGCTGTGCTGCTGATGAGAGCTTAGATAATACAGTCACTGGTGGATAGTAGTATGGGTACCCTAATAGTTAATGTAGGGTATTGTGATCCTGCAACATTACATTCATTTACATCTATTTTTAAGACAAGGTGTGGATGTTAGATTGTAGTGACCAATACAGCCACTAGGTGTCATTAAAAAGCAATACTAGGGAGACTTCCTAAATTGAACAAAAGTCTTTTAAAGGAAAAGTAAACATTGCTTAAAAAGTTGTGACATGTTGCCAAATCAAATGTTTTAATTTAGCAGACATATTATACAGATAATTAAGAATAAATTGAGATGTCTGCTGCATACTGTGTTTTATACTTTATCAAAAAAGTGCAAATAAGTATAAAATAATTTTATCAAATACTGTATGTTGTCAGTCTGCAGCAACCATAGCATCTTGTTTAGCCAGACAAGATGCATCTGTGTTTTAAGTGTGTTTTAAAGGAAATAAAGTTGCATCACTAAGACACCATCTGCTATGTATGCTAGAGAGGAAGCATCACATCTAGAGTAGGTAAAGAAATACATTATACTAGTCCTGGACTACTATATAGGAGCAGAGCCAGATCATGTGCTGTTTGACTGATTATTGATATGGCATTCCACACACAACATGGCGTGTTGCCCAAACAAGAAAGAAATAGGAACAGATTTTCATGGGCCGGACGGCATCATTTATTCATCTAAGGGGACTCTAATTTATGGTGTAATACATTTCTAAAAAGTGTTCTCCATTCAAGGGGTATCACCCCTTGGTTTGTTCCTATCTTTACTGATATTGGTTAGCTGTGGCCGATGGAAGCTCATTGGAATGTGTACGGCAACAAACATAAATGTTGGTGCCTAGGCTGTGCAGGAAATGTAAATCTAGGTTGACCAGACTTTAGCAGAGAAAGATTAAGATCATATGGGACCCTAAGCAGGGCCATCATTTAGGGGCCCCTTTTTTGCTACATATATTGTATAGACTGTAATTTTGTTAATGTTCTGTAGCTGGGCCCCCAGAAGTTTCCTGGGCCCTAGGCAGGTGCCTAGAGTTGCCTTGTGGATAATCCTGCTCTGGACTTCGGCCCTCCAGCCGTTTGTGATTGGCAATGTAGCACCTTAGATTGCTGGGAATTTGGGGGGAATTGTATAAAACAATAATCTGGACATCCCGAATATATACAAACAGGTCGATGCACAGACAGCTACTATTGGCTCCCTAGGCCGATAGCCACAGGGATTTTTATAAAGGCAATGGAGTTTAACCGTTGTGGGAATTTAATTCCAGCTATTTTAACATCACTATAACATAACTTGGGGTGGCCAGGTGCTTAAGTATTTAAATAATGTTAACCAATTGTACATCGGTTAGTGTGACTTTAACTCCATTCAGGGTGCATCCGGAGACTTTATGGAGAGGCTTAGGGCAGATGAAAATCTGCACAACAGTCACATCCTGTATGACGTTTGCATTTTATGGTCAAATCCTACAGGCTAATCCATCACCAAGCAAACCCCAAGGGCCAATGGAAGGGCAAGCTCTGGACATGGATTTATAGCAAGGCTCTGGACCAATGGCTGCACTCCCATTATGTTCCACATGTGTAGTTTTGTATGGACTGTGTAAATGTTGGGGAATAAGAGTTGTTTTCTTATTCAGCCATAGTGACAATAGCTGTAGGGATCGAACCTTATCATCCCAATTAACAAGCCTCTCTCCTCTGCATATCTTCCCTTTTCACCATGTTACTAATTATGTGGGGTCTGTCATCCCTTTATTTAGTCCTTATTCTCTCTTTATTGGATTTCTTCTTCTATTTCTCTGCCAGGACGTATCTCTCTCTATATATATATATTATATATTCCCCCTCCCTCGCTCCCTTCCTCTATCAACTTGCTGCAGTGTTGAACACTTGCCAAAGAGATTGCAGGATTCTGCAGTTCGTGTTGGACCCTCCCTGGGATGATCATCCCACACAGTTTATTAGTTTATTCACACACACCCCTGCCCCCCCATCCTATAATATCTCCCATTGATGTTCTTATATGGCAATATCCCAAATGTTCACAGCTGGATTAAATACAAATAATATCTTCCCTCAAGGATCCCTTAAGGTGCCAATACACTACTGAGATATTGGACAGATTAGTTTGTCTATGGACCCATCTGGCCTATTAATTTTGCAAACGCATGCGGGCCATAAAATTGAATGGGCAAGGCGGTTCCCCCAAAAATGCCTTGAATGCCATGGGAATGTCGAAAGGTAAGTTCTGATGTATGGGCATCTTTATGTTTAAGGCTAACTCTGCCCAAACCTTCCTCCCCTAATAATACCCAGGGTCTGGCTCCCCCCCCTCTCAGAGTCCAGGACCCTTCCCAGATTGTCCAATTGGAATTTGTGTTCCCATTGTGCGCCTTACGAATTAGGTCCTCACCTTTGGTACTGTGAAGGTGGTGGTGGGGGACATAGTATAGTTCTTTTTTTTTTTTACATTCATTTTATTTTGAAAAATTGTATACATAACAAATATATTGCATATATTCACAGTAGCAATCTTGAACAATTTATATTTGTTAATATTGTTTTAATAAAAAAGACTTATAAGTATGAACATTTGTCTTTTCTTTTAAGTAGATCTTTGTTTATATAACCATAATAACTTAATTAACATGTTTAACCAAAACTTTTAATGCCTACATCTTATAGTATTTTCTTTACTCCTTGAAGGGACTTGGGGACACTGCTTATTGTTTTCCTGGTTCCGTTTTAAGTTCTGTTTTCTAAACTGAAAGAACTTTCAGACTTTTTTCCAAACTTTTGGGAACGTATATTTGGTGGGTTTATATATTCAGTATCAAACAACAATATTCTATATGACATATAATATAATATTCTAAACAAATATTGTATATATACAATATATATATCCAACTATTTGGTACCGACACAGAAAACATCTGAACTAAGGCTCCATTGACTTTTATTGGGTTCCATTTTTGAAAATAACTCACTGGTTGGAGTTATCTCTTTTTGACACTAATAATTCAGTGTGCTTTCAATCAGCAGCCAGTTTAGCAGCTAAAAGAGGTAGAAACATTACATTTTCAACCATCACAACTCCTGACTGCTTGCACTAAGAGAATTGATACAGGACTCATTTTGAAGGTAAGACCACAAATGTTTTTTTATTCTAAATTTTTGGAGACCAGCTACAACCATTTACTGGTAAGAAGAATTCTTCAACGGAAGATTTGTGTGGAACAAGGCGCGAATCAACTATGCACAAACCGTTTTATACTCGTTTAACTTGTTTTAAAGCACACTAAAAAATGCATTGAGGCAATAAGTTTCCTTTAAATGTTTGGCTGAAACATTGGGCATTTTGTTTTCCCCAAAGGGTTGGAGAACTGAACGCGAGCGGTAATAATGCCTGCAGGCAACTTGAAATATGGTGGAGGTTCCTGCAAGTTTGGAGCTGCATTTTCACAATGGAGTTGGGGATTTTATGTATTATCAACATAAATATACATAGAAATGCATATACATTATCATATCATTATCATATAATATCTTATCACCGTAAAGCAGGTTTCCTGGAAGAGATGGTAGGCACACACAACCAAAATAAATATGGTATGGTGCACCAAATATTCGTTGATTTACATTTTTCTTCGTTCATTCACTTTGCATTGTTAATACATAAAATACAATTGACACTTCTATCTGTGACACATTCTTAGATTACAGTTTGCACAAACACCTAAATCTTTGTACCTATACAGATGCGCTTAAGCATTTCAAGGGAGAATGGGCTGTATTTTAAAAACGTGCAGTATTGGAAGTCTGTTACCTTAGGTTATGTAATCTTTATTGGGATGCTGCGTGAATTTCAGGTTCATTGGATAGTCTCTAAAAGCTGACGAGTTTTTAAAATAAAGAATGTATTGGATTGATACATAAAGTAAAATATAGAGTTGATGCAGGGATTTTCCGATTGCTACTTGGAGTCAGGAGAAAAAAATTTCCCCTCCATATTATTTGTTATTTTTGCCTCCCTCTGGATCAACAGGCAGAAAATGTGGGTATTGTATTGCTGGTAGGTTGGACTAGATGGACGTATGTCTTTATTTTAAGGACATGTCCACCCACAAAACAAATTTAACCTCTTACTGGTCCCACTGTGAATTTAAAAAAATCCTTACCTTGCATCTCTGCTCCTTATGGTTCTACAGCTGTGCCTTTTCAAAGTCCAGGAAAGTAAAGAGTAGAACTGTCAGTGAGTCATCTGTCCTTGCTGCTTCCCTAACCTCAACAATGACTGTGACATGACATAATCCCCTCCCCCCACCATCAGATCCATTGTTTATAGCCATGGCATCTCGCATGAAACCCTTTAGTCATAAGGTAGGTACCCCCTGCCCCCCCCAACCGCAGAATACTCTTCAAAAAACATTTATATCATACTTACAGAACCTTCTCTCCATTGACAGCAGCCGTGTCTGTGATTGGCTGCCTCTCAGCCAATACAGACATGGCGGCTGGACCGGCCCCTGCTTGCACCTTCCACAAGCAGGGCCACATCAGAGACGTCGCAGGAGAGAAGGGGCTGTAAGTAGCGATCTAAACTTTTAAATAAATTCTAAATATCACGGCAGTTGGGATGGCAGGGGCACCTAGCTTATGACTAAACATCATTTTCAGGGTGGACCTGCCCTTTAACATGATTTTATGAGGAATAGATTTTTCAAACAAACTTGCTGGGCTTTTATGAGGAGGTGAGTAGAAATTGAATTCAGGCATAGCAGTAGATGTAGTATACTTGGATTTTGCTAAGACTTTTGATACAGTCTCCTATAGGCACTAATGTATAAGCTAAGGTCTGTTAGGCTTGAGCGTCATAAATATGCTTAAATATGAACACAGTATAAATATGAACACTAGAGAAAGGGTGCTTGTGTGGATACGATCACTGTGTATTAATACATTAATGAGCCATACAATAACTACTGGGGCATTGTTCACCAAGGAACTTGTCAGAGGACCCAAGGACATCCCTTAAGACTGGAAGAGAACATGTTTAGTCTTTAAGTTCGGGAAAGGGTTTTTCCACGTAAGAACGGTAAAACTATGGAACTGTGTTCCATTGGACGTGGTGATGGCAGGTTTATTGGATACTTCAACAAAGAAAAAGCTGGATGAGTTTTTAAAAATAAGATTTGTTTTTTACTTCTTATTCTTTCTGGTATGAACCTCTCTGCCTTTCTGAAGGTTTAGAAGGAGAGATTTAGAACAGATAAAAAGCTGCAGCCCTTGTTACTAGGTTTTCCTGTGTAGTTGGTATAGGGGGAGAGGCATTTTGCTTAGTTGGGACCATTGCCTGCAGTTTCAAATTAGACACAAGATGTCACTATTTCCCTTAATGGAAAATATTACAGGGTTATATTTACATTGTGACTCAGCACTTTACATTGAAAAATGGGAAATGGCAAGGATATTCTTCTTTAATTATTTAAATGGGCAAGTTCAACCCCCTAATTAAAATTGTACAAAGCTTAATTACCCCCTCAACTGACCACACTGCAATACTTACATTTGTCCCTGATCCACGGTTAAGATCTTCTTCCCAGCTTCTTATCTGTGCCTATGAGCTCTTATCACAGCTTGCACCTGTGTAAAGGAGTGGCACGTGGGAAGCACGGTCAACAAGAATCAGTATAACAGCTCCCACCATATATAAAAAGGGGGATGTACACGACTACAGAACACAAGGCACACAACGCTTTATGGCACATACTTTAAATAATATTTGTGCCTCACTCTGTCTGGGTAGTGTTAGCTACTTTCACACGGACGGTAACTGGAGCGGTTCCAGATGTGTGCCCCTAGAGGAATGCTACATTATATTTACTTTATTACTATTATTGATTTATATTGCACCAACATATTCCATGTCGCTTTCACAATTACATAGTCTACATTACTACAGGTTAATACATGTTTATACAAAGTCATACATATTAAATACACAGTAATACAAAATATAGTAAACGGTGTGGGAGTTTCTTACAGCAATACTGTGCTACATGTACCATTTCTCTATCTGCGACCATCAGGGAACCGCTCAGGAAACCTTCAGTGAAGGTACTCCACCATTCATCTGTATGTAGCCTTATTGATGTTATTAATGTTGGTGGATCCACCTTAAACTGGTGCCGGGATGAACTATTGGTTTTGTCACAATTTGATTGGATGGAACTGCAGAAGTTTCAATTTAAAAGTTTCGTGGTTTCCACCTTTGTTTTGGAGGACTGCCAACAACAGGTTCTTTTCTCCATGTCTGGTGGCAATGCCCTAAAATAAAAAAGATGTGGTATAAGGTTGAATACTTCCATAAACAATTGCTTAAAACCAGGATATCTATAACACCCCTCCTTAGTTTTCTAAATATCGGTCTCCATACCATACTAGAAACCAAATGTGCATCTTGTATCATTGAACTTCTTATAGTAAAATACTGGTTAACGAAAAAATCCCAACAATAAAAGAATTACAAATCATCTAACAAATAAAATGCTGGCTGAAAAAACATTTGCCTGCTCACCGAACGTTTGCTAAATCTATATAAATGGGGAAGACTGGTATGTAGACTCAATATCAAGGTAAATCAAGACTAACAAACTCATATTAAATAACAATATCAATGGAAACTGTTTCCATGGCACTAATGGCTATCCCCCAGACGACCATAATACCATATATACATCGGGTGTGGGAGGGCTGATTGTGAAAGATGATATCTAATTTGATAAATTAGAAATTGATTATCTAAATTTGTCTACTTCTCCTAATAATTATATTCAAATCATCATACTGTTCTATTATTTTATTTTACTCTTGGAATCTATGCTACGAAGTTGTAATATTAATATATACCAGTATGCATCATAAAAAAAAATTTTTTTTTAAACGTTTGAAACTGGATTCCAAAAATTCCTCACCAAAACAGCACAATGTTCCGCAACCACCGATGACCCCTGGCAGTTTCGTGCATCTCTACAGGGGAACCAAGAATGTGCGGTCAATGAAGGGTTAATGAAAAGACAATTAAAATAATGAACAGCCATTCCATCCGAGCCCCAGGGCTCTAAAGGTTAACCATTGGCTCATGGTAAATTACTTTTAAATGTGCTCGGCTGTGCAGGTTTAACAAGTAAGGAACCATTGTGCTTCTAATTGATAGAGCAGGCTGGGAAATGCAGCGCGCTTATTGCTAGTTTCATTGATTCCACTTGGTGCCAGAGTGCAGGAATCCAGCTGACAAATGCTGCAACATCTCTTCTGCAACCTCACATTGGAAATCTATCTTTACACTCACAAAGAATTAACCTTTTTATTACAAGGTCAACTAAAGGGGAAAAGTCCAATCGCCGCGGATTCATGATGAATTGTGTCTCTAGAACAAATGGGGCCCTACGCTGGTTACCTCAAACTATGGCCCTCCAGATGTTGGAAAACACCCCACATTTCTAACTACGAAGGAATGCTGAGAGTTGTAGTTTTCCAACATCTGGAGGTCTAGAATTAAGGGCTCGTTCACACTACATCTGTTTTTTAAACGGCGAGGTGAGAAAATACGCACATACAGTAAAACCCATAGGAATTCACATAGTTCCTGTAATTTCGGTCCCCAGGGTATAGGGACATTTCTTCCAGCCGGCTGGAGAGGAAGTCAACCAGCCAGCAAGAGAGCCAGTCTGGCTACCAGACAGACAGTTTGCTAGCATCAAACCAAATTTTGCTACAATGGCAGAAACATTTTTATCAACTGAAGAATTACCGTATATATCGAATATAAGTCGATCTGAGTATAAGTCCAGGTAGCTATCTATTTTTACCTGAAAATGAGTAAAAACTGATTGACTCAGTATAGTCGAGGGTAAAAAATTATGACCACTACTGCCTTCTGATTCTGTATGTTTTTGAGGCTTTAGTTTCCCTTTAAATGACATAGAATTACCATAACACTAGTCCCAATACAGTAATAGCCAAATCCAGTATGGCTATTACTGTATGGGACTACGTGATGGGAATTCTGCTGTCCTTTAAAGGGCCACTAAAGCCCAACATCAATATCAGAAGGCAATCTTTTTAAAATAGAACCATTCTCCTGATTCTGTATTGTTTTGAGGATCAGTTGTCCTTTAAATGGAGAGTAACCCCCACAGTAACCCCCAATTTTGCCACGCCAGATGTTGGAAACTACAACCTCCCAGAATGCTTTAGATGCTGGCAGTTGTAGTTTGCAATCATCTGCAGTGGCCAGCACTGCAACCCCCCCCCCCCCCCCCGACCCCCCAGTTCAGTTCCTGTGTAATCCAAAGAGAAGAATGTGAGGGAGACTCTTATACTAACCGTAATCTAGCTGCCATTGTCAATCTCCAGCCCAAATCACGGTTCTGGTGCCTGGCGCCCATTGCTATTTTAAGCCTGAACCTTGACTTTTACTTAAGTATATACGGTAATTAATGAATTACAGGGTCATCCTCAACTGTGGATAAGGGCCAAACTTAATTTGAAGGCAAAGCCAAATAATTATTATTTGGCTAGAAATTGCAAAAGAGCTGTGTGCCACAAATAGGCAGATTTGTCTGACAGGCAATGCAGGTGAAGGAGACTTAAAGGGCTATTCAGTAAAAGTTCTTATCGTTAAAAATGGTGCTAATTTTGCCCCACCAATCAGATGTTATCTTTCAAATGTTAAATAATCTGATTGTTTGGGCAAAATTAGCACCATTTTAAACGATACTTATATTGAATCTCCCTGTAATTATTTTAGTAGAAACATTTATTTTGGTTGAATTTAAGGAGTGACGTGTTTTTTTGGACACCAAACGGGACAGAGTAGGGGATGAGGACTGGCAGTGTTCATTATTCCATATGCTGCAGGGGAGACTGGCATGTGCAGTAGTATCCAGTGCTGCAGGGGAGGATTGGCAATGGTGCAGTAGTATCCATGTGCGCAGGGGAGGACTGGCAATGTGCAGTAGTATCCATGTGCTGCAGGGAGGACTGGCATGTGCAGTAGTATCCATGCTGCGGGGAGGACTGGCAATGTGCAGTAGTATCCATGTGCTGCAGGGAGGACTGGAATGTGCAGTGTATCCATTGCTACAGGGAGGATGAAAATGTGCAGTAGTACCATATATGCAGGGGAGGACTGGCAATGTGCAGTAGTATCCATAGCTGCAGGGAGGACTGCAAGGTGCAGTAGTATCCATGTGCTGGCGGGAGGACTGGCAATGTGCAGTAGTATCCATGTGCTCAGGGGAGGACTGGCAATGTGCAGTAGTATCCATGTGTGCGGGGAGGACTGGCAATGTGCAGTAGTTCCATGTGCTGCAGGGAGGACTGGCAATGGCAGTAGTTATCCATGTGCTGCAGGGAGGACTGGCAATGTGCAGTAGTATCCATGTGCTGCGGGGAGGACTGGCAATGTGCAGTAGTATCCATGTGCTGCGGGGAGGACTGGCAATGTGCAGTAGTTCCATGTGCTGCGGGGAGGACTGCAGTGTGCAGTAGTATCCATGTGCTGCGGGGAGGACTGGCATGTGCAGTAGTATCCATGTGCTGCGGGGGAGGACTGGCAAGTGTGCAGTTAGTATCCATTGTGCTCAGGGGAGGACTGGCAATGTGCAGTAGTATCCAGTGCTGGGCGGGGGGGACTGCAATGTGCAGTAGTATCCATGTGCTGCAGGGAGGACTGGCAATGTGCAGTAGTATCCATGTCTGCAGGGGAGGACTGGCAGTGTGCAGTAGTATCCATGTGTTGCAGGGAGGACTGGCAATGTGCAGTAGTATCCATGTGCTAGGGGAGGACTGGCAATGTGCAGTAGTTCCATGTGCTGCAGGGGACTGGCAGTTGTCAGTAGTACCATGTGCTGGCATGGAGGACTGGCAATGTGCAGTAGTATCCATTGTGCTGCAGGGGAGGACTGGCAATGTGCAGTAGTATCCATGTGCTGCGGGGGGGGACTGGCAATGTGCAGTAGTATCCATGTGCTGCAGGGGAGGACTGCAATGTGCAGTAGTATCCATGTGCTGCGGGGGAGGACGGCATGTGCAGTAGTATCCATGTGCTGCAGGGGAGGACTGGCAATGTGCAGTAGTATCCATTGTGCTGCAGGGAGGACTGGCAATGTGCAGTAGTATCCATGTGCTGCAGGGGAGGACTGGCAATGTGCAGTAGTATCCATGTGCTGCAGGGAGGACTGGCAATGTGCAGTAGTATCCATGTGCTGCAGGGGAGGACTGGCAATGTGCAATAGTATCCATGTGCTGCAGGGAGGACTGGCAATGTGCAGTAGTCTCCATGTGCTGCAGGGGAGGAATGGCAATGTGCTAGTAATCCATGTGCTGCTGGGGAGGACTGGCAAGTGCATGTAGTATCCATGTGCTGCAGGGGAGGACTGGCAATGTGCAGTAGTATCCATGTGCTGCAGGGGAGGACTGGCAATGTGCAGTATCTCCATGTGCTGCAGGGGAGCTGGCAATGTGCAGTAGTATCCATTGTGCTGCAGGGAGGACTGGCAATTTGCAGTAGTATCCATGTGTTGCAGGGGAGGACTGGCAATGTGCAGTAGTATCCAATGTGCTGCAGGGGAGGACTGGCAATGTGCATTAGTATCGTGTATGCTGCATGGAGGACTGGACATGTGCAGTAGGTATCCATGTGCTGCAAGGGGAGGACTGCAATGTGCATAGTATCCATGTGCTGCAGGGGAGGACTGGCAATGTGCATTAGTATCCCTGTGCTGCAGGGGAGGACTGGCAATGTCAGTAGTATCCATGTGCTGTGATCTCCATCTTGGTACATTTGGTAAAATGCATTTTTAGTATTGGAAATCACACTGGGACAGAAGACTGTAATGCGTTGCAAAGAACAAAACACAATATTTGTGGGTTAAAAAAAATATATATTTCCAACAATAAACATAATAAAAAACAGATTTTCTGTACATATTAAATACTCTGTTGTATTCAATAGATCACTGGACTTGAAATGTGTTCTTGAAACGTTTCGCTAGTCATCCGACTGGCTTTCTCAATTCAGAATGACTTGTACAAGAATCTGTGGCAATTATGTGACCCTGGAAATCCCAATTAGCATATCACAGCCAGGTGTTAAGGGTGTGATTAATAGTGGCTAAGAGGTGTTATGAGGAACGCCCAGAGTAGGTGTTAAACAGCATTGTACATGGCAGACATTGGTGTCGAACCCCCCCACCTCATTTAGGCTTGGTTTCCTTATTTCTCCTTAACAACACCTCTCTTTACCAGTCACGTTCCTCGCCAGTATGTTAACATTACAATCTTCAAAGTTATGTCCTTTATCCTTAAGATGCAGAACAACCGGCTGAGTCCTGACCCGAGGATTGCTCTTCTGTGCTGGCCATACGTTGATGCAGTTGCTGTTGGGTCTCCCCCACAATCAATCAGAGCATTCTTCACTGCACTGCCTGCTATTGATGTCGCTTTTCTTGTGTTTAGGTATTGGGTCTTTCGGATGTACAGTTCTGCTGTCCAGTTGTGCCTCATGTGTTGTTCGGTTTAAAGCAGACGGGATAGATGTTTTTGAAAATTCTTCTTATTCTTCAGGTTGAGCTGCAGGACCCCTGAAACATCCGTCAACGGACTTTTGGCCGTTCTGAAATCTTTGGCCATTCAAGGATTACCAAAAAGTTCGAAACGGATTTTTTAAATATCTGCGTGATACACGATTCGCAGACCCCCGATATCTGCCGTGGATCCGGCCGTCCCTAATCTAAATATCAAAACAGTGTTGTGAATGTAAATAAGACAAATTAGGAAGTTGGGATTTTATCTTCCCTCTTATTGGATCAGACAATAATAGGAAATGTAACCTGTCCCTGTAACATGGTGAACAAACCAATCAGATTCCGTGGTACATGGCTTGGACATCATGCACTTGCTGAACAGTCTCACACTGTTAGTAGGGTTAAAGAGTAGGTTAGGGTAGAAAGGTTGGCAGATGCCATATGTCTTATTCAACCTCAGTTACTATGTTACTATGCAGAATGTCCTATAAACCCTCCAATGATCAGCTGATCCTTAATATTATTATTATATAGATTTATATAGCACCAACATCTTCCGTGGCGCTTCTCTGGCAATAACATTACCCACCACTGACAGAGATCTGCAATCCTCGACCCCCTCCACTCTACCAACAGAACTAGTTATAGACAATTCATCATTGTCCCCTGTGATAACATACGTGTGCATTATAAACTAATATACATTGATTGTGAGAACACTTACTTGCCTTAGTTCTGTTTGTGATAAATTCTACTTAGTTCATTTACACACCCACTTCATTATTTCACCATTGCAAACCCTGTACTGCTATAGAAATGTTTGGGTTACTTGTTTTATATTTCCTGGGTTTCTCTCTCTCCATTTCATTGGGTCATCTTATTGTGACAGATGAAGGTTATTACTGACAATGGTATGTGTTCCAGCAGTAGAGATTTAACTGTTTATATCCCGTGATGTGCTGAATTCTCCGTTAGGACTTCCCTTTGCGTTACATTTAGTTAACCCACCAAAAATTATTAAGATCTCTGAACAGAAAAGTGCTAAAGCATGTATGTTAACAAAGAGCTAATGGCTAATTCAATTCCGATATCGATCTATTACCGCTGGGTCCTTATTTTACATGCACAATAATGCAGAAATTGTAAATTTCCAATCGTTACCACTAATTTCAGATTGGCGCATATTTTAATTCTCAAATTAATTTCTAATCTAGCCTTTTATAAGACACTGAGAGAAGGAGAGAAACTGGAATATATATTGGAGAGGTATCTGTGGTATTCAGTTACGGTAGATCAACTGGACTTGAAGTTTAGTTCTTGAAGATGTTTCGCTAGTCATCCGACTGGCTTTCTCAATCAGATTGACTTGTAGAAGAATCTGTGGCAATTATGTCCCTGGAAAGTCCCAATTAGCATTCACAGCCAATGTTAGGGACCATCTGAATGCAAGGCGTGATTGCATTGTGGCTAGAGGTGTTATAGAAACAAGTACATTGTGAGAAAGATACATTGAAAATATAATTAATTAATAGCTGAGATTAGCTTGGAAATACAGCGATGGATGTGCACAAAGCCATACTCAAGATGGGGAGGGCAGCTAACATTACTCTGTATGTGCCACAAAACATGTGCTAAAAAAAACAAAAAAACGCCCTTTGTCTGGGTCAATACAGACCAGTAGCATCAGCACCACCAGGCGCAGTTTCTTCAGGAATGGGTCACTACTGAGCCCCCCACAATAATGATTTATTTTTGAAACTTTACTGAAATAGCGGCATGACTCTCACCCGGTGGAACCCAAATAAAGTAATAATGTCATTCATTACTACACCGTTTAATCAGGGCGGATTTCCCACTAGGCACCGCTAGGCCATGCCTAGGCGGCACACCACCAGGGGCGGCAAAAAAAAAAAAGTAAGAAAGAAAAGGGTAAAGCAGCATTGCATCCCCATTTTAAATTTACACAATGCACTTTAGTTGGCACACAGCAGAGCTTTACCAGTTTCTGTTAAATCATAAATGGGCAGCGATTGCCGATTTGCCAGGGGCAGGTCCCTCTCCCACTTACAAAGCTCTGTTTTAGCCAATAAATGACCGCGTACAGGTGTACAGGCAGTACATTAGCTGGCTAGGGAGAAAAAAGTATAAATCCGGCCCTGCGTTTAATTCATTATAATCCTACATTAACAGCTGGGATCGGTTCCAGACCCTAGTAATGAACCTGGGAGATGTCAGCAAGGAAATAGGAAATAGATGTAAGGTGTGGATAATGCTGGGAACAAGGACAGTGTTAGGTTAAATGTTGTCTATATAGTGCCTTCCACCCTGACCCCAATAATTACTAACCACTAACAGGCCACCACAGGTTGTGCACCTAAAGGCCTGCCAAGGAAATTGGGAGGAGGAGGAAAGCACTGTATATGCAGGACTCAAAAAAAAAATTAATGGTTACTATGTTCTTTAAGGCATTTTCAGGGGCAAAACGCAACCCCGCACACCCCTACTGCAGTTTTTGCGCCAGGCCCCTGACACACACACCTCCTCTGTCAGATATCTTAACTGGAAACTTGATTCCCTGCTTTTAAACAGCTGTCGTCTGTTTAAAACAACCGTTACTGGACTGGCAGAACTGAAAACAGCTGATCACCTTTACTTTGCCATGCCCATCAGCTGTTAAAAAGCAGGGATTGAGGTACCAGTCAGGAGATTGGTGGCCCTCTCAGCTCCCAGGCATAGTGCAAAGGATATCTGCCCCTCCCCCTAGCTCACTGAGCTCAGATTGTTCAGTGTGATCCACCTAGGAAGGGAGGAAGGGTTTCTCCAATCAGCTACTACTGTGTTGGGGAGGAGACAGAGTACTGTTTTATGTAAGTACAGGTAAATCTTTAGTTGTGAATTATTTAGAACTAGCAGAAAACCCAAATACCCAGTGTTACCCAGTTTTTTCAATCAAAACCTTGTCAAGCTCAGTCCTTTCTCAGCAAAGCGATGACTTGATTCACCAACAGGTGGCGCAACACAGGTAATCTCATCCCAATTAACTTAGACTGTCACTTGATTCACCAACAGGTGGTAGCAGACAGTAAGATCTCATCCCCAAATAACTGAAGCGATCACCTGATTTACCAACAGGTGGCAGCAGAAAAGTCAGATCTCCCCCCCCCAATAACTTGTACATCAATGAAAAGGGATGGAACATACATATATACACTTGACTTCTATATAGATGACAGTGATACAATACTTTAAACAGTAGTATCAAGCTCTAAGTTGTCCAAACAAGTTGGGCCTTCCATTTTTCCTTTAAAATGAACCCTAAATCACATCTCTTGGTAAAATTTGGGAGAAGTTATTGCTGGAAAGGTTCAGCAATATAACTTCCTGACATTTGCTGTTTTAGCAGCTTGTAGCATGTGACCAGCTTGTAGTCATGTGATCATCCTCTGTCTGCATTAATGGACAATATTAGTTCCACCACCACCACCCCTCCATTTAAAAGTGCCCATGGTGCCGCCAGGTCCTCACCTATGGGTTTCACTTGTAAGCACTAACTAACACGCTTCTTGAACACAAGATAACCAAAAGAACATATCTAATAAGTAAAATATACGGAGTGTTAAATACCTATTGTATAGTTCGAATTTCCATATATAATGTGTCTGATAGTGTGTATGTTCTGTAAATCATTTGCTCTTAGGTTATTCTGCCCAGTGATCCCTAATTAACTACATATTGATTTTATTATTGTCACGCTGCTTCCTGTGCCAAAGCAAAGTGAAATATCATTGTAGACACCAATAACTTAAAGCCTTTGCTGTCCTGATTATGATGAAAGATGATAAATTCTGACAAATGGCAAACAGTACAGTGCGTTGAGCACTCAGGGAATGCATACGCAAGCGCATTTCTTGTGCATGTTGGCGTGCGCTGTGAATGCGCTATCTTTCACATCGGAGCGCAGCATGCGATTGCGCAAAAACTGCAGATTGCAGCTCACAGCAGCGCTTCTAGTGTGGCAACAACATATGGGCCACGCTAGTGTATGCTTTATACCCTGCGATCCGATTGCCAGGTGTGGCCTAGCCCTGAAGGACTTTATGGTTCTTTCAAGCACCATTTCACCCTGATCTTTATAGCCAGTGTGAATCCTGCACTTACAGTTCCTACATCATAGAATCCAGTATTCTATATCTTGTACTAGACAAGTTTTAACAGGATCAACTGTGTTGTACGTTGGATATGTCTTATGTGGTTAAGCTGTATTGGATTTACAAGGGCATTTTGTAGGGCAAATGCTAGCATGGGCATGTTAGTGCATGAAACCTTTTGTTTTTACAGACCATGTTGTGTGTTAAAGCTCTGAACTCTTACTGAATGTAGTCATCCTGTTTTTATTATTGGGCTTGCTAAAATGTAATATAATGTCAGAAGGGCCAAATTACCAACCCATATTTTGCCTAGCCTGAAATGAAGCCCCAGTTGCCAGTACAGTGTCTTTATTGCTATGCCATAGATTTGAGGAGTTTGTTAATACCCATTATACCCATATAAGATTTTATCTTAATAACACAAATACAAACTGGTTTTACTGTAATGCTATAGTTTCCAACATGTGTACCTGCCGCTTTTTACTTATTATTGTCCTATGTTCATGCAAGGACATTCATTTCACATAGGTGTCACAATACCTGTCACACTACTGCGTTTTTTTGTGTAATTTGCATTTTTTAATGCATTGCTTGCTGCATGGGGAAGATGAAAAAAGTTTTCTGTGTGTCAAGATAAAACTGAATATTTCCATCCATATTCATATGGAATATTTGCATCCATCAGTCTGCCCTGGTAATTATCATGTGATAAGCTATATATTGATATGTTCCTGGATCCTGTTCAGCAGATATCTATGTGAGCCAGGCCTGTTCCAGAAGCCAGTCCTGGGTACGTTGCAGCCAGATCTGCAGTGGTTAATCTTCGTGTAGGTTTCTTCCAGGAATAAGCCGCCAGTTTCTGTCCTATCAGCAGCTCTGCAGGATATATTGCATTAACAGTAGGACATGCTGGCTCTGCACTGCAGTCTTCTCAATCCTGACTCGAGCTGCACTTTATATTGCAGTAGGTGCCGTGGGCTCTATAATGCTAACTGTGGCATCTCACTTGTCCTATGTAGAATACAGGATGTCAGGAGGGCAAAACATAAACCACAGACTGCACCACCCAACACCCAATACCCAGTATTTAATGTAATCACTATTAGATGTGCCTGTGATCAGCAAGTCATTTGTATTCTGTACACTATTCCTTATTTTGCATAATTGTTTACACATTCCCTACATCTATCATGTCCCAATCTGTCCTTCTGTAATTACTTCTACTTCTGTAGACTCCTCTCTATTTATTATAGACAAAGACACTGATTACTCTGTTTGCATAATATATAAACCTAACCTCCTCTTTATTCTATAGAATCATTACCCCTTCCACCTTTCCCCTCACATACGACCGGTGCTCACATTCTCTTTCAAAGGGACAATACATCAGCTGTCTGATGTACATAGTAACATGACCACAGAGAGAGAGATGAATCCATAAAGTTTAACCTTTTACTAGAATGTGAGGCTTACCTACCAATCCAGACCTCGGGATGCAAAAAACATTCTTCCTGTCTGGAATTAGACCAATCATAGACAAGTCTATAAGGGCTAGGCCACACTAGGGTGTTTGTAATGTGCAATCAGATCACATGTTAAAAAGCGCATGCTAGTGCTGGCCAATCGGTCTGGTCACACTTGGTGCACTGCAATCTTATTTTCGGAGTGCATGGGATCCTTATTTTTGTGAATTGCATGCACAAGCAGGCAGTAACATGCGGGAAACCTGCTTTTCCCACACTTTACTGTATGATGTATTTATTTTCTATATAGCGCTACATATTCCGCAGCCCTTTACAATTATTTTTCAGGCCCTGCCCCGAAGTGCTTAAAACCTATTCACTTAAGTACACATACAACCTATCAGTCTTTATGATGTGGGGGAAACGGAGTGCCTGGAAACCCACGCAAGCACAGGGAGAAACACAAACTCCTTGCAAATGTGTCCAAAGTGGAATCGAACTCAGCACCTCAGCACCAAAAGGCATCAGTGTTAACCACTGAGCCACCGTGCTACCTGTTGTAGTGTGGTCTCAGCCTGACTGTGTGGATTAATACCATCAACGCTAGGGGTTTCAGACTGTCCAATGTGCAATACATCCTAAATGTTCAGTAAAACTTTTTTCACAGTTTTAACGCACATACAGGGAGATTCAATAA
The DNA here is from genome assembly GCA_019447015.1 of Hymenochirus boettgeri. Taxonomy (NCBI): domain Eukaryota; kingdom Metazoa; phylum Chordata; class Amphibia; order Anura; family Pipidae; genus Hymenochirus; species Hymenochirus boettgeri. The sequence goes on along the minus strand of CM033471.1, from coordinate 237,579,416 downwards.
AAGTTCTTATCGTTTAAAATGGTGCTAATTTCCTCCAACCAATCAGATGTTAGCTTTCAAATGTTAACTAAGATCTGATTGGTTGGGGCAAAATTAGCACCATTTTAAACGATAAAAACTTTTACTGAATCTCCCTGATAGTCCAAGGACCCTTACAATGCCTGTCACAGAATAATAAAAAATATGCATTGTAAAACAAGTGGTCTCAGTATCATTTATAAATACAGGATGCCTGCAATTTACTATTTGGATTTTTGTTTTAACAGATATTCTCTATACTTTAATAGCTTGTGACGTAGTGTAGCTGTGATTAACTTCATTACCAATGTGCTAAAAACTTTATTTTACATTTCACCTTTTTTTGGATCACAGCTCCCACGTGTTTCTGCCACGTTACTGAATCTGATTTAGTTTCTAAAATGTAAACAGTGTTGAGATTAATCATCCCCATGGGGTTAATTTCATATATTATAAGACAATTGAATGCTTAAAACCAATTCACCGAGCTGATTCCATGGTGTTGAAAACAAAGTCAATTAAAGTTGGGAATGTTTTTTGTTTGTTTTGAGGTTGTTTTTAGCTTGATATGACAAGGTTATATTACAGCTGTGCTGCTGATGAGAGCTTGATAATACAGTCACTGGTGGATAGTAGTATGGGTACCCTAATATGTAATGTAGGGTATGTGATCCTGCAACTTACATTCATTTACATCTATTTTTAAGACAATGTGGATGTTAGTTGTAGTGACCAATACAGCCACTAGGTGTCATTAAAAGCAACACTAGGGAGACTTCCTAAATTGAACAAAAGTCTTTTAAAGGAAAAGTAAACATTGCTTAAAAAGTTGTGACATGTTGCCAAATCAAATGTTTTAATTTAGCAGACTATTATACAGTAATTAAGAATAAATGGAGATGTCTGCTGCATACTGTGTTTTATCTACTTATCAAAAAAGTGCAAATAAGTATAAATAATTTATCAAATACTGTATGTTTCAGTCTGCAGCAACCATAGCATTTTGTTAGCCAGACAAGATGCATCTGTGTTTTAAGTGTGTTTTAAAGGAAATAAAGTTGCATCACTAAGACCATCTGCTATGTATGCTAAGAGAGGAAGCATCACACATCTAGAGTAGGTAAAGAAACACATTATACTAGTCCTGGACTACTATATAGGGGCAGAGCCAGATCATGTGCTGTTTGACTGATTATTGATATGGCATTCCACACACAACATGCGTGTTGCCACAGAAAGAAATAGGAACAGATTTTCATGGGCCGGACGGCATCATTTATTCATCTAAGGGACTCTAATTTATGGTGTAATACATTTCTAAAAAGTGTTCTCCATTCAAGGGTATCACCCCTTGGTTTGTTCCTATCTTTACTGATATTGGTTAGCTGTGGCCGATGGAAGCTCATTGGAATGTGTACGGCAACAAACATAAATGTTGGTGCCTAGGCTGTGCAGGAATGTAAATCTAGGTTGACCAGACTTTAGCAGAGAAAGATTAAGATCATATGGGACCCTAAGCGGGCCATCATTTAGGGGCCCTTTTTTGCTACATATATTGTATAGACTGTAATTTTTTTAATGTTTGTAGCTGGCCCCCAGAAGTTTCCTGGGCCCTAGGCAGGTGCCTAGAGTTGCCTTGTGGATAATCCTGCTCTGGACTTCGGCCCTCCAGCCTTTTGTGATTGGCAATGTAGCACCTTAGATTGCTGGGAATTTGGGGGGAATTGTTAAAACAATAATCTGGACATCCCGAATATATACAACAGGTCGATGCACAGACAGCTACATTGGCTCCCTAGGCCGATAGCCACAGGGATTTTATAAAGGCAATGGAGTTTAACAGTTGGGAATTTAATTCCAGCTATTTTAACATCACTATACATAACTTGGGGTGGCCAGGTGCTTAAGTATTTAAATAATGTTAACCAATTGTACATCGGTTAGTGTGACTTTAACTCCATTCAGGGTGCATCCGGAGACTTTATTGAGAGGCTTAGGGCAGATGAAAATCTGCACAACAGTCACATCCTGTATGACGTTTGCATTTATGGTCAAATCCTACAGCATCCATCACCAGCAAACCCCAAGGGCCAATGGAAGGGCAAGCTCTGGACATGGATTTATAGCAAGCTTGGACCAATGGCTGCACTCCCATTATGTTCCACATGTGTAGTTTTGTATGGACTGTGTAAATGTTGGGGAATAAGAGTTGTTTTCTTATTCAGCCTAGTGACAATAGCTGTAGGGATCGAACTTATCATCCCAATAACAAGCCTCTCCCTCTGCATATCTTCCCTTTTCACCATGTTACTAATTATGTGGGGTCTGTCATCCCTTTATTTAGTCCTTATTCTCTCTTTATTGGATTTCTTCTTCTATTTCTCTGCCAGGACGTATCTCTCTCTCTATATATATATATTATATATTCCCCCTCCCTCGCTCCCTTCCTCTATCAAACTTGCTGCAGTGTGAACACTTGCCAAAGAGATTGCAGGATTCTGCAGTTCGTGTTGGACCCACCCTGGGATGATCATCCCACACAGTTTATTCACACACACCCCTGCCCCCCATCCTATAATATCTCCCATTGATGTTCTATATGGCAATATCCCAATGTTCACAGCTGGATTAAATACAAATATATCTTCCCTCAAGGATCCCTTAAGGTGCCAATACACTACTGAGATATTGGACAGATTAGTTTGTCTATGGACCCATCTGGCCTATTAATTTTGCAAACGCATGCGGGCCATAAAATTGAATGGGCACAGGCGGTTCCCCCAAAATGCCTTGAATGCCATGGGAATGTCGAAAGGTAAGTTCTGATGTATGGGCATCTTTATGTTTAAGCTAACTCTGCCCAAACCTTCCTCCCCTAATAATACCCAGGGTCTGGCTCCACCCCCCTCAAGTCCGGACCCTTCCCAGATTGTCCAATTGGAATTTGTGTTCCCATGTGCGCCTTACGAATTAGGTCCTCACCTTTGGTACTGTGTTGTTAAGTATACTAAAATATTAATCACCCTGTTACGTTCCAAATGGGGGCTAATGTATTACAGTAGTAAAATGTTCAACCAACATCATTTCAAATCAATTCAGAAAAATTTTTGATGGGCTACCCACACTACAGGGAAAATGTAATACATTCTTGCTAAGTTTGCCCACCAACCAATCAGATGTTAATGTAACCATTTCACAGCTAACTATGATTGGTTGGGGCAAAGTGACAGATTTTAACAATAATTTACTTTTATTACATTCCCTATAATTTAAATGCTTGCATGCTCAACTTTTTTTGACCAGTGACCAAACTCAACCAGCAGGTGAGTAAGGTCAAAAGCAATTCAAGGACTGTCACTTTGGGGACACAGATTTGTGGCGTGCACTTGAAATGTTTAGCATGTTAGCACCCGTATGTAGATCAAGATGGTGACCTATACAGCCTCTGAAACTAATTTATTTTTCTTCATATGTAATATGTTTATCGATAATACAGCGTGTTTTACTGAGCATTGTACCAACAAAGATTACACAAAGAACTGACACATTTATTTTCGTTCCTAATATCAAGTGTCTGTTTAGGGAGGGGCGAATTCTGGCTCTATACCTTCAAAATAAGCCCAGGCGAATTTCTGTAGATGTTCGCAATTTATAGGTGTGAGTGGCTAAAAAAGATTGACTTTTCTCTGCTTCCTTAAAGCCTACAAGGTCTGTCCACCCCTTGTGCGGACTGGGTTTTGGGGGGTTCTAATCTTCGTACAAAACGGGGGGACATGCCTTTAAAAGTGATTCACCCATCAACTTCAGTATCTCTCCTCTCCTGCGGGTGTTGCCTGCGTTTCGAGAATGGGGCTGTGGGAGACTCCTATGCAACATCATTATAAACAAATAGTGACCAACACATTAGACAAACAACAAAAGATGATTGGTTTATGTAATGTAGCAGAGCTTCTCTGCAGGAACGATTAGACCAAGGCTTCATGTGGTATAGCAACACCCCAAACACGTCCCTTTAATTGGAGGTTTTTACACCTTGAATACTAAGCATGGATGAGAGGGCCTTTTCGCCTCCTTTTAAACGCACCGTAGGTGGGGGGAGATGATAGCCTTTAATACTAAATCAATGCAAGGCCAGGAGACAACCTTCCCAAGCGGAGTGTCAGCCCGATAATAACCCAAGGTATTTATAGGACCTTCCATACTGGGGTTACCTTGACGTGGTTGGAAGGATTTTCCACTTTATGGCATAACTTGTAAACTAAACCCCCATGTTTTTACTGTTTGCACTATGCATGAGATAGTATGATTATGGGGCCGCAGGAAATGTGGGCATCTTTCCTAGCCGCACATTCCATGGGACAGAGCGAGAGTCCTACTTACATGTTAGTATAAATTCCCTTGTTAATCATCGAACATTGATGGGACTTGACACTGGACGTTTGTTTTCGGGTTCGTTTTAATTTCTGTTTTCTAAACTGAAAGAACTTTCAGAACTTTTTCAAACTTTTTGGGAACGATATTTGGTGGGTTTATATATTCAGTATCAAACCCAAATATTCTATATTGAACATATAATAATAATATTCTATAACAAATATTGTATATATACAATATATATAGTCCCAATATTTGGTACCGAAACACAGAAAACATCTGAACTAAGGCTTCCATTGACTTTTATTGGGTTCCATTTTTGAAAATAACTCACTGGTGGAGTAATCTCTTGTTGACACTAATAATTACAGTGTGCTATCAAATCAGAGCAGCCAGTTTTAGCGGCTAAAAGAGGTAGAAACTTAACATTTTCAACATCACAACTCCTTGACTGCTTGCCTAAGAGAATTGATACAGGACTCATTTTGAAGGTAAGACCACAAATGTTTATTTTATTCTAAAATTTTTGGAGACCCTACAACCATTTTTACTGGTAAGAAGAAGTCTTCACGGAAGATTTGTGTTGGAACAAGGCCAAGCGAATCAACTATGGCACAACTCGTTTTAAACTCGTTTTACTGTTTTTAAAGCAACTAAAAAAATGCATTGAGGCAATACAGTTTACCTTTAAATGTTTGGCTGAAACATGGGGCATTTTTGTTTTCCCCAAAGGTTGGAGAACGAACTAACGCGCGGTAATAATCCTGCAGGCAACATGAAATATGGTGGAGGTTTCCTGCAAGTTTGGATGCTGCATTTTCACAATGGAGTTGGGGATTTATATGTATTTAGCAAATAAATATACTAGAAATGCATATACATTATCATATCATTATCATTAGCATATATCTTATCACCGTAAAGCAGGTTTCCTGGAAGAGATGGTATGGCAACACAACCCAAAATAAATGATGGTATGGTGCACACCAAATATTCGTTGATTTACATTTTTTTCTCCAGTTCATTCACTTTGCATTGTTAATACATAAAATAACATTGACACTTCTATCTGTGACTACATTCTTAGATTACAGTATTGCACAAACACCTAAATCTTTGTACCTATACAGATGCGCTTAAGGCATTTCAAGGGAGAATGGGCTGTATTTTATAGAACGTGCAGTATTGGAAAGGTCTGTTCCTTAGGTTATGTAATCTTTTATGGATGCTGGCGTGAATTTCAGGTTCATTGATAGTCCTACAATAAAGCTGGACAGTTTTTAAAAATAAAGAATGTATGGATTGATACATAAAGTAGAAATATAGAGTTGATGCAGGGATATTTTCCCGATTGCTACTTGGAGTCAGGAGAAAAAAATTTCCCCTCCATATTATTTGTTATTTTTGCTCCCTCTGAGATCAACAGGAAAATGGGGTATTGATTGCTGACGTAGGTTTGGACTAGATGGACGTATGTCTTTATTTTTAAGAGCATTCCACCCCCCAAAACAAAATTTAACCTCTTACTTCGGGTCCCACTGTGTATTTAATAAATAAAAACCTTACGCATCTCTCTCTGCTCCTTATGTTCTACACAGCGTTGCCTTTTTCAAAGTCCAGGAAAGTAAAGAGTAGAACTGGTCAGTGAGTCATCTGGTCCTTGCTGCTTCCCAACCTCAACAATGACTGTGACATGACATAATCCCTCCCTCCCCCCATCACCAGATCCATTGTTTATAGCATTGGCATCTCGCATACAAAACCCCCTTTAGTCATAAGGTAGGTACCCCCTGCCCACCCCCAACACCGCAGAATATCTCTTCAAAAAAACATGTATATCAATACTTACAGAACCTTCTCTCCATTGACAGCAGCCGTTCTGTGATTGGCTGCCTCTCAGCCAACACGACATGGCGGCTGACCGGCCCCTGCTTGCAACTTCCACAAGCAGGTGCCACATCGAGACGCGGTCACGTGAGAGAAGGGGCTGTAAGTAGCGATCTAAACTTTTTAAATAAACTTCTAAATATCACGGCAGTTGGGGATGGGTCAGGGGGCCCCTAGCTTATGACTAAACATCATTTTCAGGGTGGACCTGCCCTTTAACATGGATTTTATGAGGAATAGATTTTTCAACAAACTTGCTTGGGCTTTTATGAGGAGGTGAGTAGAAATTGAATTCAGGCATAGCAGTATTGTAGTATACTTGGATTTTGCTAAGACTTTTGATACAGTCTCCTATAGGCACTAATGTATAAGCTAAGGTCTGTTAGGCTTGAGCGTCATAAATATGCTTAAATATGACACAGTCAATAAATAGAACACTAGAGAAAGGGTGCTTGTGTGGATCGATCACTGTGTATTAATACATTATGAGCGCCTAACAATAACTATCTGGGGCATTGTTCACCAAGGAACTTGTCAGAGACCAAGGACATCCCTTAAGACTGGAAGAGAACATGTTTAGTCTTAAGTTCGGGAAAGGGTTTTTCACCGTAAAGACGGTAAAACTATGGAACTGGTTCCATTGGACGTGGTGTGGCAGGGTTTATTGGATACTTCAACACAAAGAAAAAAGCTGGATGAGTTTTATAAAAATAAAGATTGTTTTTTAACTTCTTATTCTTTTCTGGTATGAACTCTCTGCCTTTCTGAAGTTTAGAAGGAGGAGATTTAGAACAGATAAAAAGCTGCAGCCTCTGTTACTAGCGTTTTCCTGTGGTAGTTGGTATAGGGGAGAGCTTTTGCTTAGTTGGGTACCATTTGCCTGCAAGTTTCAAATTAGACACAGATGTCACTATTTCCCTTAATAGGAAAATATTACAGGGTTATATTTACATTGTGACTCAGCACTTACATTGAAAAATGGGAAATGGCAGGATTATTCTTCTTTTAATTATTTAAATGGGCAAGTTCAACCCCCTAATTAAAATTTGTACAAAGCTTAATTACCCCCTCAACTGCCACACTGCAATACTTACATTTGTCCCTGATCACTGTTTAAGATCTTCTTCCCAGCTTCTTATCTGTGCCTATTGAGCTCTTATCACAGCTTGCACCTGTGTAAAGGAGTGGCACGGGGAATAGCACGGTCAAACAGAATCAGTATAACAGCTCCCACCTATATATAAAAAGGGGGATGTAACGACTACAGAACACAGGCACACAACGCTTTATGGCACATACTTTAAATAATATTTTGTCCTCACTCTGTCTGGGTAGTGTTAGGCTACTTTCACACGGACGTGAACTGGAGCGGTTCCAGATGTGTGCCCCTAGAGGAAGCTACATTATTATTACTTTATTACTATTATTGATTTATATTGCACCAACATTTCCATGTCGCTTTACAATTACATAGTCATACATTACATACGGTTATACATGTTTATACAAAGTCATACATATTACATACACAGTAATACAAATATAAGTAAACGGTGTGGGAGTTTCTTACAGCAATACTGTGCTACATGTACCATTTCTTATCTTCGCGACCATCAGGGAACCGCTCAGGAAACCTTCAGTGACGGTACTCACCTTCATCTGTATGTAGCCTTAATTGATGTTATTAATGTTTGTTGGATCCACCTTAAACTTGGTGCCGGGGATGAACTATTGTTTTTGTATTCACATATTTGATTGGATGGAACTGCAGAAGTTTCAATTTAAAAGTTTCGTGGTTTCCACCTTTGTGTTGGAGAGACTGCCAACAACAAGTGTCTTTTCTCCATTCTGGTGGGCAATGCCCTAAAAAAAAAAGATGTGTATAAGGTTGAATACTTCCATAAACAATCTGTTAAAACCAGGATATCTATAAACCCCATCCTTAGTTTCCTAAATATCGGTCTCCATACTATACTAGAACCAAATGTGCATCTGTATCATTATGAACTTCTTATAGTAAAATACTGGTTAACGAAAAAATCCCAACAATAAAAGAATTACAGAATCTCTAACAAATAAAATGCTGCATGAAAAAACATTTGCCTGCTCACACAGAACGTTTGCTAATTCTATAGAAATGGGGAAGACTGGTATGTAGACTCAATATCAATGTAAATACAGACTAACAAACTCATATTAAATAACAATATCATGGAAACTGTTTCCCATGGACTAATGGCTATCCCCCAGACCATAATCCCATATATACATCGGGTGTGGAGGGGCTGATTGTGAAAGATGATATCTAATTTGATAAATATGAAATTGATTACTAAATGTGTCTACTTCTCCTAATAATTTATATTCAAATATCATATACTGTTTCTATTATTTTATTATTACTCTTGGAAAATCTATGCTACGAAAGTTGTAATATTAATATATACCAGTATGCAAAATCATAAAAAAAAATTTTTTTTTAAACGTTTGAAACTGGATTCCAAAAATTCCTCACCAAAACAGCACAATGTTCCGCAAACCACCGATGACCCCTGGCATTTTCGTGCATCTCTCATGGGATGCCAAGAATGTGCGGTCAATGAAGGGGTTAATGAAAAGACAATTAAAATAATGAACAGCCATTCCATCCAGATCCCCAGGGCTAAAGGGTTAACCATTGGCTCATGGTAAATTACTTTTAAATGTGCTCTGGCTGTGCAGGGGTTAACAAGTAAGGAACCATTGTGCTTCTAATTGATAGAGCAGGCTGGGAAATGCAGCGCGCTTATTGCTAGTTTCATTTCATTGATTCCACTTGGTGCCAGAGTGCAGGAATCCAGCTGACGAAATGCTGCAAACGATCATCTTCTGCAACCTCAGCATGGAACTATCTTTACAACTCACAAAGAATTAACCTTTTTATTACAAGTCAACTAAAGGGAAAAAGTCATATCCCGCGGTTTCATGATGAATTGTGTGTCTAGAACAATGGGGCCCTACGCTGGTACCTCAAACTATGGCCCCCAGATGTTGGAAAAACCCCAGCACATTTCTTAACTACAGAGGAATGCTGAAGTTGTAGTTTTCCAACATCTGGAGGTCATAGATTAAGGGCTCGTTCACACTACATCTGTTTTTTAAACGCAGTGGAGAAAATACGCACATACAGTAAACGCAATAGGAATTCACATAGTTCCTGTAATTTCCGGTCCACAGGGTATAGGAACATTTATCTTCCAGCCAGCTAGAGAGAGGAGTCAACCAGCCGCAGAGATCCATGTCTGCTACCAGACAGACAGTTTGCTAGCATAAACCAAATTTTGCTACAATGCAGAAACATTTTATCACTGAAGAATTACCGTATATAATCGAATATAAGTCATCTGAGTATAAGTCCAGGTAGCTATCTTTTTTACCTGAAAATGAGTAAAAACTGATTGACTCAAGTATAATCGAGGGTAGAATATGACCACTACTGCCTTCTGATTCTGTATTGTTTTTTGAGGCTTTAGTTTCCCTTTAAATGGACATAGAATTACCATACACTTAGTCCAATACAGTAATAGCCAAATCCAGTATGGCTATTACTGTATGGGACTACTGTATGGGAATTCTGCTGTCCATTTAAAGGGCCACTAAAGCCTCAAACATACAGAAATCAGAAGGCAATCTTTTTAAAAATAGATACCATCTCTCCTGATTCTGTATTGTTTGTGAGGAATCAGTTGTCCTTTAAAATGGAGAGTAACCCCACAGTACCCCAATTTCTTGCCACGCCAGATGTTTGGAAACTACAACTCCCAGAATGCTTTAGATGCTGGCAGTTGTAGTTTGCAATCATCTGCAGTGGCCAGCACTGCAACCCCCCCCCCCCCGAGCCCCCCCGTTCAGTTCCTGTGTAATCCAAAGAGAAAATGTGAGGGAGACTCTTGATACTAACCAGTAATCTAGCTGCCATTGTCAATCTCCAGCTCCACAATCACTGTTCTGGTGCCTGGCGCCCATTGCTATTTTTAAAGCCTAGAACCTTGACTTTTACTTAATTATATACGGTATAATGATTACAGGTCATCCTCAACTGTATGATAAAGGGCACAACTTTTGAAGATGTGAAGGCAAAGCCAAATAATTTAATTTGGCTAGAAATTGCAAAAGAGCTGTGTGCCCACAAATAGGCAGATTGTCTGACAGGCAATGCAGGGTGAAGGAGACTTAAAGGGCTATCAGTAAAAGTTTCTTATCGTTAAAAATGGTGCTAATTTTGCCCCACCCATCAGATGTTATCTTTCATGTTTAATAAGATCTGATTGGTTGGGGCAAAATTACACCATTTTAACGATAACTTATATTGAATCTCCCTGTAATTATTTTAGTAGATACATTTATTTTGGTTGAATTTAAAGGAGTGACGTGTTTTTTTTGGACACCAAACGGGACAGGAGTAGGGGATGAGGACTGGCAATGTTCATGAGTATCCATATGCTGCAGGAAGACGGGCATGTGCAGTAGTATCCATGTGCTGCAGGGAGGATTGGCAATGTGCAGTAGTATCCAGTGCTGGCAGGGGAGACTGGCAATGTTGCAGTATTATCCTGTTGGCGGGGGAGGCTGGCATGTGTGCAGTAGTATCCATGTGCTGCAGGGGAGGACTGGCAGTGTGCAGTAGTATCCCTGTGCTGCAGGGAGGGACTGGCAATGTGCAGTAGTATCCATGTGCTACAGGGGAGGACTGAAAATGTGCAGTAGTATCCATATAATGCAGGGGAGGACTGGCATGTGCAGTAGTATCCATAATGCTGCAGGGAGGACTGCAATGTGCAGTAGTATCCATGTGCTGCAGGGAGGACTGGCAATGTGCAGTAGTATCCATGTGCTGCAGGGGAGGACTGGCAATGTGCAGTAGTATCCATGTGTGCAGGGGGACTGGCAAGTGCAGTAGTCCATGGCTGCAGGGAGGACGGCAATGTGCAGTAGTTATCCATGTGCTGCAGGGGAGGACTGGCAATGTGCAGTAGTATCCATGTGCTGCGGGGAGGCACTGGCAATGTGCGAGTAGTATCCATGTGCTGCGGGGAGGACTGGCAATGTGGCAGTAGTATCCATGTGCTGCGGGGGAGGACTAGCAGTGTGCAGTAGTATCCATGTGCTGGCAGGAGAGCTGGCATGTGCCAGTAGTATCCATGTGCTGCTGGGGAGGACTGGCAATGTGCAGTAGTATCCATGTGCTGCAGGGGAGGACTGGTCAATGTGCAGTAGTATCCCTGTGCTGCGGGGGAGACTGGCAATGTGCAGTAGTATCCATGTGCTGCAGGGGAGGACTGGCAATGTGCAGTAATCCATGTGCTGCAGGGGAGGACTGCAGTGTGCAGTAGTATCCATGTGTTGCAGGGAGACTGGCAATGTGCAGTAGTATCCATGTGCTACTGGGAGGACTGGCAATGTGGCAGTAGTTTCCATGTGCTGCAGGGGTGGACTGGCAGTGTGTGCAGTAGTATCCTGGTGCTGCAGGGAGGACTGGCAATGTGCAGTAGTATCCATGTGCTGCAGGGGGGACTGGCAATGTGCAGTAGTATCCATGTGCTCGGGGGAGGACTGCATGTGCAGTAGTATCCATGTGCTGCAGGGGAGGACTGGCAATGTGCATAGTATCCATGTGCTGGCGGGGGAGGACTGGCATGTGCAGTAGTATCCATTTCTGCAGGGGAGGACTGGCAATGTGCAGTAGTATCCATGTGCTGCAGGGGAGGACTGGCAATGTGCAGTAGTATCCATGTGCTGGCAGGGGAGGACTGGCAATGTGCAATAGTTCCATGTGCTGCAGGGGAGGACTGGCAATGTGCAGTAGTATCCATGTGCTGCAGGGAGACTGGCAATGTGCATATATCCATGTGCTCATGGGAGGACTGTGCAATGTGCAGTAGTATCCATGTCTGCAGGGGAGGACTGGCAATGTGCAGTAGTATCCATGTGCTGCTGGGGAGGACTGGGCCCATGTGCAGTAGTATCCTGTGCTGCAGGGGAGGACTGGCAATGTGCAGTATATCCATGTGCTGCAGGGAGGATGCAATGTGCAGTAGTATCCATGTCTGCAGGGGAGGACTGGCAATGTGCAGTAGTATCCATGTGCTGCAGGGGAGGACTGGCAATGTGCAGTAGTATCCATGTGTTTGCAGGGGAGGACTGGCATGTGCAGTAGTATCCATGTGCTGCAGGGGAGGACTGTGCAATGTGCAGTAGTATCCTATGTCTGCAGGGAGGACTGGCAATGTGCAGTATATCCATGTGCTACGGGGAGGACTGCAATGTGAGTAAGTATCCATAAGTGCTGCAGGGAGGACTGGCAATGTGCAGTAGTATCCATATGCCTGCAGGGGAGGCCTGGCAATGTGCAGTAGTATCCATTTGCTGCAGGGGAGGACTGGTCATGGCAGTAGTATCATGGCTGCAGGGGAGGACTGGGCAATGTGCAGTAGATCCATTGTTGCAGGGGAGGACTGGCAATGTTCAGTAGTTTCCATGTGCTGCAGGGGAGGACGGCAATGTTTTGCGCAGTAGTAGATCCATGTGCTGCAGGGAGGACTGGCCAATGTGCAGTATATCCATGTGCTGGGGGGAGGACTGGCAATGTGCAGTAGTATCCATGTGCTGAGGGGAGGACTGGCAAGTGCAGTAGTATCCATGTGCTCGGGGGAGTAACTAGCAGGTGTGCAGTAGTAGTACCATGTGCTGCAGGGGAGGACTGGCTCAAATGTGCAGTAGTATCCATGTGCTAGCTGGGGAGGACTGGCAATGTGCAGTAGATCCATGATGCTGCAGGGGAGGACTGGCAATGTTGCAGTACGTATTCATGTGCTGCGGGGAGGACTGGCAATGTGCAGTATTCCATGTGCGGCAGGGGAGGACTGCAATGTGCAGTAGTTATCCATGTGCTGCAGGGGAGAACTGGCAGTGCAATAGTATCCCAGGTGTTCAGGGGAGGACTGGCAATGTGCAGTAGTATCCATGGTGCTACTGGGGAGGACTGGCATGTGCAGTAGTTTCCATGTGCTGCAGGGTGGACTGGCATGTGCAGTAGTATCATGTGCTGCAGGGAGGACTGGCAATGTGCAGTAGGATCCATTGGTGCTGGCAATGGGAGGATGGCAATGTGCAGTAGTATCCATGTGCTGCGGGGGAGGACTGGCAATGTGCAGTAGTATCCATGTGCTGCAGGGAGGACTGGGCATGTGCAGTAGTATCCATGTGCTGCGGGGGAGGACTGGCAGGGTGCAGATAGTATCCATGTTCTGCGGGGGGACTGGCAATGTGCAGTAGTATCCTGTGCTGCGGGGAGGACTGGCAATTGCAGTAGTATCCATGTGCTGCAGGGGGACTGGCAATGGCAATAGTTCCATGTGCTGCAGGGGAGACTGGCAATGTGCAGTAGTACACATGAGTGCAGGGGAGGACTGGCAATGTGCAATAGTATCCATGTGCTGCAGGGAGGACTGGCAATGTGCAGTAGATCCATGTGCTGCAGGGGAGGAATGGCAAGTGTCAGTAGTATCCATGTGCTGCTGGGAGGGCTGGCAATGTGCAGTAAGTATCCATGTGCTGCAACGGATAGGACTGGCAATGTGCAGTAGTATCCATGTGCTGCAGGGGCAGGACGTGGGCAATGTGCAGTAGTATTTCCATGTGCAGCAGGGAGGACTGGCATGTGCAGTATACATGTGCTGCCGGGGAGGACTGGCAATGTGCAGTAGTATCCATGTGTGCAGGGGAGACTGGCAATGTGCAGTAGTATCCATGTGCTGCAGGGGAGGACTGGCAATGGCAGAGTATCCATGTGCTGCAGGGGAGGACTGGCAATGCAGTATATCCATGTGCTGCGGGAGACTGCAATGTGAGTAGTACCATGTGCTGCAGGGAGGACTGGCAATGTCAGTAGTATCCATGTGCTGCAGGGGAGGACTGGCAATGTGCAGTAGTATCCATGTGCTGTGACTCCTCTTTGGTAAACATTTGGTAAAATTGCATTTTTGTAATTGGAAATCACACTGGGACAGAGATACATGTAATGCGTTGGCAACAGAAACAAAAACACAATATTTGTGGGTTAAAAAAATATATTTCCAACAATAAACAGTAATAAAAAAAACAGATTTTTCTGTACATATTAATACAGTTTTCCTGGCATTTACACTGCCCCAGCTGGGTTAACAAAATACTGTGATAGTTTGTTCTCTCAGACTTAAGGCACTTAATATGCCCCTTGGCACTGGAGCACACATGCTCCTGGGGATAGTACAGTCTGTGTTCTCCACACGTGTGGCCCCCCTTCTCATGCACATAGTTATGCAGGCAGAAATGTAGCTTTAATTACCGTTACGCATGCTCCAGCTAGGATTGCCTGATGAAAAATTGCCCTTATTGGCCAGAATTCCAAAGGTTCATTCCACCACTCTCCTTACCCTGCTTAAAGGGCAAGTCTAGCCCCATAATGAATACATACATACAGGATAATCACCCCCCAAACCCCTAAACAGTTAGTTGAAATCTCTAAATAATAATTCTATAACCTGAAATCCTGCACAATGTCCTGTGTCCCGTTTCTGCTTCCTGTTCGTTTCAGTTAGTAACTGTCAGTTATGGATTACAGTTGACATCACAGCCAATGCTGAATGTTATCCCCTGTCTGCTCTTCTGAGCATCCCAGGCTCAGTACAGGCTCAGTACAGTTTCTAAATTGCTCAGTTCCATGAGGCATCCAGAAGCTAGCAGGTATACAGTAATTAAGTCTGCAGGACAAACTATGATATATCACACATATTTTAAACGAGGCCATTCTTAAGATATTCTTATGAGGGTGGAGTTGTCCTTTAAACGGTAATTAAAGATCTCTTTAAAATGAGACAGCACCCTCTGAGAGAGCATTCTCTCTGAATTTCAATATGCAAATGCCTTCTCACACATACATAAGGATATGAAGGACCTTCTGTGTTTGGCCAGGGGTTGGGTGGGCAGGGGGGACTCAAGCATGCCCATGCTCAGTTGCTGACCAAAGTGCTCTTGCGGAAGATCCTGGCATCGTTGGTGCTACCATAGGATGCAACGTCCACATAAGTGAATTTATATCTGTTTATAGTCCTGTGTAAGACCAAATCTATTTCTGATAAGCCAATCACAATGGATTGGTCCTTCAGCAAACTTAAATAAGAGGGCAAACCTCTGCGGAGCTCAGAAGTCATCACAGCGATGGCAGAAGAAGAAGACGCCGGCCGCACCGCTGAGTTGATGTCGCCAGCCCCGGCGGTGTCACTGCAGCCACAGTGACATCACCCGGTGTTGGCGACATCAGCCAGAAGTGGGGGTCCCGGCTGAGAAAAAAGAAGACTACTTCGGATCAGGAAACAGCAACACCAGTGATGTTTGATGTCGCCGCGCTGGCGGTGTTACTGGCGGCGTGATGTTACGGGGGGAAGATAGAAAACGCCCCAAGGGCTCTTCTAAGTGCCAGGGGGTCCTGTATTTTTTAGAAAAATATAGTTTTGCTGTACATATTAAATACATTTTTCTTGCCATTACACTGCCCCAGCAGGGTTAACAAAATACTGTGAGAGTTTGTCTCTTAGACTTAAGGCACTTTAATATGCCCATTGGCACTGGACCACACATGCCTTAAGCCCCAAGGGCCCTTCCAAGGGCCACAAGGGCATTTCTAAGTGCCAGGAGGGGGTCCTGGTTTGAGCTTGGGACCCCTTAAAAACCCCAAAAGGCACTTGTCAGGGCCACAAGGGCACTTATAAGTGCTGGTGAGGGGGGTCCCTTGGGGCTTAATGATCCTTCTAAGGACCGCGAGGTCCCAGTTGAGCTGCAGACCCCTGAACATCCGTCAACAGGACTTTTGGCCGTTCGAAATCTTTGGCCATTCAAGGATTACCAAAAAGTTCGAAAGCGATTTTTTAAAATATCTGCGTGATACCACGATTCGCAGACCCCCGATATCTGCCGTGGATCCGGCCGTCCTAATCTAAATATCAAAACATGTTTGTGAAATGTAAAAAGACAAATTAGGAAGTTGGGAGTTTATCTTCCCTCTTATTGGATCAGACAATAATAGGAAATGTAACCTGTCCCTGTAACATGGTGAACAAACCAATCAGATTCCAGTGGTACATGGCTGGACATCATGCACTTGCTGAAACAGTCTCACACTGTTAAGTAGGGTAAGAGTAGGTTAGGGTAGAAAGGTTAGACTAGATGACATATGTCTTTATTCAACCTCAGTTACTATGTTACTATGCAGAATGTCCTAAAACCCTCCAATAGATCAGCTGATCCTTAATTATTATTATATATAGATTATATAGCACCAACATCTCCGTGGCGCTTCTCTGGCAATAACATTACCCACACTGACATAGAATCTGACATCCTCGACCACGTCCACTCTACCAACAGAACTAGTTAATAGACAATTCATCATTGTCCCCTGTGATAACATACGTGTGCATTATAAACTAATATACATTGATTGTGAGAACACTTACTTGCCTTAAGTTCTGTTTGTGAATAAATTCTACTGTAGTTCATTTACACACCACTTCATTATTCTAACCATGTGCAAACCCTGTACTGCTAAATAGAATGTTTTGGGTTACTTGTTTAATATTTCCTGGGTTTCTCTCTCCTCCATTTCATGGGTCATCTATTGTGACAGATGAAGGTTATTATGACCAATGATGTATGTGTTCCAGGCAGTAGAGATTTAACTGTTTTATATCCGTGATGTGGCTGAATTCTCGTCGTTAGGACTTCCCTTGGCGTTACATTAGTTAACCACCAAAATATTATTAAGATCTCTGAACAGAAAAAGTCTAAAGCATGTATGTTAACAAAGAGCTAATGGCTAATTCTAATTCCGATATCGATCTATTACCCGCGGGGTCCTTATTTACATGCCACAATAATGCAGAAATTGTAAATTTCCAATCGTTACCACTAATTTCAGATTGGCGCATTATTTAATTCTCAAAATAATTTCTAGCCTTTTATAGCACACGTTGAGAGAGAGAGAAACTGGAATATATATTGGGAGAGATATCTGTGGTATTCGTTACGGTAGATCAACTGGACTTGAAGTTTAGTTCTTGAAGATGTTTCGCTAGTCATCCGACTGGCTTTCTCAATTCAGATTGACTTGTAGAAGAATCTGTGGCAATTATGTACCCTGGAAAGTCCCAATTAGCATATCACAGCCAAGTTTAGGGACCATCTGAATGCAAGCGTGATTGCATTGTGGCTAAGAGGTGTTATAGAAACAAGTACATTGTGAGAAAGATACATTGAAAATATAATTAATTAATAGCTGAGATTAGCTTGAAATACAGCGATGGATAGTGCACAAAGCATACTGCAAGATGGGGAGGGGCAGCCTAACATTACTCTGTATGTGCACAACAAACATGTGCTAAAAAAAACAAAAAAACGCCCTTTGTCGGGTCAATACAGAGCAGTAGCATCAGCACCACCAGGCGCAGTTTCTTCAGGAATGGGTCACTACTGAGCCCCCCACAATAATGATTTTTTTGAAACTTTACTGAAATAGCGGCATGACTCTCCACCAGCGTGGAACCCAAATAAAGTAATAATGTCATTCATTACTACACCACACCGTTTAATCAGGGCTGATTTCCCATAGGCCACCTAGGCCATGGCCTAGGGCGGCACAGCCACCAGGGGCGGCAAAAAAAAGAAAGTAAGAAAGAAAAGGGTAAAGCAGCATTGCATCCCCATTTTAAATTTACACAATGCACGTTAGTTGCACAGCAGAGCTTTACCAGGTTCTGTTAAATCATAAATGGGCAGCGATTGCCGATTTGCCAGGGGGCAGGTCCCTCTCCCCTTACAAAGCGCTGTTTTAGCCAATAAATGACCGCGTACAGTGGCAGGCAGTACAAGTTAGCTGGCCTAGGGAGAAAAAAGTATAAATCCGGCCCTGCGTTTAATTCATTATAATCCATCATTAACAGCTGGGATCTGTGCCAGACCCTAGTAATGAACCTGGAGATGTCAGCAAGGAAATAGGAAAATAGATGTAGTGTGGATAATGCTGGGAACAAGGACAGTTTAGGTTAAATGTTGTCATTATAGTGCCTTCCACCCTACCCCAATAAGATACTAAACCACTAACAGGGCCACCACAGGTTGTGCACCTAAAGGCCTGCCAAGGAAATTGGAGGAGGGAGGAAAGGCACTGTATATCAGGACTCAAAAAAAAAATTAATGGTTACTAGTTCTTTAAGGCAGTTTCATCAGGGGCAAAAAGCGAACCCAGCACACACCCCCTGCAGTTTTTGCGCCAGGCCCCTGACACACACAACACCTCCTCTGTCAGATATCTTAACTGGAACTTGATTCCCTGCTTTTAAACAGCTGTCGTCTGTTTAAAACAACGTTACTGGACTGGCAGAACTGAAAACAGACTGATCACCTTTACTTTGCCTATGCCCAATCAGCTGTTTAAAAAGCAGGGGATTGAGGTACCATTCAGGAGATTGGTGGGCCCTCTCAGCTCCCAGGCATCGTGCAAAGGATATCTGCCCCCCCCTAGCTCACTGAGCTCAGACTTGTTCAGTGTGATCCACCTAGGAAGGAGGAAAGGATTCTCCAATCAGCTACTGTGTTGGGGAGAGACAGAGTACTGTTATTGTAAGTAACAGGTAAATCTTTAGTTGTGAATTATGAACTAGCAGAAAACCCAAATACCCAGTGTTTACCCAGTTTTTTCAATCAAAACCTTGTCAAGCTCAGTCCTTTCTCAGCAAAGCGATGACTTGATTCACCAACAGGTGGCAGCAACAGGTTAATCTCATCCCTAATTAACTTAACTGTCACTTGATTCACCAACAGGTGGTAGCAGACAGGTAAGATCTCATCCCCAAATAACTAAGCGATCACCTGATTTACCAACAGGTGGCAGCAGAAAAGTCAGATCTCCCCCCCCCAATAACTTGTACATCAATGGAAGGGATGGAACATACATATATACACTTGACTTCTATTAGATGACAAGTGTACAATACTTTAACAGTAGTATCAGAGCTCTAAGTTGTCCAAACAAGTTTGGGCCTTCCATTGTTCCTTTAAAATGAACCCTAAATCACTCTCTTGGTAAAATTTGGGAGAAGTTTTGCTGGAAAGGTTCAGCAATATAACTTCCTGACACATTCGGTTTTTAGCAGCTTGTAGCATGTGACCAGCTTGTAGTCATGGATCATCCTCTGTCTGCATTAATGGACAATATTAGTGTCCACCACCACCACCCCTCCATTTAAAGTGCCCATGGTGCCGCCAGGTCCTCACCTATGGGTTTCACTTGTAAGCACTAACTAACACGCTTCTTGAACACAAGATAACCAAAAAGAACATATCTAATAAGTAAAATATACGGAGTGTTAAATCCTATTGTATGTTCGAATTTCCATATATAATAGTGTCTGATAGTGTGTATGTTCTGTAAATCATTTGCTCTTAGGTTATTCTGCCCAGTGATCCCTAATAACTACATATTGATTTTATTATTCACGTGCTCCTGTGCCAAAGCAAAGTGAAATATCATGTGTAGACACCAATAACTTAAAGCCTTTGCTGTCCTGATTATGATGAAGATGATAAAATTCTGAGCAAATTGCAAACAGTACAGTGCGTTGAGCACTCAGGAATGCATACACGCAAGCGCATTTCTTGTGCATGTTTGGCGTGCGCTGTGAATGCGCTATCTTTCACAATCGGAGCGCAGCATGCGATTGCGCAAAAACTGCAGATTGCAGCTCACAGCAGCGCATCTAGTGTGGCAACAACATATGGGCCACGCTAGTGTATGCTTTATACCCGCGATTCCGATTGCCAGGTGTGGCCTAGCCCTGAAGGACTTTATGGTTCTTTCAAGCACATTTCACACCTGATCTTTATAGCCAGTGTGAATCCTGCACTTACAGTTCCTACATCATAGAATCCAGTATCTATTTCTGTACTAGACAAGTTTTAACAGGATACAAACTGTGTGTACGTTGGATATGTCTATATGTGGTTAGCTGTATTGGATTTTACAAGGCTTTTTAGGCAAATGCTAGCATGGGCATGTTAAGTGCATGAAACCTTTTGTTTTTACAGACCATGTTGTGTGTTAAAGCTCTGAACTCTTACTGAATGTATGGTTCATCCTGTTTTTATTATTGGGCTTGCTAAAATGTAATATAATGTCAGAAGGGCCAAATTACCAACCCATATTTTGCCTAGCCTGAAATGAAGCCCCAGTTGCCAGTACAGTGTCTTTATTGCTATGCCATAGATTTGAGGAGTTTGTTAATACCCATTATACCCAATAAGATTTTATCTTAATATACACAAATAACAAACTGGTTTTACTGTAATGCTATAGTTTCCAACATGTTACCTGCCGCCTTTTTACTTATTTATTGTCCTATGTTCATGCAAGGACATTCATTTCACATAGGAATGTCACATAACCTGTCACACTACTGCGTTTTTATGTGTTAATTTCCATTTTTAATGCATTGCTTGCTGCATGGGAAATGAAAAAGTTTTTAGTGTGTCAAAGATAAAACTGAATATTTCCATCCATATTCATATGGAATATTTGCATCCATCAGTCTGCCCTGGTAATTATCATGTGATAAGCTATATATTATATGTTCCTGGATCCTGTTCAGCAGATAGATCTATGTGAGCCAGGCCTGTTCCAGAAAGCCAGTCCTGGGTCGTTGCAGCCAGATCTGCAGTGGTTATCTTCGTGTAGGTTTCTTCCAGGAATAAGCCGCCAGTTTCTGTCCTATCAGCAGCTCTGCAGGATAATATTGCATTAACAGTAGGACATGCTGGCTCTGCACTGCAGTCTTCTCAATCCTGACTCAAGAGCTGGCACTTTATATGCAGTAGGTGCCGTGGGCTCTATAATGCTAACTGTGGCATCTCACTTGTCCTATGTAGAATACAGGATTTCAGGAGGGCAAAACATAAACCACAGACTGCACCACCCAACACCCAATACCAGGTATTTAATGTAATGCACTATTAGATGTGCCTGTGATCAGCAAGTCATTGTATTCTGTACACTATTCCTTATTTGCATAATTGTTTACACATTCCCTACATCTATCATGTCCCAATCTGTCCTTCTGTAATTACTTCTGTGTACGGACACTATACTGACTCCTCTCATTTATTATAGACAAAGACACTGATTACTCTGTTTGCATAATATAAAACCTAACCCCTCTTATTCTATAGAATCATTACCCCTTCCACCTTTCCCCTCACATACGACCGGTGCTCACATTCTCTTTCAAAGGGACAAACATACGAAGCTGTCTGATTACATAGTAACATGACCACATAGAGAGAGAGATGAATCCATAAGTTTAACCTTTTACTAGAAGGTAGGCTTACCTACCAATCCAGGACCTCAGGATGCAAAAAACATCTTCCTGTCTGGAATTAGACCATCATAGAACAAGTCTATAAGGGCTAGGCCACACTAGGGTGTTGTAATGTGCAAGCCGATCACTGTTAAAAAGCGCATGCTAGTGCTGGCCAATCGGTCTGGTCACACTTGGTGCACTGCAATCTTATTTTCGGAGTGCATGGGATCCCTATTTTGTGAATTGCATGCACAAGCAGGCAGTAACATGCGGGAAACCTGCTTTTCCCACACTTACTGTATGTATGTATTTTATTTCTTATATAGCGCTACATATTCCGCAGCCTTTACAATTATTTATCAGGCCCTGCCCCGAAGTGCTTAAAACCTATTCACTTTAAGTCACACATACAACCTATCAGTCTTTATGATTGTGGGGGAAACGAGTGCCCGGAGGAAACCCACGCAAGCACAGGGAGAACACACAAACTCCTGCAAATTTTCCAAGATGGAATCGAACTCAGCACCTCAGCACCAAAAGGCATCAGTGTTAACCACTGAGCCACCGTGCTACCTGTTGTAGTGTGGTCTCAGCCTGACTGTGTGGTTAATACCATCAACGCTAGGGGTTTCAGACTGTCCAATGTGCAATACATCCTAAATGTTCAGTAAAACTTTTTTTCACAGTTTTAACGCACATACAGGGAGATTCAATAAAAGTTCTTATCGTTTAAAATGGTGCTAATTTTTCTCCAACCAATCAGATGTTAGCTTTCAAATGTTAACTAAGATCTGATTGGTTGGGCAAAATTAGCACCATTTTAAACGATAAAAACTTTTACTGAATCTCCCTGATAGTGCCAAGGACCCTTACAATCCTGTCACAGAATAATAAAAATATGCATTGTAAACAAGTGGTCTCAGTATCAGTATAAATACAGGATGCCTGCAATTTACTATTTGGATTTTTGTTTTACAGATATTCTCATACTTTAATAGCTTGTGACGTAAGTGTAGCTGTGATTAACTTCATTACCAATGTGCTAAAAACTTTATTTTACATTTACCTTTTATTTGGATCACAGCTCCCACGTAGTTTCTGCCACGTTACTGAATCTGATTTAGTTTCTAAAATGTAGAACAGTGTTGAGATTATCATCCCCATGGGGTTGATTTCATATCATTATAAGACAATGAATGCTTAAAACCAATTCAACCGAGCTGATTCCATGGTGTTGAAGAAACAAAGTCAATGTAAAGTTGGGAATGTTTTGGTTTGTGTTGAGGTTGTTTTAGCTTGATTAATGACAAGTTATATTACAGCTGTGCTGTGCGAGAGCTGATAATACAGTCACTGGTGGATAGTAGTATGGTACCCTAATGTTAATGTAGGGTATTGTGATCCTGCAACATTCATTCATTTACATCTATTTTTAAGACAAGGTGTGGATGTTAGATTGTAGTGACCAATACAGCCACTAGGTGTCATTAAAAAGCAATACTAGGGAGACTTCCTAAATTGAACAAAAGTCTTTTAAGGAAAAGTAACATTGCTTAAAAAGTTGTGACTGTTGCCAAATCAAATGTTAATTAGCAGACATATTATACAGATAATTAAGAATAAATTGAGATGTCTGCTGCATACTGTGTTTTATCTTTATCAAAAAAGTGCAAATAAGTATAAAATAATTTTATCAAATACTGTATGTTGTCAGTCTGCAGCAACCATAGCATCTGTTAGCCAGACAAGATGCATCTGTGTTTTTAATGTGTTTTAAAGGAAATAAAGTTTCACTAAGACACCATCTGCTATGTTGCTAGAGAGGAAGCATCACATCTAGAGTAGGTAAAGAAATACTTATACTAGTCCTGGACTACTATATAGGAGCAGAGCCGATCATGTGCTGTTTGACTGATTATTGATATGGCATTCACACACAACATGGCGTGTTGCCCAAACAAGAAAGAAATACGAACAGATTTTCATGGCCGGACGGCATCATTTATTCATCTAAGAGGACTCTAATTTATGGTGTAATACTTCTAAAAAGTGTTCTCCATTCAAGGGGTACACCCCTTGGTTTGTTCCTATCTTTACTGATATTGGTTAGCTGTGGCCAAGGGAAGCTCATTGAATGTGTACGGCAACAAACATAAATGTTGGTGCCTAGGCTGTGCAGGAAATGAATCTAGGTGACCAGACTTTAGCAGAGAAAGATTAAGATCATATGGGACCCTAAGCAGGGCCATCATTTAGGGGCCCCTTTTTTGCTACATATATTGTAACTGTAATTTGTTAATGTTCTGTAGCTGGGCCCCAGAATTTTCCTGGGCCTAGGCAGGTGCCTAGATTGCCTTGTGGATACCTGCTCTGGACTTCGGCCCTCCAGCCGTTTGTGATTGGCAATGTAGCACCTTAGATTGCTGGGAATTTGGGGGGAATTGTATAAACAATAATCTGGACATCCCGAATTATACAAACAGGTCGATGCACAGACAGCTACTATTGGCTCCCTAGGCCATAGCCCAGGGATTTTTATAAAGGCAATGGAGTTTAACCGTTGTGGGAATTTAATTCCAGCTATTTTAAACATCACTATAACATAACTTAGGGTGGCCAGGTGCTTAAGTATTTAAATAATGTTAACCAATTGTACATCGGTTAGTGTGACTTTAACTCCATTCAGGGTGCATCCGGAGACTTTATGGAGGCTTAGGGCAGATGAAAATCTGCACAACAGTCACATCCTGTATGACGTTTGCATTTTATGGTCAAATCCTACAGGCTAATCCATCACCAAGCAAACCCCAAGGGCCAAGGAAGGCAACTCTGGACATGGATTTATAGCAAGGCTCTGGACCATGGCTGCACTCCCATTATTTCCACATGTGTAGTTTTGTATGGACTGTGTAAATGTTGGGAATAAAGAGTTGTTTTCTTATTCAGCCATAGTGACAATAGCTGTAGGGACGAACCTTATCATCCCAATAACAAGCCTCTCTCCTCTGCATATCTTCCCTTTCACCATGTACTAATTATGTGGGTCTGTCATCCCTTTATTAGTCCTTATTTCTCTCTTTATTGGTTTCTTCTTCATTTTCTCTGCCAGGACGTACTCTCCTCTTATATATATATATATATTATTCCCCCTCCCTCGCTCCCTTCCTCTATCAACTGCTGCAGTGTTGAACACTTGCAAAGAGATTCAGGATTCTGCAGTTCGTGTTGGACCCTCCCTGGGATCATCCCACACAGTTTTTAGTTTATTCACACCAACCCCTTCCCCCCATCCTATAATATCTCCCATTGATGTTCTTATATGGCAATATCCCAAATGTTCACAGCTGGATTAAATACAAATAATATCTTCCCTCAAGGATCCCTTAAGGTGCCAATACACTACTGAATATTGGACAGATTAGTTTGTCTATGGACCCATCTGGCCTATTAATTTTGCAAACGCTGCGGGCCGTAAATGAATGGCCAGGGGCGGTTCCCCCAAAAATGCCTTGAATGCCATGGGAATGTCGAAAGGTAAGTTCTGATGTATGGGCATCTTTATGTTTAAGGCTAACTCTGCCCAAACCTTCCTCCCCTAATATACCCAGGGTCTGGCTCCCCCCCCTCTCAGAGTCCAGGACCCTTCCCAGATGTCAATTGGAATTTGTGTTTCCCATTGTCGCCTTACGAATTAGGTCCTCCTACCTTTGGTACTGTGAAGGTGGTGTGGGGGCATAGTATGTTCTTTTTTTTTTTTACATTCGTTTATTTTGAAAAATTGGATACATAACAAATATATTGCATATATTCACAGTAGCAATCTTGAACAATTTATATTTGTTATATGTTTTAATAAAAAAGACTTATAAGTATGAACATTTGTCTTTTCTTTTAAGTAGATCTTTGTTTATTAACCATAATAACTTAATTAACATGTTTAACCAAACTTTTAATGCCTACATCTTATAGTATTTTCTTTCTTACAGTCACCTGCAGGTCCACCCCTAGAACAAAAATATATACTTACCTTCCCCACCACCCAAACCCAAGATTGTTATAGTTACTTACCTCCCTGCAGTCCACTGAGTATTGGGCATAGCTGACCCAGTATAGACTGTGCAGCTAGATATAATATATAATCAAATACATACATTTCTAACTTATCGACAGTTCCTTCGCTTCCTGAGCATGCCCAACCCATTCACTCAATTGAAGGAAGTGTCTTGAAAACTTAAAGGGCAAAACAGCCCTGAAATGAAAAGTTATGGATTGACAGTTGACATCACAGCCAATGGCTGAATGTTAATCCCCTATCTGCCTCTTCTGAGCATGCCCAGGCTCAGTACAGGCTCAGTACAGGTTTAAAATTGCTGCTCCATGAGGCATAGCATACATTCAGTAATGAATTCATAGGACAAAATATGATATACTACTTATAAGAGGCCATTCTTTCTAAAATATGTTCTTAAAGGAAAAGTCCACCCTAAAACATATTTCCTGATTTATTACCCAAAATTGCAAATATGCTCCTTTTGCTCCTTCATAATTCAGAACTAAAGATACACCTGTTAGAAATCAATAAGATCTTACAGTACAGGAAGTCCTCCAGTTGGCCATAGCATTTTTACCTATGATTAAGTGCCTAAGCAGCACGAAACGTGTCAGGCCCAGCATGTTTTTGACTAATGGTCTATAAAGAATTAATGATTTTACTTTGGAGAGTCCTTGTGATTCGGATCGCGACAGTGTGCACGCTCTATCTCCTTTGAATACCAAGTCCTCCAGTTACCTCAGGAGAATTGCACATCTATATAGAATCTCACTATACTTACTGAGCTCACTGAACTGGGGTAGGGTCAGTTTCTGGGATGTAAATCAGCAAAATAAGGAATTCTGCTGTATTGTTTAAACATTGTTGCAATGTCCACTTAATCTAATGTCCCATTCTAGGAAGTGCCCATAGACCACAACAATCGTGGTTTGTATGATCTGGGATAGTACGATCATATTGGTCCGCAAAATTTTTTACAACCTGCCCAATACGAAAAAAAAAAGTATATGATTGCTGGTCTATCGGCCACACATGGGGCTCTAGCACCTTTACTGTAATATACCTTCCCCTTTATGTTGCTGTTTGGGTGTATGTAGGTTATGTTTAACAAATGTAATAACTTGACTAGTTTTAGTAATTGAAATTATAATTTTACTGAATACAGAAGAGGGGCAGTGGGGAGCTATGGCCACAAATTTAAAGTTACATAATATGGAATGCTACTGACATGGCAAAAAGATAAATACAAACATAGAGAAAGATGTGCAGATCAGTGTTTGTTTGGACTCTGCCTGCTAGGTGGCGCTGTTCATAGACTTCTGTTCTGGGTCTCGAAGATAAAGGCACAGTAAAGACAAAATGAGTCAGCATTCATCTGTATTTTCAGACCAGCTGTTGTGTCAGATATTAATTAGCATTGAACAGCAGTAATGAGATGCCCCTATTATTATTGAAATATTAAATGGAAAACCTAATGCACTTGTGGTTCAAAGTATATGCAAGTTCTCTCACATGTTCTATAGAATTAACCACAACCACAACATGTGCAATTGATTAAACAGAAAACCCCTTTGTTTATAATCCTCGCTATTACAAGCTGGCTGTGCCAGGTGGCTTAGGAAGGATGCTGGGATTTGTAGTATATAACACAGTACTAAATAATGTGACATCTCTGTAGTGCTTTTGTTTGGAATACTGCACAGTGTACATTGTATATAATGTCCATTTGATCTGTGTGTATTAATTGGATCAGTCCATGAGAGACCTGCAGTTTCATTTATTTCTTGGGAACTGACACTTAGCTGTCTGACACCTCTGTGAGACACCATGTTATCCAGCTATTGAAACCAGGAATCACACAGCAACTGGAACTTAGCACATGAAACAAGTGTTATAATAACTTCTGTATTCACTGGTATAAAGACATTA
This sequence comes from Hymenochirus boettgeri, assembly GCA_019447015.1. Taxonomy (NCBI): domain Eukaryota; kingdom Metazoa; phylum Chordata; class Amphibia; order Anura; family Pipidae; genus Hymenochirus; species Hymenochirus boettgeri. Next base: position 237,551,732 of record CM033471.1, on the reverse strand, counting down.
CAACTACCGACGTATTTTAAAATAGAATTTAAAAGTGCAAAAACAGTCCAAGTGATAGTACATGTCATAATCACAGTCTGTATCGCTTTAATTTCCAACCATTCATTTTTTATCAGTCTGTTTGTCAGATTTATCAGGCCGGTTGTCCCGTGTGTACCAGCCTTAATGTACTAGGAGGTACAAAATTCTGCCTGAGCTATTAATCTGCAGTAACCAATCAAATGTTATTTTTTTGCTGGCATATTGTAATAGATAACATGTGATTGGTTACTGCAGATTAATTGTATGGAAACTTTTACAGCAGAACTGTCCCAGGGGGTTCCTCTAACTAATGTTATTGGATGCTGTCAGTACCAGTCAGCAGCTGTAAAGACGGTACAGCAATGATGAGGCAGCTTGTAAGCAGGACAGTGTATAATAAAATATTTCCTCTGTTGTTTTCATATAGAAATGGCCTTGTGTTGTGCTCTCTCTGTTTAAACTGAATAATGGACCCTTTTCACACGCTTTGTGCATGCATACCTCATTTCGCATTTGCTCGCAAAGTGGACGTGGCAGGACGTCCGGTTACCAGCACCACAACTCCAGTGGCATGGGAGTGCATTTTTTTCTACATATTCTTTGTGTGATCACCTGTCTGTATCCTTTACATCCATTACACAGACAGTCACCATTTAACACCCCCTCATCCATTTACTAACTCGGTGATATTTATTGTGAATGTGATCACAATATAAACTCTATCCAGTCTAATCATAGTAGCTCTTCCTCATTGGTTTTTTTAAGATAAGATTATGAACCTTGTGGCTTACAGCTCCTTGAGACCAGTGCATTAGACTAACAAGCAATGTTCTCCCAAGGCAATTTTGTTGTTTAAGGCAGCACCGAAAGCCGCAGTAAGCCAAGTGGTGTCTTATTATCTTTATTATTATGTAATTTTTATACAGTGATATAGAAAGGTTCAGTGGGCATGTTCTCCTTACTGGGTAATGTCCATGCCCTTAGGTAGCCATGCTGCTACTGAATGTAGCTTCCTCTTTGTCCCGATCTGGGGACTGACACCAAAGCACTGCATGCTGTACCATGTAGAGATTATTCTGGCATTCCTGTGGAATGTGTTGAAGTTCTGCATCGAATTTTCAACACCGAATTTAGAATTCTTAATGAATAATTCCCCCTTTCAATATTCCAAATTGAGTTTTTTTTAAGAAAAACAAAAAGTGAAAATAATAAACTTTTGGGTAAGATATGGCAGCTCCCGTTTGTTCTACCTTACCTTACATCTTATGGAGTTGGTGCATGGGGAAGGGAAGTGATGCCATTGGAAGATCCATCTTTCCTCCAACATTGGTTTGTAGGTATTGACCTGCGAATGCCCAGGTTGTATGTGGACTGCTGCCAGAGGATTACAGGACCTTAAGAATAAGGTAATATATTACTTTTGGAGAATTAAAGTTCTGAAGTGATTCTTATCTTACTCCAAAGCTTATTATTTTGCTTTAGTTTTCATTTAAAGTGCCGGTTGTGGTCTTTATTGCCAGTTGTGTGTGGTGATAATAATAATAAAATTTAAAAAGAACAAACAAAAATAGATCTACACTTTAATGGGTTATTTGTAGAGAAGTACTGCTCCATAGAAGAACAATGCAATACAATTCAACTGGAATTCAACTGCAAAATACTTAATTAGAGCTTAGTTCTCCTTAATGAGCACGATGGCCCCCTGGTTTTATCAACAGTAATCTCTTTCATTTAGTTTAATGTGTTAACTAAGTAGGCTGTCATATAATCAGATCTTTAAATTAATAGAGAGGAGAGCCATATGAAATCCAAGCCTTTTCTGCTGCTGCTCTTACTAGAACTTGCCTGCAACAAATCCTGCAGATGCAGAAGGTGAGCTATGACCTTCATTCCCAGCAAGGAAACAGTGTGAATGACAGCTCCCTGCCTAAAGCAGATGGCAACCTGCAGCCATCTGATCCCACAGATTCTAGCACCCCCTTGCCTCCTTACTGTGGATCGTGGAAGTTGTGTTATATAATCCATCCATTACCTAGAGAATCTTCATTAATGTGAATGGAAGAGCTCTTTAAAAATGAGGCATAGGCTGATAGATTATATAAACGTATCCTATATAATAGAAGCCCAATGTGCGTCTGTGAATCCGTGTGTGGCTTTTTGTTAGTGCGCTGCGCGAGGAGTCGTCTTTTGGCTGTGCGCTATATGGACTGAGCTATGCGCGTACAGAAATCTGCGAGAAGACAAAAAGAGAAGTTCCCTGACCCAGATGATTACATTCTCCTTCCAACTCCTTCCGGAACACGAGGACAGACAGAGAGAGAGCGACTCTATGTCTAGCGCCCATTTAATAACAGGCTTACTGTGTATTTAGTAAATAATAGAGTACATAGATGCTATGATAGGAAGGAGAAGCAATCTCTCTAGCGTGGCCACATTTCTTATCTATGTGTATTATTGGCTTTTACAAAGTCACATTAAAGCCCCACATTCAAGTCTTAAACCCCCCAAAACAGAAACTGTTCTGTCACTGAACATAATCTCCAACAGCCTCTCAAAAGATTTTTGCCTCCGTCTCCCACTGTGCAGTTTTATACTATTATTTATCTATATATCTACCTATCTTATCTGTTCTTATATCTATAGCTTATCTATCTTATCTATTTAAATGTAATCCATCTAGCTCTATTTATAATCTATCATCTATCATCTGTATGTCTTCTAAAATCCTAGTCTTTTGTCTATCTATAATATTTATATCTATCTGTAATCTGTAGGTAAATCATTTGCCTACTTTTTTGCCCATTTTTCCACACACACAGAGCTAGTCGAGCTAACCAATTACGACCGGTTAGCGATGCACAACTTTAAGCATTGGTTTGTGGCGTCTGCACACACAAGTATTAACACAAACTGACAGCTGGCGGTAAATACTTATGTGCAGGTGAGATTCACTCTGAGCCACGCAGCCCTGGTAAATCCAACACGAGATTTATGCGGCTCTGGGTGAATCTCCCTAATAGTAATAAATGGTGTGTATTTAATTATGTGTATCAGTAAGAATCTTATTTTAAATGGAGAGAAAAAGGCCCCAATACCATGAACGTTACAGGTTTTGTACTTTACATAAGGCTGGGTCCCACAATTTGCAATCGGAATGTTCCCACTATGTGCGCTTCAATCCGTTATTGAATAATACAGATGTATATTGCAGTTGCTGTGGGACCTAAGCCTTTGGCCTCGTACACTTGTACAATGTTAAACCCGACAATCAACCCCAGAGCGCGTGCACATGCATGAAGAAGTCAGTTTCAGGCGATAATCGCACGTGTGTATGCATGTTCGTCTTGTGTACAAGCCTTATGATTGGACAGTGAGGTTAGTATTCCCATCCTGGTACAGTTTTATTGGATAATAATATATCTGGATCCTATTAACAGTCTGTTGATAGGGTAGATAAGGACTGGATAGTTATGATAATGGGGACAGGTGACAGGTTGTCTCCATTGGAATGTACAGTGGGAAGGTTCTGCATCGAATCAGGCGCGCGCACGTGGAACGCGCAACACCGTCACCGAACACAAGTCGCTCTGTCCCAGGTGCTGATTGATGGAGTTTCCCCACACAGACTGCGCATGCCGCCCCGTTCCCTCCCCACCGTATATAAGGGAGCGCTGCGCCCCTCCGCTCCCAGTCGACACCATGAGCTCCTACGGTTACGAGCCGTATTACACTTCCTATAAGCGCAGGGTGGTGGAGAGCGGCCCGCGGTTCACATCAGGAGCAGTTACGTGTCCCCCCATCCGACCACTACTCCCCGGTCGTTTCCACCACTCTGCGCCGAACTTAGGGCGCCTCCTCGGCTCTCCTGGCCGGAGCGGACACGGTGGACCGTTCTCAGGTCGCAGCCATCAGTAGCGCACTGAAAGTGGTCGTACCCGGAGAAGGCGCAGTTGCAGGAGCTGACCGACCGATTCGCCAACTTCATCGAGCGGGTCCCAGACGAACTGAGCAGCGCAATAAAGTGCTGGAGGCAGAGCTGCTCCTCCTGCGCCAGAAACACAGCGAACCGTCCCGGCTGCGCGACCTGTACGAGCGGGAAGTGCGGGAACGTACGACCTGGCGCAGGAGGAAGCGGCCGGGGACAGACAGGCGCTGCGCGGGGAGCGCGAACGGTTGGAAGACGCGCTAGGGGGCTGCAGGCGCGGTACGAGGAAGAAGCGCTGAACCGCGAGGAGGCCGAGTCCAGGCTGATGGAGATGAGGAAGAGGCGGACATGGCGGCGCTGGGCCGGGTGGAGATGAGAAAGGTGGACGGGTACTGGACGAGATCAACTTCCTAAAGAAATGGCACGAGGAGGAAGTGTCGCAGCTCCAGTCGCAGTTGCAGCACGCGCAGGTTGTCCCTGGAGGTGGAAGTGCAAACCGGACCTGAGCTCCGCCCTGAGACATCCGGGGTCAGTACGAGAAGTTGGCGGCCAAGAACATGCAGTCGGCCGAGGAATGTTTCAAGAGCAGGTTCACCGTCCTGACGCAGAGTGCGGCGCGTAACACTGACGCGGTGCGAGCAGCCAAGGACGAGTGTCGGAGAGCGGAGAATGTTGAACTCCAAGGGGCTGGAAATCGACGCGTTGTAGGGTGTTAACGAGGCGCGGGAGAGGCAGATCCGGGAACTGGAGGAGAAACAGAGCTCAGAGGTCGCTGGATCAGTGAGGGGACTGGGGAACAATGCAAGTAAGTGGGTGGGGGGGTGGATAGATTCAGCACCATGCAGTGTGTGTGGGGGTGGATAGAGTCCAGCACCAATGGAAGAAAGTGGATAGACATCATCATCATGGAGGGTGGGGGAGATAGAAGTTCATTACAATGGAGGTAAGTGGGTGGGGTGGATAGAGTTCAGCACCAATGGAGGTAAGTGGGTGGGGGTGGATAGAGTTCAGCACCAATGGAGGTAAGTGAATAGACTTCATCATCATGGAGGGTGGGGGTAGATAGAAGTTCATTACATTGGAGGTAAGTGGGTGGAAGTGGATAGAGTTCAGCACCAATGGAGGTAAGTGGATGGGGCTGGATACAGTTTATTACCAATGGAGGGTGAGGGTAGATAGAAGTTCATTACAATGGAGGTACGTGGTGGGGGTAGATTGAAGTTCATTACAATGGAGGTAAGTGGGTGGGGGTAGATTGAAGTTCATTACAATGGAGGTAAGTGGGTGGGGGTGGATAGAGTTCAGCACCAATGGAGGTAAGTGGATAAGGGTGGATAGAGTTCAGCACCATGGAGCTAAGTGGGTGGGGGATGGATAGAGTTCAGCATCATGGAGTGTGGGGGTAGATACAAGTTCATTACAATGGAGGTAAGTGGATGAGGGTGGATAGAGTTCAGCACCATTGAGGTAAGTGGTTGGGGGTAGATAGAAGTTCATCACAATGGAGGTAAGTGGATATGGGTGGATAGAGTTCTGCATGATGGGGCTAAGTGGGTGGGCTAGTGAGTTCAGCATCATGGAGGGTGGGGTTAGATAGAAGTTCATTACAATGGAGGAAAGTGGGGGTGGATAGAGTTCAGCACCATTGAGGTAAGTGGGTGGGGGGAGTGGTTAGATCATGATCAGCACCACATAGGTAAGTTAGTGAAGGGGGGAGTGTATAGAAGTTCAGCACCATGGATAACTGATAGTGTTCAGCACCATGGACAGCAGTAGCATGTAAAGCAGGAGTCAGACATCAGCATGCTGCAGGGGCTGAAGAATGTAGCAAAAGGAAAATATTTGTTTAAAGTTTAAATCAACAATAAGATACTTAGGGGGTTATTCAATAAAAGGTCTTATTGTTTAAAGTGGTGCTAATTTTGCCCCAACCAATCAGATGTTAGCTTTCAAATGTTACATAAGTTCTGATTGGTTGGGGCAAAATTAGCACCATTTTAAACGATAAGAACTTTTATTGAATCTCCCTGTTGGTGGTAATGTCTAGCGGTAAATGCTTCCATCAAGGGAAAATGAAGTGGTAATGTTACAGTAAGAGCAATAGAGGTAGGGCTCCAGCCCAATCGAGAGACATTGGCAATACTGGTTTGTGGGATAAAACCTGTTACATTAAGAACAGGATTTGATACATCAGAGTATTGACATGGTCTGACAGTAAATAGGATCATAGGGGATTTCTGACAAAAAAACAGGCAGTACTGTTCCTTAACTACATACAACTGGTTTGTCGAGGGTTAATTTATACAGGTTAATAGCTGGACATTCCTATTAAGAAATGTTGTTACCATGTTAAAACTGTAGGCTATAAACTATTATGTAGTGTTGCACTTTTGCTGAAATAAAGACCTATAAGTGCCATTCTACTATTCTACTACTAAAGTACAGTGGGTCTGTATACATATATCTTTATTTGCAAGCCAGACACCCAGGACTGCATTGGATAGGATCTTTATCTGGAGAGGGCTGATCACAGTAAACCTTCCCTTCTTTTACTAGGATGCTATAAACAAATTAGAGGATGAGCTGAGAAACACCAAGAGTGAGATGGCAAGATACCTGAAGGAATACCAGGACCTGCTTAATGTCAAGATGGCTTTGGATATTGAAATTGCTGCATACAGGTACAAGAGCATACACCAAAGCATATCTAGGATTCCTTTAAACCTACATTGGTTACTGGATATAAATGAGAGATTCACAATTAGGGTCCTGTCAAGAAATCTGTGTTTGTATCTGTATTATAACAAAATGTTATGGTTTATTTCTATTGGCTGCAGTGGCAGAATCTAATGATCCACATAATTCAGCTCTGCTGTCTAGGGAGATTTTCTTTAAAATTGATTTTTGTTTATTTTATGTTTAGGCAAAAGACACAGAGACAAGTAGCAGGTGAACAGTGCATCCTTTTTGTAAAACATAAGAATATCAAAAAACACAGGAGTTTCATTCAGGAAACAGATCTACCATAAGGAGGACCTGAGGAGTTTGCATTACATAGCAGAATCCCTTCTCCCCTACTAACTTTAGTGGGGTGCATTCATAGGGGGCAGCAGAGAAGGCAGCTTTCCTTAGGCTGCACCACCCATAAAACCACCCCTTATTCTACAACCATATAAAAGTACTAGGACTCCAAGTCCAAGTTGACTTGTAGTATCTATTATTTTGCCTCCCATAATACACACATTTCATGTAGCACTGGCATAACTAAGCAATGATAATAACTTGTGACAAAGCTGAGTATTTCCATAGAACAGTGTCCATTTGTCAAGTTTTACACCGGAATGTAATAATATAAAAGAGAATGGAAATCCTAAATTAATTTGAAAGACTGTATTATACCTATGGGTCTGCTGTATATTTCCACACTCTTATCCCATGTTTAACCCACCAGTGTACAAGAAAATAAAGGGAAATTAATTAATTCAAATATAAGATGAATCCTTTTTATCCCTACAGGAAATTACTTGAAGGGGAGGAGACCCGGCTGAGTTTCTCTAGTGTTGGAGCTATAACTAGTGGTTATACCCAGAGTACACCTGTGTTTGGCCGCTCTGCATACAGCCTTCAAAGCAGTTCCTATATCTCTACCCGTGCTTTTCCTGCTTACTACTCTAGCCATGTCCAAGAGGAACAGCTTGACATAGAAGAGACTATTGAATCTTCTAGAGCAGAAGAGGCTAAAGCAGAAGCACCAGAGGAGGAAGAAGAGACAGCAGAGGAAGAAGGAGGAGAAGAAGAAGAGGAGGCAGAGGGCGAAGGTATGGTTTAGGTAGACATATACATCAGATATAATTTACTGTTTATAATCACATGAACAGATCTATTCACTTAGCTAAATCTACACTAATGCGGTAGGAAGAAAAATGCTCTCAGCTGTTTTTTTTTTATATAAAATCTTTATTTAAAGGACAAAGTTAAAATGCAAAATGCCTTGATAAAGAACAATAGTTTTTACACAAGGATAAGAGTCTGCAGGCAGAGTTCAAAATAACTATATCCTATTGTGCACTGCCCTAGGCTTGATCTCTTGGCTACCCCTGCTCCTCATACAGGTTTCTCTCCACAGCTCCTCTCTCCCTCTGTGGGGAAAGGAAAACTGAGCATGCTTGAACAGGTGGTGGCTTCTGATGGCACAGTTGTACTTATTACCTTAGAGGATACAAATGATTACGTATACTGTTCTCTGTTTGAAGCTATGCATTGAGATGCAGCCAAAGAAAAGCACAGCAGGCACAGCTTGGCTTTGCAGAGTCAGTTTTGCAGCTTTTCAGCTGCTGATTATAAAATATAATCTTTGGCTTTTTAATTCTTTTGGAACCTCTTGAAGCAAGGGGAGATGTATATTTTATGTTGTATTTGTGCAGGTGAAGAAGAAGGCGAGGATGAAGGAAAGGAAGAGGAAGATGAAGGTGAGAAAGAAGAGGGAGAGGAGGGCGAAGGAGGAGGAGAAGAAGAAGAAACTGCAGAGGAAGAGAGTAAAGAGAAGAAAAAGTAAAGAAGGCCAAATACAAAGTGGCTTGTCGGCTACAAAATTCACATCTACTCTTCTTAGCAGTCACCACATTTTGCCCCAGTGATGCACAGCAGTCTGTTTTTGCTCACAGTCACCCATATTGTTACATTAATTTTCATTAATTTCAAGAGGCTGGAAGCCAGCTTTACGCAACCTGACCCTTCCTCTCTCCCCCTTTCCAAGGTTTGCATAGTAAAACACAAGGGGGGGTTTAGGACCTGAAACTTTTGATAATAATTGGTGCAGGGGACACCTGTTAATGATCTCTGCAGCAATTTAATATCAAGACTCCATTGGAAGAGTGAATGTTATTCCCTCCTCTAGTTCTTCATATTGCATAAGACTGGCAATGCAGGGTAATAGAGAGCAGCAGCTAATTGATTGGTGGCTTTTTGTGGATCTGTGTGCTATACCAACCAATAAAAGGATAAATTGCATTCTGTTCCTGCCATCTATATGTGTATTCTTTTGTAGTTCACTCACATTAAAAGTAATTTTAATCTTAATCTAATGGGTTCAGGAGATATAGGTCATTGTCCAAGAGATATAGTCAGGTTATTATCCAGAAGATCTAGGTAAATGTCATTATCCAGGAGATCTAGGCATAGCCATTATTCAAGAGTATTAAGTATAGGTCATTACCCAAGGGAACTTGGCATAGGTGATTGTCCAGGGGATCTGGAAGTAGGTCATTTTAACCTGTATCATGTAGCTCTACAGCATCATTGATAGATTGAAAGATACCGATAAAATCTGGTCAGAGGATTACCCTTTGTACAGTACTATCTTGTCCTTTCCCAACTATCTGCCAACCAGACTAATTTATTGTTGGCCTTGTGTATAAATGTGCAGTGGAATGGCACATGCCATTTTCATGCATGTGGCATTAGAGTGCTGGTACAAAGTTGCCAAATGCTAAAATTTCTAATAAGTGAAATCAGATCACATGGTGTACATAGCCAGTCTGCCTTTCTGCAGCGAGTGTGACTGGAATTCATCTAAAGACTAGTTTAGACCATTTTACAGTGTTAAGTTATGTGTCCACTGGGCTTCTCCCTTGATTTGCCATCTTAAACACAATAATTCTCAGTCTGATTCACGCTGTATAACATGTATGTCAGGCTGATGAAATAAGAGGTGAAATGTTTGCCTGTGCTATTAATTTGAAAAATGGATACAATGTTAGCTTTTTACTGGGTTGTGGGTAGCATCTGATTGCAGATTAATAGCACAGCCTAACTTTTTTACTAATGATTGCATCCCCTGTAAGGGGATTGCATCCCCTGTAAGGGGAAAAATTATGAAATCTATTGAGCTGTGGTAGCCATGTAAGTGCCCTATTAAAAAGTGTACACTCCTACCATTAAAATATTCTAGGATCATGCTTGTAGCTACAATCTATCCAGTGGTGCTTCCTGCATACAATGTCTGCTATATCACTTGCACCCATTGCTCTTCCCCCCTTACTGGTGGCTTGAGCATGCCCACTGGAATCTTACTGCTGGAACAGAAGGAAAATGCATACAGCACTTAACATACTGTGGCACCCCTAAAATGTATTTTTACAGCTAGTTACTAGTCTGAAAATTAAAATTAGCCTCTTAGTATCTACAGTCAGAGGAAGGCAAAGGAATGTTAGCAGGCTTGTATCTAGCTTTGCAAGAAAATAAATTAATATTTATTAAGGGGGGCCAGGCTTATGACATGCCTGATTATATGACAGTATGCTAATTGGCCTCACATCATCAGCTCTTTCACAGCAGGGGAGAGACAAAGAAAACCAGGTTTGTATGCCTGTAACTTTGTATTTACTGCAACTACCTAAGTCATACTAGTCTTGTTTAAAAAGGTATGATAAATATTTTTTAAATGACACTTGCATTGAGGGCACTTGTATGAAGACAGTTCACCTTTAATTTTGTTTTTGTCTTCAGTACTGCATAATAGATTAGTAACTGTCTGCTCCTGAAACAAGAAAAGTCTAAGGCTTTGGTACACAACATCAGATATTTCTGACTGACCGATTGTGCCGTGTATAGGTTGTTGTGTTTCGTATAGTGTAGATATAATAATCCTTATTTACCACCACCAGGTAAATTCAACCAACCAGTCCTTTTTCAGAGATAAGGTGTTTATTTAAGAGTTCCAGGCCCAGAGATATCAAGTTAAAATATATATTTACAGCAGGTATAGGTGTACAAAGGTATATGTGCAATTCTTTCCTCTATTCCCTTCTTTTTCCTTCTGTCCCCTTCTAATTCCTTCCAATTCCTTCTCCTTCCTTCCAGTTCCTTCTCATTCCTTCCAATTCCTTCTCATTCCTTCCAATTCCTACTTCCTCTAACAGACTCTCTGGCCCCTTGATATACAACACAGACCCCCATAACCCTCCCTGGGAAAGGATTTGATAAAATAATGTTAACTATCTTAGATGTTTGTTTCTAGATGGTAGTACAAACATTCCCCATATCTCACATTCCCCAACATAGGTTGGTTGCCTGGAAATATCTGATGGTGTGGGGCGACTGAGCTCGATCAGCGGTTTGTCCATATTGGACGACAGGCAATGGAAACTGTCTGTAAATCACAGGCAATGTGCAGTTCCCTGTGGGACAGCAAGATCAGTCGCGCAAACTGTCGGCCGTGGCCAAGTCATTTGTCCCGACCGAGAAGACAAAAAGTCCTACTCTGTTTACCCAGCCTTATAGTACTGAGTGTCCTGTTCTTTCTAATAGAACACTCATACCCTTTTAAGCAAACCAGCATATATATTTTACTCTGTAAGCCTTCCATAAGGAGTTCACTGTGTTCTGGTTACACAGACTGTCACAAATAACTAAAACTGAACACAGTCACTGATTTATTTATTTTTTATGTTAGAGCTTTTCTCATCCTTGAAACCATCATTACATCACATCTACTAAGGTTGGGTACACTCCATCCAATCCAAGTGTATGGGCCGGTAGATGTGGAAAATTTTGCTGGGCTGCCATTTGCTCATCTAGTTAGGACTAATAGAAAATCACAGCCTATCTTGCGGCCTCCTACGGAAAGCACGCTCAGTTGTGTGCTCTGTCGTTCATGGCTACTTTAGCCGCAACGGGCAGTGATTAATTTCGGCCGACCCCTCATTTGTGGCAAATGGCCAGTCGGAACGAATCCATCTGCTGGTGTCTACCCAGCTTGCGAGCAGAGATCTGACATGGAAATTCAAAAGCTTATTTGGTGTCCAGATGTCAAGTTCAATGTGTAAAAGGGACACCTTTAAAGACTATCAGGGAGATTCAATAAAAGTTCTTATCGTTTAAAATGGTGCTAATTTTGCCCCAACAAATCAGATGTTAGCTTTCAAATGTTAAATAAGATCTGGTTGGTTGTGGCAAAATTAGCACCATTTTAAACGATAAAAACTTATATTGAATAACCCTGAACATCTTTTAAAAGTTAAAGGAACACACAATTTCTGATTTTTAGGCTACTTAATGGTCCTTAAACATGAATACAGAGGCGGCTAGTAGTGGGTGCTCCTCCGGAAAGATGGGAGCTGCAACTCAAGTATTATATAAATTCAACATTGATAAATCCATGTATCACAGCTGAATGTCCAAAGGATTTAGTCATGCACAATCACAGAAAGAACCAATGTGCTTTCTGGCCCGGGGGCAGCAGTCCCAGGCCAGTCACTCCAGCCTCAGCACAAACGTCCACACACGAAGGTTTATAGGCCATGCACCTGCGTAACAGGAACCAGATTTTATTAAAACAATCTTTATTGAAACATTAGAAATTATTGCCAAATATGATGCTTTAAACAAATTTTTCTTTAATGATATCCAGTTCCTGTTACATGGGATTGTGGCCTATAATACTTTATTGGCCTTATTGCTGTTAGACATTAGGGGGGTTATACAATAAGCATGTCTTCCCATTGGACATTCCGAGAGGACACTCAGAAGAGGGTGGCACTTAAAGCTAGTCTTTTTCAGCTTTGTTTTGGTAAACTAGAGCAAACCCTGGAGCCCATTGCCATGCCTATGTTCGATACAAGGTGTATGTGTAAACATTAACAATTTGCAAATTTCAAAATATCAGAAAAAGGTAAAGACCAGACTGGAGAAAGAAAAACTCAGGATGTGGAAATACTACATGACTGGGTCTCAATCCTGTACCCAGCACATAATAACACAGATAGTGTGCAAAATGGGACATTTTAAGGTCACAAGTAATTAAAAAAAAAAAAAACAGCAAATCTCCAGATACATGGAAGGTCAAATTTTAATAAAGGCCAATCAGCATACAGGACTATTTGTCAGATGATCCAAGGAAATGCAGCCAATTTCAGATCGTTGTCCTTATGATTTTCCCATTCAGTTCAATTAATGGAAGTAGGTGGGAGCACAGACTGATAATCTCTTGGTTGCATCCCAAATGGAAAGGGCGGTGTTTATTCATAGCAATGCTTGTCTTGGGGCATTAGGGCAGGTACAGCCTTTGTTTGATGTTTGGAGAAGATAGTTTCCATATCCCAGTAACTGGATGCTGTACAAAACAGAGTGATAAAAATTCCATGAGACACTGGGTGTTAATGAAGCAGGCCAAGCAATAAACACCTAAGGAGACAGATCATGTTAGAAATAAGTAAATTCATTGGGGGGGAGATTGCAAGAATAATATTGTAAGGAGAGACTGTTTGCACAGGAAGACTGGTGTGTGTGTTTTATATATAAACAAAAATCTGAACGCAATGTCTGAATGAAAAGACATGTGACACCATTAGGATAAGGTGTAAACTGGTCTGACAATAAGTGAAAGCAGACAATCTTATGAGAACATCTGAACGTAACATAAAGAACAATCTATAGGCTGTGGTTGGATATATAATATCACCTACATGTCACTGGACACGTATGGTGCCTTGTACCTCCTGACAGCAATGAGCCCATTAAACTTTGGTGGACGTTGTAATTAAGATTTAACACAATTTATTTCTAAAGTATTTAGTGAAATTTGTAAGGAACGTTTATTCCAGTGGTGCCCAACACGCGGCCCTATCGCAATCAGGAGTGGACCTGGGCATTTTTGCTGCATACTAGGGGCAATCGGGGCAGCATTCAAGTGCTCTCTCAATCCCCCATCGGTTTCATAAAAATCCATTGTGGGGATTAGAGATGATCGAACTTCATAACGTTCGGTCCATATTCGAACTTCAGTAAAAGTTTGAAAGTTCGAATTCGGACCCATTAAAGTTAATGGGGGAGTTATAGTTCAAAAAGTCTGGGTGATTTACAGCTAAACTAACAATGGTAACTTACTGTAAATGGCTGTGGCACCTGGGAAATAGTCTGGGGAACATGTCACTATCACCAAAACTTGTTAAAACACTTCTTAAACAGGAGCGGGCAATTGTTGGGTTTTGCTACATTCATGCTACATTCGAGGGTTACGGCCAATTCGAGGGTTACTGAACAATACTTTCGAGGGTTAGTGGAAACAGAACGATAAATTTGAGGGTTACTGAAAATGAAAGATACTTTCGAGGGGTTAGCAAAAACGACCCAAACATTCGAGGGTTACTGAAAACTAACGCTACTTTAGAGGGTTACCAAAAATCGAAGGCTAGATTCGAGGGTTAGCAAACGATAAATTCGAGGTTTAGCGAACGGTCCATAAATTAGATAAATATACAGGGAGATTCAATAAAAGTTCTTATCGTTTAAAATGGTGCTAATTTTGCTCCAACCAATCAGATCTTATTTAACATTTGAAAGCTAACATCTGATTGGCTGGGGCAAAATTAGCACTATTTTAAACGATAAGAACTTTTATTAAATAACCCTGATAAAATTTATGATAATTATCGAAAATACAGCCGCAAGTCCAGAAAATCGAACTAGTTCGAACCCAAATTAGTTCGAATAGTTTGAGTTCGTCCGAACTCATAAAGTTTGGTTTGAACTCGTGTTCGCTTTTGTGTCCATCTCTATTGGGGATCAGGAAATAGCACCCCCCTAAAGCCATGGCCGCATAAGCCATTGCTGGTCCCACGAAGAGGAGTTTGCAAGTAAGGGAGACCCAAGTGACATCCCAGAACTTCCTTTAGTGTTCCCTTGTGCTGCCCCTTGTGGTCTTGTTGAGGTACTGCACTGCTATCTCCATTTAGATCGCAGTGTAGTACCTGATATAGCAAGCTGTCAGTGAATAAAAGCTTACTATAGTATTTGTGAATAAAGCTTAAGAGTTCCTTTCACAAATAGGATTTTTTTTGCTCAGTAGCAAAGACTTAGAATAAAAATGGGGGCAGAGATCAATATTAATTTGTTATATTAATAATTGATTAATTAGTGATCTTTGCCAGTGAATGAAAAATCACTTCCTGGAAAATCCTTTCTGGAAAGTGATTTTTCCAATCAGATTTTGACTTGGGCACTTCTGTCTGTTTTCCAGGTTCATTATCATTCCACAAGATGATCTGATGATTACAGTATCTTTGGGAATGATAAAAAAATAAAGTGAAATGCACATACCAGTGACCCTGTGACTAGCAGCCATGAGATCCCTATCTCTGCCTCTTTCTTCTTTCCACCCAACTCTCCAATTAGAAAATAGAGTAGGAGTGAACAATTCAATGGAGGAGACATGGAAAGCAGGTGCATACTGTATATCATGTCAATGCTGGCACTGAAGGGTTAATGGCAATACTCTGGGGGAGTGCTCGCACTAAAAGTGTTAATGCCAAAACTCTTGGAAGTATAGGCCACAGTACTGCACATTTAAGCACGGTGGGATTGCAATCTAATCATGCTAGGGCACCAAGATGGCTAGAAACGTCCCTGTTCTAGATAGGGACCAGTTCTTAAAAGTCTGTGCAGGTCGGCCTGAATGCCTTTTATTTCCTCTGGAACTGCACATATGTGGAGGTTGTTTCACCTGATTATGGTGTTTTAAGACCTCTGGTTGTTATGCCTATCCAGGTTCCCATAACAGATTCAGTCTGGGGGTTTGCTGTAGCTTGCTCGGGCTGTGTGCCATGTTGGGTTGCTGGGGGGGTCCCCCTTTTGTCTCTATGTTTTTAGGGTTTTTATTAGAACAATATGTATCGGCTTGAAAGAATCAATTTGTGGCTTGGTAATAAATTCCCCATTATATACCTGTTGGCCCAACTGAATGTAGAAGGAGTCTTCAGTACACTGCACTTTTATGGGTTTCTAGTGTCCCTGTGACAGAGAGTTAGGCTGCATTACTTCTAACTGTGAGAAGCAGACATCTGAGACAGCTAGCTTTAACTTTAGGCTGCTCCCCCTTACTATGTTATTCATGTCTGTGCACCTTTGGCTTTGTGCTTCGGTCAAGACAAACTGTGCAATGATGTATCATACCTCCACCCCTTTTGTCAAATAACTAGTCATGGCATCATAGCTGTCATAACTGTCACTAGGTCTTAATAAAAAAAGGTATAATAGTTGGGCAGCACAGTGGCAGAGTGGTAAGCAATCAAACCTTTGCAGAGCTAAATCCTGATTTCACATCCACTTCTGTTCTCCGTGTGGTTGCCTCGGTTTACTCCAGCACATGGTTTCCCCAATTGCACTCACAATGCAATTAAAAAAACTTTTTTAACACATACAACCAATCAGTTGTCATGTCATCATCATTGCCATTATTGGGTTTTAAAATCTGCAGCACAGACAAAAAACAAATCTTACAAGTCTACATTATTGTGTCTTTTGAGATACTAGTTCAGGAAACCCCCATTTTAATGTCACGCCAACCTTTTTTTTATTATTATTAGTATTTAACGTAGGAGCCAGCTGTAAATAGGCTTTTGTATAGTGCAGTTTATATAGGATTGCGACCTCATGTCTGAAGGCCAGGCTTGTTGCACACAGGGCGATATTGGTGTCCAGCACCATTCAGCATTACTCTGCTGGTGTTTTCCAATAACAATCCCCCCATATACGTGACCATTTTGAGAGGGAGTGGGAATCAGGATCACTGTCCCTGCCTATTCACTGGAACACAGATAGTTTCTATTAAATAGTGATCACTAGAGATTGGCTAGAACTCAAACTGGATCCTGAGTTTGACCCGAACTTTAATAGTTCGGATGAACTCAGACTTTTTAGAACTTCCCAAACTAGGAACTTTTCGGGTTTTCCAAACTTGTGGACATATTTTCGAGAATTATAGAGAATTCAATAATTATCGTATTTTCGAATGGATAAGACTCAAATGTACCATTCGCTAATCCTCGATTTTGGGCATGACCCTTGAATGTAGCCTTTGGCGATAACCCTTGAACGTATCGTTTCGGCGATAACCCTTGAATACGACCATAACCTTCGAATGTATCATTTGGTAACCATCAAATGTATAGTTTGGTAACCCTCGAATTTGTCAATGATCTTTGAATGTAGCGTTTCAGTCATAACCCTGTAATGTATAGTTTGGTAACCCTCGAATTTGTTGATTAACCTTTGAAGCGTTTTGGTGATAACCCTGGAATGTATCATTTGGTAGGCCTTGAATGTATCATTTGGTAGGCCTCGAATATATCATTTGGTAGGCCTTGAATGTATCATTTGATAACCTTTAAATTTGTCGCTAATTTTGAATGTAGCGTTACTTTCGGCGATAACCCTCGAACATAGCGTTTCAACAGCAACCCTCGAATCTAGTGTTTCAGCGATAACCATTGAATTCGGCCATAACCCTAGAATGTATCATTTGGTAGGCCTCGAATATATAATTTGGTAGGCCTCGAATGTATCATTTGATAACCTTTAAATTTGTCGCTAATTTTGAATGTAGCGTTACTTTCGGCGATAACCCTTGAATGTAGCATTTGGTAAACCTTGAATGTAGTGTTCGGTAACCCTCGAATATCGGCCATAACCCTGGAATGTAGCAAAAAACTCAATGTGGTAACCCGACAATTGGCCGACCATGAGGAAAGTTAGTGTCTAAACAAGTTTTGGTAATATGGACATGTTCCCCAGACCATTTCCCAGAGACATTTACAGTAAGTTACCATTGCTAATTTAACAGTATTTAATTAGAACTTTTTGAACTATTTGACTCCCATTGACTTTAATGGGTTGGGTTTCGAACTATAGATCATTTACTGAAGTTCTATAGTTTAGAAACGATCCGAAATCTAGGAAGTTCAGCCATCTCTTGCAGCTATAGGTGAGTTCTTGAATTAAAGTTGTGATAGCCTCTCTCAGCTCTCACATTCCTTAGTTAGGTGGTAGTGGCAATGTGAAATGATGTTTCCAGGAATGTTTCTAGAATAGGTCAGCCCTCCAGTTCACAAACCAATGTTAAGGTCAGCCCTCCAGTTCACAAACCAATGTTAAGGTCAGCCCTCCAGTTCACAAACCAATGTTAAGGTCAGCCCTCCAGTTCAAAAACCAATGTTAAGGTCAGCCCTCCAGTTCACAAACCAATGTTAAGGTCAGCCCTCCAGTTAGGTCAGCCCTCCAGTTCACAAACCAATGTTAAGGTCAGCCCTCCAGTTCAAAACCAATGTTAAGGTCAGCCCTCCAGTTCACAAACCAATGTTAAGGTCAGCCCTCCAGTTCACTAGCTAGAATTTAGGGCTGCACTGGTCTAACTGTTTTTAATCAGTGACAAGATGAGTCTCTCAGCCTGTTCCACATTTTGATTATAACATACATTTATATAGTCCTATAAATCTATTGTGCACCCCTCAATGGTGGTATGGCGCGGCACATGAGGCCCTTGAGATCAAATGGGTTGGGCACCCCTGGTTTATTCCCTTTAAAAAACAATGTATATCAGTGTATTTGTATTCATGTGAATTCACATGATCTTGTACATTAGATTGTAGAAGTTGGAAGCAAAATACAATCAAAAGGAATCTTGCTGGGTAAATTGTTCCGAGATGGGATGTGGAGACTGAATCTTTATGTAGTTCCCAGCAACCCCTGGGAGATTTATTTCACAAAAGAGGCGAGTTGGATATTACTGTTTGAGACTGTGGCCATGCTAGCAACCCATGGTATCACGAATGAAAAGTGTGATTGCAATTCAGAGCGTTTCATTCGTGTTTCCGTGAATTTGAGCTACGATTCCACAAATATTCTGTACCCAAATGGTGATCGCATGTACTCCAATAACAGAATAGGAGCCCTGTGCAAACAGTGTGGCCTGTCCTACCTGCATGCACTGGCATGCGCAAAACGTGATCTGAAGCATGTGAGAATTGCGCCATTGTCTAGCTCTGAAAGTAAATAAAGAAATGTTTACAGTATAGTGTGTGATCATTGGGTCCAACCAATTGGCTTGCCCTGCATGACCACATTTATGCACAGATACTAGCTCATTGACACAGTTCTTTATGCAGTGCATAATCCAGTGCTTTGCCTCTTTTACAGGGAAGTAGATCAATCAAGTGGTTTTACAAATCACTGCAAATTGCATGTGTATGGTCACATTCAGCAAGACAACTGTCCACCTGCCCATCAGGAAACATCTTGTCTCCATCTCTGTGCTATCATAAACCAGTCCCTGCTATTAACAGTAAAGATTTATTAATACAATAAAAATAATTAAAAGGGCAACTACTAAAGCCAGACAAATTCATACATAGAGCTTATACTAAGATTCCAGGTATGCAGCAGCCATATGAACGGCAGATATAAACTATACATTATTTCATTAAATGTATTTAAATAACACAGGGTTATTCAATAAAAGTTCTTATCATTTAAAATGGTGCTAATTTTGCCCCAACCAATCAGATGTTAGCTTTCAAATGTTAAATAAAATCTGATTGGTTGGGGCAAATTAGTAGCATTTTAAATGATAAGAACTTTTGATTGAGTCTCCCTATATATGTTATAAATACATTTCGGTTTAAAGGGATGATGTGCCTTTACGTCATAAAGATTTTATAAGCTTCTATGTACAATTTACAAGTGTCCTTGTTTCTCTGTCTATATCTCATTACATATATACAATAACATTGTACAATGGATCTGTTATTATTGACCATAGTCTACCCGGCATGTAATGTCTTTAGTTTATTGACTTAATGATAATAAAGAGGAATTTTATCCTCTGGAATACATTATGACCTGGAGAATGGATTAAAATAAGAAGTAGAAAAAATGGATCTAAAATGTAATTATCAATGACCCCTGAACTCAATAATTGTTTGGTAACATATTTCTGTATCTTTTATACAGCAGGTTCCTTGTTTTAGTTACCCTTTAGTTAATTTATAGACGCATTCACAATTAAATGTGATATATCTACATGTAATGTAATCCACTGGTAAAATACTAAAAAAAAACAACTTTTTAATAAACAATATAAACTAGATCTGTCTGTGCTTATGGTAAGTAGTCAATCATTGATACACATAAAGCTTGGAGAGACTGTCTGTGTCTAGATTTCCAGGAACACGTTCCCCCAACAACCCCCCCCCCTTTACTACTGCAGCTGCCACATATTGTTGTAGATACTCCCTTTTTGTTGTAGCATTAAAAAAACAAAGTTGGTGAATCATATCATTCTCTAGGCCCCCATTCAGTCTGTATCCAGCTCTGCTCCTTAAAGGGTAACTGTGGTCCAAAAATGACTTTAGGTAAATTGACAGAAATTGCTTTCCTGGGCATTTTTGCAATTTACTTTCATTATTTATTTTACATAGTTCTGAAGATGTTTACATTTTTATGTGTGATATGATAGCAGCACCAGATTCCCTGTACTCCCTACTTTCTGCTCTGAAACTATGGGACAGTCTCTCTTCTCAACCCTCTGTGGCCCCTCCCACTCCTCCTTCAGTAACTGTAACTCAATCTCTTCCTGATTTCTTCTGGTTTCTCCTACACTGAGCATGTGCCAACCGCAGATTAGGAGGAACTAGTATTTGTGACCGCAGATTCAGAGCCTCCCACCCCCTAACTTTCTAAACAGTGATTTCTTCATATCTTGGGCTGTGCAGCACGTAGAAAGCTGGTTGATGGCTCATTTTAAAGGTAGGAACCCGGACTTACATTTAAAATCAACTTGTTTGGAGACCACAGTTCCCCTTTAATATTTACTTGATATTATTTGGACTTTGGACTGTATGCAGGGGAGTAACTACCAGTGGAGCTGACCCTGTAACTTCTTATTATCCATTTGACATATACAATGGCATTGGCCATTTTTAATTTTTTTGTAAAACTACGTGGCCTTTTCACAAGTGCTAAATTTGTTCCCTTCCCTATTGCTTACCATGGCTGAAGCCTTCTGCAGCATAAGAAACCATAGTAGCGATAAACAGACCTTAATGTTTCTTTGGGTACATTTTCAGTTTCTTGAGAAATTGTTGAAACACGTGATCGCTGGTCCCGACCTGCCGCCCACGATGTGTATGAACGAGTGTTTCGGACGATAATCGTCCCGTGTATGGGCACTTTATCAGGCAAAACGGTTGTTCGCCGAACGTTGCCCGATCCGTCAGGGTGGATCACAAAACGAGCAGCCATTTCACCCAATAAAGTGCCCATACACGGGCTGATTATCGTCCGAAACGCACGTTCGTACACATCGTGCATTGCGGGTTGGGACCAGCGATCACACGTGTATACGAACCTTAAGTCCATTTACTGTCTGCAATGCATAATAGGTTATCATGGAGATGCCATGATTCCTCCCCCTTACACTACAAATTATACGCCTCCTCTCCCTTTAGCACAGGGAGAGACATAAGAAGTATCTAACTGGAGAATTCCTCTCTCTTCCTGGATGTATCACACTGAGCATGGCTAAAGCTCAATAGAGAAGGGGGTGGTAACCTAAAGGCTTTTTGTATGGAAAGATTTCCAGGGGAGGGATTCCTGAAAGGGTTAAGGCACCGCCACCATTTTAGCCACACCCTCTTTTAAAGGCAACTACAATGTTAACTATAACTTCATTATATTTTCCTTGCCCCTAGACTTTTAGCTGCATGAAAATTGATCTCACTTTAAAATATAAGGATATTACCACCTTACCTCAGAGTTCCATGAGAGCCTTTTAACAGTTGTTACTGTGGGATCCAGCACATTCTACCCCAGCTGTAAACCCTAATATACAAGCCAGTTTATTCCCTGCACAAGTAAGAGAATGCCAGGTAGAAAGGCACAGCACAGAGATGAGCACTGCTCTGTATGATTTCCCACCATTTCATTCATTCCTTATTTTAATTATTAACATTGCATTGCCCTGGTCTGTCCCTGTGCAGGCCAAAGTACCGTTGTACTGAATAGTGAAGGGAGCATTTGGCATCTACACCATATACAATATCCATTTAATTATCGTTATGCTGGAAGACTTTCTAGGATTTTTTAATATTTTGAAGGGTTGAGTTTATCTGGGTTTCAATATTTGGCTGTGTGACTCGGCCAGCACCTTTTGCTAAGGCTGATTTTACATCTCCGCTTGCCTATGCTACATCACTACACTGTGCAGTGAAATTCAAAGGCACAATTGTATTCATAATGGTTATATCAGTAAAGCAAATCCATGGGGTGGGGGGACTTGGGAAAACTCTTTTTTTAATCTCTAAAGGTTCGTACACACCTTAGTTTTCCCCCAGACCTCCGAGCCCCGACCAACCAACAATCCCGACATACACCCACGACACCCGCGGTGGATGTTTCGGATGATAGTCGTGTGTGTGTGTGCATTTGGTCGGGGGTCGTTCATCGATCGAGTTGGTTGGGGGGAAATCTAAGATGTGTACAAAGATTCTGTCTGTCATTTTTCAAAGATGAGGGTACACACAGTCCTGAGTATACTTTGTATAGGGAGAATGTTCAGGACTGACATGTTTCCTACATCTACGGCCGACTCCTTATACTTAGTACAGGCGATTAACCATGGGCGTGGTAAAATTCCTGAAGATAACGACATTTGTCAGCATTGATGTTTGTGCGGAAAACACATTGCCGAGAAAGGGGCGATTCCGTTGGATCTAACAGAATCGTCCTTTCCTTGTTTATGTGTGTACCCAGCTTAAAGGAGAACTAAAGTCCCCAGACAACATTGTCCCAATAGACAGAGCACATTCAGAAACACACAACACGCTGTGTCTCATCTCTCCCTTTGCTGTGGATGCTGGGTGATTTCTGAAAATAACCTGTGAGTACAAGGGGTCAGCTCCCATAATTCACCTTATCTGGGAACACCCCGCTAAGTGTACGCAGTACACATTTACAGGAAACTGCAGTCTTGCTTCCTGGAAGCTGACAGCCAATCATGTTACAGCTCAGAGATCCCTTCCTCTGACACAGAACTCAGATTTCAGTGCAGTTTTTTGTGTAAACACATTACAAATGCTCCTGTCCCTAACAATGATAAATTCCTTTGCTTTTCATACAAAAAAGGAAAAGTAATCTTTGCAATGTATGTCTTTGCTAGCATGGATGAAAGAAACAGAACATTTAACATTTCAGCAAAAAATAAAAGTAAGTATGGGGAATCGAACCAGCAACCGTCTATACTGTGTCTTTCTAAAAACAAAGCTTTAATAATAAAAACAAGAACAAATTCCCCATGCTGAAGGGGGAACTCAGGCAGTAGACTATGTTATATTGTTTCATAAGTAAACAAGGGGATTAGTGACTTTTTGTTCCTAAAGCCATAGCATTTACATGGTGCGCCACCAGCAACTCGACTGTGATCCCTGGTACATTTAGATACTTTATCTTTTGCTAAAAAAGAAAGTGTAGCTAGAAATTTTGTGCAGAGACAGTGAATCCTGGGGTCAGGGGGCGTGGCTCTTTGAAGCCAACATGGGCTATGAGTTGTACTGGCAACAACATGGAAGCCTCCTTTGTTACAGAATCTATTACTTATATCTACTAAATGCAAATAACTAGAGAAGAATCTTACAATGTATAGGTGTTCTGGGGAGAAAAGCTTTCACATTAGGATTTTAAAAAATTAAGTTTAGTTCTCCTTTAAGAGCTAAAAACAATTTGAAAAATAATGAATCTATACTGATACTCAATTAAGAATCTAATACAGATTGCTGGCATTATATTACCATTTTATTGTCTGTCCTTTAATATATATAAAATAGGCTCATTAAAGGAATTTATTCAAAGCCAGAGAGATGGAATGTCATAGGGGCCCCTAGATTATATACTGTGTGAGAATTCTATATAGGAAAGGAAACCTTGCAAAGATTTCTGAGCCTGTTTGAAATGGCCGTTTGATTAAGCTAATTGATTTTTGTGTATAAAAGGGCAAAAGATAATGCGGCAAAGAAATGTTGACATAATATGTAAAATCTGAATTGGACATGCACGAAGAATTAAACTACAGCTAATGAAGCAAATGTCACGTGATTTTAATTTAAAGATTAATAGAAGGTATTAGCTCTTATTAGAGTTGGATTATGCATGATGTTTGCAGATTTAAAGAACATAAGGGCACGCCGATCGCATGATAAAAAGCACACACTGGTGTTGGCCACTTGGTCTGGCCACACATTCAGGGAGGTTCAATAAAAGTTCTTATCGTTTAAAATGGTGCTTATTTTGCCCCCACCAATCAGATCTTATTTAACATTTGAAAGCTTACATCTGATTGGTGGGGGCAAAATTAGCACCATTTTTAACAATAAGAACTTTTATTGAATAACCCTGTAGGTGCGCTCCCTTGCGTTGCACTGCGATCAGCATATTTTATGCAATTTTTAAACGCAATTACACAACATTGTGATGTGTTTTTGATTGATGTGACCCAGACAATGAAATCCATCAAAATAGCGTCGTCCTTTTTCACATTTTTTGAATTGACCGAGATATCAATCAGTTTATGGAAAAAAGGCACCTGGGTTCCGTCTACCGCATCTTTTAAACTTATATCTGCAAAAGATTGACAGTGCAAGTTGATGCATTTCGATTGGTTCTTCTAAGCTTAAACATGATTGGGAGGAATCACCCCTGTATTACAAGGAATTTTTAAAAATTTCCGCAGATCTCAGAAATCCGCCTTGGAACCAGGTTCGGGTCCGCGTTCCGATCTATCTCTAGTGGACATGCCCTTTAAACCACTGGATTCCACTATAGAATGCTTTGGCTTTTTGAAATGTCACTACAATCCCTATTTTACCTACAACAATTAGGCAGCTGTGATTGTGTCACCTAGTAATGAATGCTGGGCAGGAATTAGTTAACCACTTGGCTGTGTCCCATAGCCTACAATCTGAGCATTCACTTTCTTCTCTGCAGGATAAGCCAGAGCTGCAGCCTCTTTAAATCTTCCTGACACCTGTTTATTACTCAATGACATCAGCTTAGCCCCCACCTCCAGGCTGCCAAACGGAGCTTTTACCATGATATACTGTACGTCTCTACATCACTTTAGAATGCATAATTGCTGTCTGGCTTTTACCTTCTAATTTTCCAATACTGACAGCGAAGCATTGCCCTGAGATTAGTGACTTTTATAATGCGACTCAATGGTAACCCTATGGGGGGGTCCCATACAAACACAGATCAACAAATAAATACATTCAATAGATATTGTATTTCTATTAAAATGTTAAATTCTAGTTGAGGGACGTCCCTGATGCATTCTGGGAGTTATAGTTCAGCACCTAGGGCTAGGCTCCATTGCCACGTTTTCTAACACGCTAACGATTGTGCTCCAATAGCATGCACTGCCATCCCCATGTTTTTGCGAATCACATGCGATCTGATTATGCATAATTGCCCAGAAACAGGGGTGTAACTAGAGGGGAGCAGGGGGAGCAACCACAGGGGTTCCCTGGAGCCAAGGGGGCCCCATCTTCTTAATTTTATTATGAGAGATATAGCCCCCTCCCAGAAACTATTGTGGATGAAGCAGGGATAGGGGCCCCATCATTTGCTGGGGGCCCCAGTGATTCCTAGTTACGCCACTGCACAGATCACAGTGCAAACAGATGGTAACGCACATGAAGAGTGCGCACCGATGCACGCACACTTTTCATTTATGTTGCAGCCTTACTCAGCACTTTTATCAATCCCACATTTAACCTCACCAGACTCTCTGCTCTTCTGGGCAACGTCACGTGACCCTCTCAGCTTCGTTCTCATTAAAAATCAATTGGCTTCTCATCTTGATTAGAAATGGCTCTGGCAAGGGGACAACAGGCTGTCTCCAGAAAAAATGCATTTTAAACTAATTACAGGCTTGGCAGCCAGACACATCTATTACCAAAATAATAACTATTTTCTGGTTTGTCATAAAAGTCCTTGCACTTCTCTTTGATCAATAAAATGACCCATCACATTTGGTTGGGTAATATTTACGGCACTGTCTGTCCAGGGATGATGGGAGATGTAGTTAAACAAGCAGTTGGAGGACATTTAAAGTACAATTACACTGTAAAAATTAACTTTTTAAACCTATGGCAGGGAGGTTGGATTGATTATTCCTACCTCCCAATATCATTTTGGCAGCAAGTATGGTTTTGATCTGCCAGGTTAGTGTCCAATTTCTGCTTCCTCAACGGCTATCAGCTTAAGTCGATTTTTCCAATACAGTTGCCCTTTAAATGAGTTACAGTTTGCAGTTTATAACCCAATGTCCTACAATTAGCATTGTTGTGTGTAAGGACCTCTAAACCTGGTATGTTGTGCAGTGCTGTATTTTTTATTAAGTCACCCCAGATTTACCTTACTTCTTGGAGAGGGGCTTTCCCTGCACAACAGAGGTTGAAAGGTCCTTGGGTTAATACACACAACAATCCCAATCCCTAGAGAGAAATCTGGCCCTAATGTTAGATCCTATCTATATTGGATGTTGGGTTCTACCCTGTAGAACTTACAATCCAAGCATTAATGATCTGCTGTGTGTGAATCTGTTACTGTCAATTAATGTTTTTGCCAAGGTCACAACAAACAGAAACTAAGATCAAACCTACAATATATAAAGTGGTATCCACATGGGTGGCTGATAAGGTTACCACTTTAATTTGATTTGATATACACGTGTACATGTCTATAAGTGTGTTTGGTTCAATAGGTGGCTTGAGATTCTTACAGTTTTACTATTAAAACTTTTCAAAGTATTCAGGTAGCAGGCAGTTAAGGTGTTAACTAACACAGCGCATACAAGTAGCCTATTGGTTATGTAATCACTAAATGGGCATGTACAGACATTAGATTATTTTCAGGCCGTCCAGCACTGTATGTTTTTCCCTGACGCAATGCAGCAAAGCCAAGCTCAACTTTCTGGGATGATGTTCACATCTCACTGTGTGCTACTGACTGACTGCACAATCCTATAATCGCCGACACATACAGAACACAGAAGCAGGAGGGGAAATGGTCTGCCTAAAAATAGAAACCTCTCTATATTCTTTAACCCGGGCCCAACATTAAGCCTTAGCATATGAAGCAAAGTGCAATGAACTGACAAAGGTGTCCCAGTCTGTCATCCTCTCATGGTTATTACTAAATATTCATTGAGGTAACTAATGAGATTATTTAGTTATCCTGTATGGCAGCGTATTGACACCTGCCCTGTGTTGCCCCAGCCAGTCTGTCTATTGTATTACATCACATTCACTGGATACACTGTATTCCATCTTATATTCAATACCCTTATATAGCCCAGACAGGACAATACAGACATATTCAGGGCATTGCGATCGTCAACATCACCAGTGAGGTACCAGCATTTTAGTATTAAATATTCACCGTAGCAAATAGCTGACATTAACGTCACACTGGGGTTAAATTTACGATTAAAGGATAACTATTGCCTCAATGCATTTTTTTTAGTTGCTTTAAAAAGAGTAAAGGTATGCAGCCCTCCCCATACATTTTTTTCTGATTTCGAGCCTCTCTCTGCCTTCAATTAGCCATGCTGTAAAAGGGGCGTAACAATTCTGTCTGCCTCTAACTGTCACTCAAAGCTAGCATGCAAGAAAACACTCCTCCACCCATCCTTGATCAGCTTGATAATGTAGCCTAGCAACAGGGCAT
Organism: Hymenochirus boettgeri; assembly: GCA_019447015.1. Classification (NCBI taxonomy): domain Eukaryota; kingdom Metazoa; phylum Chordata; class Amphibia; order Anura; family Pipidae; genus Hymenochirus; species Hymenochirus boettgeri. Next base: position 237,524,233 of record CM033471.1, on the reverse strand, counting down.
TTTAAGTTTGTTTGACTGGCAGAGGATGAGGAGAGAGGTTGCAACAGACATTCCCACCAGCCAATGACAAGTTTTTGTTAATCATGGCCCTCATCTTTGCTGTGTGATATCTAAGGTAGGGCAACACGGTCATAAATGTAAGTAAGCGATTTCAGCTGCTGGAAGTGTGGACATGTAATGGGGGTGATGTTATTTTTTTTATATTGTTGTCCTTTAACCATAAATCTGATTTAAAGCTACAGTATAAAGCTAGTATATGTGGTGTATCTGGTAAATATGGATTGCAGCAGTATTAGAGAATCTTACAGGGAGATGTAATACTTACCCTCCACGCTCAGTGTGAGCTACCACATCGCGGGACCCAGAAGGAAGAGCAGTGCGGAGGGTAATGCCTCAATTTAAACGGCATTTGTTTTTACTGTTAGTGTCTCTCTATACACAGTCCTAATAATCTGCTCTTAGAGCCATATTTATAGACCCGCGGTATCACAAGTAAACTACCGCAATGGTATTCTATGGAACGATCACTGTTGTAAATTAACAATAGTAACAACGATAAAGCGCAGTATCTCTTTTTAACTTTATAAGTGTGGCCCTTAGGCTGTTAAGCCTGTCCTGCTTGTGAGACACCATTGACTGTCCTGTTAATCTCCATATGGGACACCATTGACCTGGCACTATTGATCCTCTCCTGTTAATTTGCATAGCTAACACCATTGGTCCCACAATGTTGTGCCTGCTCTTTATAATCGTAAAGTGATACCCCATTGACCGAGTTCTGTTGAGCCTGTCCTGTTAATCTTATTATAGGGTATCATTAAAATGGCACTGAAATATCAGTCCTCTTAATCTCGTGGAGTCACCACTGGCCCAACATCTATCCTGACCTGTTAATTTCTATATAGGACACAATTAGTCCAGCACTGTTGAGCCTGTCCTGTTAATCACCAGGTAGGGCACTGTGCCTATATTTCACATGGAACCCCCTCATTTCCCACATCTGTCAGACCCAGCACTCTGTGCCTGTCCTGATAATTTTCTGAACCTGCTGCCACTAACAAAGGTAATTACATTGGTTTATTGAGGGAGAAATGCACAAGGCAGCATAAACCTGTCTTGACTGTCACTCTCAAATAACAATAATGATTTAATAAAGCAATAAAAGATGAATTCATTAGCATTTAAAGTGCTTTTGGCTACATTGCCATAGCCGCACATATCCTTACATATCCCCCCTCCTTCACTAAGCTTGTATTGGAGACAGGAGCTTCTTGAAAAGTGCTTGGGTGTTTTCCTTCTAATTGAACCTCTTAGGAGCGAAATTGCAGAGCTGTTCGTTATTCAGGCTTCCTGCAGAAAGCAGCCACGTGTCTGCCAATGCAGAGAAAAGCAACATCTCATTCAACTTCGTCCACTGGGAGAAAAGATGACTCACCGCTCAGTCTGCAGTTCTCTACACCAGCCCCTTTCTGCAGCACTGCATGGCAGGGAGATATGACATCATAGGGGGGGGGGGTTCGTCTCTGATTTTAGCTGTTCTACTGTCCTACTCTAGAGATACAGGGAAATCATACTAACCTCTCTGAATCCTCTGGGATGGTAAAGTAGCTAAAGAGGAGCATACGTGGGCCCTAGGGCCAATCTTTAGTCCCTTAAGTATTAGTAGTAGCAGATATTGGACAATGATTTATAACCCTCAGAGTCTGTTAAAATAGGCTAAATGTAATTATATATTCCTACCTTGGGTATTTGGAAAGTTAAATACTGAATATTTGAGTAAAAGAATTTAAATTTAATTAAAATTTCCAGTGTGCACACACACTAACAGCTGTCAAGACAATAAAGTACAATTCAAATCTGGGTCCCTAGGATATTCATTACACCGAGTATTTCTTGGTTTTAAAAACAAAAACATAGATGATGCATAGATGATGGTTAAAGAGCCAGTAACACGGAAATAAGACATTATTTGCACAAGAAAGTTATGTTTATTTTTCTAAAAGTTTATTTACAATCATAAATAAAAGCTTTCTGAGAGCTTATACTGACAGCCACTTTCACATCCGCCCACCTGTCAAAGCCAGTTGCTTGGTTTACATATGAAAAAAAGGATATTGCTCAGTTTACATATGGGAGAAGTAATTGCTCAGTTTACAGGTGGAAGAGAGGTAATCGCTCAGTTTAAAGATAGAAGAGAGGTAATTGCTCAGTTTAAAGGTGAGAGAGAGAGGTATTGCTCGTTTAAAGTGAGAGAGAGAGGTATATTGCTCAGTTTACGTGAGAGAGAGAGTAATTGCTCAGTTTAAAGGTGAGAGAGAGAGGTAATTGCTCAGTTTAAAGGTGGAGAGAGAGGTAATTGCTCAGTTTAAAGGTAGAGAGAGAGGTAATTGCTCAGTTTTAAAGGTGAAAGAGAGAGGTAATTGCTCAGTTTAAAGGTGAGAGAGAGGGTAATTGCTCATTTAAAGGTGAGAGAGAAGGTAATTGCTCAATTTAAAGGTGAGAGAGCGGGTAATTGCTCAGTTTAAAGGTGAGAGAGAGAGGTAATTGCTCAGTGTACAGGTGGAAGAGAGGTAATTGCTCAGTTTACAGGTGAGAGAGAGGTAATTGCTCAGTTTACAGGTGAGAAAGAGAGGTAATTGCTCAGTTTAAAGGTGAGAGAGAAGGTAATTGCTCAGTTTAAAGGTGAGAGAGAGAGGTAATTGCTCAGTTTAAAGGTGAGAGAGAGAGGTAATTGCTCAGTTTAAAGGTGAGAGAGAGAGGTAATTGCTCAGTTTACAGGTGAGAGAGAGAGGTAATTGCTCAGTTTAAAGGTGAGAGAGAGAGGTAATTGCTCAGTTTACAGGTGAGAAAGAGAGGTAATTGCTCAGTTTAAAGATGGAAGAGAGGGGTAATTGCTAAATTTAAAGATAGAAGAGAGGCAATTGCTCAATTTACATGTGGGAGAGAGAGGTAATTGCTCAGTTTACAGATGGAAGAGAGTTAATTGCTCAGTTTACAGGTGGGAGAGAGGGGCAATTGCTCAATTTACATGTGGGAGAGAGGGGTAATTGCTCAGTTTACAGATGGAAGAGAGAGGTAATTTCTCAGTTTACATGTGAGAGAGAGAGGTAATTGCTCAGTTTATAGGTGGGAGAGAGAGGTAATTGCTCAGTTTACAAATGGAAGAGAGGGGTAATTGCTAAGTTTAAAGATAGAAGAGAGGTAATTGCTCAATTTACATGTGGGAGAGAGAGGTAATTGCTCAGTTTATATCTGTTGTATTCAATTAGATCAACTGGACTTGAAATGTAGTTCTTGAAGACGTTTCGCTAGTCATCCGACTGGCTTTCTCAATTCAGAATGACTTGTACAAGAATCTGTGGCAATTATGTACCCTGGAGAATCCCAATTAGCATATCACAGCCAGGTGTTAAGGGTGTGATTAGATAGTGGCTAAGAGGTGTTATAGGAACGCCCAGAGTAAGGTGTTAAAACAGCATTGTACATGGCAGACAGTTGGTGTCGAACCCCCCCCACCTCTATTTAGGCTTGGTTTCTTTATTTTCACATAAATGGCCTCCTTAACACCTCTCTTGAACCAGTCACGTTCCTTCGCCAGTATGTTAACATTACAATCTTCAAAGGTATGTCCTTTATCCTTAAGATGCAGATACACGGCTGAGTCCTGAACCGAGGAATTGGCTCTTCTGTGCTGGGCCATACGTTGATGCAGTTGCTGTTTGGTCTCCCCCACATACAAATCAGAGCATTCTTCACTGCACTGCACCGCATATATGATGTCGCTTTTCTTGTGTTTTGGTATTGGGTCTTTGGGATGTACCAATTGCTGCCTCAGTGTGTTGTTCGGTTTAAAGCAGACAGGGATACGATGTTTTTTGAAAATTCTTCTTAATTTCTCGGAGACCCCTGCTACATATGGGATGACCATGTTCTTCCTCCTGTCTTGCTTTTCCCCTTCACTGTTGGTATTTGTGTTCTTTTCTTTCCTTCTACTTCTTTTGACAAAGGCCCAGTCTGGATATCCACAAGTTTTAAGGGCTCCTCTGAGATGTTTCATTTCTTTAGCCTTCGCCTCTGTGCTAGTGGGGATGTTCTCGGCTCTGTGTTGCAGGGTTCTGATGACACCCAGCTTGTGATCTAAAGGGTGGTGGGAGTCAAACATCAAATACTGATCTGTGTGTGTTGGTTTTCAACACAACTGTCCAACTGTCTGCCATGTACAATGCTGTTTTAACACCTTACTCTGGGCGTTCCTATAACACCTCTTAGCCACTATCTAATCACACCCTTAACACCTGGCTGTGATATGCTAATTGGGATTCTCCAGGGTACATAATTGCCACAGATTCTTGTACTAGTCATTCTGAATTGAGAAAGCCAGTCGGATGACTAGCGAAACGTCTTCAAGAACTACATTTCAAGTCCAGTTGATCTAATTGAATACAACAGATATACCATGACCTGGATGAATGAGAACCTTCACATGCTCAGTTTATAGGTGGGAGAGAGAGGTAATTGCTCAGTTTACAGGTGGGAGAGAGAGGTAATTGCTCAGTTTACAGGTGGGAGAGAGGGGTAATTGCTCAGTTTACAGATGGGAGAGAGAGGTAATTGCTCAGTTTACAGATGGGAGAGAGAGGTAATTGCTCAGTTTACAGGTGGGAGAGATTGGTAACCGCTCAGTTTACAGGTCGAAGAGAAAGGTTATTGCTCCGTTTAGACATAGAAAAGACAGGTAATGGCTCAGTTTATAGATAGAAGAGTTAGATTATGTTGTGAAGGTTTCTCATCATCTCAGAAAACATTTCCATTTACAGGTACCACCAAGTTGTGTAACTCCATCCATTACACCAAACTTCTCCAATCATATATAAGTAACTCCTAGGCACATTGAATTCATACATGTGAATTGTGAATTTTATTTCAACATTTCGGCGACATGCTGGTCGTCTTCATTTATTGTGCTGATGAAGACGACCAGCGTTATTTCAACGTGTCGGCGAAACGTTGAAATACAATTCACATGTATGAATTCAGTGTGCCCAGGAGTTACTTATATAAGATAGAAGAAATAGGTAATTGCTCATTTCACAGATGGAAGAGAGGGGAAGAACGTATGTGAAAAATATATTCCAATTACAAAAATTAATACTTGCCCTTTAAATTAGTTGTAGCGAGTTCTATTGCATCTCCCTGTATATGTCTATAACTTTGTATATTTATAGCCAAGTGGACAGGGCAACAGCACTTGTGAGTGGGCAGGGCAACAGCATCCGTGGGTGGGCGGGGGCTAAGGCACCCACGAGTGGGCTACATGGAACTGTAAGGGAAGGGGCTAAGAGGGGCGGCCTGCAAATGGAGGGGCCATGGGGTCCATGAGTGGGAGGGACATGGGGGGCTTGCAAGAGTAGGGGGACTGCAAGGGGAGGAGGAGAGACAGGGCAAATTGACCGTCACATGGTTTCAGAGTAGGAAGCAGGAAGTGCAGGGGACCTGGTGATGCTGCTGCCATATCACGCATAAAAATGTAAATATCTTCAAAAGTATGCAAAATAAACCATGAAAATAAATTGCAAAAATTCTCAGGAGAGCAATACCTATCAATTTACCTAAAGTCATTTTTGGACCACAGTTACCCTTTAAGGGTATATTTGTAAAGGTCAGTTTTTGATGATGGCTGGGGATATTACATGACTGTGTTATATCACTGATATGGTCACAAGGACAATGTGACAAGAAAATAGAACAGTGATCTAAATGTCAGCTATATTATGTATTTAGAAATTAAAATGCACTATTATACTCATAATTATAATCCAGTAAAATGCTCCTCGTTTGTTTATTAATGAATCTGATAACTGTTCAATGAAACTATTTATGCAGCACACTTTTTTAACAGGTTTGGGGGTCCATTCTGAAGGGGGAAGTACTGAAATGAGTCTTTAACCAATCAGATGGAGTAGCAGATAGGAAACAATGTGCATTATTATACACTCCTTGATAAACACATCACTTGCAATTTAATGTTTTTTTCCCCCAGGAAAATGAGTTTCAGTGACAGGAACTATTTTAAGTGCATTAAAAGAAAATGACTTTCCATGTAGATGATCCTGCAGGCATTTCCTTCTCAATAAGTATCAACTCCTGTGTGTGAGCCAAGTGTTCAGATGTCGCAGTTGATTTCTCCCCATTGCACCCTTCAGCTGAGACATTTATACTAAGCATCTCTTCGCTATTATCCAGACACTCAGAGCCGGCCTTAGGATAAATAGCACCCTGTGCAAGATATGGTACTGGCACCTAGCACCCTCTCCAAGCCTTAAGTAAGGCTTACGTGTGTTGGGGCTTTGTATATGAGGTGGTGCTGATACATATATTTGATCTGCAGTGTAATATATAAGGGATAATGCGCCCCTTGCAGTGTAATATAAGGGATAATGCTCTCCTTACAATGTTATATATAAGGGATAATGCGCCCCTTGCAGTGTAATATATAAGGGATAATGCGCCCCTTGCAATGTAATATATAAGGTATAATGCGCCCCTTACAGTGTTATATATAAGGGATAATGCGCCCCTTCTTACAGTGTTATATATAAGGGATAATGCGCCCCTTGCAGTGTAATATATAAGGGATAATGCGCCCCTTACAGTGTTATATATAAGGGATAATGCGCCCCTTAAGCACCAACCAGTCCTTTTTTCAGAGATCAGGTGTTTTGTTTTATTAAGAGTGTCCAGGCCCAGAATATCAAGTTAAAATATATTTTACAGCAGTTCAGGTGTACAAGGTATATGTGCAATTCTTTCCCTCATCACCTTCGTTTGTCCTTCTGTCCCCCTTCTAATTCCCCTTCCAATTCCTTCTCCTTCCTCCAGTTTCCTTCCATTCCTTCCAATTCCTCCCCTATCCTTCACAATTCCTACTTCCTCTAACGACTCTCTTGCCCCTTGATATACAACACAACCCCATAACCCTCCCTGGAAAGGATTTGATAAAATAATGTTACTATCTTAGATGTTTTGTTTCTAGATGGTAGTAACAACATTCCCCATATCTCCACATTCCCCAACAAGGTTGGTTGCCTGGAAAATTATCGGATGGTGTTGGCGACTGAGCTCGATCCGGTTTTGTCCATATTTGACTACAGGCAATGGGAACTGTCTGTAAATCACAGCAATGTGCAGTTCCCTGTGGGACATCAAGATCAGTCCGCCAAACTGTCGGCCGTTGGCCACGTCATTTGTCCCGACCGAGAAGACAAAAGTCCTACTCTGTTTCACCCAGCCTGTATATTACTGAGTGTCCTTTCTTTCTAATAGAACACTCATACCCTTTAAGCAAACCAGCAATATATTTTACTCTGTAAGCCTTCCATAAGGAGTTTCACTGTGTTGCTGGTTACACAGACTGTCACAATACTAAAACTGAACACAGTCACTGATTTATTTATTTTTTATGTTTAGAGCTTTTCTCATCCTTGAAACATCAATTACAATCACATCTCCTAAGGTTGGTCAACACTCCATCCAATCCAATGTATGGGCCGGTAGATGTGGAAAATTTTGCTGGGCTGTCCATTTGCTCATCTAGTTAGGACTAATAGAAATCACAGCTATCTTGCGGCCTCCTACGGAAAGCCACGCTCATGTGTGTGTGCTCTGTCCGTTCATGGCTACTTTAGGCCGCAACGGGCCAGTGATTATTTCGTCGGCCGACCCCTCATTTGTGGCAAATGGCCAGTCGGAACAATCCATCGCTGTGTGTCCTACCCAGCTTGCGAGCAGAGATCTGACATGGAAATTCAAAAGCTTATTTGGTGTCCAATGTCAAGGTTCAATGTTAAAGGGACCCTTTAAAAGACTATCAGGGGAGATTCAATAAAAGTTTCTTATCGTTTAAAATGTGCTAATTTTTGCCCCAACAAATCAGATTGTTAGCTTTCAAATGTTTAAATAAGGATCTGGTTTGGTTGTGGCAAAATTAGCACCATTAAACGATAAAAACTTTATTGAATACCCTGAACATCTTTTTAAAAAGTTAAAGGAACACACAATTTCTGATTTTTTAGGCTACTTATGGTCCTTAAAACATGAATACAGAGGCGGCTAGTAGTGGTGCTCCTCCGAAGATGGGAGCTGCCAACTCAAGTTATTATATAATTCAACATTGAAAATCCATGTATCACAGCTGAATGCCCAAAGGATTTAGTCATGCACAATCACAGAAGAACCAATGTGCTTTCTGGCCCGGGGGCAGCATTCCCGGCCAGTCCACTCCACCTCAGCACAAACGTCCACACACGAAGGTTTTATAGCCATGCCACCTGCGTAACAGGAACCAGAATTTTATTAAAACAATCTTTATTGAACATAGTAAATTATTGCCAATATTGATGCTTTAAAAAAACAAAATTTTTCTTTAATGATATCCAGTTTCCTGTTACATGGGATTGTGGCCTATAATACTTATATTGGCCTTATTGCTGTTAGACATTAGGGGGGTTTATACATAAGCATGTCTTCCCATTGGACATTCCGAGAGGACACTCAGAAAGGGTGGCACTTAAAGCTAGTCTTTTTCCAGCTTTGTTTTTGGTAAACTACGATAAGCAAACCCTGGAGCCCATTGCCATGCCTATGTTCGATACAAGGTGTATGTGTGAACATTAACAATTTGCAAATTTCAAAATATCAGAAAAAGTTAAGACCAGACTGGAGAAAGAAAAACTCAGGATGTGGAATACTACATGACTGGGTCTCAATCCTGTACCCCAGCACATAATACACAGATAGTGTGCAAAATGGGACATTTTTAAGGTCACAAGTAATTAAAAAAAAAAAAACAGCAAATCTCCAGATACATGGAAGGTCAAATTTTATAATAAAGGCCATCGCATACAGGACTTATTTGTCAGATGATCCAAGGAAATGCAAGCCAATTTCAAATCGTTGTCCTTATGATTTTTCCCATTCAGTTCCATTAATGGAAGTAGGTGGGAGTACAGACTGATAATCTCTTGGTTGCATCCAAATGGAAAGGGCGAGTTTATTCCATAGCAATGCTTGTCTTGGGCATTAGGGCACGGTACCACGCCTTGTGTTTGATTTTGGAGAAGATAGTTTCCATATCCCAGTAACTGGATGCTGTACAAAACAGAGTGATAAAAATTCCATGAGACACTGGTTGTTTAATGAACAGGCCAGCATAACACCTAAGGAGACGATCATGTTAAAATATAAATTCATTGGGGGGAGATTGCAAGAATAATATTGTAAGGAGAGAACTGTTTGCACAGAAGACTGGTGTGTGTGTTTTATATATAAACAAAATCTGAACGCCATGTCTGAATGAAAGACATGTGACAACATTAGGATAAGGTGTAAACTGGTCCTGACAATAGTGAAAGCAGACAATCTTATGAGAACTCTGAACGTAACATAAAGAACAATCTATGGCTGTGGTTGGATATATATTATCACCTACATGTCACTGGACACGTATGGTGCCTTGCCTTGTACCTCCTGACAGCAATTGAGCCCATTAAACTTTGGTGGACTTGTAATTAGATTTAAACCCAATTATTTCTAATAATTTAGTGAAATTTGTAAGGAACGTTTATTTCCAGTGTGCCCAACACGCGGCCCTATCCAATCAGAGTGGACCTGGGCTTTTTGCTGCATACTAGGGCAATCGGGGCAGCCATTCAAGTGGCTCTCCTCAATCCCCCCATCGGTTTTCATAAAAATCCTTGTGGGGATTAGAGATGATCGACTTCATAACGTTCGGTCCATATTCGAACTTCAGTAAAAGTTTGAAAGTTCGAATTCGGACCCATTAATTAATGGGGGAGTTATAGTTCAAAGTCGTGGGTGATTTACAGCTAACTACAATGGTAACTTACTCTGTAAATGGCTGTGGCAACTTGGGAAATAGTCCTGGGGAACATGTCACTATCACCAAAACTTTTTAAAACACTTCTTAAACAGGAGCGGCAATTGTTGTGGGTTTCTACATTCAAGCACATTCGAGGGTTACGGCCAATTCGAGGGTTACTGAACAATACTTTTCGAGGGTTAGTGAACAGAAACGTAAATTTGAGGGTTACTGAAAATGAAAGATACTTTCGAGGGGTTAAGCAAAAAACGACCCAAACATTCGAGGTTACTGAAAACTAACGCTACTTTAGGGTTACCAAAAATCGAAGGCTGATTCCGAGGGTTCGGCAAACGATAAATTCGTAGGTTTTAGCGAACGGTCCATAAATTAGATAAATAACAGGGAGATTCAATAAAAGTTTTCTATCGTTTAAAATGGTGCTAATTTTTCCTCCAACCATTCAGATCTTATTTAACATTTGAAAGCTAACATCTGATTGGCTGGGGCAAAATTAGCACTATTTTAAACGATAAGAACTTTTATTAAATAACCCTGATAAAATTTATGATAATTATCGAAAATACAGCCGCAAGTCCAGAAAATCGAACTAGTTCGAACCCAAATTAGTTCGAATAGTTTGAGTTCGTACCGAACTCATAAGTTTGGTTTGAACTCGTGTTCGCTTTTGTGTCCATCTCTATTGGGGATCAGAAATAGCACCCCCCTAAACATGGCCGCATAAGCCTTGCTGGTCCCACGAAGAGGAGTTTTGCAATTAAGGGAGACCCAATGACATCCCAGAACTTCCTTTAGTGTTCCCCGTTGTGCTGCCCCTTTGGTCTTGTTGAGTACTGCACTGCTATCTCCATTTAGATCGCAGTGTAGTACCTGATATACAAGCTGTCAGTGAATAAAAGCTTACTATAGTATTTGTGAATGAAGCTTAAGAATTCCTTTCACAATATGATTTTTTTGCTCAGTAGCAAAGACTTAGAATAAAAATGGGGCAGAGATCAATATTAATTTGTTATATTAATAATTGATTAATTAGTGATCTTTGCCAGTGAATGAAAAATCACTTCCTGGAAAATCCTTTCTGGAAAGTGATTTTTTCCAATCAGATTTTTGACTTGGGCACTTCTGTTCTGTTTTCCAGGTTCATTATCATTCCACAAGATGATCTGATGATTACAGTATCTTTGGGAATGATAAAAAAATAAGTGAAATGCACATACCAGACCCTGTGACTACAGCCCATGAGATCCATCTCTGCCCTCTTTCTTCTTTCCACCCAACTCTCCAATTAGAAAATAGAGATGAGTGAACAATTCAATGGAGGAACTGGAAAGCAGGTGCATACGGTATATCATGTCTGCTGGCACTGAAGGGTTATGGCAATACTCTGGGGGAGTGCTCGCACTAAAGTGTTAATGCCAAAACTCTTGGAAGTATAGCACAGTACTGCACATTTAAGCACGTGGGATTGCAATCTAATCAGCTAGGGCACCAAGATGGCTAGAAACGTCCCTGTTCTAGATAGGGACCAGTTTCTTAAAAGTCTGTGCAGGTCGGCCTGAATGCCTTTTTTTCCTCTGGAACTGCACATATGTGGAGGTTTGTTTCACACTGATAATGGTGTTTTTAAGACCTCTGTGTTGTTATGCCTATCCAGGTTCCCATACAGATTCAGTCTGGGGTTTTGCTGTAGCTTGCTCGGGCTGTGTGGCCATGTTTGGGTTGCTGGGGGTGTCCCCCTTTTGTCTCTATGTTTTAGGGTTTTTTATTAGAAAAATATGTATCGGCTTGAAAGAATCAATTTGTGGCTTGGGTAATAAATTCCCCATTATATACCTGTTGGGCCCAACTGAATGTAGAAGGAGTCTTCATGTACAACTGCACTTTTATGGGTTTCTAGTGTCCCTTGACAGAGAGTTAGGCTGCATTACTCTAACTGTGAGAAGCAGACCATCTGAGACAGCTAGCTTTAACTTTAGGCTGCTCCCCCTTACTATATGTTATTCATGTCTGTGCACCTTTGGGCTTTGTGCTTCGGTCAAGACAAACTGTGCAATGATGTATCATACCTCCACCCCTTTTGTCAAATAACTAGTCATGGCATCATAGCTCATAACTGTCACTAGGTCTTAATAAAAAAAGGTATAATAGTTGGGCAGCACAGTGCAGAGTGGTAGGCAATCAAACCTTTGCAGAGCTAAATCCTGATTTCACATCCACTTCTGTTCTCCGTTGGTTTGCCTCGGTTTACTCTACACCAGTCACATGTTCCCCAATTGCACTCACAATGCAATTAAAAAAACTTTTTTATCACATACAACCAATCAGTTGTCATGTCTCATCATTGCCATATGGGTTTTAAAATCTGCAGCACAGACAAAAAACAAATCTTACAAGTCTACATTATGTGTCTTTTGAGATACTAGTTCGGAAAACCCCCATTTTAATGTCACGCCAACTTTTTTATTATTATTAGTATTTACACGTGAGCCAGCTGTAAATAGGCTTTTGTATAGTGCAGTTTATATAGGATTGCGACCTCATGTCTGAAGGCCAGGCTTGTTGCACACAGGGCGATATTGGTGTCCAGCACCATTCAGCATTACTCTCTGGTGTTTTCCAATAACAATCCCCCCATATACGTGACCATTTTGAGAGGAGTGGATCAGGATCACTGTCCCTGCCTATTCACTGGAACACAGATAGTTTCTATTAAATAGTGATCACTAGAGATTGGCTAGAACTCAAACTGGATCCTGAGTTTGACCCGAACTTTAATAGTTCGGATGAATCCAGACTTTTTAGAACTTCCCAAACTAGGAACTTTCTCGGGTTTTTCCAAACTTGTGGACATATTTTCGGAATTATAGAGAATTCAATAATTATCGTATTTTCGAATGGATAGACTCAAATGTACCATTCGCTAATCCTCGATTTTGGGCATGACCCTTGAATTTTAGCCTTTTGGCGATAACCCTTGAACGTATCGTTTCGGCGATAACCCTTGAATACGACCAAAACCTTCGAATGTATCATTTGGTAACCATCAAATGTATAGTTTGGTAACCCTCGAATTTGTCAATGATCTTTGAATGTAGCGTTTCAGTCATACCCCTGTAATGTATAGTTTGGTAACCCTCGAATTTTTTGATTAACCTTTGAAGCGTTTTGGTGATAACCCTGGAATGTATCATTTGGTAGGCCTTGAATTATCATTGGTAGGCCTCAATATACATTTGGTAGGCCTTGAATGTATCATTTGATAACCTTTAAATTTGTCGCTAATTTTGAATGTAGCGTTACTTTCGGCGATAACCCTCGAACATACGTTTCAACAGCAACCCTCGAATCTAGTGTTTCACGCGATAACCATTGAATCGGCCATAACCCTAGATTCATTTGGTATCCTCGAATATATTTGTAGCCTCGAATGTATCATTTGATAACCTTTTAAATTTGTCGCTAATTTTGAATGTAGCGTTACTTTCGCGATAACCCTTGAATGTAGCATTTGGTAAACCTTGAATGTAGTGTTCGGTAACCCTCGAATATCGGCCATAACCCTGGAATGTAGCAAAAAACCAATGTGGTAACCCGACAATGGCCGACCATGAGGAAGTTAGTGTCTAAACAAGTTTTGGTATTGGACATGTTCCCCAGACCATTTCCCAGAGACATTTACAGTAAGTTACCATTGCTATTTTTAACATTATTTAATTAGAACTTTTTGAACTATTTGACTCCCATTGACTTTAATGGGTTGGGTTTCGAACTAAGATCATTTACTGAAGTTCTATAGTTTAGAAACGATCCGAAATCTAGGAATTTCAGCCATCTCTTGCAGCTATAGGTGAGTTCTTGAATTAAAGTTGTGATGCCTCTCTCACTCTCACATTCCTTAGTTAGTGGTAGTGGCAATGTGAAATGATGTTTCCAGAATGTTTCGAGAATAGGTCACCCTCCAGTTCACAAACCAATGTTAAGTCAGCCCTCCAGTTCACAAACCAATGTTAAGGTCAGCCCTCCAGTTCACAAACCAATGTTAAGGTCAGCCCTCCAGTTCAAAAACCAATGTTAAGGTCAGCCCTCCAGTTCACAAACCAATGTTAAGGTCAGCCCTCCAGTTCACAACCATGTTAAGTCAGCCCTCAGTTCAAAAACCAATGTTAAGGTCAGCCCTCCAGTTCACAAACCAATGTTAAGGTCAGCCCTCAGTTCACAAACCAATGTTAAGTCAGCCCTCCAGTTCAAAACCATGTAGGTCAGCCCTCCAGTTCCACAAACCAATGTTAAGGTCACCCTCCAGTTCAAACCAATGTTAAGTCAGCCCTCCAGTTCACAAACCAATGTTAGTCAGCCCCAGTTCACACAGTGTTAGGTCGCCTCAGTTCACTAGCTAGAATTAGGGCGGCACGGGTCTAACTGTTTTAATCAGTGACAAGATGAGTCTCTCAGCCTGTTCCACATTTTGATTATAACATACATTTATATAGTCCTATAAATCTATTGTGCACCCCTCAATGGTGGTATGCGCGGCACAGAGCTTGGAATCAAAGGGGCACCCTGGATTTCCTTTAAAAAATGCATCAGTGTGTATTCATGTGAATCAATGCTTGTACTTAGATTTAGAAGTTGGAAGCAAAATACTCAAAGGATCTGCTGGGTAATTTTTCCGAGATGGGATGTGGAGACTGAATCTTATGTAGTTCCCAGCAACCCCTGGGAGATTTATTTCACAAAGAAGGCGAGTTGGATATTACTGTTTGAGACGTGGCCATGCTAGCAACCCATGGTATCACGAATGAAAAGTGTGATTGCAATTCAGAGCGTTTCATTCTTGTTTCCTGTGAATTGAGCTACGATTCCACAAATATTCTGTACCAAATGGTGATCGCATGTACTCCAATACAGAATAGGAGCCCTGTGCAAACATGTGGCCTGTCCTACCTGCATGCACTGGCATGCGCAAAACGTGATCTGAAGCATGTGAGAATTGCGCCATTGTCTAGCTCTGAAAGTAAATAAAGAAATGTTTACAGTATAGTGTGTGGTCATTGGGTCCAACCAATTGGCTTGCCCTTCATGACCACATTTAATGCACAGATACTAGCCTCTTGACACAGTTCTGTATGCAGTGCATAATCCAGTGCTTTGGCCTCTTTTACAGGGAAGTATATCAATCAATGTGGTTTTACAATCACTGCAAATTGCATGTGTATGGTCACATTCAGCAGACAAACACTGTCCCCCTGCCCATCAGGAAACACTTGTCCCATCTCTTGTGCTATCATAAACCAGTCCCTGCTATTACAGTAAAGATTATTAATACATAAAAATAATTAAAAGGGCAACTACTAAAGCCAGACAAATTCATACATGAGCTTATACTAAGATTCCAGGTATGCAGCAGCCATATGAACGGCAGAATAAACTATACATTATTTCATTAAATGTATTAAATACACAGGGTTATTCAATAAATTCTTATCATTTTAAAATGGTGCTATTTTGCCCCAACCAATCAGATGTTAGCTTTCAAATGTTAAATAAAATCTGATTGGTTGGGGCAAATTAGTAGCATTTTAATGATAAGAACTTTTGTTGAGTCTCCCATATGTTATAAATACATTTCGGTTTAAAGGGTGATGTGCCTTTACGTCATAAAATTTATAAGCTTCTATGTACAATTTACAGTGTCCTTGTTTCTCTGTCTATATCTCATTACATATATACAATACATTGTACATGGATCTGTTTTATATTGACCATAGTCTACTACCCGGCATGTAATGTCTTTAGTTTATGTACTTAATGATATAAGAGGAATTTATCCTCTGGAATACATTATGACCTGGAGAATGGATTAAAATAAGAAGTAGAAAAAATGGATCTAAAATGTAATTATCAATGACCCCTGAACTCATAATTGTTTGGTAACATATTTCTGTATCTTTTATACAGCAGGTTCCTTGTTTTAGTTACCCTTTAGTTAATTTATAGACGCATTCACAATTAAATGTGATATATCTACATGTAATGTAATCCACTGGTAAAATACTAAAAAAAACAACTTTTAATAACAATAAAACTAGATCTGTCTTTGCTTATGGTAAGTAGTCAATCATTGATACCATAAAGCTGGGAGACTGTCTGTGTCTAGATTTCCAGGAACACGTTCCCCCACCACCCCCCCCCTTTACTACTACTGCAGCTGCCACATATTGTTGTAGATACTCCCTTTTGTTGTAGCATTAAAAAAACAAAGTTGGTGAATCATATCATTCTCTAGGCCCCCATTCAGTCTGTATCCAGCTCTGCTCCTTAAGGGGTAACTGTGGTCCAAAAATGACTTTAGGTAAATTGACAGAAATTGCTTTCCTGGGCATTTTTGCAATTTACTTTTCATTATTATTTTACATATTTCTGAAGATGTTTACATTTTTATGTGTGATATGATAGCAGCACCAGATTCCCTGTACTCCCTACTTTCTCGCTCTGAAACTATGGGACAGTCTCTCTTCTCAACCCTCTGTGGCCCCTCCCACTCCTCCTTCAGTACTGTAACTCAATCTCTTCCTGATTTCTTCTGGTTTCTCCTACACTGAGCATGTGCCAACCGCAGATTAGGAGGAACTAGTATTTGTGACCGCAGATTCAGAGCCTCCCACCCCCTAACTTTCTAAACAGTGATTTCTTCATATCTTGGGCTGTGCAGCACGTAGAAAGCTGGTTGATGGCTCATTTTAAGGTAGGAACCCGGACTTACATTTAAAATCAACTTTTTGGAGACCACAGTTCCCCTTTAATATTTACTTGATATTATTTGAACTTTGGACTGATGCAGGGGAGTAACTAACCAGTGGAGCTGACCCTGTAACTTCTTATTATCCTTTTGACATATACAATGGCATTGGCCATTTTTAATTTTTTTTGTAAAACTACGTGGCCTTTTCACAAGTGCTAAATTTGTTCCCTTCCCTATTGCTTACCATGGCTGAAGCCTTCTGCAGCATAAGAAACCATAGTAGCGATAAACAGACCTAATGTTTCTTTGGGTACATTTTCAGTTTCTTTAGAATTGTTGAAACACGTGATCGCTGGTCCCGACCTGCCGCCCCGATGTGTATGAACGAGTGTTTCGGACGATAATCGTCCCGTGTATGGGCACTTTATCAGCAAAACGGTTGTTCGCCGAACGTTGCCCGATCCGTCAGGGTGGATCACAAACGACAGCCATTTCACCCAATAAAGGCCCATACACGGGCTTTTCTCGTCCGAAACGCCGTTCGTACACATCGTGCATGCGGGTTGGGACCAGCGATCACACGTGTATACGAACCTTAAGTCCATTTACTGTCTGCAATGCATAATAGGTTATCATGGAGATGCCATGATTCCTCCCCCTTACACTACAAATTATAACGCCTCCTCTCCCTTTAGCACAGGGAGAGACAAAGAAGTACTAACTGGAGAATTCCTCTCTCTTCCTGGATGTATCACACTGAGCATGGCTAAGTCAATAGAGAAGGGGTGGTAACCTAAGGCTTTTTGTATGGAAAGATTTCCAGGGGAGGGATTCCTGAAAGGGTTAAGGCACCGCCACCATTTTTACCACACCCTCTTTTAAAGGCAACTACAATGTTAACTATACTTCATTTATTTTCCTTGCCCCTAGACTTTTAGCTGCATGAAAATTGATCTCACTTTAAAATAAGGATATTACCACCTTACCTCAGAGTTCCATGAGAGCCTTTTAACAGTTTTACTGTGGATCCAGCACATTCTACCCCAGCTTAAACCCTAATATAACAGCCAGTTTATTCCCTGCACAAGAGAGAATGCCAGGTAGAACGGCACAGCACAGAGATAGCACTGCTCTGTATGATTTCCCACCATTTCATTCATTCCTTATTTTAATTTTAACATGCATTGCCCTGGTCTGTCCCTGTGCAGGCCAAGTACCGTTGTACTGAATAGTGAAGGGAGCATTTGGCATCTACAAACACCACCTATACAAATATCCATTTAATTATCGTTATGCTGGAAGACTTTCTAGGATTTTTTAATATTTTGAAGGGTTGAGTTTATCTCTGGGTTTCAATATTTGGCTGTGTGAACTCGGCCAGCACCTTTTGCTAAGGCTGATTTTACATCTCCGCTTGCCTATGCTACATCACTACACTGTGCAGTGAAATTCAAAGGCACAATTGTATTCATAATGGTTATATCAGTAAAGCAAATCCATGGGGTGGGGGGACTGGGGAAAACTCTTTTTTTATCTCTAAAGGTTCGTACACACCTTAGTTTTCCCCCAGACCTCCGAGCCCCCACCAACCAACAATCCCGACATACACCCACGACACCCGCGGTGGATGTTTCGGATGATATTCGTGTGGGGTGTGTGTGCATTTGGTCGGGGGTCTTTCATCGATCGAGTTGGTTGGGGGGAAATCTAAGATGTGTACAAAGATTCTGTCTGTCATTTTTCAAAGATGAGGGTACACACAGTCCTGAGTATACTTTGTATAGGGAGAATGTTCAGGACTGACATGTTTCCTACATCTACGGCCGACTCCTTATACTTAGTACAGGCGATTAACCATGGGCGTGGTAAAATTCCTAAGATAACGACATTTGTCAGCATTGATGTTGTGCGGAAAACACATTGCCGAAAAGGGGCGATTCCGTTGGATCTAACAGAATCGTCCTTTCCTTGTTTATGTGTGTACCCAGCTTAAAGAGAACTAAAGTCCCCAGACAACATTGTCCCAATAGACAGCGCACATTCAGAAACACACAACACGCTGTGCTCATTCTCCCTTTGCTGTATGCTGTGTGTTTCTGAAAATAACCTGTGAGTACAAGGGGTCAGCTCCCATAATTCACCTTATCTGGGAACACCCCCGCTAAGTGTACGCAGTACACATTTACAGGAAACTGCAGTCTTGCTTCCTGGAAGCTGACAGCCAATCATGTTACAGCTCAGAGATCCCTTCCTCTGACACAGAACTCAGATTTCAGTGCAGTTTTTTGTGTAAACACATTACAAATGCTCCTGTCCCTAACAATGATAAATTCCTTTGCTTTTCATACAAAAAGGAAAATTAATCTTTGCAATGTATGTCTTTGCTAGCATGGATGAAAGAAACAGAACATTTAACATTTCAGCAAAAAATAAAAGTAAGTATGGGGAATCGAACCAGCAACCGTCTATACTGTGTCTTTCTAAAACAAAGCTTTAATAATAAAAACAGAACAAATTCCCCATCTGAAGGGGAACTCAGGCAGTAGACTATGTTATATTGTTTCATAAGTAAACAAGGGCATAGTGACTTTTTGTTCCTAAAGCCATAGCATTTACATGGTGCGCCACCAGCAACTCGACTGTGATCCCTGGTACATTTAGATACTTTATCTTTTGCTAAAAAAGAAAGTGTAGCTAGAAATTTTGTGCAGACAGTGAATCCTGGGGTCAGGGGCGTGGCTCTTTGAAGCCAACATGGGCTATGAGTTGTCCTGGAACAACATGGAAGCCTCCTTTGTTAACAGATCTATTACTTATATCTACTAATGCAAATAACTAGAGAAGAATCTTACAATGTATAGGTGTTCTGGGGAGAAAGCTCACATTAGGATTTTAAAAAATTAAGTTTAGTTCTCCTTTAAGAGCTAAAAACAATTTGAAAAATAATGAATCTATACTGATACTCAATTAGAATCTAATACAGATTGCTGGCATTATATTACCATTTTTTGTCTTCCTTTAATATATATAAAATAGGCTCATTAAGGAATTTAATTCAAAGCCAGAGAGATGGAATGTCATAGGCCCCTAGATTATATACTGTTAGAATTCTATATAGGAAAGGAAACCTTGCAAAGATTTCTGACCTGTTTGAAATGGCCGTTTGATTAAGCTAATTGATTTTTGTGTATAAAAGGGCAAAAGATAATGCGCAAAGAAATGTTGACATAATATGTAAAATCTGAATTGGACATGCACGAAGAATTAAACTACAGCTAATGAAGCAAATGTCACGTGATTTTAATTTAAAGATTAATAGAAGGTATTAGCTCTTATTAAGTTGGATTATCCTGATGTTTGCAGATTTAAAGAACATAAGGGCACGCCGATCGCATGATAAAAAGCACACACTGGTGTTGCCCACTTGGTCTGGCACACATTCAGGGAGGTTCAATAAAAGTTCTTATCGTTTAAAATGGTGCTTATTTTGCCCCCACCAATCAGATCTTATTTAACATTTGAAAGCTTACATCTGATTGGTGGGGGCAAATTAGCACCATTTTTAACAATAAGAACTTTTATTGAATAACCCTGTAGTGCGCTCCCTTGCGTGCACTGCGATCAGCATATTTTATGCAATTTTTAAACGCAATTACACAACATTGTGATGTTTTTTTTGATTGATGTGACCCAGACAATGAAATCCATCAAAATAGCGTCGTCCTTTTTCACATTTTTTGAATTGAACCGAGTATCAATCAGTTTATGGAAAAAGGCACCGGGTTCCGTCTCCCGCATCTTTAACTTATATCTGCAAAAGATTGACAGTGCAAGTTGATGCATTTCGATTGGTTCTTCTAAGCTTAAACATGATTGGGAGGAATCCCCCCTGTATTACAAGGAATTTTTAAAAATTTCCGCAGATCTCAGAAATCCGCCTTGGAACCAGGTTCGGGTCCGCTTTCCGATCTATCTCTAGTGGACATGCCCTTTAAACCACTGGATCCACTATAGAATGCTTTGGCTTTTGAAATGTCACTACAATCCCTATTTTACCTACAACAATTAGGCAGCTGTGATTGTGTCACCTAGTAAGAATGCTGGGCAGATTAGTTAACCACTTGGCTGTGTCCCATAGCCTACAATCTGAGCATTCACTTTCTTCTCCTGCAGGATAAAGCCAGAGCTGCAGCCTCTTAAATCTTCCTGACACTGTTTTTATTCTCAATGACATCAGCTTAGCCCCCACCCTCCAGGCTGCCAACACGGAGCTTTTACCATGATATACTGTACGTCTCTACATCACTCACTTTAGAATGCATAATTGCTGTCTGGCTTTTACCTTCTAATTTTCCAATACTGACAGCGAAGCATTGCCCTGAGATTAGTGACTTTTATAAGGCGACTCAATGGTAACCCTATGGGGGGTCCCATACAAACACAGATCAACAAATAATACATTCAATAGATATTGTATTCTATTAAATGTTAAATTCTAGTTGAGGGACGTCCCTGATGCATTCTGGGAGTTATAGTTCAGCACCTAGGGCTAGGCTCCATTGCCACGTTTTCTAACACCTAACGATTGTGCTCCAATAGCATGCACTGCCATCCCCCATGTTTTTGCGAATCACATGCGATCTGATTATGCATAATTGCCCAGAAACAGGGGTGTAACTAGAGGGGAGCAGGGGGACAACCACAGGGGTTCCCTGGAGCCAAGGGGGCCCCATCTTCTTAATTTTATTATGAAGATATAGCCCCCTCCCAGAAACTATTGTGGATGAAGCAGGATAGGGGCCCATCATTTGCTGGGGGCCCCAGTGATTCCTAGTTACGCCACTGCACAGATCACAGTGCAAACAGTGGTAACGCACATGAAGAGTGCGCACCGATGCACGCACACTTTTCATTTATGTTGCAGCCTTACTCAGCACTTTTATCAATCCCACATTTAACCTCACCAGACTCTCTGCTCTTCTGGGCAACGTCACGTGACCCTCTCGACTTCGTTCTCATTAAAAATCAATTGGCTTCTCATCTTGATTAGAAATGGCTCTGGCAAGGGGACAACAGGCTGTCCTCCAGAAAAAATGCATTTTAAACTAATTACAGGCTTGGCAGCCAACACATCTATTACCAAAATAATAACTATTTTCTGGTTTGTCATAAAAGTCCTTGCACTTCTCTTTTGATCTAAAATGACCCATCACATTTGGTTGGGTAATATTTACGGCACTGTCTGTCCAGGGATGATGGGAGATGTAGTTAAACAAGCAGTTTGGAGGACATTTAAAGTACAATTACACTGTAAAAATTAACTTTTTAAACCTATGGCAGGGAGGTTGGATTGATTATTCCTACCTCCCAATATCATTTTGGCAGCAAGTATGGTTTTGATCTGCCATGTTAGTGTCCAATTTCTGCTTCCTCAACGGCTATCAGCTTAAGTCGATTTTTCCAATACAGTTGCCCTTTAAATGAGTTACAGTTTGCAGTTTAAACCCAATGTCCTACAATTGCATTGTTGTGTGTAAGGACCTCTAAACCTGGTATGTTGTGCAGTGCTGTATTTTTTATTAAGTCACCCCAGATTTACCTTACTTCTCTTGGAGAGGGGCTTTCCCTGCACAACAGAGGTTGAAAGGTCCTTGGGTTAATACACACAACAATCCCAATCCCTAGAGAGAAATCTGGCCCTATGTTAGATCCTATCTATATTGGATGTTGGGTTCTACCCCTGTAGAACTTACAATCCAAGCATTAATGATCTGCTGTGTGTGAATCTGTTACTGTCAATTAATGTTTTTTGCCAAGGTCACAACACACAGAAACTAAGATCAAACCTACAATATATAAGTGGTATCCACAGGGTGGCTGATAAGGTTACCACTTTAATTTGATTTGATATACACGTGTACATGTCTATAGTGTGTTTGGTTCATATGGTGGCTTGAGATTCTTACAGTTTTACTATTAAAACTTTTCAAAGTATTCAGGTAGCAGGCAGTTAAGGTGTTAACTAACACAGCGCATACAAGTAGCCTATTGGTTATGTAATCACAAATGGGCATGTACAGACATTAGATTATTTTCAGGCCGTCCAGCACTGTATGTTTTTCCCTGACGCAATGCAGCAAACGCCAAGCTCAACTTTCTGGGATGATGTTCACATCTCACTGTGTGCTACTGCTGACTGCACAATCCTATAATCGCCGACACATACAGAACCAGAAGCAGGAGGGAAATGGTCTGCCTAAAAATAGAAACCTCTCTATATTCTTTAACCCGGGCCCAACATTAAGCCTAAGCATATGAAGCAAAGTGCAATAACTGACAAAGGTGTCCCATCTGTCATCCTCTCATGGTTATTACTAAATATTCATTGAGTAACTAATGAGATTATTTAGTTATCCTGTATGGCAGCGTATTGACACCTGCCCTGTTGCCCCAGCCATCTGTCTATTGTATTACATCACATTCACTGGATACCCTGTATTCCATCTTATATTCAATACCCTTATATAGCCCAGACAGGACAATACAGACATATTCAGGGCATTGCGATCGTCAACATCACCAGTGAGGTACCAGCATTTAGTATTAATATTCACCGTAGCAAATAGCTGACATTAACGTCACACTGGGGTTAATTTACGATAAAGGATAACTATTGCCTCAATGCATTTTTTTTAGTTGCTTTAAAAAGAGTAAAGGTATGCAACCCTCCCCATACATTTTTTTCTGATTTCGAGCCTCTCTCTGCCTTCAATTAGCCATGCTGTAAAGGGGCGTAACAATTCTGTCTGCCTCTAACTGTCACTCAAAGCTAGCATGCAAGAAAACACTCCTCCACCCATCCTTGATCAGCTTGATAATGTAGCCTAGCCACGGGCATTTTAAGTTTGTTTGACTGGCAGAGGATGAGGAGAGAGTTTGCAACAGACATTCCCACCACCAATGACAAGTTTTTGTTAATCATGGCCCTCATCTTTGCTGTGTGAATATCTAAGGTAGGGCAACACGGTCATAAATGTAAGTAAGCATTTCAGCTGCGGGAAGTGTGCATGTAATGGGGGTGATGTTTTTTTTTTTATATTGTTGTCCTTTAACCATAAATCTGATTTAAAGCTACAGTATAAAGCTAGTATATTGGTGTATCTGGTAAATATGGATTGCAGCAGTATTAGAGAATCTTACAGGGAGATGTAATACTTACCTCCACGCTCAGTGTGAGCTACCACACATCGCGGGACCCAGAAGGAAGAGCGTGCGGAGGGTAATGCCTCAATTTAAACGGCATTTTTTTTTTACTGTTAGTGTCTCTCTATACACAGTCCTAATAATCTGCTCTTAGAGCCATATTTATAGACCCGCGGTATCACAAGTAACTACCGCAATGGTATTCTATGGAACGATCACTGTTGTAAATTACACAAGTAACAACGATAAGCGCAGTATCTCTTTTTAACTTTATAAGGGTGGCCCTTAGGCTGTTAAGCCTGTCCTGCTTGTGAGACACCATTGACTGTCCTGTTAATCTCCATATGGGACACCATTGACCTGGCACTATTGATCCTCTCCTGTTAATTTGCATAGCTAACACCATTGGTCCCACAATGTTGTGCCTGCTCTTTATAATCGTAAAGTGATACCCCCATTGACCGAGTTCTGTTGAGCCTGTCCTGTTAATCTTATTATAGGGTACATTAAAATGGCACTGAAATATCAGTCCTCTTAATCTCGTGGAGTCACCACTGGCCCAACATCTATCCTGACCTTTTAATTTCTATATGGACACAATTAGTCCACACTGTTGAGCCTGTCCTGTTAATCACCAGGTAGGGCACTGTGCCTATATTTCACATGGAACCCCCTCATTTCC
The DNA here is from genome assembly GCA_019447015.1 of Hymenochirus boettgeri. Classification (NCBI taxonomy): domain Eukaryota; kingdom Metazoa; phylum Chordata; class Amphibia; order Anura; family Pipidae; genus Hymenochirus; species Hymenochirus boettgeri. The sequence continues at coordinate 237,499,708 of CM033471.1, read as the reverse complement.
CACATCTGTCAGACCCAGCACTCTGTGCCTGTCCTGATAATTTTCTAACCTGCTGCACAACAAAGGTAATTACATTGGTTTATTGAGGGAGAAATGCACAAGGCAGCATAAACCTGTCTTGACTGTCACTCTCAAATAACAATAATGATTTAATAAAGCAATAAAAGATGAATTCATTAGCATTTAAAGTGCTTTTGGCTACATTGCCATAGCCGCACATATCCTTACATATCCCCCCTCCTTCACTAAGCTTGTATTGGAGACAGGAGCTTCTTGAAAAGTGCTTGGGTGTTTTCCTTCTAATTGAACCTCTTAGGAGCGAAATTGCAGAGCTGTTCGTTATTCAGGCTTCCTGCAGAAAGCAGCCACGTGTCTGCCAATGCAGAGAAAGCAACATCTCACAACTTCGTCCACTGGGAGAAAAGATGACTCACCGCTCAGTCTGCAGTTCTCTACACCACCCACCCCTTTCTGCAGCACTGCATGGCAGGGAGATATGACATCATAGGGGGGGGGGTTTCGTCTCTGATTTTAGCTGTTCTACTGTCCTACTCTAGAGATACAGGGAAATCATACTAACCTCTCTGAATCCTCGGGATGGTAAAGTAGCTAAAGAGGAGCATACGTGGGCCCTAGGGCCATCTTTAGTCCCTTAAGTATTAGTAGTAGCAGATATTGGACAATGATTTATAACCCTCAGAGTCTGTTAAAATAGGCTAATGTAATTATATATCCTACCTTGGATTTGGAAAGTTAAATACTGAATATTTGAGTAAAAGAATTTAAATTTAATTAAATATTTCCAGTGTGCACACACACTAACAGCTGTCAAGACAATAAGTACAATTCAAATCTGGGTCCCTAGATATTCATTACCACCGAGTATTCTTGGAAAAACAAAAACAAGAGATGCATAGAATGGTAAAGAGCCAGAACACGGAAATAAGACATTATTTGCACAAGAAAGTTATGTTTATTTTTCTAAAAGTTAATTACAATCATAAATAAAGCTTTCTGAGAGCTTATACTGACAGCCACCACACATCCGCCCACCTGTCAAAGCCAGTTGCTGGTTTACATATGAAAAAAAGGATATTGCTCAGTTTACATATGGGAGAAGTAATTGCCAGTTTAAACAGGTGGAAGAGAGGTAATCGCTCAGTTTAAAGATAGAAGAAGGTAATTGCTCAGTTTAAAGGTGAGAGAGAGAGGTAATTGCTCAGTTTAAAGGTGAGAGAGAGAGGTAATTGCTCAGTGTACAGGTGGAAGAAGAGGTAATTGCTCAGTTTACAGGTGAGAGAGAGGTAATTGCTCATTTTAAGGTGAGAAAGAGAGGTAATTGCTCATTTTAAAGATGGAGAGAGGGTAATTGCAAATTTAAAATAGAAGAGAGGCAATTGCTCATTTACATGGTGGGAGAGAGAGGTAATTGCTCAGTTTCAGATGGAAGAGAGTTAATTTGCTCAGTTTCAGGTGGGAGAGAGGGGCAATTGCTCATTTACATGTGGGAGAGAGGGTAATGCTCAGTTTACAGATGGAAGAGAGAGGTAATTTCTGCTCAGTTTACATGTGGGAGAGAGAGGTAATTGCTCAGTTTACAGATGGAAGAGAGAGGTAATTTCTCAGTTTACATGGTGAAGGAGAGGTAATTGCTCATTTTATAGGTGGGAGAGAGAGGTAATTGCTCATTTACAAATGGAAGAGAGGGGTAATTGCTAAGTTTAAGATAGAAGAGAGGTAATTGCTCATTTTACATTGGGAGAGAGAGGGTAATTGCTCAGTTTAATCTGTTGTATTCAATTAGATCAACTGGACTTGAAATGTAGTTCTTGAAGACGTTTCGCTAGTCATCCGACTGGCTTCCTCAATTCAGAATGCTTGTAAAAGAATCTGTGGCAATTATGTTACCCTGGAAATCCCATTAGCATATCACAAGCCAGGTGTTAGGGTGTGATTAGATAGTGGCTAAGAGGTGTTATAGGAACGCCCAGAGTAGGTGTTAAAACAAGCTTGTACATGGCAGACAGTGGTGTCGACCCCCCCACCTCTATTTAGGCTTGGTTTCTTTATTTTCACATAAATGGCCTCCTTAACACCTCTCTTGAACCAGTCATGTTCCTTTCGCCAGTATGTTAACATTACAATCTTCAAAGGTATGTCCTTTATCCTTAAGATGCAGATACACGGCTGAGTCCTGAACCGAGGAATTGGCTCTTCTGTGCTGGGCCATACTTTGATGCAGTTGCTTTTTGGTCTCCCCCACATACAAATCAGAGCATTCTTCACTGCACTGCACCGCATATATGATGTCGCTTTCTTGTGTTTTGGTATTGGGTCTTTGGGTATGTACCAATTGCTGCCTCAGTGTTTGTTCGGTTTAAAGCAGACAGGGATACGATTTTTTTTTTGAAAATTCTTTTAATTTCTCGGAGACCCCTGCTACATATGGATGACCATGTTCTTCCTCCTGTCTTGCTTTTCCCCTTCACTGTTGGTATTTGTGTTCTTTTCTTTCCTTCTACTCTTTTGACAAAGGCCCAGTCCTGGATATCACAAGTTTTAAGGGCTCCTCTGAGATGTTTCATTTCTTTAGCCTTCGCCTCTGTGCTAGTGGGGATGTTCTCGGCTCTGTGTTGCAGGGTTCTGATGACACCCAGCTTGTGATCTAAAGGGTGGTGGGAGTCAAACATCAATACTGATCTGTGTGTGTTGGTTTTCACACAACTGTCCAACTGTCTGCCATGTACATCTTTTTTTAACACCTTACTCGGGCGTTCCTATAACACCTCTTAGCCACTATCTAATCACAACCCCTTAACACCTGGCTGTGATATGCTAATTGGGATTCTCCAGGGTACATAATTGCCACAGATTCTTGTACTAGTCATTCTGAATTGAGAAAGCCAGTCGGATGACTAGCGAAACGTCTTCAAGAACTAACATTTCAAGTCCAGTTGATCTAATTGAATACAACAGATATACCATGACCTGGATGAATGAGAACCTTCACATGCTCAGTTTATAGGTGGGAGAGAGAGGTAATTGCTCATTTACAGATGGGAGAGAGAGGTAATTGCTCAGTTTTACAGGTGGGAGAGAGGTTATTGCTCAGTTTACAGATGGAGAGAGGTATTGCTCATTTTTACAGATGGGAGAGAGAGGTAATTGCTCAGTTTACAGGTGGGAAGATTGGTAACCGCTCATTTTACAGGTCAAAGAGAAAGGTTATTGCTCCGTTTAGACATGAAAAGACAGGTAATGGCTCAGTTTATAGATAAGAGTTAGATTTATGTTGTGAGTTTCTCATCATCACCGGAGATCTTCACAGTAATTAGAAAACTATCGGGGAACAAGGCGACGGGTCTCTCTTTATTCTTCCCTTATGCATCGTTGATGGCGGTTCTGAGTCTACAATAAGAATGAGTTCTATATCCTGTGTCAATCAGTCACCCCTCTAGCATTCCATTTACAGGTACCAAAGTTTAACTCCATCCATTACACCTGCTCAATCATATAAGTAACTCCTAGGCACATTGAATCATACATGTAATTGTGAATTTTATTTCAACTTTCGGCGCATGCGGTCGTCTTCATTTATTTGCTGATGAAGACGACCAGCGTTATTTCAACGTGTCGGCGAAACGTTGAAATACAATTCACATGTATGATTCAGTGTGCCCAGGAGTTACTTATATAAGATAGAAGCAATAGGTAATTGCTCATTTCACAGATGGAAGAGAGGGAAGAACGTATGTGAAAAATATATTCCAATTACAAAATTAATACTGCCCTTTAATTAGTTGTAGCGAGTTCTATTGCATCTCCCTGTATAGTCTATCTTGTATATTTATAGCCAAGTGGACAGGGCAACAGCACTTGTGAGTGGGCAGGGCAACAGCATCCGTGGGTGGGGCGGGGGTAAGGCACCCACGAGTGGGCTACATGGAACTGTAAGGGAAGGGGCTAAAGGGGCGGCCTGCAAATGAGGGGCCATGGGGTCCATGAGTGGGAGGGACATGGGGGCTTGCAAGAGTAGGGGGACTGCAAGGGGAGGAGGAGAGACGGGCAAATTGACCGTCACATGGTTTCAGAGTAGGAAGCAGGAAGTGCAGGGGACCTGGTGATGCTCTGCCATATCCACGCATAAAAATGTAAATATCTTCAAAAGTATGCAAATAAAACTGAAATAATTGCAAAATTCTCAGGAAGCAATACCTATCAATTTACCTATCATTTTTGGACCACAGTTACCCTTTAAGGGTATATTTGTAAAGGTCATTTTTGATGATGGCTGGGATATTACATGACTGTGTTATATCACTGATATGGTCACAAGGACAATGTGACAAGAAAATAGAACAGTGATCTAAATGTCAGCTATATTATGTATTTGAAATTAAAATGCACTTATACTCATAATTATATCCAGTAAAATGCTCCTCGTTTGTTTATTAATGAATCTGATAACTGTTCAATGAAACTATTTATGCAGCACACTTTTTTAACAGGTTTGGGGGTCCATCTGAAGGGAAGTACGGAAATGAGTCTTTAACCAATCAGATGGAGTAGCAGATAGGAAACAATGTGCATTATTATACACTCCTTGATAAACACATCACTTGCAATTTAATGTTTTTTTCCCCCAGGAAAATGAGTTTCAGTCACGGAACTATTTTAAGTGCATTAAAAGAAAATGACTCATGTAGATATCCTCCAGGCTTCCTTCTCAATAAGTATCAACTCCTGTGTGTGAGCAAGTGTTCAATGTCGCAGTTATTTCTCCCCCATTGCACCCTTCAGCTGAGACATTTATACTAAGCATCTCTTCGCTATTATCCAGACACTCAAGCCGGCCTTAGGATAATAGCACCCTGTGCAAGATAGGGTACTGGCACCTAGCACCCTCTCCAAGCCTTAAGTAAGGCTTACGTGTGTTGGGGCTTTGTATATGAGGTGGTGCTGATACATATATTTGATCTGCAGTGTAATATATAAGGGATAATGCGCCCCTTGCAGTGTAATATAAGGGATAATGCTCTCCTTACAATGTTATATATAAGGGATAATGCGCCCCTTGCAGTGAATATATAAGGGATATGCCGCCCCTTGCAATGTAATATATAAGGTATAATGCGCCCCTTACAGTGTTATAATAAGGGATAATGCGCCCCTTGCAGTGTATAATAAGGGATAATCGCCCCTTACAAGTGTTATATATAAGGGATAATGCGCCCCTTGCAGTGTAATAAATAAGGGATAATGCGCCCCTTGCAGTGTAATATAGGGATATGCGCTCCTTACAATGTTATATATAAGGGATAATGCGCCCCTTGCAGTCTAATATATAGAGATATGCGCCCCTAGCAGTGTAATATATAAGGGATAATGGCCCCCTTGCAGTGTAATATAATACGGATAATGCGCCCCTTACAGTGTATATATAAGGGATAATGCGCCCCTTACATGTGTATATATAAGGGATAATGCGCCCCTTACAGTGTATAATAACGGATAATGCCCCCTGCAGTGTAATATAAAGGTATAATGCGCCCCTTGCAGTGTAATATATAAGGGATAATGTGCCCCTTACAGTGTAATATATAAGGAATGCGCCCCTTACAGGTTATCTCATAAGGGATAATGCGCCCCTTGCAGTGTAATATATAAGGGATAATGCGCCCCTTGGCATGTGTAAATATATAGGATAATGCGCCCTTGCAGTGTAATATATAAGGGATAATGCCGCCCTTTGCAGTGTAATATATAGGGATAATGCGCCCCTTACAATGTTATATATAAGGGGATATTATTTCTGTTACTTACAGTCACCTGCATGTCCACCCTAGAACAAAAATTATACTTACCTTCCCCACCACCCAAACCCAAAGATTGTTATAGTTACTTACTCCCTGCAGTCCACTGAGTGTTGGCATAGCTGACCCAGATATAGACTGTGCAGCTAGATTAATATATAATACAATACAATCATTTCTATTATCGGACAGTTCCTTTCCCGCTCTCGAGCATGCCCAAGCCTCACTTGAATTGAAGGAAGTGTCTTGAAAACTTAAAGGGCAATACAGCCCTGAAATGAAAAGTATGGATTTGACAGTTGACATCCAAGCCAATGGCTGAATGTTAATCCCCTATCTGCCTCTTCTGAGCATGCCCAGGCTCAGTACAGGCTCCGTACAGGTTTAAAATTGCTCCGTTTCCATGAGGCATGCATACTCAGTATGAATTCATAGGACAAACATGATATACCAACAATTTTTAAAGAGGCCTTCTTTCTAAAATAGGTTCTTAAAGAAAAGTCCACCCTAAAACAATATTTCCCTGATTTATTACCCAAAATTGCAAATATGCTCCTTTTGCTCCTTCATAATTCAGAACTAAAGATACACCTGTTGAAATCAATAAGATCTTACAGTACAGGAAGTCCTCCAGTTGGCCATAGCATTTTTACCTATGATTAAGTGCCTAAGCAGCACGAAACGTGTCAGGCCCTAGCATGGTTTGTGACTAATGGTCTAATAAGAATTAATGATTTTACTTTGGAGAGTCCTTGTGATTGGATCGCGACAGTGTGCATCTCTATCTTCCTTTGAATACCAAGTCCTCCAGTTACTCCAGGGAGAATTGCCATCTATATAGAATCTCACTATACTTACTGAGCTCACTGAACTGGGGTAGGGTCAGTTTCTGGGTGTAAATCAGCAAAATAAGGAATTCTGCTGTATTTGGTTAATACATTGTTGCAATGTCCACTTAATCTAATGTCCCATTCTAGTTAAGCTGCCCATAGACACAATCGTGGTTGTATGATCTGGGGATAGTACGATCACATTGGTCGCCAAATTTTTTTACAACCTGCCCAATACGAAAAAAAAGTAATATGATTGCTGGTCTATCGGCCACACATGGGGCTCTATGGGCACCTTTACTGTAATATACCTTCCCCTTATGTTGCTTACAATTGTGAAGGTGGTGGTGGGGGACATAGTATAGTTCTTTTTTTTTTTTTACATTCGTTTTATTTTGAAAAATTGGATACATAACAAATATATTGCATATATTCACAGTAGCAATCTTGAACAATTTATATTTGTTAATATTGTTTTAATAAAAAAGACTTATAAGTATGAACATTTGTCTTTTCTTTTAAGTAGATCTTTGTTTATATAACCATAATAACTTAATTAACATGTTTAACCAAAACTTTTAATGCCTACATCTTATAGTATTTTCTTTACTTACAGTCACCTGCATGTCCACCCCTAGAACAAAAATATATACTTACCTTCCCCACCACCCAAACCCAAAGATTGTTATAGTTACTTACCTCCCTGCAGTCCACTGAGTATTGGGCATAGCTGACCCAGATATAGACTGTGCAGCTAGATATAATATATAATACAATACATACATTTCTAACTTATCGGACAGTTCCTTTCGCTCTCTGAGCATGCCCAAGCCATTCACTCGAATTGAAGGAAGTGTCTTGAAAACTTAAAGGGCAAGTACAGCCCTGAAATGAAAAGTTATGGATTTGACAGTTGACATCGCAGCCAATGGCTGAATGTTAATCCCCTATCTGCCTCTTCTGAGCATGCCCAGGCTCAGTACAGGCTCCGTACAGGTTTAAAAATTGCTCCGTTTCCATGAGGCATAGCATACATTCAGTAATGAATTCATAGGACAAAATATGATATACCAACATATTTTAAAGAGGCCATTCTTTCTAAAATATGTTCTTAAAGGAAAAGTCCACCCTAAAACAATATTTCCCTGATTTATTACCCAAAAATTGCAAATTATGCTCCTTTTGCTCCTTCATAATTCAGAACTAAAGATACACCTGTTAGAAATCAATAAGATCTTACAGTACAGGAAGTCCTCCAGTTGGCCATAGCATTTTTACCTATGATTAAGTGCCTAAGCAGCACGAAACGTGTCAGGCCCTAGCATGGTTTGTGACTAATGGTCTAATAAAGAATTAATGATTTTACTTTGGAGAGTCCTTGTGATTCGGATCGCGACAGTGTGCACGCTCTATCTTCCTTTGAATACCAAGTCCTCCAGTTACTCCAGGGAGAATTGCACATCTATATAGAATCTCACTATACTTACTGAGCTCACTGAACTGGGGTAGGGTCAGTTTCTGGGATGTAAATCAGCAAAATAAGGAATTCTGCTGTATTTGTTTAATACATTGTTGCAATGTCCACTTAATCTAATGTCCCATTCTAGGTAAGGTGCCCATAGACACAACAATCGTGGTTGTATGATCTGGGGATAGTACGATCACTATTGGTCGCCAAAATTTTTTTACAACCTGCCCAATACGAAAAAAAAGTAATATGATTGCTGGTCTATCGGCCACACATGGGGCTCTATGGGCACCTTTACTGTAATATACCTTCCCCTTTATGTTGCTGTTTGGGTGTATGTATGTGTATGTTTAATCAAATGTAATTAACTTGACTAGTTTTAGTAATTGAAAATTATAATTTTACCTGAATACAGAAGAGGGGCAGTGGGAGAGCTATGGCAGCAAATTTAAAGTTACATAATATGGAAATGCTACTGACATGGCAAAAAGATAAATACAAACATAGAGAAAGATGTGCAGATCATGTGTTTGTTTGGACTCTGCCTGCTAGGTGGCGCTGTTCATAGACTTCTGTTCTGGGTCTCGAAGATAAAGGCACAGTAAAGACAAAATGAGTCAGCATTCATCTGTATTTTCAGACCAGCTGTTGTGTCAGATATTAATCAGCATTGAACAGCAGTAATGAGATGCCCCTATTATTATATTGAAATATTAAATGGAAAACCTAATGCACTTGTGGTTCAATAGTATATGCAAGCTTCTCTCACAGTGTTCTATAGAATTAACCACAACCACAACATGTGCAATTGATTAAACAGAAAACCCCTTTGTTTATAATCCTCGCTATTACAAAGCTTGGCTGTGCCAGGTGGCTTAGGAAGGATGCTGGGATTTGTAGTATATAACACATATACTAGAATAATGTGACATCTCTGTTAAGGTGTCTTTGGTGTGGAATACTGCACAGCGTGCATTGTATAAATAATGTCCATTTGATCTGTGTGTATTAATTGGATCAGTCCATGAGAGACCTGCAGTTTCATTTATTTCTTGGGAACTGACACTTAGCTGTCTGACACCTCTGTGAGACACATGTTATCCAGCTATTGAAACCAGGAATCACACACAGCAACTGGAACTTAGCACAATGAAACAAGTGTTATATAACATTTCTGTATTCACTGGTAATAAAGACATTAACAACTACCGACGTATTTTAAAATAGAATTTAAAAGTGCAAAAACAGTCCAAGTGATAGTACATGTCAATAAATCACAGTCTGTATCGCTTTAATTTCCAACCATTCAGTTTTATCAGTCTGTTTGTCAGATTTATCAGGCCAGGGTTGTCCCGTGTGTACCAGCCTTAATGTACTAGGAGGTACAAAATTCTGCCTGAGCTATTAATCTGCAGTAACCAATCAAATGTTATTTTTTTGCTGGCATATTGTAGATAGATAACATGTGATTGGTTACTGCAGATTAATTGTATGGGAAACTTTTACAGCAGAACTGTCCCAGGGGGTTCCTCTAACTAATGTTATTGGATGCTGTCAGTACCAGTCAGCAGCTGTAAAGACGGTACAGCAGAATGATGAGGCAGCTTGTAAGCAGGACAGTGTATAAAAATATATTCCTCTGTTGTTTTCATATAGAAATGGCCTTGTGTGTGATCTCTCTCTGTTTAACTGAATAAATGGACCCTTTTCACAGCTTTTGTGCATGCAGTACCTCATTTCGCATTTGCTCGCAAAGTGGACGTGGCAGGACGTCCGGTTACCAGCACCACAACTCAGTGCTTGGGGAGTGCATTTTTTTCTACATATTCTTGTGTGTGATCACCTGTCTGTATCCTTTTACATCCATTACACTGACAGTCACCATTTAACACCCCCTCATCCATTTAACTCGGTGATATTTAATTGTGAATGTGATCACTATATAAACTCTATCCAGTCTAATCTAGTAGCATCTTCCTCATTGGTTGTTTTTAAGATAAGATTATGAACCTTTGTGGCTTACAGCTCCTTGAGACCAGTGCATTAGACTAACAAGCAATGTTTCTCCAAAGGCAATTTGGTGTTTAAGGGCAGCACCGAAAGCCGCAGTATAGCCAATGTGTGTCTTATTAATCTTTTATTATTAATGTAATTTTTATACAGTGATATAGGAAAGGTTCAGTGGGCATGTGTCTACTTACTGGGTAATGTCCATGCCCTTAGGTAGCCTTATGCTGCTACTGAATGTAGCTTCCTCTTTGTCCCGGATCTGGGGACTGACACCAAAGCACTGCATGCTGTACCATGTAGAGATTATTCTGGCAGTCCTGTGGAATGTGTTGAAGTTCTGCATCGAATTTTCAACACCGAATTTAGAATTCTTAATGAATGAAATTCCCCCCTTTCAATATTCCAAATTGAGTTTTTTTTAAGAAAAACAAAAAGTGAAAATAATAACTTTTGGGTAAGATATGGCAGCTCCCAGGTTTGTTCTTACCTTACCTTACATCTTATGGAGTTGGTGCATGGGGAAGGGAAGTGATGCCATTGGAAGATCCATCTTTCCTCCAACATTGGTTTGTAGGTATTTGACCTGCGAATGCCCAGGTTGTATGTTGGACTGCTGGCCAGAGGATTACAGGACCTTGTAAGAATAAAGGTAATATATTACATTTTGGAGAGATTAAAGTTGCTGAAGTGATGTCTTATCTTACTCCAAAGCTTATTATTTTTTGCTTTAGTTTTCATTTAAAGTGCCGGTTGTGGTCTTTATTGCCAGTTGTGTGGTGATAATTTAATAATAAATAATTTAAAAAGAACAAACAAAAATAGATCTACACTTTAATGGGTTATTTGTAGAGAAGTACTGCTCCATAGAAGCACAATGCAAATACAATTCAACTGGAATTCAACTGCAAAATACTTAATTAGAGCTTAGTTCTCCTTTAATGAGCACAGGATGGCCCCCTGGTTTTATACAACAGTAATCTCTTTTTCATTTAGTTTAATGTGTTAACTAAGTAGGCTGTCATATTAATCAGATCTTTAAATTAATAGAGAGGAGAGCCATATGAAATCCAAGCCTGTTCTGGCTGCTGCTCTTACTAGAACTTGCCTGCAGACAGAATCCTGCAGATGCAGAAGGTGTGAGCTATGACCTTCAATGTCCCAGCAAGGAAACAGTGTGAATGACAGCTCCCCTGCCTAAAGCAGAGATGAGCAACCTGCAGCCAATCTGATCCCACAGATTCTAGCACCCCCTTGCCTCCTTACTGTGGAATCGTGGAAGTTGTAGTTATATAATCCATCCATTACCTAGAGAATCTTCATTAATGTGAATGGAAGAGCTCTTTAAAAATGAGGCATAGGCTGATAGATATATAAAACGTATCCTATATAATAGAAGCCCTAATGTGCGTCTGTGAATCCGTGTGTGGCTTTTTGTTAGTGCGCATGCGCGAGGAGTCGTCTTTTGGCTGTGCGCTATATGGAACTGGAGCTATGCGCGTACAGAAATCTGCGAGAAGACAAAAAGAGAAGTTCCCTGACCCAGATGATTACATTCTCCTTCCAACTCCTTCCGGAACACGAGAGACAGACAGAGAGAGAGCGACTCTATGTCTAGCGCCCATTTATATAACAGGCTTAACTGTCTATTTAGTAAATAATAGAGTACATAGATGCTATGATAGGAAGGAGAAGCAATCTCTCTAGCGTGGCCACATTTCTTATCTATGTGTATTTATTGGCTTTTACAAAGTCACATTAAAGCCCCACAATTCAAGTCTTAAACCCCCCAAAACAGAAAACTGTTCTGTCACTGAACATAATCTCCAACAGCCTCTCAAAAGATTTTTGCCTCCGTCTCCCACTGTGCAGTTTTATACTATCTATTTATCTATATATCTACCTATCTTATCTGTTCTATATATCTATAGCTTATCTATCTTATCTATTTAAATGTATATATCCATCTAGCTATCTATTTATAATCTATCATCTATCATCTGTATGTCTATCTAAAATCCATAGTCAGTTTGTCTATCTATAATATTTATATCTATCTGTAATCTGTAGGTAAATCATTTGCCTACTTTTTTGCCCATTTTTCCACACACATACAGCTAGTCGAGCTAACCAATTTACGACCGGTTAGCGATGCACAACTTTAAGCATTGGTTTGTGGCGTCTGTGCACACACAAGTATTAACACAAACTGACAGCTGGCGGTAAATACTTATGTGCAGGTGAGATTCACTCTGAGCCACGCAGCCTCTGGTAAATCCAACACGGGAGATTTATGCGGCTCTGGGTGAATCTCCCTAATAGTATATAAATGGTGTGTTATTTAATTATGTGTATACAGTAGAGAATCTTATTTTAAATGGGAGGAGAAAAAGGCCCCAATACCATGAACGTTACAGGTTTTGTACTTTACATAAGGGCTGGGTCCCACAATTTGCAATCGGAATGTTCCCACTATGTGCGCTTCAATCCGTTATTGGAATAATACAGATGTATATTGCAGTTGCTGTGGGACCTAAGCCTTTGGCCTCGTACACATGTACAATGTTAAACCCGACAATCAACCCCAGAGCGCGTGCACATGCATGAAGAACGTCAGTTTCAGGCGATAATCGCACGTGTGTATGCATGTTCGTCGGTGTGTACAAGCCTTATGATTGGACAGTGAGGTTAGTATTCCCATCACTGGTACAGTTTTATTGGGATAATAATATATCTGGATCCTTATTACAGTCTGGTGATAGGGTAGATAAGGACTGGATAGTTATGATAATGGGGACAGGTGACAGGTTGTCTCCATTGGAATGTACAGTGGGAAGGTTCTGCATCGAATCAGGCGCGCGCACGTGGAACGCGCAACACCGCAGTCACCGAACACAAGTCGCTCTGTCCCAGGTGCTGATTGATGGAGTTTCCCCACACAGACTGCGCATGCGCGCCCCGTTCCCTCCACCGTATATAAGGGAGCGCTGCGCCCCTCCGCTCCCCAGTCGACACCATGAGCTCCTACGGTTACGAGCCGTATTACACTTCCTATAAGCGCAGGGTGGTGGAGAGCGGCCCGCGGGTTCACATCAGGAGCAGTTACGTGTCCCCCATCCGGACCACCTACTCCCCGGTCGTTTCCACCACTCTGCGCCGAACTTATGGCGCCTCCTCGGCTCTCCTGGCCGGAGCGGACACGGTGGACCTGTCTCAGGTCGCAGCCATCAGTAGCGACTTGAAAGTGGTCCGTACCCAGGAGAAGGCGCAGTTGCAGGAGCTGAACGACCGATTCGCCAACTTCATCGAGCGGGTCCACGAACTGGAGCAGCGCAATAAAGTGCTGGAGGCAGAGCTGCTCCTCCTGCGCCAGAAACACAGCGAACCGTCCCGGCTGCGCGACCTGTACGAGCGGGAAGTGCGGGAACTACGACTGGCGCAGGAGGAAGCGGCCGGGGACAGACAGGCGCTGCGCGGGGAGCGCGAACGGTTGGAAGACGCGCTGAGGGGGCTGCAGGCGCGGTACGAGGAAGAAGCGCTGAACCGCGAGGAGGCCGAGTCCAGGCTGATGGAGATGAGGAAGGAGGCGGACATGGCGGCGCTGGGCCGGGTGGAGATGGAGAAGAAGGTGGACGGGTTACTGGACGAGATCAACTTCCTAAAGAAAGTGCACGAGGAGGAAGTGTCGCAGCTCCAGTCGCAGGTGCAGCACGCGCAGGTGTCCCTGGAGGTGGAAGTGGCCAAACCGGACCTGAGCTCCGCCCTGAGGGACATCCGGGGTCAGTACGAGAAGTTGGCGGCCAAGAACATGCAGTCGGCCGAGGAATGGTTCAAGAGCAGGTTCACCGTCCTGACGCAGAGTGCGGCGCGTAACACTGACGCGGTGCGAGCAGCCAAGGACGAGGTGTCGGAGAGCAGGAGAATGTTGAACTCCAAGGGGCTGGAAATCGACGCGTGTAGGGGTGTTAACGAGGCGCTGGAGAGGCAGATCCGGGAACTGGAGGAGAAACAGAGCTCAGAGGTCGCTGGGATGCAGGTAGGGGACTGGGGAACAATGCAAGTAAGTGGGTGGGGGGGTGGATAGAGTTCAGCACCAATGCAGGTAAGTGTGTGGGGGGTGGATAGAGTCCAGCACCAATGGAAGAAAGTGGATATAATGCGCCCCTTGCAGTGTAATATATAAGGGGATACTGCGCCCACTTGCAGTGTAACTATTAAGGGATATGCGCCCCTGGCAGTTATATATAACGGGATAATGCGCCCTTGCAGTGTAATATATAAGGGATAATGTCCCGACCCCTTCAGTGTATATATAGGGATAATGCGCCCCTTGCCAGTGTAAATATATAAGGGATAATGTGCCCCCCTTAACAGTGTTATACAATAAGGATAATGCGCCCCTTACACGTTTTATATAAGGGGTAATCGCCCCTTGCAGTGTCATATAAGGATTAATGCCCCCTCGCAGTGTAATCCATAAAGGGATAATGCGCGCCCCTTTAGCAGTGTAATATATAAGGGATTATGCCTTTGCCCCCATAAGGCAATGCTCCTGATAGTGTAATATAGAATATAAGAAGTTACAGGTGTTCCATGACCATGTAAAAGGTCATGAACATTAAACTGGTTTCTCCTATATAATTACCAGCAAGGGGTATTATTTATTTCTCAAATATAATCTTGTTTTTTGTTTGGTAGGTTTGTTTTTGCTGTTTGGTTTCCTTTGTTGCTACTGCTGGCGCCCTCTGGTGTTAAAGGTTTTTCCTACTTGGGAAGGCCGCATTGTGTTAAGAGTGCCCAGAAACTCTTTCTGGAGTCAAATTGGTTCTTAGAAGAGAGTAATTAAAACAAATACTGCAGGGTGGTGGTCAGTTTAACAACATAGTGGAACAAGGAAACAAATTAACTCCCACCATGATTCAAACTTCAACATCACTGGGTGGCTGACCTACACAGCTATTCCCCTGGAACACCCCCGCCACACCCTTGGTGCACCTAGGTCCCAGGTCCCATGGAACAAAGCTAGTTTTCTGGGACACTGGGACAGACCCTACAGCATGTCTCTATCTATGTAAATCCAAATACCTCTTGTGCAAACATATAGAGATTCAATAAAAGTTCTTTTATTAAAAATTGTGCTAATTTTGGCCCCAACCAATCAGATCTCATTTAACTTTGAAAGCTAACCTCTGATTGGTTAGGGCAATATTAGCATCATTTTTAACAATAAGAACTTTTATTGAATCTCCCTGATAGTTTATATGGATAATGATCCCTTCTCACCATTCCTCCCTCTGATGGGTAAAGCCTGTACAGAGAGTTGTAGTTCAGGGAATTGTTAAAGATATAAATGTAATTTTCTGCTGTCCCTATCCTATTCAGTAACCAACACTTTGTACTAGATCAATGCACCTGCTCGCAAGTCATTTTCATTCCGCTGATAAATATTCATTATTTGCCACCCAATGCTCACTTTATTAAGAAAAAGTACACAGCTCAGTGCATCTCGTGTATAATAATCTGTCATGTTAGTCCCCCTGGGGTGGGGGCCGTGCTGATAAGGAGACAGAAATACAATCAGAGCTATTGGAAGGGACTTAATGCTGCAATTCACGTTCCCCAAGACAGAGCACTGATTACTAAGAGATGAGATCACACTCCCCTCCTCCCTAAACCATGACATTGAAGGATATTCCTGGATATAACTCTGCAATAGCACAGACATCTGCAGGACCACAACCCTGTAACCAGCCTCCTTTGTGGGCACAGATAGACAGGTTAGGCTGTGTATAGGGATTGGGGGTTCATGTGGTGTGTGAACCAGGCATAGGAAAGTCATTTTTCCCCTCTAACCTACAAATCTTTCTACTTTTTCTTCACTCCAGGGCTTGGATTTACCAATTAAGGACAGTAGGTATGTGCCTTCACCCCCCCCCCAACATAAACACAACACATTTTACAGTAAATATTTTAAAACAGTTTCATGTTGTTTGTATCCATCCCCCAGAAAAAACGGGTAGAGTTTGGGGTGTTTAGGGGTAGGGTTAAGGGCAAACCAGGCTCACAGTTTGTGTTTTATCTAACAATCTCTTTGTTTTATCTAACATCTCTTCTGTCTCCAAGCTGCTCTTTTCACCTCCTGCAAGCAACCGTTATTCTACACCCTTAAATCCAGTAGGCCGGCTGTCATACATGTCTTTGTATCAGAATATGATGTATGATTTTATTTCTTATTAAGCGCTACATATTCCCGCAATGCTTTTACAATTATTTACTCGATTGACATCAGGCCTGCCCCGAAGAGCTTACAATAATCACTTTATGTACACATACTACTATCAGTATGTCTTTATGATTTGTGGGGGAAACTGGAGTGCCCAGAGGAACCAACGCAAGCACAGGATACATACAAACTCCTTGCAGTGTGTCCAAAGGGTGGAATCAACCTCAGGACCTCAGCGCTGCAAGGCATCAGTTTTAGCCACTGAGCCAACCGTGAAAAGTTTGCTTAAAATACATAAAAATTTGTGAACAATTAATATTAAAACCTAACAGAGCAATGTACTAAGAGTGGCTATCACACAGAAAAATGCAATACTGAAGGTGCACATAATGGTATGTTCTAAACATCTTATAAGTGCCCTTGTAGCCCTTGGAAGGGCCATTGTGGTACTGACAACTGCCCTTTGGGGTTAAGAGGATCCCGATTCGAGCTGCGGGCCCCCTTAAGCCCCAAAGAGCACTTGTCAGTGCCAATCATATTTGAATAAAAAAATTCAAATATGATTGGTTATGTGCCATCATTTGATACAAACATTGAAATCTTAACCAATCACAATTGGATTTGGTCTTTTCCAACAAACCTATAAAGAGGTGCAAAGCCCGCGGAGCCCAATACATATCACAGTGATGGCAGAAGGAAGAAATGCCGGTACACCGGCAGCGCTGATGTTGCCATGCCGGCCAATGGTTCGCGCAGGCCCAATGGGTGTCACTGTTGGCTGCAGTGACATTGCCTTGGTGTTGGCGACATCAGCAGAGTGGTTTTGCAGGATAAGAAGAACACGACACGCCCCCAAGGGCTCTTCTAAGGCCAAGGGGGTCCTAGTTTTAAAGCTGGACCCCCAACAAAAGGCACTTGTTAGTGCCGCAAGGTGCATTTCTAAGTGCCTGGGGGGGGTCCTGCGCACCCCTTAAACCCCCAAGAGACAATTGTCACTGCCACAAAGGCCTTACAAGGCACTTATAAGTGCCAGGGAGGGGGTGTTCTGTTTTGAGTGCAGGACCCCTTAAGCCCCAAAGGACCCTTGGAAGGCCCACAATGGTCCTTCTAAGGACCCGGGAGGGGGTCACGGGTTGAGCCGAGGGGCCCCTTAACGCTCCGGCCACAGATTGTTGGCCTTTCGGCAATCCTCGAACATTTTGCAGATTTGGAGAATCCCGGCTGTTCGCGGGTTTTGGAAATCGTCCTTTGAGGCTTAAACGATTGTTTGGAAATCCTCATACGTTCGTGATTGCCAAAAACTGCCAGCGGAAACCGTAAGTAGCGCACATCTGCAATACTTCCGTTTTTGCAATTCTACCCTGCAGGACATTTTCCCCAGACCATCTCCTGGGTCCCAGAGGCATTGACAGTAAGTTATCATCATGTAATTTCAGAAACTTCATCCGAACTTTTCAAACTATTTCCCCCCATTTACTTCATAGGTCTGATTCCAACTTCCAGATTTTTAAAACTTTTACTGAAGTTCGGAAATGAAACCGCGCATCTCTAGCAAGTACCCCAGAATTATATACTAACATCCTCTTCAGTAGTGTAATTAGGAATCACTGGGCTCCCCCAGCAAAACAACATGGGCCCTATCTGTGCTTCATCCACAGTGGTTTTCTGGAGGAGGCTATATCTGTCATATGGAAAAATAGAAGATGGGGCCCTCTTGCTCCCAGGCCCCCCTGCAGTTGCTCCCCCTGCTTGTTACAAACATACAACACAACAAAACCCCTGATACTCTTGTATGATATATCTAAAATAATAAACTCTGTACCCTGCAACATTCCATTACGCTTAAGCAGTCGAGTAAGATCTGCCAAATTTATTTACATTGCACCCTATGAAGAAAGTCACATTCATCAACTAAACAAGCACTCCATATGCTAGTAACAACTGTAAGTAGCATTCCCTGTAACATTAGCTTGTTGCTAGGTAAACACTGAGTCATTGGTGCGTGCAAACTAGGCAGAGAGGCAATGGCTAAGATGATGTTTACAGGGCCCTATTATGGTATTTGAGGTTTGTGCATCAGTGATGACTTCTAACGCCTACATGACTGCTTCATATGCGCCATTCATCATAAACAATTCCTTGCTTTTTATTGCAATTATTTGCATCATATACGGGCTAATACACAGGACATTTTATGGGGAGGCACGATGCTGCTTTCCCCATTTTAAAGACAGGCTTAACATTTTTAAACTGCTGCATGTCTTTAAAGTGGGAATTGTGCTCTGTTCCGTTTGTTTTTAAAAGTTAAAGTAAAAAAATCCACGCTGTTTGTGTAAGAAGTTGAAAACCAAATAGGGATAAAATGATTCATTCTTTAAAGTGCAAACACCACGCTTAAAACCCCCATAACCGGAGCCATTTGGATACAGCCTGGTGTTCCTACCACCCCCAGCCTCCCATTTCTTCTTCCAGGTACAATATCAGGCCATGTCCATACCAATAACATCATGGCAGTGCCAGATGACTTTCTGTTCCCACAATTGTGCTTGTGAGAGCTTTGTAAAGCTGTTAAGAGGAGGCGGAAACCTTTCTAATGGAGCGAAGCCGGACAGAAGGGACATTGGTGTCTTCAAGGTGTTTTAAAAAATTTTATATATTTTAAGAATTAATGACCTAGGGGAGGGAGAATCTGCTTAGAGACAAGAAAATTTGTAAGACGAAAAGAATGTTAAAAGGGAATCTATAGCTTCAAATCACACACCACCCCCTCCAACCAATAAATCAACCTACCTCATTTGTAACAATAAAATAAGGGATTGGAGGAAACATTCCCTTTTATTAACCCCTGCACTTCCCGAATCACAATCTGGTTCCCAATCCTGCCTGCTCCCGTTAACACGCCTGTGTGCCTAGTGTTTAGGAAGAGTAAGGTCGAACCAGGTGGCAGAGTCCCTGATTTTGTAGACATGAATAGATTTAGTTGCCCTTTTGCACAGTGGAGCAATTGCATCATTCCCTAAATGTCCAAAGTATGCCTGGGGCCAAGGGAGATACAGGTACTATAGACTTCTACTAGATTTCTAACAGCAAGTTCCATTTCCAATGGAAGTTATCTAGACATTCTACATTGCCGTAATTTACTTTTAAATAAAAGAATATTTCTATCAGGGTTATTCAATAAAGTATCTTAATCGTTTAAATTGGCTAGTTTTTGCCCCAACCAATTAGATTTACTTTCAATTCAAATGTTAATACTCTGATTGGTTGGGGCAAAATTAGGCACCATTTTAAACAATAAGAACTTTTATTGAATCTCCCTGTATATATTTTTATTCATAAGGTTTTTGAAGATATTATTATGAAGATATTTAATAGTTCATCGATCTCTTAATATCTGTGGTGCATCATTGCACCTTGAAATGACATTATGAAGAAAATCCTTTATAAACCTGTATTGCTCTTTTTACATTCCAACCTGGTTCTCTTTGTGATGTTTATTCGGACTGGCTATCCGTGGTCCTGAGGGATTCAGCTGCCTATCCTATAAATGTCACACCTTATCTGTGTATAGGAAATTGAAAATGTCCATTTGGCACGATAGTCCTGCATGAAGAATACCTGTTATTATTATTATTATAATGTTTGCACCTGTAAAATGAAAAGGTTGGTAAAATATTACCAGATGTGAATGAATTTAATATTGACAGCCATAAAATCCCAGGAAAAGGAACAGGCAGTAGCCATAATTTGTCTGCTGGGTGAATGTCCCTATTCAGACTTTATCAATGCTGAGATAAAGGTTTTATTTTAAAGGGTCTGATCTTACATAATGCACTTCTATTGGAATAAAGACTTATTTTTCATTTCTTTTTGATTAGTGGGTGGAAAAGCGATACTGGGAATTTCCGTTTACCGGGGATAATTCGAGCTTTCATCACAGAACCACGTGATTGTAGCTACACCAATATTTGCTTTTGATACTTGACTGCCTGGGAACCAAACATCAGTTTTTATTTTTTACATTGCTGGTACAGCAAACCCAACTTTAAAATCCAAGTATATTTTACTAGTTAAAGGGCTGCCCACCCTTAAAAAAAAAAGGTCCACTTGTCATTTTTCCCCCAACCCCACCTGCTATTTTTTGCACTTAATTGCATGCATTTTTTTTTCTAGCAAGATTGCCCTCCTTCCCCACTCAATAAACTTTCAGTAACTTGAGCCAGTGCAGAGAGACAGCAGAGGAAATAAGTCAATCATTGGCATATGTCCAAGTCACAGTCTTGATTGACTGTATGGGGAGGAGCGCCTTCCTCTGCCAGAATGGGGCAATCATTTTCCTATAATAATCTGGTTAGAAATTCCTGCAATAAAATGCAATAATGTTTCTTTCCCATTGAACAAGGGTACCCCCAAATATGACACAAAGGTATCAAGATTTTTAGCAGACCCTTTATTGAGCAAGGTTCACTTTTGCATAACCCACAATGGCGGTGTTTTGCAGTTCTCCAGGTTCTCTCCTGACTTACTCTCCTACATTCATTGCACCATGAGGTAAACATAGGATGATTCATATTATAAGAGCGAAAAACTTCAGTTTTATGGGTTTTTTTTCCTCCCTTGTTTTCCCCCATTGTTTTTTTGGCTCAGTTTGTTTCTTTGCATAATTCAGCTCTAAAACCCCTAACTATGCAATGCCTGGTCAATCAGTCCTAGCCCAGACCCACAGCAACTTGGAAACCTCAAAGACAAATCCATTTACATATCATGCAGTTGATTGTTTTGTTTTGTAAATTCCCCAAGTTGTGTGGAGAGGGGCATGTCTGGAGCTAGCATGCATTCACCCCATGAGTATTGCACGAAAATAAATTTACATTGTCTGGAGCCCCCACCCCAGAAGAAACCCCCCTCTCTGCTAGAAGCTCATTAAAAGCTGTCACTTTTCATAGCAGTTTATCTTATGGCTTGTTCAGTCCTTGTTTGTAGGAATTGCCTTATTTCCATCTCACTTATCTCAGTGACTTCCTTGACTACTGCATGTGAAGTGACCTTCTCTACCTTCTTAGTGGATACAACCTTCTCTTCAAGAGTCTCCTCCTTTTTTCTTCTACCTTCTGTGTGACTGTCACTGACTTGTAATATACTTAGTGCCATCTCCACCTTCACTTGTTGTGGTCTCAATTTTCTTCTTGTAATGACTAATTTGCTGGCTCTTGCTACTGTCTTTTGTCTTCTGAGGGGCTGTCATCCAAACCATTGGTGACCACTTGCTTTGTTTTATTTTCTTCCTTTACCCTCCTCTTCTTTCCACTCTCCGTTGACTGCTGTATCTTCTTTTCCATCATCCCTCGGGTGCTCTTTTCTTCTGCATGAGCTTTTGCATTTTCATCACCTAATCCCATAGCTACGGCTTTTGATGCGGGACTCTTCTCTTCTGTATCTCCTCTTTCTGGGGAACCAGCTTCCTTGTCTCTCCAGCATCTTCAGTTGCTTCCTCTGATTTCCTTCTTTTCTCTTCATTCTATCTTCTGCTTTCGCTCCTCATCCTCCTGCTCTTCTTCTTCTCCTTCCTTTACCTCAACACCTTCATCTTTTTCAATCTGCTCTTCTTTACCCTCATTCTCTGTCTCCTCCTCTCCCTCATTTTTTGCTTCTCTATACCTTTCAACTGCTCATTTACCTTCTCCTGAATCTCAGCTTTTAACCCTGCAAGCTTAGTCCTCTGTTATGGGCTCCTCCACTACTTCCCTCATCTTGGACCCTCTTCAGTGGCTTCATCTTCTCCACCCTCTGTTCCTCCTTTTCACCCTTCTCCTCCTTTTCTTCTTCACCCTTATCTTCTTCCTCGGTTTTCCCCTTCATCACTCCCTCCTCAGCTGCTACTGCTCCTCTTTTTCTTCTTCTTCTCTTCTCCCCTCTTCAACTTTCTCATCCTCCTCTTCTCTTGCTGCACTTCACCTACTTCTACCATCTTCCTCGTCTTTTCCTTCTTCCTCTTCTCTTGCTCTCCCTCTTCTCTCTCCTCTCTTCCTCTCCTCCTCTTCCTCTCCCCTCCTCCCTCCTCCTCCCCTTCCTCTTCCTCCTTTTCCCCCTCCTTTCAGCTCTTCTCTCTGCTTCCTCTCCTCCCCCTCCTCTTTCTGTTTTCTCCTGGTGCAGCTGCATGCACAGCTGTTTTTTATACCCGCTGCTAACAATGTCCTCCTCAGCTTCTCCCCTCCTCCTCCTTTGTCCTCCTCTCCCCTCCCTTCCTCCTCTGCCTCTTCTTCCTTACTATCCTCACCTTCTGTAAAGCTCGAGGCTAACTGTTCGCTGCCATGGCAGCTAGTGCTTCTTCCATGTCTGACCTCTCATCCTCTACCTTGGTCTCCTCAATAATTTCTTCTACAAATTTATATGTTTGTACTTTAAACTCTTGGTGGCTCTGCTTTTGCTTGCTGCAGCCCGAGTAGATGTGATTGTTACTGGAGATGGTCTATGAATAGCAGGTGGTCCCGTGGAATGCCAGAAAATGAGCAAAATCGAGTTTCTTCACATCCCTCAAGAGTTTTCTAAAAGATGAATATAAAAGAAAAAATATGTTTACTTTTTCTTTTATATTAATTTTATATTTCAGCACAAATACACATGGTACTTTCCCACTGCTCATCTAGTGCTTTATATGTTTATAAATAAATGCTTCTAAAGTACCACTTCTGTTTGCCGGACTTATGGTGGCCAAAGACGTAGCAATTAGCATTGGCCAATAATCGCGCTGTGTATAGTGCACAACAATTTATCTATGGGCACCTTTGTCCCTGGTTTGATTCAGCTGTTTGACCCACCAGCAGCCAATAATGTAAATATTCCAGGAAGTGGGAAGAAGGATAGTTACAGAATCTGAAATATCAGTTCACTACTGACCACCACAAAGCATAGCACGGGTATGAAACTATGGATTTCAAAATTGAATACACTATTTAGAATACCTATTATGTGTAATATGGATAAATAATTTAATAATATCTACTTATCCCTAGAGTAGTGCTTTTTTTGCTTCGCTATTTTTGTTCCTGTCTTTTACTGTATTAAAATCAACCTGTATATTACCTGTATTATACAGCAGAATACAGCAACCAGTGTCCCTCCAGATGTTTGAAACGACAACTCCCCAACATTCCTCTAAAGCACTGCAATAGCATATGTGCACCCAGGGATGTTGGAACCTGTAGTCCCTGCTAGAGGAATCTTTTTTTTAACTTATGCTGGCAACTTAGAGAATTATTTATTTCCCTACAATGTGCCGTCTTTATCAAGATAATCCTGCCCTTTATACTGCCCAATAATTGCTAGGTCCTAACCTTGTGTTTTTCTGTACATACTTAAATTACAGCATCCACAAAGTTGCATCGCTAGTTTCCATCGCCCCCCTACTTCCATGCCAGGATTGTCCCAATGGCACTAACACAAGTGGAGCATGTCCTTCCTTTGAAAAAGTGCTTGTAGTAAGGACTGTCATTAGAATAAACTTTGACTGTTAAGTTGTAAGTACAGCAAACTACACAAACTGTAGAACTACTACTTTAAACTGCCCTTTAAATCATGGCCAAAAAGCTGACTGCTGATGACCTACATTAGCATGAGGTGATGTCACTGGCCCGCTTAGATAACATGGTCACATCTGCACACAAAATGGATTTATTACTTTATTCCTCTAAGTTAATTATTAAACCAAAATTGTTAAAATGACAATGACAAAAACTCACTGTTTTTTATATTGTCAAGTTATAAAATTACCTATATTTTCTGTAATAAATTGGCTTATTATTAACTGACATACTGTATAGGGAAGTTATTGTTTTTCTGATCTGCTCTTTTCTAGGACGTTACTATTATCATTACTGACTAATTTAATAATCCCAAAAGGAAAAAATTCTTTTGAGATGCACCAGCGGCATTAACTGTGGTATTGTTCAGTCTTGCTGTGGTCTAGCTAGAAAGCTTACAGAGACATCTGTCTGGATTTCTGTTATAGTAAAAGCTTTCCATGTAGAGCAGACCATCCAAGGCAATAAGGGTAAACATATTGAGTGACTGTCAACACTAAAGGTGCCCATACATTAGAACTTACTCCCGACCAATCCTGAGACATTCAATCATTCTTCAGGAACCGACTTTCTGTTCTATTTCGTGACCGCATAATCGATCGTGAGGTCCCGTCTGTCCCATTCATTTTGCGATTGTATTGGTTTTGCGAAAAGAAACCTGCAATTGATTGATGTTGCAGAATCGGTCCGGAGGAAGTTCTAGTGTATGGCCACCTTAAGGGGCCTGTTGCCCCCCCCCCTTATTAAAATGAAATCTGTACGATTAATCACAAGGAGGTGAGAAAGATTATTTCCACCTCCCTATATAAACGCCGGGGAGCACTGCTACACTTACCTTACTGGCGCTCCACGCACGGCTTCCTTTCAGCTTTCAGGCTGAGAAAAAGGCCTATCTTTTGTATTGGGCGTGCAAAATGCGCCAAGATAGACCTCAGTTTGGACAGCGCGTCTGACAGCTGAGAGCCATGAGGGAAGCGCCGGTAAGGTAGGTGTTTACGTGTTTCACCACCGTTTCCATTATTCACAGGGAGGGGGAATAAACATTCTCATCACCTATGAAACAGATACAATTCATGTTAGTTAATAAAGTACATGAAACCTTGCTTAGTGTCCCTTTAACAGTGCACTTGTGTTTCCCATCACAGGGCCTGGTGATAAATTTGGTGTACAGACACTCTTATTGGTACCAGGAAACATTTAGGGCTAGGCCCCACTGCGTTGTTTTTCTCACACTCTTTACGATCACACTCCATTATCACACTGGGGTATCGCAGAGCATGCATGGCAATGTCACATTGCGTGTTTTGCACTCCATTTTCCATCCTTTTTGCTGATTACATGTGCTCGGATTGCACACTATTGTGCTGATTGAAGCCCAGACAGACGGTAACATGCATGAACACACAAGCCGACCTGTCATAGTTGGCCCTTAGCCTTAATG
Source organism: Hymenochirus boettgeri (assembly GCA_019447015.1). Classification (NCBI taxonomy): domain Eukaryota; kingdom Metazoa; phylum Chordata; class Amphibia; order Anura; family Pipidae; genus Hymenochirus; species Hymenochirus boettgeri. The sequence goes on along the minus strand of CM033471.1, from coordinate 237,474,346 downwards.
TCCCTATGGGCAGCATGTGTGTCAGTAATTTAGCTATAACGCCCTTGCAATAATGCAGCTTTAAATACCCCCGTTCTCCTTGTGTTTCCCCTGGGTGTTTCCCTATGACAATGTAGATAGAGTGTGAGTAATAAGGTTTTAGATGCAAACCTTGGAAATCAGGGCCTGGCTGTAAAGTGAAACTAAGTATTTCGGTATAAATCAATATTATTAATGATAAATTACATACATTTCTGTCGATTTATGATTATGGAACTTGAGTTCAGTCTCTTTCTACATTTGTTAATGTTTTATTATTGTTTTCCTGCTACAGAGGTACAATAGAGAATTCCATTGGAACTGGGTGGGTACACCATCATGGCCTCCAAGACTACAGATGTCTTCCAGCAGTTATTAGAATGTTTAGTTACAGCGTGGCAGCTTTCTATTAATTACTTTTTCGAGGGAACCCTAATGCTCAGGTCATTGGGACCATACAGGTACAAGGGCTTTGTGGGATACCTTGTCCCCACACTCACCCATGTTCTTGTTGGATATAGTAAGACAGCTCTCTGATTGGCTAAAATCCACCCATGATCTCCCCCCCTCCCCCAGCTACTGAATGTAAAAGTTTTGTATCAGCACGCACTGCAGTGCTATTAATATTCTGTGCCCTGGTACCTGTATGCAGGCGATTTCTATATCCAGGGCCATCTTGACATTGACAGGTTCCTGGTACTCCCTTAGGTGACGGGACATTTCCCCATTGGTGGATCTCAGCTCATTCTCTAGCTGCTGGATAGTGTCCTGAATAGAAAGAATTAACAGAGCAGAATAAGCAAAGGAATGAACATGTTTTGCCCATGTGACCACACAACTATTGTGTTGCACACTGATTTACAAACACAAACACACTTGTCATATTGCACCACTGTACTTACAACTACACCCTCTCAGCTACAGCTGCTCACACATAAAAAAACCCAATCAGATCACAATTAGCCGCATGGGGGTTAACCAAACCTACAAACACACCGTGCTTTGAAACAGACACGCCCCCCTAACAAGTCCCATGCAATGCCCCGCCCCTCCACATTGCAACCGCACCCACCCCCGTGTCTGACTACGACGCCCCACACAGCAGCGCCACGTTTTGCAGAACTTGCACAATGCGCAGTGCACCCTCCTGACCTGTCACAAGGTAACTGATAGTATTATGGGATAGCTGGATTTAGCAGGGGTTCACTTTCCATGACCATATACTGTATATCCAGCCCCAGGGCTCTGTCACACCCCTCCTACAATCACAATAATGCGCCCCTTGCAGTGTAATATATAAGGGATAATGCGCCCCTTACAGTGTTATATATAAGGGATAATGCACCCCTTGCAGTGTAATATATAAGGGATAATGTGCCCCTTGCAGTGTAATATATAAGGGATAATGCGCCCCTTGCAGTGTAATATATAAGGGATAATGTGCCCCTTACAGTGTTATACATAAGGGATAATGCGCCCCTTACACTGTTATATATAAGGGATAATGCGCCCCTTGCAGTGTAATATATAAGGGATAATGCGCCCCTCGCAGTGTAATATATAAGGGATAATGCGCCCCTTGCAGTGTAATATATTGGAATGTTTTTCCAGCGGGGAAATGGTTTTTCTAGACAATCAGGTCAGCCCCTCCAAGTTCACCCAAAAAAAAACCAATGTTAAAGGGTCAGAACCTTTCCCATTCCCAGTTCACAAAAAACCCAATTGTTAGGGTTTAAGGCCTCCAGGTGCAACAAAAAAAAACCAATTGTTTCAAAGGGTCAAGGGCCCTCCAGTTCAAAAAAAACCCAAATGTTAAGGGTGACAGCCCTCCCAGTTTGTCAAAAAAAAGAAAACCCAAATGTTTAAAAGGTCAGGGCCTTTCACAGTTCACAAAAAAAAACCCAAATGTTAAAGGTCAAGGGCCCTCCAGTTCACAAACACCAATTGTTAAGGTTTCAAAAGCCCTCAGTTACACCCAAAAAACCCAAGTTAAAAGGTCAAGGGGTGTGGCCCTTTCCAGGTTCAAAAAAAAAAAAACCCAATGGTTAGGTCAAGCCCTCCCAGTTTTTTCAACAAAAAAAAAAAACCAATGTTTAAAAGGGTAAAGCCCTCCAGTTCCCCCACAAAATAAAAACCAATGTAAAAGGTCCAGGCCCTTCCCAGGTTCCCACTAGCTAGGGGGGGAATGTTTTAGGGGGAATTGGGCACACGGGTTTCTAACTGGTTTTTTAAATCCCCCCCAGTTGAAACAAGTGAGTCTCTCAAGGCCTGTTACCCAACATTTTTGATTATTTTTAAACATTAAAAATTTTTTATACTTTAGGTTTCCTATTTATCCTATTGTTGCATACCCTTCAAGGGTCGGTGGGAGGAAGCAAAAAAATTTTTTACCAATCAAAAGGGAATTTTCTTGGCTGGGTAAATGTTTCCGAGATGGGATGTGGAACGGGGGGGGACTGAAAATCTTTATTTTGTTAAGTGTTTTCCAAAGAAAAAAAAACCCTGGGGAAGGATTTTATTTCAACCCCAAAAAAAAAGAGGCGAGTTGGGAATTTTATGTTTACTGTTGAAGGGGGGGGGGGGGACTTCGTGGCCCATTTTTGATAGCAAAACCATTTGGTATCACGGAAATTGGAAAAAGGCGTGATTGCCACTTCAGGAGGCGTTTTTCATTCGTTTTGGTTCCGTGAATTTGAGCTACGAATGTTTCCACCAAAAACTACTTCTGTTACCAAATGTGTTGGAAATGGGCAATGTTTAATCTCCAATGAAACAAAAAAAAACAGGCGGAAATAGGGAGGGGGGGCCCTGTGCCAAAAACGTGTTGGGGCCTGTCACCACCTGCCATGCAACTGGCATGCCGCAAAAAAAAAAAAAAAGTGGATCTTTGAAAGGGGAATATCGTGAGAAGCTGCGCCTTGTTTATAGATCTGAAAAAGTACAAATAAGGAAAATGGTTTTACCAGTTCTGATTTAGTGTGTTATTTTAATTGGGTCCAAAAAAAAAAACCAATTTTGGGCTTTTGCCTTGTTGCCATTGAAAACTCCACATTATGGCACTCAAGATTACTTAGCTTCAATTTTGGAAACACCAGGTTTCTTTAGCCCCCCAGTGGGGGCATGTAATCCAGTTTGGGCTTTTTTGGCCTTCTCTTTTTTTTTTACAGGGAAAGTAGGAATCAATCAAAAAAGAGGTTTGGTTTACAAAAAATCCACAATGCAAAAATTGCATGTTGTCTTTGGTTTTCACATTCCAAAGGACAATGGGGACCAAAAACAAAAAACGGTCAAACCTGGCCCCCAATTTCAGGAACACCGATCTGTGGTCTTCCATTCTCCAAAAGGAATTCTTGGATATAATTGGGGTGCCATATGGTGTTTGTTCATTAAAAACCCAGTCCCCCATGCTATTAACAACGGGTTAAAAGGGATTTATTAATTTACAAATAAAAAAAAAAAATAATAAATAAAAGGGGGCAAAAAAAAAAAAAAACTTATTTTTAACTCAAAGCCAGACACAATTCAGTTTACATTAAAAGAGGGGGGGCTTATAATAAAAAAGATTCCAGGGAGTATTTGCAAGGCCAGGCCCATGAAAAACGGCAGGATATAAAATAAAAAAATATTTTTTTGAACAGAGTTTCAGTGTTACATGTATTTTAAATAAAAACACAGGGGGGGTATCAAATAAAAAAAAAAAGTTTTTTATTTTTCATTTTTTAAAATGACGGTGACTAATTTTTGCCACAACCAATCAGATTTGTTAGGCTTTTCAAATGCGGTTAAATAAAAAATTGTTCTTTGATTTTGGTTGGGGGGCAAATTAGTAGCAAGTTTTAAAAAAAATCGATAAAAGAAAAAAACTTTTGATTGAGGCGTTCCCTCCCTATTTATATTGGTTAGTTTAAAATCATTTTTCGTTTTTTTTAAAAAGGGGATTGATGTGCCTTTCGTTCATTTTAAAGGATTTTATTTAAAGCTTTCTAGGGTGGTAATCCCAAGGGGGACCAAAGGGGGGTTCCGGGGGGGGCGGCGGGCGAGAGCGGCAGACACAGAGGGGAGGACGAAGGGAAAAAAAAACCAATTTGTTTACCCAAATAATTGGGGATATTTGGGTGATTTATTGACCATAAGTCTACCCGGGCATGGAAAAATAGTCTTTAAGGGTTTTATTTGACTTAATTGATCACTAAAAAGAGGAAATTTTTATTCCCTCTGGGGAAGACATTATGGGGACCCGTGAGGGGAATTGGAATTAAAATTAAGGGGAAGTAGGAAAAAAAATTTGGGATTTAAAAACTGTTAATTATTTTTCAATGCCCCCCCTGGGGAAAAAAAAAAAAAAACCTCAATTTTAATTTGGTCTTTGGTAAAAATCATATTTTCTGATTTTTTTCTTTTAATTACAGGGGCGCGGAAGGGGTGTTTCCTGTTTTTAATAGGGTTACCCTTTTAGGTTTTAAATTTTTTATTAGGTGGGGGCCCGGGCATTCACCAATCTTTAAATGTTTGATATAATTTAACAGTAAGTAAATCCACCTTGGTAAAACGTAAAAATAACAAAAAAAAAAAAAAAAAAAAAACTTTTTAAAATAAAAAAGCCCAAGATAAAAAAAACTAGGGGAATTCTGGTCTGTTTTGCTATTATGGTAGGATAAATCAATGATTCATTGGATACAAAATGGAAAGCTTGGGAGGGAAGGGGGGGGAACTGTTTTTCTGTGTCTTTCTAGGATTTCACGGAAAAAAAAACCCACCCCCCCCACGTTTCACCCCCATCAAAAAACCCACCCCCCCTTTACTTAATTTGAGGGTGCCAATCTTGTGGTTTTAGATTTTACTTCCCTTTTTTGTCTGTTTTAGCATATTAAAAAAAAAACAACAAAAAAAAAAGTTGGTGAAAATAAATTTAATTCATTTTCTCTAGGGGGGGCCCCCCCATTTTCAGGGTTCTGTAGTTCCCCGCCCTATTGTCCTTAAAAGGGTAATAAAAAAAAACTGTTCGGTTCCCAAAAACAAATATAACTTTGAGGTAAAAAGATTGACCAAGGGGGGAAAAATTTGCTTTTTGCCCTTGGGCCCACCCCCCAAAAGTCACAATTTTTGATATTGCCAAATAAATGTACTTTCAGATGTAGTTTTACCCATAGTTTTCGAAAGAATGTTTTAACCAATTGTTATTGTTGTACGAGATTTTAGGGGCCAGCCCACCAAGATTTCCCCTTGTATCAGGGCCCGGGTGGGGGGACGGGGTGGGCCGGCGGGGAAACGGGAAAAAGGTAGGGGAACGCAGGGGGGGCGAGGGGGGGGCGGCGCAAAAAAAAAGCCCCCCGGGTTGTTGGGGGGGGCCCCTTCCCACTTCCCTTCCTTTCAGTAAACAAACACGGTTTAAAATAAATTCGGAAATTTTTCTTCTTTTCCTTGATTTCTTTTTTCTGGTTTTTCTTCCTACCAACTGAGCATGTTGCCAAAAAAACCGCCCAAGATTTCGGAATGGAAAATGTATTGTGATCCGAGGTGCAGATTCAGAGGGCCTCCCCACCCCCCTAACTTTTATAAAAAAAAAAAAACAAACACCATTAGGATTTCTTCATAATTTTATGTTGGGCTGTGCAAGGCACGTAAAAGGGGGGTAGGGGAAAAAAAGGTGGGTGACAGTGATGGCGGCCTCATTTTTGAAAGTTTTATTAGGAAAAGACCGGACTTTCTACATTACAATATTCACAAAACTTTGTTTTTGGAGGGCCAAACCAGGGTTTTCCCCTTTTTATATTTTTTACTTGATATTATTGGGGGGGACTTTTTTGGGACCTGTATGTGCAGGGGAGTTTAAAACTTACCAGTTGGAAAAAAAAGCTGGATCGCCCCGCTTCTGTTTGAAACTCCTTATTATTTCCATGAAAAATTATTTTAACCAATGGGGCATTGGCCATTTTAATTTTTTTGTTTTAAAAAAACTACCGTGGCTATTTTTCACAAGTGTTGCGTAAATTTGTTTTTTTTCCCTTTTCCCTAATTTTTTTTGCTTTATTTTTACCAATGGCGCGGCATGAAAGCTTGCTGCCCAAAGGCATAAAGGGAAAAAAAAAAACCCATTTCAGTAGCGAGATAAAAAAACAACCTAGGGGGAACCTTAATGGTTTTCTTGGGTTGAACCCATTTTTCAGGTTTTTTCTTGGAGGGAAAAGTGTGGGATGAAAAAAAAAAAACACGTGATCGCTGGGTCCGGGGAACCTTTGTTGAGCCGCCCACCGGAGTTGCTTATTGAAACAGAGTGTTTCGACGTTTAATCGGTCCCGTTGTATTGGGCACTTTATCAGGCCCCAAAAAAAAACGGGTTAGTGTTTCGTCGAAGGGGCCCCGAATTTTCCGGGTCTTTTCAGGCGGTGGATCCGACAAAAACCGAAAGGGCAAAGTCCGATTTTCCCACCCCCATTAAAAAAAAGTGGCCCATTTTTAAACACGGGGCTGATTATCGGTCCGGGGGAAAAAAAACGCGCCACGTTCGTGAACAAACTCGTGGGAGCCATTTTAGGGTTTGGGGAAAGGACCACGAATTTTCAAACCGTGTTATACCGAAAAAAACCTTTAAGTTCCATATTTGACTGTCTGCAATTGGCAATAATTGTTTATCTGGAGAGATTTGCCATTGATTCTCTCCCCCCTTAACCAAACTACAAATTATTTTACGCTCCTCCCTCCTTAGCCACAGGGACGAGACAATAAGAAAGTTAAGTTTAATTCTTAAAATTGGAGGGGGAATTTCTCCTTTCTTCTCTTTTTGCCCTGGGATGTATTTCACCCCAATGAGGCATGGCTACAATAGCTCCCAATAGAGAAGGGCCCCCCCCGGTTGGTTGGAAAAAAACATTAAAGGGGCTTTTTTTATGGAAAAAGATTTTCCCCAGGGGGAGGGATTCCTGAAAAAAGGGTTTAAAGGGCAACCGCAAAACCCCCCATTTAGGCCCAACCCCCACCCCCTATTTTTTAAAAAAAGGGGGACAAAACGACAAGTTAAAAAAAAAAAAAAAAAAAACCTATTTTTTAACTTTTTCATTATATTTTTTCCCTTGGGGCCCCCCTAAGTGGGGGAATTTTAGGCTGCATTGAAAAATTGATCTCACTTTTTAAAAAATATAAGGATTTATTACCCCCACCTTTACTCTCAGAGAGTTCCATAATTTGTTTAAAGTTAGTATTTTTGAAGGACCCCCACCCCAGTTATTGAGGGGGGAAAATAGGGGGGGCGGCGCCATTTGTTGTGTTTAATGGCGTTGGGGCCTCTGTTCCCTGTCTTTCTTTTGGAAAAAGAAAACATTCAGGTTCCCATAAACAAAAAAGTTAAGTAAAAAAAAAAAACCCTTTACTTTTCAGTGCCAGTATTTTCTTGGGCCTTCCCCATTGAAAGGACCCATGAAAATTAATCCCATTTTCCACCCCACCTTGAAAAACAGGGGAGTTGGCGGGGAAAACAAGGAAAAGAAAAGGACGGTGCCCGGGCGAAAAAAAACGCGGGGCAAGTGGGACCCACAGAAAAAAAACAAAAAAAAACCGGGGGGGCAGACAGGGGGGCAGGGACCCACAGGTAGTAGTTAATTCTTTCCTAGAGGCTGGATCAGGGGGGCTGGGAATTCAGGCCCCTAATTTCTTTTAGGTGGGAGGGCCTTTGAACAGGTGTTTATGGTTGGGGTTTTTTTCCAGGGGCAAACATTTTCTACCCCCAGATGTAAAAAAAACCCTTTAATATTTACAAAGGCCAGTAGTTTATTCCCTTTGAACAACACAAAGTACAGGAGGAAATTGGGCCAGGGTAGGAAAGGGCCCACAGCACCACCCAGGAAAGGGATTGAAAGGTGGCCACTTGTGACTTTTCTGTATTTTGATTTCCCCAACCCCATTTTCATTTCATTTTTCCTTATTTTTAATTATTAAAAAACATTTTGCCGCATTGGCCCCTGGTTTCTGTTCCCCTCGTTTTGCAGGCCAAAACAGAGTTTTTTACCGTTTGCTTTTTTTGAGTGAAATCGAGTTGAAAGGGAGCCATTTGGCATTTCTTTACCCCAACCATATTTTACCCAATAATCCATTTTAAATTATCGGTGTTATGGCATGGAAGACTTTCTAGGGGATTTTTTTAAATATTTTTTTGAAGGGTGAAGGCTTGTATTTCTTTGGGTTTCAATATTTGATGGTGGGGGGACTAGAGGGTGCCAGGGCAAAATTGTGCGTTAAAGGGCTGATTTTAACATATCCGGCCTTGCCTATGCCTTTACCCAATTAACACAACTGTGCAGTTTGAAAAAAAAAATTCAAAAGGGGCCACAATTGGTATTTTCATTTTTTGTTAATTTTGGATATATATCAGCTAAAAGGCAAAATCAGGGCGTGGGGGAGACTTGTGGGAAAACTCTTCTTTTTTTTTAATCTCTAAAGGTTCGGTTTACACACCTTAGTTTTTTCCCCAGACCATCCGAGGGCCACCGAAATCCCAACCAAAACCCAAAATCCCGGGACATTTACCCAACCAACGGGGGGGGGGGGGAGCCACCCGCGGTGGATGTTTCGGGTAGATTGATACGATATCGGGCGCGTTGTAAGTGACTGCCATTTGGATCGGGGGTCGGGTGCTCAGAATTCGGGGAGTTCGGAGGTTGTTGGTGGGAAAAAATGCTAAAGATGTGTAGAAAGATTTCTGTCCTTGTTCATTTTTTCCAAAAAGATTTGGGGGTTACACACAAGGGTTTCATTGAGTATACTTTGTTTATTAAGGGGGAGGAAAGAATGTTTCAGGGGGGGGAACTGGACAATGCTTTTGTTTCCTACATCTCACGTGCCGGACTTTCTTATAAACATACTAGTTAAAACACGGGGCGATTTTTAAAAAAAAAACAACCCATGGGGGTCGGTAAAAAAAAATATTCCTTTGAAGATTAAAAGGGGGGGAAACAATTTTGGGGTTCAGGGCAATGATTTTGTTTTGTGGAGGGGTCGGGGGGAAAAAAAAAAAAAAACCATTTTGTCTTGCCGAGAAATAGGGGGCGGATTTTTCGTTGGATCTAACACCCAGAAAATAGTTTTTTTGCTCCTTTTCCCTTTGTTTGTAATGTTCGCCCCCCCACGCTGAAATCGTCCTCGAGTACACTAGCGGGACTTATCGGCAGAAGAGGCATAATAGTCCCACGGGAAGAGCGTACTAAATAGGGCGCGAAGTGTCCCTCAGTGTGTGAAGGCAGGAAGACGGCACATTTCCCCAAAACACACAAATCAGCGCTGTTGCTCATATCTCCCTTTGCTATGGTATGCTGGAGTGACTTTCTGAAAATACATGTGAAGATACAAGGGGTCCAGGTGCCCATAGATTCACCTACGTATCTGGGAAACCCCGCGGAAGTGTACCAGCTAACACATTTACAAGGAAACTGCAGTCTTGTTCCTGGAAGATGACAGCCAATCATGTTACAGCTCAGAGATCCCTCCTCCTCTGACACAAACTCAAGGATTTCGTTGCCAGTTTTTTTGTGTAAAACACATTACAATGCTCCTGTCCCTAACAATGAAAAATTCCTTTGCTTTTCAACAAAAAGAAAAGTAATCTTTGCAATGTTTGTACTTTGCTAGCATGGATGAAAGAAACCAGAACATGTTAACATTGTGCAAAAAAATAAAAGTAAGTATGGGGAATCCGAACCAGCAAACCGTCTATATACACTGTTCGTTTCGAGAGAAAGCTCAGAAGCTTTAAAGACCTAAATATAACACAGAACAAGCGTCGAGGACAGAAGACTGGAAATTCAATGATAACTGAGCAAATGCCTACTGAAGGAGGAACTCAGGCAGTAGACACTATGTTATTAGTTGTTGTAATAGGTAAACAGGAGGGCAGTAGCGACTTTTTAAGGTAGCCGGGTAAAGGCTCAAGGACACTAAGTAATACATGCGACTGCGCGAGACAGCAACTGCAACTAAGGAGGATGCGGTATTATCCCGAGATACTTTAATAACTTGTATACCTTTTGCGCTAAATATAAGAAAGTGCTATCTAATTTGGCTAGACGTGGGAGATCCTGTATGTGCCCCGGCGGCCTTAGAAAGCCATCGGTACAGGGCCGTAGTGTCTATTTCTGGAAGCACAAAGCTATTGGAGCCCTTTGTGCTCCTGAAGCATGAGAAGCTCTATGTTACGGCAGCACTATATAGTAAACGATAATACTCTACTAAATGCCAATATAACATAGAGAAGAATCTTACAAATGTATAGGGTGTCTGGGGAGAAAAGCTTTCACATTAGGATTTTAAAAAATTAAGTTAGTTCTCCTTTAAGAGCTAAAAACAATTTAAAAATAATGAATCTATACTGATACTCAATAAGAATCTAATACAGATTGCTGGCATTATATTACCATTTTATGTCTGTCCTTTAATATATATAAATAGGCTCATTAAGGAATTAATTCAAAGCCAGAGATGGAATGTCATAGGGGCCCTAGATTATATACTGTGTGAGAATTCTATATAGGAAAGGAAACCTTGCAAAGATTTCTGAGCCTGTTTGAAATGGGCCGTTTGATTAAGCTAATTGATTTTTGTGTATAAAGGGCAAAAGATAATGCGCAAAGAAATGTTGACATAATATGTAAAATCTGAATTGGACATGCACGAAGAATTAAACTACAGCATGAAGCAAATGTCACGTTTTTAATTTAAAGATTAATAGAAGGTATTAGCTCTTATTAGAGTTGGATTATGCATGATGTTTGCAGATTTAAAGAACATAAGGGCACGCCGATCGCATGATAAAAAGCACACACTGGTGTTGGCACTTGGTCTGGCCACACATTCAGGGAGGTTCAATAAAAGTTCTTATCGTTTAAAATGGTGCTTATTTTGCCCCCACCAATCAGATCTTATTTAACATTTGAAAGCTTACATCTGATTGGTGGGGGCAAAATTAGCACCATTTTTAACAATAAGAACTTTTATTGAATAACCCTGTAGGTGCGCTCCCCTTGCGTTGCACTGCGATCAGCATATTTTATGCAATTTTTAAACGCAATTACACAACATTGTGATGTGTTTTTGATTGATGTGACCCAGACAATGAAATCCATCAAAATAGCGTCGTCCTTTTTCACATTTTTTGAATTGACCGAGATTCAATCAGTTTATGGAAAAAGGCACCTGGGTTCCGTCTACCGCATCTTTTAAACTTATATCTGCAAAAGATTGACAGTGCAAGTTGATGCATTTCGATTGGTTCTTCTAAGCTTAAACATGATTGGGAGGAATCACCCCTGTATTACAGGAATTTTAAAATTTCCGCAGATCTCAGAAATCCGCCTTGGAACCAGGTTCGGGTCCGCGTTCCGATCTATCTCTAGTGGACATGCCCTTTAAACCACTGGATTCCACTATAGAATGCTTTGGCTTTTTGAAAGTCACTACAATCCCTATTTTACCATACACAATTAGGCACGCTGTGATTGTGTCACCTAGTAATGAATGCTGGGCAGGAATTGTTAACCACTTGGCTGTGTCCATAGCTACAATCTGAGCATTCACTTTTTCTCTGCAGGATAAGCCAGAGCTGCAGCCTCTTTAAATCTTCCTGACACCTGTTTATTACTCAATGACATAGCTTAGCCCCCACCTCCAGGCTGCCAAACGGAGCTTTTACCATGATATACTGTACGTCTCTACATCACTTTAGAATGCTAATTGCTGTCTGGCTTTTACCTTCTAATTTTCCAATACTGACAGCGAAGCATTGCCCTGAGATTAGTGACTTTTATAATGCGACTCAATGGTAACCCTATGGGGGGGTCCCATACAAACACAGATCAACAAATAAAAATTCAATAGATATTGTATTTCTATTAAAATGTTAAATTCTAGTTGAGGGGACGTCCCTGAGCATTCTGGGAGTTATAGTTCAGCACCTAGGGCTAGGCTCCATTGCCACGTTTTTTAACACGCTAACGATTGTGCTCCAATAGCATGCACTGCCATCCCCATGTTTTTGCGAATCACATGCGATCTGATTATGCATAATTGCCAGAAAACAGGGGTGTAACTAGAGGGGAGCAGGGGGAGCAACCACAGGGTTCCCTGGAGCCAAGGGGGCCCCATCTTCTTAATTTTATTATGAGAAGTATAGCCCCCTCCCAGAAACTATTGTGGATGAAGCAGGGATAGGGGCATCATTTGCTGGGGGCCCCAGTGATTCCTAGTTACGCCACTGCACAGATCACAGTGCAAACAGATGGTAACGCACATGAAGAGTGCGCACCGATGCACGCACACTTTTCATTTATGTTGCAGCCTTACTCAGCACTTTTATCAATCCCACATTTAACCTCACCAGACTCTCTGCTCTTCTGGGCAACGTCACGTGACCCTCTAGCTTCGTTCTCATTAAAAATCAATTGGCTTCTCATCTTGATGAAAATGGCTCTGGCAAGGGGACAACAGGCTGTCTCCAGAAAAAATGCATTTTAAACTAATTACAGGCTTGGCAGCCAGACACATCTATTAAAAATAATAACTATTTTCTGGTTTGTCATAAAAGTCCTTGCACTTCTCTTTGATCAATAAAATGACCCATCACATTTGGTTGGGTAATATTTACGGCACTGTCTGTCCAGGGATGATGGGAGATGTAGTTAAACAAGCAGTTGGAGGACATTTAAAGTACAATTACACTGTAAAAATTAACTTTTTAAACCTATGGCAGGGAGGTTGGATTGATTTTCCTACCTCCCAATATCATTTTGGCAGCAAGTATGGTTTGATCTGCCAGGTAGTGTCCAATTCTGCTTCCTCAACGGCTATCAGCTTAAGTCATTTTTCCAATACAGTTGCCCTTTAAATGAGTTACAGTTTGCAGTTTATAACCCAATGTCCTACAATTGGCATTGTTGTGTGTAAGGACCTCTAAACCTGGTATGTTGTGCAGTGCTGTATTTTTCATTAAGTCACCCCAGATTTACCTTACTTCTTGGAGAGGGGCTTTCCCTGCACAACAGAGGTTGAAAGGTCCTTGGGTAATACACACAACAATCCCAATCCCTAGAGAGAAATCTGGCCCTAATGTTAATCCTATCTATTTGGATGTTGGGTTCTACCCTGTAGAACTTACAATCCAAGCATTAATGATCTGCTGTGTGTGAATCTGTTACTGTCAATAATGTTTTGCCAAGGTCCAACAAACAGAAACTAAGATCAAACCTACAATATAAAGTGGTATCCACATGTGGTGGCTGATAGGTTACCACTTTAATTTGATTTGATATACACGTGTCATGTCTATAAGTGTGTTTGGTCAATAGTGGCTTGAGATTCTTACAGTTTTACTATTAAACTTTTCAAAGTATTCAGGTAGCAGGCAGTTAAGGTGTTAACTAACACAGCGCATACAAGTAGCCTATTGGTTATGTAATCACTAAATGGGCATGTACAGACATTAGATTTTCAGGCCGTCCAGCACTGTATGTTTTTTCCCTGACGCAATGCAGCAAAGCCAAGCTCAACTTTCTGGGATGATGTTCACATCTCACTGTGTGCTACTGACTGACTGCACAATCCTAAATCGCCGACACATACAGAACACAGAAGCAGGAGGGGAAATGGTCTGCCTAAAAATAGAAACCTCTCTATATTCTTTAACCCGGGCCCAACATTAAGCCTTAGCATATGAAGCAAAGTGCAATTAACTGACAAAGGTGTCCCAGTCTGTCATCCTCTCATGGTTATTACTAAATATTCATTGAGGTAACTAATGAGATTATTTAGTTATCCTGTATGGCAGCGTATTGACACCTGCCCTGTGTTGCCCCGTCTGTCTATTGTATTACATCACATTCACTGGATAACTTATTCCATCTTATATTCAATACCCTTATAAGCCCAGACAGGACAATACAGACATATTCAGGGCATTGCGATCGTCAACATCACCAGTGAGGTCCAGCATTTTAGTATTAAATATTCACCGTAGCAAATAGCTGACATTAACGTCACACTGGGGTTAAATTTACGATTAAAGGATAACTATTGCCTCAATGCATTTTTTTTAGTTGCTTTAAAAAGAGTAAAGGTATGCAGCCCTCCCCATACATTTTTTTCTGATTTCGAGCCTCTCTCTGCCTTCAATTAGCCATGCTGTAAAGAGGGCGCTAACAATTCTGTCTGCCTCTAACTGTCACTCAAAGCTAGCATGCAAGAAAACACTCCTCCACCCATCCTTGATCAGCTTGATAATGTAGCCTAGAACAGGGCATTTTATGTTGTTTGACTGGCAGAGGATGAGGAGAGAGGTTGCAACAGACATTCCCACCAGCCAATGACAAGTTTTTGTTAATCATGGCCCTCATCTTTGCTGTGTGATATCTAAGGTAGGGCAACACGGTCATAAATGTAAGTAAGCATTTCAGCTGCTGGAAGTGTGGACATGTATGGGGGTGATTATTTTTTTGTATATATGTTGTCCTTTAACCATAAATCTGATTTAAAGCTACAGTATAAAGCTAGTATATGTGGTGTATCTGGTAAATATGGATTGCAGCAGTATTAGAGAATCTTACAGGGAGATGTAATACTTACCCTCCACGCTCAGTGTGAGCTACCACATCGCGGGACCAGAAGGAAGAGCAGTGCGGAGGGTAATGCCTCAATTTAAACGGCATTTTGTTTTTACTGTTAGTGTCTCTCTATACACAGTCCTAATAATCTGCTCTTAGAGCCATATTTATAGACCCGCGTATCACAAGTAACTACCGCAATGGTATTCTATGGAACGATCACTGTTGTAAATTAACAATAGTAACAACGATAAAGCGCAGTATCTCTTTTTAACTTTATAAGGGTGGCCCTTAGGCTGTAAGCCTGTCTGCTTGTGAGACACCATTGACTGTCCTGTTAATCTCCATATGGGACACCATTGACCTGGCACTATTGATCCTCTCCTGTTAATTTGCATAGCTAACACCATTGGTCCCACAATGTTGTGCCTGCTCTTTATAATCGTAAAGTGATACCCCATTGACCGAGTTCTGTTGAGCCTGTCCTGTTAATCTTATTATAGGGTATCATTAAAATGGCACTGAAATATCAGTCCTCTTAATCTCGTGGAGTCACCACTGGCCCAACATCTATCCTGACCTGTTAATTTCTATATAGGACACAATTAGTCCAGCACTGTTGAGCCTGTCCTGTTAATCACCGGTAGGGCACTGTGCCTATATTTCACATGGAACCCCCTCATTTCCCACATCTGTCAGACCCAGCACTCTGTGCCTGTCCTGATAATTTTCTGAACCTGCTGCCACTAACAAAGGTAATTACATTGGTTTTATTGAGGGAGAAATGCACAAGGCAGCATAAACCTGTCTTGACTGTCACTCTCAAATAACAATAATGATTTAATAAAGCAATAAAAGATGAATTCATTAGCATTTAAAGTGCTTT
Source organism: Hymenochirus boettgeri (assembly GCA_019447015.1). Lineage (NCBI taxonomy): Eukaryota > Metazoa > Chordata > Amphibia > Anura > Pipidae > Hymenochirus > Hymenochirus boettgeri. The sequence goes on along the minus strand of CM033471.1, from coordinate 237,458,866 downwards.
TGGCTACATTGCCATAGCCGACATATCCTTACATATCCCCCCTCCTTCACTAAGCTTGTTGGAGACAGGAGCTTCTTGAAAAGTGCTTGGGTGTTTTCCTTCTAATTGAACCTTTAGGAGCGAAATTGCAGAGCTGTTCGTTATTCAGGCTTCTGCAGAAAGCAGCCACGTGTCTGCCAATGCAGAGAAAAGCAACATCTCATTCAAACTTCGTCCACTGGGAGAAAAGATGACTCACCGCTCAGTCTGCAGTTCTCTACACCAGCCCCTTTCGCAGCACTGCATGGCAGGGAGATATGACATCATAGGGGGGGGGGGTTTCGTCTCTGATTTTAGCTGTTACTGTCCTACTCTAGAGATACAGGGAAATCTAACTAACCTCCTCTGAATCCTCTGGGATGGTAAAGTAGCTAAAGAGGAGCATACGTGGGCCCTAGGGCCAATCTTTAGTCCCTTAAGTATTAGTATAGCAGATATTGGACAATGATTTATAACCCTCAGAGTCTGTTAAAATAGGCTAAATGTAATTATATATTCCTACCTGGGTATTTGGAAAGTTAAATACTGAATATTTGAGTAAAAGAATTTAAATTTAATTAAAATTCAGCTGTGCACACAACTAACAGCTGTCAAGACAATAAGTACAATTCAAATCTGGGTCCTAGGATATTCATTACACCGAGTATTTCTTGGTTTTAAAAACAAAAACATAGATGAGCATGATGAATGGTTAAAGAGCCAGTAACACGGAAATAAGACATTATTTGCACAAGAAAGTTATGTTTATTTTTCTAAAAGTTTTATTACAATCATAAATAAAAGCTTTCTGAGAGCTATACTGACAGCCACTTTCACATCCGCCCACCTGTCAAAGCCATTGCTTGGTTTACATATGAAAAAAAGGATATTGCTCAGTTTACATATGGGAGAAGTAATTGCTCAGTTTACAGGTGGAAGAGAGGTAATTGCTCAGTTTACAGGTGGAAGAGAGGTAATCGCTCAGTTTAAAGATAGAGAGAGGTAATTGCTCAGTTTAAAGGTGAGAGAGAGAGGTAATTGCTCAGTTTAAAGGTGAGAGAGAGAGGTAATTGCTCAGTTTAAAGGTGAGAGAGAGAGGTAATTGCTCAGTTTAAAGGTGAGAGAGAGAGGTAATTGCTCAGTTTAAAGTGAGAGAGAGGGTAATTGCTCAGTTTAAAGGTGAGAGAGAGAGGTAATTGCTCAGTTAAAGGGAGAGAGAGAGGTATTGTCAGTTTAAAGGTGAGAGAGAGAGGTAATTGCTCAGTTAAAGGTGAGAGAGAGAGGTAATTGCTCAGTTTAAAGGTGGAGAGAAGAGGTAATTGCTCAGTTTAAGGTGAGAGAGAGAGGTAATTGCTCAGTTTACAGGTGAGAGAGAGAGTAATTGCTCAGTTTACAGGTGAGAGAGAGAGGTAATTGCTCAGTTTAAAGGTGAGAGAGAGAGGTAATTGCTCAGTTTAAGTGAGAGAGAGAGTAATGCTCAGTTTAAAGGTGAGAGAGAGAGGTAATTGCTCAGTTTACAGTGAGAGAGGTAATTGTCAGTTTAAGATGGAAGAGAGGTAATTGCTAAATTTAAGATAGAAGAGAGGCAATTGCTCAATTTACATGTAAGGGGTGGAGAGAGAGGTAATTGCTCAGTTTCTACAATGGAAGAGAGTTAATTGCTCATTTACAGGTGGAGAGAGGGGCAATTGCTCAATTTACAGTGGGAGAGGGGGTAATTGCTAGTTTACGATGGAGAGAGAGGTAATTCTCAGTTACATGTGAGAGAGAGAGGTAATGCTCAGTTTATAGGTGGAGAGAGAGGTATTGCTCAGTTTACAAATGGAAGGGGTAATTGCTAAGTTTAAGATAGAAGAGAGGTAATTGCTCAATTTACTGTGGGGAGAGAGGTAATTGCTCAGTTTATATCTGTTTATTCAAGATCAACTGGACTTGAAATGTAGTTCTTGAAGGTTCGCTATATCCGACTGGCTTCTCTATCAGAATGACTTGTACAGAATCTGTGGCAATTATGTACCTGGAAAATCCCATTAGCATATCACAGCCAGGTGTTAAGGTGTGATTAGATAGTGGCTAAGAGGTGTTATAGGAACGCCCAGAGAGGTGTTAAAACAGCATTGACATGGCAGACAGTTGGTGTCGAACCCCCCCACCTCTATTTAGGCTTGGTTTCTTTATTTTCACATAAATGGCCTCCTTAACACCTCTCTTGAACCAGTCATGTTCCTTCGCCAGTATGTTACATTACAATCTTCAAAGGTATGTCCTTTATCCTTAAGATGCAGATACACGGCTGAGTCCTGAACCGAGGAATTGGCTCTTCTGTGCTGGGCCATACGTTGATGCAGTTGCTGTTTGGTCTCCCCCACATACAAATCAGAGCATTCTTCACTGCACTGCACCGCATATAGATGTCGCTTTTCTTGGTTTTTGGTATTGGGTCTTTGGGATGTACCAATTGCTGCCTCAGTGTGTTGTTCGGTTTAAAGCAGACAGGGATACGATGTTTTTTGAAAATTCTTCTTAATTTCGGAGAACCTGCTACATATGGGATGACCATGTTCTTCCTCCTGTCTTGTTTTCCCCTTCACTGTTGGTATTGTGTTCTTTCTTTCCTCTACTCTCTTTTGACAAGGCCCAGTCTGGATATCCACAGTTTTAAGGGCTCCTCTGAGATGTTTCATTTCTTTAGCCTTCGCCTCTGTGCTAGTGGGGATGTTCTGGCTCTGTGTGTGCAGGGTTCTGATGACACCCAGCTTGTGATCTAAAGGGTGGTGGGAGTCAAACATCAAATACTGATCTGTGTGTGTTGGTTTTCAACACAACTGTCCAACTGTCTGCCATGTACAAGCTGTTTTTAACACCTTACTCTGGGCGTTCCTATAACACCTCTTAGCCACTATCTAATCACAACCTTAACACCTGGCTGTGATATGCTAATTGGATTCTCCAGGGTACATAATTGCCACAGATTCTTGTACTAGTCATTCTGAATTGAGAAAGCCAGTCGGATGACTAGCAAACGTCTTCAAGAACTACATTTCAAGTCCAGTTGATCTATTGAATACAACAGATATACCATGACCTGGATGAATGAGAACCTTCACATGCTCAGTTATAGGTGGGAGAGAGAGAGGTAATTGCTCAGTTTACAGAGGGAGAGAGAGAGGTAATTGCTCAGTTTACAGGGGGAGAAGAGGAGAGAGAGGTAATTGCTCAGTTTACAGGTGGGAGAGATTGGTAACCGCTCAGTTTACAGGTCGAAGAGAAAGGTTATGCTCCGTTTAGACATAGAAAAGACAGGTAATGGCTCAGGTTATAGATAGAAGAGTTAGATTATGTTGTGAAGGTTTCTCATCATCTCAGAAAACATTTCCATTTCAGGTACCACCAAGTTGTGTAACTCCATCCATTACACCAAACTTCTCCAATCATAATAAGTAACTCCTAGGCACATTGAATCATACATGTGAATTGTGAATTTTATTTCAACATTTCGGCGACATGCTGGTCGTCTTCATTTATGTGCTGATGAAGCGACCAGCGTTTTTCCACGTGTGGCGAAACGTGAAATACAATCATTCACTGTATGAATTCAGTGTGCCCAGGAGTTACTATATAAGATAGAAGAAATAGGTAATTGCTATTTCACAGATGGAAGAGAGGGGAAGAACGTATGTGAAAAATATATTCCAATTACAAAAATTAATACTGCCCTTTAAATTAGTTGTAGCGGTTCTATTGCATCTCCCTGTATATGTCTATAACTTGTATATTTATAGCCAAGGGACAGGGCAACAGCACTTGTGAGTGGGCAGGGCAACAGCATCCGTGGGTGGGGGGGGCTAAGGCACCCACGAGTGGGCTACATGGAACTGTAAGGGAAGGGGCTAAGAGGGGCGGCCTGCAAATGGAGGGGCCATGGGGTCCATGAGTGGGAGGGACATGGGGGGCTTGCAAGAGTAGGGGGACTGCAAGGGGAGGAGGAGAGACAGGGGAAATTGACCGTCACATGGTTTCAGAGTAGGAAGCAGGAAGTGCAGGGGACCTGGTGATGCTGCTGCCATATCACGCATAAAAATGTAAATATCTTCAAAAGTATGCAAAATAAACCATGAAAAATAAATTGCAAAAATTCTCAGGAGAGCAATACCTATCAATTTACCTAAGTCATTTTTGGACCACAGTTACCCTTTAAGGGTATATTTGTAAAGGTCAGTTTTTGATGATGGCTGGGGATATTACATGACTGTGTTATATCACTGATATGGTCACAAGGACAATGTGACAAGAAAATAGAACAGTGATCTAAATGTCAGCTATTTATGTATTAGAAATTAAATGCACTATTAACTCATAATTATAATCCAGTAAAATGCTCCTCGTTTGTTTATTAATGAATCTGATAACTGTTCAATGAAACTATTTATGCAGCACACTTTTTTAACAGGTTTGGGGGTCATTCTGAAGGGGGAAGTACGAAATGAGTCTTAACCAATCAGATGGAGTAGCAGATAGGAACAATGTGCATTATTATACACTCTTGATAAACACATCACTTGCAATTTAATGTTTTTTTCCCCCAGGAAAATGAGTTTCAGTGACAGGAAATATTTTAAGATGATTAAAAGAAAATGACTTTCCATGAGATGATCCTGCAGGCATTTCCTTCTCAATAAGTATCAACTCGTGGTATGTGGCTAAGTGTTCAGATGTCGCGTTGATTTCTCCCCATTGCACCCTTCAGCTGAGACATTTATATAAGCATCTCTTCGCTATTATCCGACACTCAGAGCCGGCCTTAGGATAAATAGCACCCTGTGAAGATGATGGTATGGCACTAGCACCTCTCCAAGCCTGTAAGTAAGGCTTACGTGTGTTGGGTGGCTTGTTATGAGGTGTGCTGATACATATATTTTGATCTGCAGTGTAATATATAAGGGATAATGCGCCCCTTGCAGTGTAATATAAGGGATAATGCTCTCCTTACAATGTTATATAAGGGATAATGCGCCCCTTGCAGTGTATGTATATATAAGGGATAATGCGCCCCTTGCAGTATATATAAGGGATAATGCGCCCCTTACAGTCACGTGTGTTATATTATAAGGGATATGCGCCCCTTGCAGTGTAATTAATGGGATTGGCCCTTGCAGTGTATATGGTGTATCTGCCTCTATATTTTAGGGTATTTTTGTAAATTGTTGTATGTGTATTGTAATGTATGTACTGTGGTTTGTTTTTGTATTGTATTTGTTAATTGTATGTAATTGTAATTTTGTAATAGATAAGGGAATTATGCGCCCTTACAGTTTAGATATAAGGGATAATGCGCACCTTGCAAGTGTTGTTTGTAATTAGTCCCTTGCGGGTAATAAATAAAAATCAAGGGATAATGACACCCATTGCAGTTGGTTTTTGTTGTAATATAAGGGTATATAATGTGCGACCTCCCTTCTTACAATGTTATGTTTCTATTATAAGGGAATAATTGCGCCCCCCCTTCCTTCTGCGCCCCTACTTGCAAAAGTCTACTTCTAATTATAATAAGGGAGAATAATGCGGCCCCCATTAGCAGTGTTGTATTATTTGCTTCAGTAGGGGTGATGTAATCTATATAAGGGATGATAATGCCGCCCCTTGCGTTGGTGTTTGTAATTTTGTAAGTGTGTATTTTGTTTGTTGTTAATATTATAACGGATATTATAATGCGCCCCCCCTTACAGTTGTATGTTGTTGTAGTATTGTTATGTATGTAATTGTAATATATAAGGGGATAAGGCCCCTCCCTTACAGTGTATGTATGTTTGTTTAATATATAAAGGGCAAGGATAATGCGCCCCGCCCCCTTTACAGTTTGTTGTATTTTGTAATTTAAAGGATAATGCTCCCCTTGCCAGTGTTCATAGTTCTGTAATGTTTTGATTTGTTGGTGAGTTGTGGTAATATATTAAGGGTTAATATAATGCCGGCCCCCCCCCCCCCCCCCCTTGCAGTTTGTTTCGTACATTATCTAAGGGATAAATTGTTGCACCTTACAGATGTGTTTGTTGTGTAATTGTTTGTGGTATTGTGGTAAAGTTTGTTGTATGTTATGTTATGTATTTGTAAATATATAAGGGGGATTAAATTTGGATTGATTAATGCGCCCCGTACAGTGTTATTATAAGGGAAGAATGAATAAATTGCGCCCTTGCAGTGTGAGTCCCCCCGTGTGTAATGATTTGTAATATTATAAAGTGGAATTAATGCGCAGCCGGGGCCCCTGCAGTGTTGTAATCTTTGTATAATGGTTGGTTGTAAGTTTGTACGATACTTTTGCAAGTGTTATGTATGTAAATATATAAAGGGATTTAAATTCTAAGGCGCCCTGCGTGAATTTTGTTTTGTAATATATAAGGGATTAATGCGCACTTTGCAGTTGTATTGTAATTGTTATATGTTGTTATGTAAATTAATGTAATTAGTTGTAAGATATTAACAGTGTTTTGAGTTTGTTTTGTGTTTTTCGTTGTTTTTGTTGTGTTGTAATATATAAAGGAAATGCGACCTTAAAGTGTTTTTATAATAAGGGTAATGCGACCTTTGCTAAGTGTTTGCTGTTGTATGTATGTTGTAATATAATAAGGGATAAGGTAATGCCGCCCCTCACCTCCCTTGCAAGTGAGGTGTATGTATGTTGTATTTTGTTGTAGTTGTTGTGTGTTTTAGTTTGTTGTAGTAAAAATTTGTATGTGTGTATATTTAATTGGGTAATGGTAATATAATAAGGGGATTTAATGCGCCCATTGCCCACCCCTTCCCATCATTTTACAGTAGTGTTATGTGTTTATAGTAAAGGGATAATGCACCACTTGCAGGTGTTGTTGTAATACATAAGGGATGAATGTGGATAAATTGTGCCCACCCATGCAGTGTAAAGTTTGTAATCATATAAGGGGATAAGGCGAGCCCCCTTGAGTGTGGTAATTGTATGTAATATAAGGGATAATGCCGCACCCCCCCGCCTGCCCCTCACGCACTACAGTAGTGTATATATAAGGGATAAATGCAACCCCTTGCAGTGTAATCATACTATAAGGGGATGATTATGTTGCCCTTGCACAGTTTGTAATTGTAATAATATATAAGGGTAATGAGACGCCACCCCTTGCCGCCCCTTCGCAGTGTTTTTGTATGTAATATTTAAGATAAGGGTGATAATGTGCCCCTTGCCAGTTGTTGTGTATAATATATTAAGGGATATTTAATGCGCCCTTGCAGTGTATTTGATTGTAATATATAAGGGATAATGTTTTTGCCCCTTACAGGTTAACATAACGGGATTTGATAATGCCGCCCCTTACACTGTTATATAAAAGGGATAATGCGCCCTTGCAGTGGTAATATATAAGGGAGAAATGCGCCCCTCGCAGTGAATCAGTGTAATATATAAGGGATAATGCGCCCCTTGCAGTGTAATATATAAGGGATTATGCCTTTGCCCCCATAAGGCAATGCTCCTGATAGTGTAATATAAGAATATAAGAAGTTACAGAGGTGTTCCATGACCATGTAAAAGGTCATGAAACATTAAACTGGTTTCTCCTATATAATTACACAGCAAGGGGTATTTATTTATTCTCAAATATAAGCTTGTTTTTGTTTGGTATGTTTGTTTTTGCTGTTTGGTTTCCTTTGTTGCATACTGGCGCCCTCTGGTGTTAAAGGTTTTTCCTACTTGGGAAGGCCGCATTGTGTTAAGAGTAGCCCAGAAACTCTTTCTGGAGTCAAATTGGTTCTTAGAAGAGAGTAATTAAAAACAAATACTGCAGGGTGGTGGTCAGTTTAACAACATAGTGGAACAAGGAAACAAATTAACTCCCACCATGATTCAAACTTCAACATCACTGGGTGGCTGACCTACACAGCTATTCCCCTGGAACACCCCCGCCACACCCTTGGTGCACCTAGGTCCCAGGTCCCATGGGACAAAGCTAGTTTTCTGGGACACTGGGACAGACCCTACAGCATGTCTCTATCTATGTAAATCCAAATACCTCTGTGCAAACATATAGAGATTCAATAAAAGTTCTTTTATTAAAAATTGTGCTAATTTTGCCCCAACCAATCAGATCTCATTTAACATTTGAAAGCTAACCTCTGATTGGTTAGGGCAATATTAGCATCATTTTTAACAATAAGAACTTTTATTGAATCTCCCTGATAGTTTATAATGGATAATGATCCCCTTCTCACCATTCCTCCCTCTGATGGGTAAAGCCTGTACAGAGAGTTGTAGTTCAGGGAATTGTTAAAGATATAAATGTAATTTTCTGCTGTCCCTATCCTATTCAGTAACCAACACTTTGTACTAGATCAATGCACCTGCTCGCAAGTCATTTTCATTCCGCTGATAAATATTCATTAATTTGCCACCCAATGCTTCAGCTTTATTTAGAAAAAGTATCAGCTCAGTGCATCTCGTGTATAATAATCTGTCATGTTAGTCCCCTGGGGTGGGGGGCCGTGCTGATAAGGAGACAGATAATACAATCAGAGCTATTGGAAGGGACTTAATGCTGCAATTCACGTTCCCCAAGACAGAGCACTGATTACTAAAGAGATGAGATCACACTCCCCTCCTCCCTAAACCATGACATTGAGGATATTCCTGGATATACTGCAATAGCACAGACATCTGCAGGGACCACACCCTGTAACCAGCCTCCCTTTGTGGGCACAGATAGACAGGTTAGGCTGTGTATAGGGATTGGGGGTTCATGTGGGTGTGAACCAGGCATAGGAAAGTTCATTTTCCCCTCTACCTACAAATCTTTCTTCACTCCAGGGCTGGATTTACCAATTAAGGACAGTAGGTATGTGCCTTCACCCCCCCCCCAACATAAACACACACATTTTACAGTAAATATTTTAAACAGTTCATGTTGTTTGTAGTCCATCCCCCAGAAAAAACGGGTAGAGTTTGGGGTGTTTAGGGGTAGGGTTAAGGGCACCAGGCTCCACAAGTCTTGTGTTTTATCTAACAATCTCTTTGTTTTATCTAACAATCTCTTCTGTCCAAGCTGCATCTTTTCACCTCCGCAAGCACCGTTATTCTACCCTTAAATCCAGTAGGCGCTGTCATACATGTCTTGTATTCAGAAATATGATGTATGTATTTTATTTCTTATATAGCGCTACATATTCCGCAATGCTTTACAATTATTTACTCGATTGACATCAGGCCCTGCCCCGAAGAGCTTACAATTTAATCACTTTATGTACACATACTACCTATCAGTATGTCTTTATGATTGTGGGGGAAACTGGAGTGCCCAGAGGAAACCAACGCAAGCACAGGGAGAACATACAAACTCCTTGCAGATGTGTCCAAAGGGTGGAATCAAACTCAGGACCTCAGCGCTGCAAGGCATCAGTGTTAGCCACTGAGCCACCGTGAAAAGTTTGCTTAAAATACATAAAAATTTGTGAACAATTAATATTAAAAGACTAACAGAGCAATGTACTAAGAGTGGCTATCACAGAAAATGCAATACTGAAGGTGCACATAATGGTATGTTCTAAACATCTTATAAGTGCCCTTGTAGCCCTTGGAAGGGCCATTGTGGTACTGACAACTGCCCTTTGGGGCTTAAGGGATCCCGATTCGAGCTGCGGGCCCCCTTAAGCCCCAAAGAGCACTTGTCAGTGCCAATCATATTTGAATAAAAAAATTCAAATATGATTGGTTAATGTGCCATCATTTGATTACAAACATTGAAATCTTAACCAATCACAATTGGATTTGGTCTTTCAACAAACCTATATAAAGAGGTGCAAAGCCCGCGGAGCCCAGATATCATCACAGTGATGGCAGAAGGAAGAAGATGCCGGTAACACCGGCAGCGCTGATGTTGCCAGGCCCAATGGTGTCGCCAGGCCCAATGGTGTCACTGGTGGCTGCAGTGACATTGCCTGGTGTTGGCGACATCAGCAGAGTTGGTGTTGCAGGATGGAAGAAAGGAGACACGCCCCCAAGGGCTCTTCTAAGAGCCAATGGGGGTCCTAGTTTTAAGCTGTAGGACCCCCAACAAAGGCACTTGTTAGTGCCGCAAGGTGCATTTCTAAGTGCCGGGGGGGGGTCCTGCGGCACCCCTTAAACCCCAAGAGACAATTGTCACTGCCACAAAGGCCCTTACAAGGGCACTTATAAGTGCCAGGGAGGGGGGTTCTGGTTTGAGATGCAGGACCCCTTAAGCCCCAAAGGACCCTTGTAAGGCCCACAATGGTCCTTCTAAGGACCCGGGAGGGGGTCACGGGTTGAGCCGAGGGGCCCCTTAACGTCCGGCCACAGGATTGTTGGCCTTTCGGCAATCCTCGAACATTTTGCAGATTTGGAGAATCCCGGCTGTTCGCGGGTTTTGGAAATCGTCCGTTTGAGGCTTAACGAATGTTTGGAAATCCTCATACGTTCGATGATTGCCAAAAACTGCCAGCGGAAACCGTAAGTAGCGCACATCTGCAATACGTCCGTTTTTGCAATTCTACCTGCAGGGACATGTTCCCCAGACCATCTCCTGGGTCCCAGAGGCATTGACAGTAAGTTATCATCATTGTATTTCAGAAACTTCATCCGAACTTTTCAAACTATTTCCCCCCATTTACTTCAATAGGTCTGATTCCAAACTTCCAGATTTTTAAACTTTTACTGAAGTTCGGAAATGAACCGGCATTCTCTAGCAAGTACCCCAGAATTATACTAACATCCTCTTCAGTAGCGTAATTAGGAATCACTGGGCTCCCCAGCAAAACTAACATGGGGCCCCTATCTGTGCTTCATCCACAGTGGTTTTCTGGGAGGAGGCTATATCTGTCATAGGAAAAATAAGAAGATGGGGCCCTCTTGGCTCCCAGGCCCCCCTGCAGTTGCTCCCCCTGCTTGTTACACCCCTGATACTCTTGTATGATATATCTAAAATAATAAACTCTGTACCCTGCAACATTCTCATTACTGCTTAAGCAGTCAGGTAAGATCTGCCAAATTTATTTACATTGCACCCTATGAAGAAAGTCACATTAGCATCAACTAAACAAGCACATCATATGCTAGTAAAACTGTAAGTAGCATTCCCTGGTAACAGTAGCTTGTTGCTAGGTAAACACTGAGTCATTGGTGCGTGCAGTAAACTAGGCAGAGAGGCAATAGGCTAAGATGATGTTTACAGGCAGCCTATTATGGTAGTCTGAGGTTATGTGACATCAGTGATGACATTCTAACGCCTACATGACTGCTTCATATGCGCCATGTCATCATAAACAATTCCTGCTTTTTATTGCAATTATTTGCATCATATACGGGCTAATACACAGGACATTTATGGGGAGGCACGATGCTGCTTTCCCATTTTAAAGACAGGCTTAACATTTTTAAACTGCTGCATGTCTTTAAAGTGGGAATTGTGCTCTGTTCCGTTTGTTTTTAAAAGTTAAAGTAAAAAAATCCACGCTGTTTGTGTAAGAAGTTGAAAAACCAAATAGGGATAAAATGATTCAATTCTTTAAAGTGCAAACAAACAACGCTTAAAACCCCCATACCGGAGCCATTTGGATACAGCCTGGTGTTCCTACCCCCAGCCTCCCATTTCTTCCAGGTAGCAATATTCAGCCATGTCCATACCAGATGACATCATGGCAAGTGCCAGATGACTTCTGTTCCCACAAATGTGCTTGTGAGAGCTTGTAAAGCTTTAAGAGGAGGCGGAAACCTTTCTAATGGCAGCAGAGCCGACAGAAGGGACATTGGGTCTTCAAGGTGTTTAAAAAATATTTATATATATTTTTAAGAATTATGACCTAGGGGAGGGGGAAATCTGCTTAGAGACAAAGAAAATTTGTAAGACGAAAAAGAGATGTTAAAAGGGAATCTATAGCTTCAAATCACCACACCCCCTCCAACCAATAAATCAACCTACCTCTATTTGTAACAATAAAATAAAGGGATTGGAGGAAACATTCCCTTTTATTAACCCCTGCACTTCCCGAATCACAATCTGGTTCCCAATCCTGCCTGCTCCCGTTAACACGCCTGTGTGCCTGCATGTGTTTAGGAAAGAGTAAGGTCAGACCAGGTGGCAGAGTCCCTGATTTTGTAGACATGAATAGATTTAGTTGCCCTTTGCACAGTGGAGCAATTGCATCATTCCCTAAATGTCCAAAGTATGCCTGGGGCCAAAGGGAGATACAGGTACTATAGAACTTCTACTAGATTTCTAACAGCAAGTTCCATTTCCAAGGAAGGTGATGCTAGACATTCTACATTGCGTAATTTACTTTATAAATAAAAGAATATTCTATCAGGGTTATTCAATAAAAGTTCTTATCGTTTAAAATTGTGCTAGTTTTGCCCCAACCAATTAGATGTTAGCTTTCAAATGTTAAATAACTTCTGATTGGTTGGGGCAAAATTAGCACCATTTTAAACAATAAGAACTTTTATTGAATCTCCCTGTATATTTTTATTCATAAGGTTTATTGAGATATTATTATATGAGATATTTTAATAGTCATCGATCTCTTAAATCTGTGGTGCACATTGCACCTTGAAATGACATTATGAAGAAAATCCTTTATAAACCTGATTGCTCTGTGTACAGTCCAACCTGGTTTCTTTGTGATGTTTATTCTGACTGAGCTATCCGTGGTCCTGATGGGATTCAGCTGCCTATCCTATAAATGTCACACCTTAGCTGTGTATAGGAAATTGAAAATGTACCATTTGGCACGTAGTCCTGCATGAAGAATAACTGTTATTATTATTATTAATAATGTTTGCACCTGTAAAATGAAAAAGGTTTGTAAAATATTACCAGGAATGGAATGAATTTAATATTGACAGCCATAAAATCCAGGAAAAGGAAACAGGCAGGAGTCCATAAAGTTCTGCTGTGTGAATGTCCCTATTCAGACTTTATCAATGCTGAGATAAAGGTTTATTTTAAAGGGTCTGATATTAACATAAATGCACTTTCTATTGGAATAAAGACTTATTTTCATTTCTTTTTGATTAGTGGTGGAAACAGCATACTGGGAATTCCGTTTACCGGGGATAATTCGAGCTTTCACAGACCACGTGATTGTAGCTACACCAATAGTTGCTTTTGATACTTGACTGCACTGGGAGACCAAACATCAGTTTTTATTTTTTACATTGCTGGTACAGCAAACCCAACTTTAAAATCCAAGTATATTTTACTAGTTAAAGGGCATGCCCACCCTTTAAAAAAAAAGGTCACTTGTCATTTATTTTCCCCCAACCCCACCTGCTATTTTTAGCACTTAATTGCATGCATTTTTTTTCTAGCAGAGATTGCCTCCTTCCCCAGCTCAATAAACTTTCAGGAACTTGAGCCAGTGCAGAAGAGACAGCAGAGGAAAATACAGTCAATCATTGGCTATGATGTCAACAGTCACAGTCTTGATTGACTGTATGGGGGAGGAGCCAGCTTCCTCTGCCAGAATGGGGGCAATCATTTTCTATAAATATCTGGTTAGAAATTCCTGCAATAAAATGCAATAATGTTTCTTTCCCATTGAACAAGGGACCCCAAATAATGACACAAGGTATCAAGATTTTTAGCAGGACCCTTTATTGAGCAAGGTTCACTTTTGCATAACCCAACAATAGGCTGTGTTGCAGTTCTCCTAGGTTCTCTCCTGACTTACTCTCTACATTCATTGCACCAGTGAGGTAAACATAAGGATAGATTCATATTATTAAGGCGATAAAACTTCAGTTTTATGGGTTTTTTTCCTCCCTTGTTCCCCCATTGTTTTTGGCTCAGTTGGTTCTTTGCATAATTCAGCTTAAAACCCCTAACTATGCAATGCCTGGATCATCAGGCCTAGCCCAGACCCACAGCAACTTAGGAAACCTCAAAGACATCCATTTACATATCATGCAGTTGATTGTTTTGTTTTGTAAATTCCCCAAGTTGTGTGGGAGAGGGGCATGTCTGGAGCTAGCATGCATTCGACCCCATGAGTATTGCACGAAAAATAATATTACATTGTCTGGAGCCCCCACCCCACGAGAGAACCCCCCTCTGCTAGAAGCTCATTAAAAGCTGTCACTTTTCATGCAGTTTATCTTATGGCTTGTTCAGTCCTGTTGTTTGTAGGAATTGCCTTAATTCCCATCTCACTTATCTTCAGTGACTTCCTTGACTACTGCATGTGAAGTGACCTTCTCTACCTTCTTAGTGGATACAACCTTCTCTTCAAGAGTCTCCTCATTTTCTTCTACCTTCTGTGTGACTGTCACTGACTTTGTAATATACTTAGTGCCATCTCCACCTTCACTTGTTGTGGTCTCAATTTTCTTTGTAATGACTACAGTTTGCTGGCTCTTGCTACTGTCTTTGTCTTCTGAGGGGCTGTCATCCAAACCATTGGTGACCACTGCTTTGTCTTTATTTTCTTCCTTTACCTCCTCTTCTTCCACATCTCCGTTGACTGCTGTATCTTCTTTTCCATCATCCCTCTGGGTGCTCTTTTCTTCTGCATGAGCTTTTGCATTTTCATCACCTAATCCCATAGCTACGGCTTTTGATGCAGGGACTTTCTCTTCTGTAATCTCCTCTTCTGGGGAACCAGCTTCCTTGTCCTCTCCAGCATCTTCAGTTGCTTCCTCTGATTCTTCCTTTTCTTCATCTTCTGCTTTCTCCTCATCCTCCTGCTCTTCTTCTTCTCCTTCCTTTACCTCAACACCTTCATCTTTTTCATCTGCTTCTTTACCCTCATTCTCTGTCTCCTCCTCTCCCTCATCTTTTTGCTTCTCTATACCTTTCAACTGCTCAGTTACCTTCTCCTGAATCTCAGCTTTTACCCTGACAATCTTAGTCTCTGTTATGGGCTCCTCCACTACTTCCTCATCTTGACCCTCTTCAGTGGCTTCATCTTCTCCACCCTCTGTTTCCTCCTTTTCACCCTTCTCCTCCTTTTCTTCTTCACCCTTATCTTCCTCGGTTTCCCCTTCATCACCTCCCTCCTCAGCTGCTACTGCTTCCTCTTTTTCTTCTTCTTCTCCCTCTTCAACTTTCTCATCCTCCTCTTCTCTTGCTTCAGCTTCACCTACTTCTACCTCTTCCTCTTCTTTTCCTTCTTCCTCCTCTACTTGCTCTCCCTCTTCTCCTTCCTCTGCTTCCTCTCCCTCCTCTTCCCCCTCCTCCTCCCCTTCCTCTTCCTCCTTTTCCCCCTCCTCTTCAGCTTCTTCCTCTGCTTCCTCCTCCCCCTCCTCTTTCTGTTCTCCTGGTGCAGCTGCATGCACAGCTGTTTTTACCGCTGCTACAATTTCCTCCTCAGCTTCTCCCTCTTCCTCCTCCTTTGTCTCCTCTCCCTCCTCCTCCTCTGCCTCTTCTTCCTTACTATCCTCACCTTCTGTAAAGCTAGAGGCTAACTGTTCTGCCATGGCAGCTAGTGCTTCTTCCATGTCTGACCTCTCATCCTCTACCTTGGTCTCCTCAATAATTTCTTCTACAAATTTATGTTGTACTTTAACTCTTGGTGGCTCTGCTTTTGCTTGCTGCACCCGAGTAGATGTGATTGTTACTGGAGATGGTCTATGAATAGCAGGTGGTCCAGTAGGAATGCCAGAAAATGAGCAAAATCGAGTTTCTTCACCCTCCAAGAGTTTTCTAAAAGATGAATAGAAAGAAAAAATATGTTTACTTTTTCCTTTATATTAATGTTATTATTTCAGCACAAATACACATGGTACTTTCCCAACTGCTCATCTAGTGCTTTATATGTTTATAAATAAATGCTTCTAAAGTACCAACTTCCTGTTTGCCGGACTTATGGTGGCCAAAGACGTAGCATTAGCATTGGCCAATAATCGCGCTGTGTATAGTGCACAACAATTTATCTATGGGCACCTTTAGTCCCTGGGTTGATTCAGCATGTTTGACCCATCCAGCAGCCAATAAGTAGAAATATTCCAAGGAAGTGGGAAGAAGGATTGTTACAGAATCTGAAATATCAGTTCACTACTGACCACCACAAAGCATAGCACAGGGTATGAAACTAATGGATTTCAAAATTGAATACAATATTTAGAATACCTAGTTATGTGTAATATGGATAAATAATTTAATAATAATCTTATCCCTAGAGTAAGTGCTTTTTTTGCTTCGCTATTTTTGTTCCTGTCTTTTACTGTATTAAAATCAACCTGTATTATTACCTGTATTATACAGCAAGAATAAGCAACCAGTGTCCCTCCAGATGTTTGAAAACGACAACTTCCAACATTCCTCTAGAAGCACTGCAATAGCATATGGCACCCAGGGAATGTTGGAACCTGTAGTCCCTGCTAGAGTAATCTTTTTTTTTAACTTATGCTGGCAACTTAGAGAATTATTTATTTTCCTACAATGTGCCAGTCTTTATCAAGATAATCCTGCCCTTTATACTGCCCAAATAAATTGCTAGGTCCTAACCCTTGTGTTTTCTGTACATACTTTAAATAAAGCAGTCACAAAGTTGCATCGCTAGTTGCAATCGCCCCCCTATCTCAGGCCAGGATTGTCCAATGGCACTACACTAAAGTGGAGCATGTCCTTCCTTTGAAAAAGTGCTGTAGTAAGGACTGTCATTAGAATACAACTTTGACTGTTTAGTTGTAAGTACAGCAAACTACAGCAAACTGTGGAACTACCTACTTTAAACTGCCCTTTAAATCATGGCCAAAAAGCTGACTGGCTGATGACCTCACATTAGCATGAGGTGATGTCACTGGCCAGCTTAGGAATAACATGGTCACATCTGCACACAAAAATGGATTTATTACTTTATTCCTCTAAGTTAAATTATTAAAACCAAAATTGTTAAAATGACAATGACAAAAAACTCACTGTTTTTTATATTGTCAAGTTATAAAATTACCTATATTTTCTTGTAATAAATTGGCTTATTATTAAATGACATACTGTATAGGGAAGTTATTGTTTTTCTGATCTGCTCTGTTCTAGGACGTTTACTATTATCATTACATGACTAATTAATGCACCAAAAGGAATAAAATTCTTGAGATGGCACCAGCGGGCAGTTACTGTGGTATTGTTCAGTCTTGCTGTGGTCTTAGCTAGAAAGCTTACAGAGACATCTGTCTGGATTTCTGTTATAGTAAAAGCTTTCCATGTAGATCAGACCATCCAAGGCAATATAAAGGGTAAACATATTGAGTGACTGTCAACACTAAAGGTGCCCATACATTAGAACTTACCTCCCGACCAATCCTGAGACATTCAATCAATTCTTCAGGAACCGACTTTCTGTTCTATTTCGTGACCGACATACGATCGTGAGGTCCCGTCTGTCCCATTCATTTTGCGATTGTATGTTGGTTGCGAAAAAGAACCTGCAATTGATTGAATGTTGCAGAATCGGTCCGGAGGGAAGTTCTAGTGTATGGGCACCTTAAGGGGCCTGTTGCCCCCCCCCCTTATTAAAATGAAATCTGTATCGATTAATCACAAGGAGGTGAGAAAGATTATTTCCACCTCCCTATATAACGCCGGGGAGCACTGCTACACTTACCTTACTGGCGCTCCACGCACGGCTCCTTTTCAGCTTTCAGGCTGAGAAAAAAGGCCTATCTTTTGTATTGGGCGTGCATGCGCCAAAGATAGACGCTCAGTTGGGACAGCGCGTCTGACAGCTGAGGAGCCATGAGTGAAGCGCCGGTAAGGTAGGTGTTACAGTGTTCACCGGACGTTCCATTATTCACAGGGAGGTGGGAATAAACATTCTCATCACCCTATGAATAACAGATACAGAATTCATGTAGTTAATAAAGTACATGAAACCTGCTTAGTGTCCCTTTAACAGTGCACTGGTGTTCCCATCACAGGGCCTGGTGATAAATTTGGTGTACAGACACTCTTATTGGTACCAGGAAACATTTAGGGCTAGGCCCCACTGCGGTGTTTTCTCACACTCTTACGATCACACTCCATTATCACGTGGGTATCGCAGAGCAGTGCATGGCAATGTCACATTTGCTGTGTTGCACTCCATTTTCCATCCTTTTGCTGATTACATGTGCTCGGATTGCACACTATTGTGCTGATTGAAGCCCAGACAGACGGTAACATGCATGAAACACAAGCCGACCTGTCATAGTGTGGCCTTAGCCTTAATGTCCCTATGGGCAGCATGTGTGTCAGTAATTAGCTATAACGCCTTGCAATAATGCAGCTTTAAATACCCCGTTCTCCTTGTGTTTCCCCTGGGTGTTCCCTAATGACATGTAGATAGAGTGTGAGTAATAAGGTTATTAGATTGCAAACTCTTGGAATCAGGGCCTGGCTGTAAAGTGATACTAAGTATGTTCGGTATAAATCAAATATTATTAATGATAAATTTACATACATTTCTGTCCGATTTATGATTATGGAACTTGGAGTTCAGTCTCTTTCTACATTTGTTAATGTTTTATTATTGTTTTCCTGCTACAGAGGTAACAATAGAGAAATTCCATTGGAACTGGTGGTACAACCATCATGGCCTCCAAGACTACAGATGTCTTCCAGCAGGTTATTAGAATGTTGAGTTACAGCGTGGCAGCTTTCTATTAATTACTATTTCTAGGGAACCCTAATGCTCAGGTCATTGGACCATACAGGTACAAGGGCTTGTGGGATACCTTGTCCCACACTACCCCATGTTCTTGTATGGGATATAGTAAAGACAGCTCTCTGATTGGCTAAATCCACCCATGATCTCCTCCCCCAGCTACTGAATGTAAAAGTTGTGTATCAGCAGCCACTGCAGTGCTATTAATATTCTGCCCTGGTACCTGTATGCAGCGATTTCTATATCCAGGGCCATCTTGACATTGAGCAGGTCCTGGTACTCCCTTAGGTGACGGGACATTTCCCACTTGGTGGATCTCAGCTCATTCTCTAGCTGCTGGATAGTGTCCTGAATAGAAAGAATTAACAGAGCAGAATAAGCAAAGGAATGAACATGTTTTGCCCATGTGACCACACAACTATTGTGTTGCCACACTGATTGCTACAACACAAACACACTTGTCATATTGCACCACTGTACTTACAACTACACCCTCTACAGCTGCTTCACACATAAAAAAAACCCAATCAGATCACAATATAGCCCATGGGGGTTAACCAAACTACAAACACAACGTGCTTTGAAACAGACACGCCCCCCTACAAGGTCCATGCAATGCCCCGCCCCTCACATTGCACCGCACCCACCCCCGTGTCTGACTACGCCCCAACACAGCGCCACGTGATTGCAGAACTTGCACAATGCGCAGTGCACCCTCCTGACCTGTCACAAGGTAACTGATAGTATTATGGGATAGCTGGATTTAGCAGGGGTTCACTTTCCAGTGACCATACTGTATATCAGCCCAGGGCTCTGTCACACCCCTCCTATCACATTGGTACGGTCCCTGCAAACTTAACACACTTGTCCATTCCCCAGCCCCGTTAGATCTGGACGTCCAGCTGGACCGGGGACCCCCCTCCTCCCCCAAAGTGTCACTTACTTGGAAGCTGCCCAGATCGTGGTTGTGCCTTTCCTCAATATCGCTGAGCTGCCTCTCCAGCGACTCCTTGGTGCCCCTGACCGACTCCAGCTCCACCGTCTTGCTGTGCAGTTGCCTCCTGTACTCGGTGATCTCGTCCTTGGCCGATCGGATCGCTTCTTTGTTCTGTTCCGCAGCTTCGGTCAACTTGGCGTATTTGCACTTGAAAACCTCCTCAGTCTGGATCATGTTCTGGTTGGAGTGACCTTCCAGCTGGGAGCGGATCTCCCTGAGGGCCGAAGCCAGGTCCACCTTGGGGAAGTCTTTCCTGTCCACCGTGATGTGGGAGGCCTGGATCTGGGCCAGGAGATCGTTCACCTCCTCTTCGTGGTTCCCCTTCAGGAAGGCCACCTCGTCCTGCAAGGACTGCACCTTCTTGTCCAGCTCTACCTTCATCAAGGACGAGTCGTCCACGTCTTTCTTCATGGCCCTGATCGCAGCCTCAGCTTCGTCTCTGACACGAGCCTCTTCGTCAAATCTCTCCTTCAGCCTCTGGAGATCTTCCTCCAAGTGTTCGGTGTCCAGCAGGATCTGAGCCTTTTCATGGGACAGGACTTCGAGGTTGGAGCGCAGTTCCCTCATCTCCTGGTCGTACAGGTCCCCCCACTGGCAGTGCGAGCCCTGCTTCTGCCGGAGCGCTTGGATCTCAGCCTCGATCTCCTTGTTCTGCTGTTCCAGGTAATGGACCTTCTCAATGTAGCCGGCAAAGCGATCGTTCAGACCTTGCAACTGTTCTTTCTCGCTGGAGCGGACCTGCTTGAGGTCTCCATTGAAGGCTGAGGACTGCCCGAGGTCCAGGCTGTCTGTAGAGCTGTAGACTCTCGGGGTTGCAAGGTTGCTAGTCCTCTTATAGGAGGATGAGATGGTGCTTGGGCTGGTCCTGGACCAACTCTGGGACCTGAAGCCGCTGGACGGGGTGCTGCTAGTCCGACTGTAGCTAGTCCTGGTCTCCGCCATCCTCCTATAAGAGGGGGTTCCTAAGGTGTCTAGTGTGTAACTCATCCTGGAAGACTTTCTGTGTGTGTGGCTCACAGCAATGAGATGAGCTCTGGCGCCCCTTATATAGTCAGTGCTGATCCGCTAACACGGCAGGAACCGGCACTCTGCTTCCTGATTGATCTGCTATTGGGAGGGAAGGGGGGGGTCACCTCACGGGGGCAGAGCTTTCACTGGTTTAAATGCTGTGTCCGCCCCTCCCCCTCTGTTAATGTGCTGCTCTGGGCTGAGCAAGCGAGAGCTCGAGACCATCTGTGAATGTTCCAATGTATTGATACGTTGTTTCAATTCCATGAACCCCTGAGTGTCGTGTGCTGCAGTGATATTACTTGTATTCAGCACAACAGTGTTCTAATTTTTATTACGAGGAACGGCCAGATGATCTTAGCTGGCCCTCCTGCAGTATTTGAACTACAGTTCCCAACATGATATGTGGGTGGTATCTGGTAGTTACAGTAAAAAAAAAAATCTAAAGGTCAAACATTGCTGGTGTGTTATGATGATAACCATCACACAGTGATACACAGTGGCATAGCTAGGAATCACTGGGCCCCCCAGCAAAACTATGATGGGGCCCCTATCTGTGCTTCAGCCACAGTGGTTTTCTTAGAGAAGGCTAGATCTGTCATAGGAAAAATAAGAATATGGGCCCCCTGCTCCCTGGTAGTTATGCCCCTGGTGATACAGGTATGTGTATGTACCTATGTCTGTATCACTTGTTATGATTGTTTAGACCTAAACAAGGTGGGGTGTTAGATGGAGTTTGTTTCATGGTCTCCTGTATGTGGAAAGATTTCAGCACCTTGGAGAAGGACAAACCAGTTTGAACACTGCAACCAAGTACACAACATTGATCTAGGGACCATCTCCAACCTGCTGCTCTACAGCTGTTGGTGAATGACAATGATCTACATCCCACATAACACTGGGGGGTTTATAGGATTGGGGGAGAGGTTAGAAACGGAATCCAAGGTTTAAAGGCTCCTGGAAAGGAATTTAGAGTTTAGTTCACAACTAATTGTTTTCTGTCAACACAAATAAACTGCAGGTGAGCTTTCTGTAACTATCCATCCAGTAAATCTCATGGCATGTGGGATAAATATAAATTGCATGGAATTAAGAACAGTCTGTATGTACTCTATAATGAACCTTATTTATCTCTAGTATAACCCGCTAAATGCTCTCTCATCTAAAATGTCTCTTCCACATGGGACTTGGGTACTTTGTTCCTTTTAATGACTGGGTGAGGGTATGAATGGGAATTTAATACAGTGTTGTGTAAACAGAGACATACCTGAGATGCAATTTACCATGTGTTAGTTAAATGGGCAGTGTGAGTGTGTGTGTGTGGCCACCTCTCTGCTGAAAAGCAACATACATGGCAGGATCTCTTATGTGCTGAATCAGTGCAGCAAAGAAAAAAATATCCCAGAACAGATTAGAATTCTGTATACAGCACACACTATGCTGTGGCCTTAGCACGTCAATCCATCTGGACATCATCAATAATTCAACATATAAAAACCAGAATGCTTGAAAGTCAAGATTACATAACTTTTTATTTTATGAATTAGCCATAGCTTTATATACAACAATGTACAGCTGATCACTCCTTCAGGGTGTATGAGTGGTTGAATGTGTGTATCTCCATGTCAGACACACTCTTTTTATTCAAGACTTTATTGTATGAACATTTTACATTCTATCGATCTGCTCAATCGTGTATATACTTTGTTCTTTATATAAAGCTCCAATCCACCTTTAACTATGTTTATTTTTATATTGACAGCATCTTTTACACACTCCCACAGCTTAATGTGTTTCATGATCATCAGAACACAGATATTAATACCTCTGTATGTTAAAGGGCAAATCCCCCCTTTAAAAAATGGGTAACTTGACATTTACCTTCCCCCAACCCCAACTGGTAGAGTAAGCTGGCTCTACCCTACATGCAGTGGTGTGACTGCCAACATCACAGCCAATGAATAACTGCTGTTTCTACTGTTGCCTCCTTTGCACATGCTCAAGCTTATAAAAAGATACAGACATATAAGAGAGCTTATTGAATATCTGGTTCAGATGCATGTAATTACCTGGAAAAAAGCAGTTGAGATTGTGGACAGGAAACTAAAAAGTCACCATTTTTTGTTTGTTTTAAGGGTGGACGTGCCCTTTTAGGCTTTCTTTATACATGATCTGTTTGCAGATTTCCCAGGGTAATTCTAACATTGTTTAACTGTAATACTCCAGTGATCATATTAACCATTAAAGGAAATGTATAATACATATTAAATAATGTACTCCCTATTGTAATATATAAGGATATTGCAAGTTACCAAGGAGTTTCCTGCCCATATTAAAGCTTTAGGCACAATAGCAGTCATGGAACTACTGGGGAATTATAGTAGCCAAAGGCTGAATTCCTGTAATAAACAGGTTTCAAAAAGACTAATGACCTAGATAAACACAAGTTATATGATGATGTAACTGAAGCACCATTTATAAGGATATAATAAATCCTTGTAATTGTATTCATACTTTTCTATATTGTGATCATATTATATACATGTGTACACTTCAAAAACCCTAACAAAATAATTAGACCAAATTCAACAAATTCATACAAAACCAAGCGCATAAACCCATATACCCTGGATCAGGACAGGGTCCGGAACAAAGGAAGGGCGTCCCTCTCTGTCAGAAGATGGAGGTAAGGTAAAAGAGGGGGAACGTGCAACCAACTCCCGGCACTGCTCCTCACAGATGCCCAAAGCTCACGACGAGCTAGTAGGAAACCACTTCCCAGCTGAGTCTCAAGTCCTTTCGGGCCGCCCGGTGAAAGCACCGGGCGGCCCGAAGGACTTAAGACATCGGCTGGGAAGTGGTTTCCTAACAGCTCGCCGTGAGCTTTGGGCATCTGTGAGTCTGCAGAAGTAAGGAGCAGTGCCGGGAGTTGGTCGCACGTTCCCTCTCTTTTACCTTAGACATATATGGACAATTGATTCATTCTACGTTTTGAATATTTTATGTGTGTTTTACTCTGGTTCTTAAATGCTCTGTATATTTTTTGTGGGTACATTCCTAGATCATTGATCTATAATAATAAATAGCCTGTTCCGTGGCATTCATCCTGCTATTTATTTGTATTGTTGTATTATATTGGAGGGCTTGTCCTTCCTATTATTGGCGTGTGGGACCCACTCAGCTTTAGCAGGTTGCCATATGTGTTGTATATTTGTTATAATGACCCTATCCCACTCCCAACATCCATTTTTTTTTACAAAAAAAAAAATGATTGGAAAGGTACTTAAAGAGCTCCGTTCCCCTGGCATTCTGATCCGGCCCTCTGCAGGAAATTGCAAGCAGGGAGCCAGACCCGCAGCCAAGTCCGTGATTGGCTTAGAGGACCGAAGCTCTGTAAGTACATTACTGATTATTGTTTTTTGGAAACAAATATCGCGGTTGGGGGTGGGATAGGGTCCCCTACACTACAGAAAAATTATTTAAACCTAGGACACCAGGCAGCAAACAGGGATCGAGAGGGAGGAAGGGGGGGGCTGGGGAGTGGGGAAGGGCTCCAGTGGGCATCTTATTGCATCAGTCAATAACGGCCCAAACTTAATACCAATCACAGATGCGGCTGACATCATGAGAAAGCTCCACAGGAACGAAGGGCTGTAAGTATAGTTAGGATGATTTTTTAAAAAAAATAACTAGGCGTTTTAGTCTGGGCAGGGGGCATTTACCATACCTTAAAAGGATTTAAAGATAGGATGCAGGAAAACCAAGGATGGATCCGGATGGTGGGAGGCACCAAGGAAGGTTGCAGGCACAGAAAAGGCACGGGTGGGGGTGACGTCAGCCAGCTTGGATTACAGCTGAGATGTTCCTGGTCTGCAAAAAGCCTTCCGCAAAAATGTATGTATCTTCTATTTGGCTGAACGGATTTTAATGGGGGATGGCTTGGTCATTAACATATACAATTTTAGTTTTGGGGTGGACTTGCCCTTTAAGGCTACAAAACACAAGTTTAAACCCCCAAAAACAAAACTAGTGTGCCATAATGTATGTATAATTTTATTTATAAGAGCTTATAATCTAAGTGGAAGGGACAACATACAGATACAAGTGGGAGAGATAAAGTGCTCAGACAGCTCACAATTATTAATAGTGCTGGTTTTTGGAAATGTAGGATAACTGTTTAGATTTAAAAGGATGTCACCTGGCGTAGTGAGAGAGGGAGAAAGTTCCAAAGGTAGGGAGCAGCAAGATAGAATGGTTTAAGATGGGAAGCAGCAGTATTCATAGGGGGTTTGTAGAGAAGATAACCTTGTGAGGAACGGAGGGCACGGTCAGGAACATAAGGGACCAAGAGAGAAGATAAGTAGTGAGGTGCAGTAGAGTGAAGGGATTTAAAGGTTAAAAGAAAGGTATTAAATATGTTTCTTTGTTTGATGGGAAGCCACCCATCAAACATATCGGGGGGGCAGGTTCTCTTTTGAAGGAGAGTGAGAGAATCCTGAGCTGCCAAGTCTAAGATAGACTGGAGAGGAGAGAGATTACAGGTCGGAAGTCTTAAGTAGCAGAATGTTACAGTAGTCAAGACGGGAGATTATTATGGCATGCATGAGCATTTTAGTAGTGGAGCGAGAGAGGGAAGGGCGGGTCTTCAAAATATTGCAAAGGAAAAAACGTCCAGTCCTAGTGACATTGTTAATGTGATGATGAAAAGAGAGGAGTCAAAGATAACGCCAAGGCAGCATGCAGATTCAACTGGGTTAATGACCATATTGTCAATAGAGATAGAGAAGGGTGGACTAGGTCCTTGTTTAGGGGGGAAATTATTAATTACATTTTAGATAGATTGAGTTTAAGACAGCGGTGCGCCATCCAGGAGGAAAAAGAGGACAGACATTTAGAAATTTGGGATTGAACCTCAGGGGTTATTGTCGGGGTGGACAAATAAATATCGGTATCATCAGCGTATAGGTGATACTTGAAGCCAAAAGAACTGATTCTTTTTCCAAAAGAGATAGTGTAGAGAGAGAACAGTAAGCAAAAAAATGGTGAGCGAATGCGCTAAAAAAAAAACGTATTGCAACACAGAACATGCAGTGTGGCCACCCACAATGGCATGCACTGCACATCGATTCTCACACGATAACGGATAACAAGCAGTATGTGGCAGTATGCCCAAACCCTAAATGTTGATTGCAAAATAAAATTAAAGCAAATTCCCCATGCCATCTGTTTCTGGGATAGAACTGTAGCTAGGGGCAGAGCAAAACTGCTCCTAGCTATATAGTTAATTTGTCTTGAAGAGCCAAATTCCTGTTCCTTCGATTTCTTCTTCCATTTTATTCTTCCGCTTTTTTGGACTGTATCTCCTCCCACAGTTTTTGAGCTAGAGACATGAAATTTGGTACAGATGGACAGGGCATATAGGAGAAGTGTGCTATTACCTAGCTAAGGTGCATTTGCATTTTTTTCATATCATTGAAAACGCGGCAACGCACCAAAAATGCGCATTTTCGGGTGCGTTGCGATTGCTATTTGCGTTCCGCATTTTAAATCGCAATCGCATGCGTTTTCATTAGTTAATGAAAAAACGCAACAAAATCGCACATGAAATCGCATGCGATTGCGTTTGCGTTGCAGTGTGGCCGTGCCCTAAGGATCATGAGATCAAAACAGTTTGTTTCATGGATATAAACACAAACGCTGATACCCCAAACCCCCCACACAGACACAGGTACACCCACCTACTGACCTACCTTTCCATTCCCATGGAAGCCATACTTAACTATAGTCAAAAAACTAATTTTAATCAATCATCAATAAAAGGTAGTTATATGGTCATACATGCAAAAACACATACTGCCAAACTCACACGGGTACACACACCTACTGACCTACCCTTCTATTCTATTGGCAGCCATACTTAAAGGGTAAATAAAGTAAAAAAAACAATTTTGATATATCCTCAATAAAAGTTAGTTTTATGGTTGTAAACACAAAATAGACATACCCCCTCAACCAGACCTAGGTACACAAACCTACTGACCTTCCATTTCCGTGGTTGCATACTTAAAGGGTAACTATAGTCAAAAAACTAATTTTGACCCGTAATCAAAAAAGTTAGTTTTTTTTAACCCCCAACCTGACACAGGTACATACACCTACTGAAAGATTGGGCCTAGGCACTCCTTGTTGGCAACGTGCCACCGATATTGAAGGTGCAGCTCCCGTTCGTCCTCTACCTGTAGGACTCCCAGCTATAGCACAAGCATTTAGATATGGAAGCGCACACTTATCTTCAGATTTGACTGTTTATTATATCACACAAACGAACAACGTTTCGGAGAGCACTATGTCTCCTTCATCAGGTTATACCTGATGAAGGAGACATAGTGCTCTCCGAAACGTTGTTCGTTTGTGTGATATAATAAACAGTCAAATCTGAAGATAAGTGTGCGCTTCCATATCTAAATGCTTGTGCTACATACACCTACTGACCTACCCCTCCATTACTGTTGCAAACATATTTAAAGGGTAACTAAAGTAAAAAAATAATTGTGACCAATCATCAAAAAAGTTTGTTTTTTTAAACCCCCAACCTGACACTGGTACACACACCTATTGACCTACCCTTCCATTTCCATGGCAGCCATACTTAAAGGGTTACTATATTCAAAAACATTTTGATCAATAATCAAAGTTTGTTTTTTTAACTTCCAACCTGACACAGGTTCAAACATCAACTGAGCTAACCATTCATTCATGTGGCAACCATATTTAAAGGGTAAGTATAGTAAAAAAAAGTTAGTCTTTTATCCCTCAACCTGACACGAGTACACACACCAACTTGTTCATTCATATGACAGACAGATTTAAAGGGTAAGTAAAAAAACATTGCCATTATTGAGTTTTAAATTCTGAAGCACAAACACACACACATTCTCTTCCAAAATTCAAGCCAAATTCAAGGTTTATACTTAAACTTTCCCTTTTTAGTTATGGCTAAAATACAGTAACATTTAAAACAGAACTTTTATGCATATATTCCTTTATTGTATGCAGGAGCTGCAAATTTTAGGGGGGCATTACAGGTTTCCAGAAACCCCCTTTTTTTGCTTGCTTATTTTGGCACTTTAAGGTCATCAGAAAATACAAGGGTTGTCAGTCTGAAAGTATGGTACCACAAATGGCCACCTTTCTGCTAATTGTCCTTGTTGTGTAATCTAACAAATCCATTAACCCCTTTAGTAAGCTTCTGCCCCCAGTACAGACCACCGAGCTAACACTTAAAGTGCCTAATACCTTACCTTCAGACATTCCTGTGATGTTTCCTGTGATGTTTGTACGAGATCCACAGAACAAAATAAATATTGTTACTTGTGCAATATGTGTGTGCAAATGCAATGTGTTCCCTTTGGCAGGCTAAGAGTTAACAGGGTAAAAGATGAAGGTTTGAAGGACGAAATATCCACTCACTGGGATCATAGACACAGCAAGATCATTGCCAGGTTTGCTGAGTAAATGAAATGTAACTCTGAGCAAAAATGTTTTATTTTTACCTTTACTTCTAGGGAACTTTAAATGTTTAATTAGATGAGAGGCTGGTACTCAGCAAGATGACAGCACTGGACGCATTTAACACTCAGCACTTTTACCAAGTCCTAGAAACCTGCTCATGTTGGAATGAATAGGATTTCATTTTACTCTTCAGCCTAGAGATATCCAATTAATGGCTATGGGTATATTATTTACTGGTTACAGGCACTTGCTATGTTTAAAGGAAGATTTGCGCACTACAGGGAAATGGATTGAACCAGTGGAATTTATGCAGCACAGTGCATGTTATATCTACTGACATCAATAGATAGTGAATGCTGGGAGAATTAATAGTCCACACTAACAATCCAATTGGATCCTTGTGCTGGTTAATTAGAAGCAGTTTGATACTGACACTAATATGAGAGTCAATGCAGAATTTCTTTCAGCCCACAGCTGGATATCCCAGTTACTGCCTGTGGGAAGATAGAGGTAGGAATAATCAATCCTACCTCCCTGCCCCAGGTACTTTCCATTTATAAAAAGTTCATTTTTATAGTATATTTATCCTTATAAGGGGTTCATACACATACCAATCCCGTTCATACGATATTGTATATATCATAAGATGATTTATAAGATTTTCCAACCCCTAGCCGACATGCAGAAAATTTTTTATCGGACCAATGCAACCAGGATTGGTGCATATATTGACCCCTTTAGTTTCATTTATCAGAGACCCGAAGCCTAGCAGATTGCTTTATAACTTCCATGTGTACCCAGCCTTACAATGGCAAGATAATAAAGGAGAAACAGCAGAAGACAGTGTAACATCAGAACACATGAATCCAAAGACAAATATCTACATTCAGTGTGAATACAGTTTAATGGGTTTGGCTGCCTTATTAGCCCTGCAGTGTTAATCCAATCAGCTTCCTCAGCTCTGGCACCAATCCCCACCCTGCATTAAGAGTTTTTTTAAAAAAATAAAGGGCAAGTTTCAGTGGCAGTGACAGATTGGGAAGGCGTTGCCTTGTAAATTAATAGTCTACATCTGGGGCTGGTGAGATATCTGCATTCACATCTCCCCATTGCAGCGCCTGCAGTGTAATGAAGGGAAGGGTTTGGTAAAGTTGGGGGTGAGGGGGTGGGGACCACAGAGTAACAGGAATAAGAAGAAAGCTGGGGGAGGAAATGTCTTTTGTCTTAATTTTGTGTGTGGAATCTGCACAATCAATATAATGAATTATTGAACTTTCTAACCCTTTCTATGCTGGTAAGATGCAGTTTTCCTTGTAGAACAGCTTGATAGCAACGAGCATCTTGGAGATGAGACAATAATGGGGAAGACTGAATCAAGAAAGTCTAATTTAATATCTGCATGGGCACATACAGTGTCATGAGGCTATAAGAGAGGGTGTGATCAGCATGTTGGTGCTATAGCTCTGCAATAATGCTTCCTTATAACTGCTGGATGGTTGTGCAGCCTGGAGCCTTGCAGATCTAGTTATGCAGTCCTACATACAACCAGATTGCATTAGGATTGTGTTGATGGTGGGTTGTACAGTCTTGTATTAAAACTGCTGGAGGGCCGTACGAACCTTTATCCTGCAGATCTGAAGGGGATTGCAGCTTTATAACTTTAACTATATAGGGTCCCTGGTGATTTTAAAGTAAATAAAGATCTACACCCCATGTCCAGAAATCCTGCCTTAATAATTAATATTCTATACCTCTTAGCTGTCCAGTCCTCACCCCCATCATTCCTTTTGCTTGCTCTTTCTGAGTCCCAATTTATTTCCCTTTTATAGATGTGACATTTTAACGACTGAGAAGAAGCCACCTGAACCATGGCCAGCCATTTTCAGGACCGGAATCAGAGCCCAGACCATTTGCTATTGGCTGCTAATTCTGTATTCGATCCCTGGGGTCTTATAAATATAGATAAACCAACAGACAACTCCCTTTCACGTCCCAAATCTGCAGAGTAATCAATAAACTCCCAATGACACTCTGTAACCCGAGGAATACAAATCTAATGTCTTTACTAATGTCTTTATAATGAGAACTGTGAGGGGTTGATAGAGAAATCTGGAACTGACAAAGTACAGGAATGTCCTGCAGCAGAGATCCCTAGAACAAAAGAGAGACACAGAAACCTTTCCCTGGATCAGAGATCACGTCACTTTACATCCCTTATTATAGCAGTATGTTGAACCTGCAGCCCTCTAAACGTATTGGAATGCAGCCTAGGCATGCTGGGAATTGTAGTTTCCAGAGGGCCACATATCGAGTTTATAGGTTTCTAGCACATACCCTCCAATAATCTGATTTAATTCCTTTAGCACACCCAATCCACGTTTTTTTTTTACCATACAGGTACTGAGAATGTTGGGAATTGTATTCCAGAACAGACAAATTTTCATATATTTTCATAATCTTTTTCTGGATTTCAGTGATTTATTTTTAGTATCCCATTAAAAAGACTATGAAAATCAGATCTATGTGAAATCAGAAATGGTTGGTAAAGGATTATGGGAACTGTAGTATACAATTGCTTGGGACCAATTGGGAACTTTCTCTAATCTTTCAAGGAAATATTTATTGTAATAGATAATAGATCCATTCTGCACACAATAATTGCACTGGATTCCTTAAACAAAACAAATTGTCCCTTAGAATGACTTTAGCTTCCATTATTCATACTGACACAAATAAACTCATTTGTAATAAACCCTTAATTACATGAGAGCATTGAGTCTGCACACACAGAGTATCCACTAGAGCAGAGTGATCCCTGCAGAGAGTATTGGGGGCAGACAGTTTTAATCATCAGGTAAATGGGTGTTCAATGATTCTACATCTGCAAACAGTAGAAGATCTGAACCAATGAACCTACAAACTGTTAATGAACCAGTATCCATGTTAAAATGACATTAAAATGCCCTTAATCCAAAGTTATGTATATGTATGCATAGACACTTGAGGAAGGGGGCACAGTCTACCCAAAACGTTGTGTGTGGTTTTCAGCTTAAATATTAAAGCACTGTAACTTTTTACAAGTGTCCCTCTTTTCACTCTTATGCTAAAGTTATGTATAAACTGCATTTAAAAAATGTTCTTTCCTTTGACTGGGTAACTGAAAGTTTAAAATATTGGCTAGTAAGCATTCAGTAGAGTCTTATCCCCCTTCCCACTGGGTACAGACGTGCACAGTAGGATAAGATTGGGCAAACTTCCCACCTAAATCTTGCCTAAATCTGTATTGATTTAGCCTGATGGCTCACTTAAAAGTTCAAGCTGAGTTCTGTGTTTAGCTTATTTACACCATATACTGCATGCTGTCGCTGCCTTTTGGACTCACTTAGCACCATAATCCACCAATAGTTGCCATTTTTTCAGTGGATTCCATAATAAGTTAACAGGTTCTATCAAAAAAAAATGTTTGGCAAATGTAATTTTTACCCAAACTCTGTAAATCTCTTCTTAAAATGTTGGGAATGTTTATGTTTCTACAATATATTGCCACCCCAGAGTACAGGGAAGGGTTAATAAATACATCTCCAAGATCCCATGGGGACCTTCTCCAAACTAAAATCCTAAGTTCAAATGGCAAGTGTGACTTGATGTCATTAAACATCGGCCCTAAAAGCTTCTGCCTTGACTCTGACAGGCAAAATGGTAATAGGAAAAATTCATTAAGAATCAGGGTAATGCACTTAAGGCAGTGGAATCACTAATGTAAGCATGGTTAATAGTTCCTCTAACCCTATGTAAATCCTATATACCTCCCTTTGTGTCCTTTTTAGCACTGTCCGTGTGCTCTACAGACAATGTTATCGCAGGCACAGTCTCTGTTTCTATTTTACTGTATGTAGCTACTGTACAGTATTTTCATTATAGGGATGTGCATCTTGCAGTCTTCCACCAATCAGAAATGCACATTTCATGAACCTCTTGGCACATGCATAAATTGCCCATAGAATGTAGTACATACATGGGTGAACAATCCACCAATCAGAAATGCACATTTCATGAACCTCCTGGCATATAAACAGAATACCATGTTGTACATACATGGGTGAACAAACTGGATGTATGTCTTTACCCAACCCCATCGATTACTTTTGGATGGTAGAAATTGCTGTAGGAAGCATTTAGGTGTGAAATAAACTAGGCTCAGTATTTTACTTTACTAACCTGGTAATCATTTTGTGGGTTGTTGAGAGAACATAAAATCTATACAGTGTGAGAGATTTCCAGCTGGTGAATGGGCAATTGGCAAACAATTGTATGTTTTTTTTCTTATCGGGAAAGCTGGAAAAAAATTGTTGGCCTATCCGATTTTGCTGCATTTGTTTTCATTATTTTAATTGACTTTTTTATTAAAGGGCATGTCCTGTCAAAAAATACTTTTATTATAAATACAGAAGACCCACCCAAACCCCATATCCTCTAAATATGCCCCTGAAGGGACTTACCTGACCCAGTCCATCACTGCTCCTTCTCTGCTTTGCGGCTGACAGCAACTCTACTTCCAGGTTGCGGATGTCAGTTATGGTGCGAAGTAACATCACACCCAATTGCCTGACAGCGTTTGTAGAGTGTCTGTCAGGTCAGAGGCCCTCTGGTCCTGTTTTTGCTCAAAACAAGCTCAAAATAGGATCAGGGCGGGCAGCCCCTTGGCCGCGAAAGACTGGGTCAGGTAAGTCCCTTTAGGAGCATATTTGGCAGGGATCATGGAATTAGAGTTTGGGGGGTCCTCTGCATTTATAGCAAAAGGTGACTGGACATGCCGTTTAAATAGCAGGAAAAGGGTCCCTGCCACAAAGAGCTTAAATAGACCCATGTGACTTTTTATTATCACTGGTTCCTATAACACTGGGAAAAGTTTAACCTTGCTGCTTGCTGGGTGTGGCACAAGCATCTGTACAATGTTCCCTGCAGTCCTCAAGCCCCCTCCCCTTTGGTTACTGTATATTCTGTCCTTGGGCTATTTCCCTGCAGCCAGCAGCTTCTCCTGGATACAGTGATATCTGTGGATGCTCGAGTGCTGTTAGCTAAGCACTTGCATGCAATGGGCCCCAGATAGCGTGCAGATTACAACAGATGAAAGCTACGGATATGCTGAGTGTGCACACACATGATCAGCATAGGAGACAGCAAGGCCATGTTCAACATTATAGATTGACAGGCAAGATAGATTTCTCTTTTCTGTCTCCGACACTAAATTCTCTCTCGTTTCTCACACCCCCTGCTACTACCCTGTCACTTCTGTGCCCTCCAAAGCTAAATTTATTGTTCTTTTTTACCATCTATCTGTGTTAAGCTACCTGCTTAACCATTGCAATACCCATTAGGAATCTCTGTTAATTCAAATAACATGCATCTAGTTGTAAGTGCTTGGTTGTCTTAAGAATTATATACCCCAATAGTGATGGACCCGAACCTGAGTTTGTGCCGAACTTAATAAGTTTGATCGAATTATCTGGACTCTATCCAAACTAGTTTGGGTTGTTCGAACTCACAGACTTATTTTCAAAAATTATCGAATTCTAAAATCGGTAATCCTTAAATCCACTGCTAAAATTTTTTTTTTGGTATTCAGTCTTATTGAAGAGCTGTGTCTTACCTCCCGTTCTTCAATAAAACCTGCAGGAGCAGGGGACTTACCCGATTTCTCGCTCTTCCGCCACATAGTCTGACAGGTCCCGACGGATTTAGTAAGCACAAGTACGATGTCAGACTATACGTCAGAGGAGCGAGCACTTGGGTAAGTACCTTACTTTCATTCCCGGCTCCTCTAGGTTTTATTGAAGAATGGGAGGTAAGACACAGCTCCTTTACCTCCCGTTCTTCAATAAAACTGAATACCAATTTAAAAATTTTTTTTTTTTAATGAGTTAGTTTCCGAACTTCCTGAACTTTCACAGGAAGTTCGGCCATCTATACCCTAATGTGATAAATATCGGTGAATTGTAATTGCAAACACTAATAAAAAAGAGAATGTGTCTAATTAAAACTTAAAGGACGCATTCACCCAGGAAAAATATATACTTTCTTTTTTCAACCTCCTAGGGACATACTTATTCACCTCATAGTTACTGAACCCAATCTCCACTCCAGTCACAGTGTTGTCCTCCCTATTCTTTCAAGGTTCATGCCTACTCTTAACAATGTATGAGCTCGCACATGCTCATAGGAACAACTCAGGCAGGAGCATTCAAGTGATCAACTGCTGCTACCGACAGGAAGACAGAGGACAAATAGTCCAGAATGTCTTCAAATGAGGGCTAATGCCTAGTAAAGAAACTGCTAGGGTTTGGAACACCACACACCGAAAACTGCTAAACCTAGGGGCATATTTATAAAGGTTTGTTAACTTTTTGCGGCTGTTATTCCCCCACCATTTTTGCAAAAATCACATTTTCCGCAATTATAAATGGGCGGAAAACGGGTGCGAAAAGTTAACGAATCGTTAACTTTTTGCGCCTATATGAACAGTTACCACTGCTTCTATTATAATAGCGGCGGTAACTGTTACGCATCGCTAATCTCTGCGGTATTACTTTGCCACCTTGAAGGTGGTGAAAACGGCCGAGATTCCTCACTGGATCGCAGCGGACTCACCCCCCCCCCCCCCCCGCGGCGGCAGCTACCACCTACCACCGCCCCTTCCCAGCAGGGAAACCCGCGGGAGGGGTGGAGCACCCTCCAGCGGGGCTCTGAGAAGGGCCTTTTGGGGCTTAGGGTCCCGCACTCGAACCAGACCCCCCGGCCCTATCAGGGCCTTTGTGGTACTTACAAGTGCCCTTGCGGCTCTAAGAGCCCTTTGAGGCTTAGGGGTCCCGCAATCTCGAACCGGGACCCCCTTCCCCGGCCCTATCAGGGCCCTTGTGGCACTTACAAGTGCCCTTGCGGCCCTAAGAAGGGCCTTTGGGGCTTAAGGGGTCCCGCAGCTCAAACCAGGACCCCCCTTCCCCGCCCTTGTAAGGGCCTTGCGGAACTGAGAAGTGCCTTTTGGCGGGGTCCCGCACCCGAACCGGGACCCCAGTGAGCGGCTCTAAAAGAGCCCTTGGGCGACGTCTTCTTCTTCCAACCAGCGACACCACTCTGCTGAGTCTGCTGACCCCTGAGAGTACCCCTGGGTACCCCCAGCGGGCGCGTGGCCTCACGAGGCCATGCTGCCGGCGTCTTGATCTTCGCGACGTCTTCGCTGGCGACACCACCAAGGCCGCATCCCGCTGAACCACGGCCTAATGGAGCCGATTTGCCACCCTTTTTTCTTCAGCAATCTACTGCGATGGCATCTGAGGCCCCAGGAGTGCACCTCTTATATAGTTTCAGAAAACCCTAATCGTTTCTGTTGTCATTTCTCTGAGCTATTGCAGTGGATGCTGAAGAAGAAGATGAGAGGGTGCCTCCACCCCTCCCAGTGGGCCCTTCCCTTCCTCTCCCACCAGTGGCGGGGCAGGGGGCTTGGAGGGCTGCTGGGGATGGGGTGCGCGGCGGGTGTTGCGACCACCTGCTGTGGCCCCTTCCCAGCAGCCCCATCTAGTTCCTGTTCCATATGTTCGCTGCAAGCGGGGATGGGGTTAGGAGGGCTGCTGGAAGCGGCGGTGGTGGTGGTCACCACCGCCGCGGGGGTTGAGGGCTTATGCCCACCCCTGTAGTGGAGGAGCCGGGAAGGGATTTTAAGTCCCTTTGCGGCGGTAATTTTTGGGTGCTATTTTCGGCCCTTTATCAATATGCCCCCTAGTTTTGCCTGCATCTTTTTTTACTTTGTGATGTGAGACGCCCCCATTAGTGGTGAGAAGATTCCATTACCGGTATGTATCACCTCATTCAGCAGCTGTTCTATTATTCTCAGCCTGAGAATTTAGGAGGATTTGCTTAGAATTAGGTATTTTTCAATGCATGCAATTTGCATTTGCCAAGGAGAAATACAGAATAATTTCAGACACTGAAAGAACAACTTCCTACAGAGAGCACATTTCACATGGCTGATCAAGGGTCCCACAGAACTTACCTGGTAATGAATGATAACGTAAACTGATGTTTATTGGTGCTAAAGACAGGTGTGTGTATAGCACTAATTAATGCTGCTGTTGGCCATACCATTGTGTCCTAGTTGGGCAACTATGGTCCAACATTTCCTTAACCTAGGGAGGTAGGAAATACAACTCATTCCTCTCTGAGTGCCTGCATGAGGGTATGCTGTTAAAGTTCTACTCATAGGGGAAACCATGCAGTAAAGCAGGTAGCGACCTGAGCTTGTCAGTACATTTTGACAGTTCACTCTGATGGGGCAACCAGAAGGTTGGAACATGATTTCCTACCTTCCTGGCTAAGGACTATCTATGGTAGAACCTTTTATTTCTAAACACTTTCTTTTTGGATGGCTGATAAAAAAATCAAGGGTATGTATGACAGGAAAGCATAAATAAGGCTCCATTATACCTAACAATGCATTTATTGATTGGTAAACTAATAATATAATTACCCCTGGTTTATACCCCATTTCTTACGAATGTGAAACTTACCTTTAATAAGATGATGTAAAAAATAAAAGATAACTATACCCCCCGCTCAAACCCCTAAGCTGCTAGGTCAGCAAGAACAGCATCTCCCTTTGGACAGGTGCTGGACAGGGTAGTCTTGATGGGAGGGCAATTGGCTGGGGGGATAAAAAAATGACCTGTTTTCGCAATATTTCCCTTTCTCCCCGCCTCCTCCTGATCAAGATAGTTTTCTTACCACTCGCTTACACCACGCACTTCCAGCTTTTCTGGTTCTAGCTGTAAGCCATTGGCAATGTTTGTGACAGCTACCTTATGGCTCGTATGTTTAAAGGGGGTGAATATGCCCTTTCATAAAAACATTTTGGAATAAACTGGCAGATAAAATGAAACCAAGAAACACTGTAATATCTCCTAGTTCATCTCCCATAGTTTCCAAGTCTTAGGCATAGTTATAAAGGTTTGTTAAACTTCACCTTCTTTAACGCAGCATTTTTCCAATTTGGCCTTTTTTTATTTATAAAGCAGTGATACCTGTGGCGAAAGGTCATTACCGCCACATTTTGCTTTTCGCCATACATTGCTGCGGTAACCGCTCAAGCATATTTATAAAATGGCGAAAAGTGTATTTTTGCGTTAAGTTCAGCCATTCCAATTTGCCAAGTGGCAAAACGCATAAGTGGCTATTTATTTAGCCTGCCAATGGGTCCATGGAGGTGTCAGTACATTGTGGAGTGTTTTTCAATACTAATAAGTACTCAGGGGGGTGTTAGACTATTTTTCAGCATTTACTGTCCGTAATCTGGATTTCACATTTTTTAAGGTTATTTTTTGCTTTTTAAAGATTTTTTTTTTAAGGTTCCGATTTTTTTTATTTACCGTATATACTTGAGTATAAGCCGAATTTTTCAGGCTTTAAATTAGCCTGAAAACCTAACCTCGACTTATACTTGGGTCAAGTCCTAATTTAGATCCAATTCTGCAATTGCAGATAGTAACCAGTAGTGGCGCTGTGTTACCTGCATAGAAAGTTACAGGAGCTGATCTGCCTTTACACTTCCTGCTTCCTGTAGTCTGGCTGCTGGACTCACTCAGCACTGTCACTGCTCATCTGGATGCTGTAAATGTGGATGGATCTCCTCAGTTTGGGGCCAAAAACAGCTGCTAGTACAGTGAATGACAGCTTGAAATTACAACTCTCAGGTGACATTTTTAACTATTGGGGTCAGAGGGCCCTTTACAATATGGGGTTCAGGAGAATTGTAAATGATGGCACTAATAAAAGTTTACTGAACCTTGCCACTCCACATGTTTAGAAACTGAAACTCCCAGCAACAAAGCATGCTGGGAGTTGTAGTTTCCAAACATCTAGTGCCAAGGAATTGCAGGTGGGTACTGGATTTGGCTATTACTGTATGGGATTCATATGGGAATTCTGCTGTCCATTTAAAGGGCAACTAAAGCCTAAAAACAACACAGATCAAAGGCAGTAGTGGTGATAATTTCTACCCTCGACTCACATTCGAGTCAATCAGTTTTTACAAATTTTTCAGGTAAAAATAGGTACCTCGGCTTATACCGGATCGACTTATACTCGAGTATATACGGTCCAATAAAATCAAATGGGAGTTTTGAGGGACATATTTATAAGGGGCATTATTTTTGCTATTTTTCCCACCAGCCTTACCATGATTTTTTTAAACTTTCATCTTTTCCTTTCATCAAAGTTATTAAAAAGGCGAATTTTCACCAAAAGCGAAAACTATCTAGCAAAAGTAGCACTAATAATGCTGAAAAAGCTCAGCACATATGATGTAAATAGGTAATACTCCATGGTGGTTTTTCAAAGTAGTATTAAATTGGTTAATACCATTGAACAAAAAAAAAAAAAAAATTGTTTGTTTTTTTAGCCAAAGATATAAATAGTATAAAACTCAAAAGGTGAATTTTCTCTATTTTATTAATAGGACATTTTTAGTATTGCTTATTTTCAGCAAACTACAGCTAATTACCAAACCAGTTCATTAATTAGGGAAACATACCATAGTGCTGCAAAAGACAAAAATCCACCTATTTATAAATAGCTTTAATTAAAAAGTGTGACAAAATAGCTCTGAAATACTACACGAGCAATCTCTCTTTTCGCAGTGATACCACACTTAACACAATGAATAAGGCGAAAACTATTGCCACACATCGCCTCAGCGATACTTTTCCGCAAAGGCGAAAGCGAAAATGAGCGGATTTGTAATAAGGTGAGATAGCGCTATTTGTCATTGCGATGTCCTGCGATAGCGAGATGGCGAAAATAGTGTGAAAAAGGTGTGAAATAGTGAAAAGTGCAGCAATCAGGAAGTATGAAGCAGGCAGCGCAAGTTTCCCTCCCTGTTTGTGATAATGGATCAATCTATGACTCGGAGTGGAACTTGTGCCAGTAACTGAGCAACTGAACCTGTCAGTCTCATCAGACACAGAAAAGAACAGGGGACGCTGACATCATTTTCTTCCTTAAATTTTTTCACAGCTTTGGCTGCTGACAGATACGTAGGAATCAATTTCACAGGCAAGGAATACTTTGTTAGACTGCGCTCTTTGGTACTATATTAAAACAGTGGTTTATACAAACACTTTCAGGGAGATTCAATAAAGTTCTTATCATTAAAAATGGTGCTAATTTTTTTCAGCAAGCAATCAGATGTTATTTAACGTTTGAAAGCTAACATCTGATTGGTTGGGGCAATTTAGCACATTTTTAACAATTAGAACTTTTATTGAACCTCCCTGTTTATTTCTCCTTTAAAGATTTTGACATTTTATTTGAAACCTTTTTTTTTATTTTTGGCAATCATGGGTCATATTATATTTATTGCTTTACGTGATACCACGCCTTTAACAGCTGCTATTTTAATGACCACGTAGTTGTATGCTCTTGATCGCCCATACAATACCATTGTTGTAGTCTAGTAACGCATGGTATTATACGGATGAATGGTCATACCGTATGACCGCGGCCATACTTTTACGCTAACCTGCGGTATTTAAAGTTACTGATACCGTTGGTCTATAAATATGCCCCTTATGGGCCTATATTTAAAAACCTGTTGTATCGCAAACTTGCTATACCGCATGTATCATAAAAATAATTGCAGCCATAATACCATGTATAGTGGCCATACATACCATGCAGTAGCAAACTTACGGTCGCTAGTAAATTTACGATTGGGGCAAGGCACGTTAAAGCCTTTATAAGTAAGGATATTTATAAATAAGCGTGCATACCAGCCACATTATTCGAAGCACGCGAGAATGGGTTTGCATGCCCTGCTCAGCTGTACCCTGCGACTGCACAGCTCTGCCACTGATCACCCCCATGTCCCCAGACTGCACTGGACATGCTCCCAAGCTCCAGTCATCCAACCCTCCATTCAGTTCAAAGCTCAGCAGGTATATAGGAAGTATATGGCATTTTGGTCTCTAAGGACAGCATGATCAGCGGCGGTTTTCGAGTTGTGACCGATCAAAATATTGCATGTGTGTGTACCCAGCATAAAGGCTACTGTACATCTAATGTTGCCAAAACATGCTGTAATAGTCTGCTAATAATATTACTACAATAAAATGCTTTACTTGTCTGATAACCACAACAGACCCATTTGGTCTGTCAATTTTGTCAACAACATCAGATGATTATTTCACTACCTGTATGTCTGCATATGTTTATGGATATCCCATAATACAGAAACAATCCATCAATAACTAGTGACTACCATGATTGTACTTATTACTAATATATTGGCTACCTGGAGATAACAGCTAGTGTGGGTGTGACATTGCTATCTGGCATTATATAGCACTAACGATTATTATCACGCTCACCAATTGGTAAATCACTGAGTCATGAAAAGATCATATCC
Source organism: Hymenochirus boettgeri (assembly GCA_019447015.1). Taxonomy (NCBI): domain Eukaryota; kingdom Metazoa; phylum Chordata; class Amphibia; order Anura; family Pipidae; genus Hymenochirus; species Hymenochirus boettgeri. Next base: position 237,418,265 of record CM033471.1, on the reverse strand, counting down.
GAAGCATTGCTATTTAACATGCATAGATTGTATTATGCTCCCATCTGTGACATTCTGTCCCACACTTTGTTACACTCTGTCCTAAATGATAAGTAAAGACTGCACTCTCCATTCACTCTGTGTACCCTGTCACTATCCTGTACTGTGCCTATCCTCTTAGCTACATCATATTCCCAAACACCCCATTTTTCAATCACTTTGCCTTTCCATTGCTCTGCCCTACCCTTTTACCTGCTCATTTAACCTAAGCTATTGCTCTGTTCCCTCTTCTTTACCCTACAGAGACCCTTTCAAGGTCAAAATAAATTGGAGCATTTTGGTCAGATAACAATTGCTTTAATTCAGTTTCATGTCTTTCCCACTGCAGGCTAGTGGTTATGTCTGCACTTCTGTGTGGTTTTCATAAGAGATGGAAAAAATATTAAGTAGATGAAGAATAATAATAGAACCAGGAAAACCAAGAGGAGATTGTAACAGACTTACAGAATAGTTAATATTCCCAGTCTGATTGATTGGGATATATACATTAAATACCTATATATAACATACTGTAATACCTATATGCAGTATAAACATACTATAATAATATATAAACATACCATAATACCTATATTAACAATATGTAAATATCTATATATTAACATACTGTAAATACTCATAATTAACTACGTAAATACCTATATGTAACTACTTTGAAATATCTATATGTAAACATACTGTAAATACCTATATGTAAAAATACTGTAAATATCTATATATTAACATACTTAAATACCTATATATAAACATACTATAAATACCTATATGTAAACATACTGTAAATACGATAATGCAGTATAACATACTATAATAATATATAAACAACTATACAAACCTATATGTAAACATACTGTAAATACTTATATGGTATATGCATACTGTAAATACCTATACATAAACATACTGTAAATATCGATATAAGAACATATTGTAAATATCTATACAATCAAACTGTAAATATATAAACATATTGTAAATATCTATATATAAACACAGTGTTAACACCTACATAGAAACATACTGTAAATACCTATATATAAACATGCTGTAATACCTATACATAAACATACTGTAAATACCTATATGTTAAACATACTGTAAATACCTATATATTAACATACTGTAAATACCTATAATTAACTACGTAAATACCTATATGTAAAAATACTGTAAATATCTATATATTAACATACTTAAATACCTATATATAAACATACTGTAAATACCTATATAATACCTAATACCTCCCACTCATGTGCTCTGGGGCCCCTCCCACTTGCAGGCCTTGGGGCCCTTCCCTCTTTGGGCCCCAGGGCCCCTCCCACTTGGGGACCCCCACTTGTAGGCCTCGGGGGGCCCTCCCACCCATGGCCCCCAGGGCCCATCCCACTCATGGGCTCCCTCCCTCTGTGTGGGCCCAGGCCCCTCCCACTTGTGGGGCCCCCCCTCTTGCAGGCCCCCGGGGGCCCTCCCACCCAGGGGCCCCTCCCACTCTGGGACCCTGGGGCAAGTGGAGAGGGGCCAACAGGACCCGTGAGTGTCAGAGTCCTGAGTGTGGGAGGGGCCACAGGGGGCTGCAAGGGGAGGTGACACAGGGCCCATGATGGGAGGCCAGCAAGTGGGAGGCATTAGAAAAGCATTGCTGTGGGCTGTACTGTTCTACCCACCCCCCCTCCTACCCTTTAGTCATGCAATGTGCATATTTTGGGTGCTGTGCAGCATTAGAAGGTGGTTGATGGCTCCTTTTAAAAGGTATGAACCTGGACTTTCATTTAAATAAACTTGTTGGGGACCACAGTTCCCCTTTAACATACTGTAAATACCTATATATAAACATGCTGTAATTCCTATACTAAACTACTGTAATACCTATAATTAAATACTGTAAATACCTATATTAACATACTGTAAAACCTATGTAAACTTACTGTAAATATCTATATATTAACATACTGGAAATACCTATATACAAAAATATCCATTATAAACATACTGGAAATACCTTATACAAACTATGGAAATCCTAGATAACATGCTGAAAATACCTTTATGTAAACCACTGAAAACCTTACTATGTTATTAATATATATTATATCTTCATAGTTGCAGTTGGTTTTTAGGAGCTACCAATTGGTGGGGTATATGATATTACACATAGGAAGGTGTATGTGGTACTACTCACTATTACCATTTAATGACCATCAGTAAATGTATATAAAGAATAGCATGACTATAAACTAGCCATATTTACTGTTTCTTGTTGCTCTGCCCTTCCATTTACTGTAACCTATGTAAGATAAGTCGAGGTTTATTTTAGTGTCATTATAAAAACCTCGCATACTCGGTATATACAGTGATGTTTGTGTGTACTACTCACATTACCATTAAATGACCAACAGTAAATGTATATAATATAGCACTGACTTATATTAGGTCACAGCCAGACAAATAATACAAAATACTAAACTTCTTAAGAGGCTGAGATCCCTATTTCAACATAAAATGGTCAAAATGGGAGGTTAAACCACCCCCTGGGTCTGTTCCATGTGAAAGGAGGGTAATCCAAAAAGATTTGTCTGCTACATAGGACTTTTTTGTGTATTGTAATGTGACATATCACCAAGGCTCCTTATATACACTTCCACCTGTCAGGGGTGGTCAGTGAGTATAAAACAAGACATCTCTGCTCTCTATTGCTAGGAGGAGAGAAAGTGAAAGTAGATTGTGGTGTGTGCTTTTGAGAGATAGCGAATGCTACACCAGACCCGGGGTATAAGATCCTGTGTATAAGATCCTGTTACCACTTTTGGGAGGACAGATATTATTGGACAGACATTTACCATTGGATACAGGGCAGGAGGTAGGATTGATTCCTACCTCCCAATATCATTTAGTTAAGCTACAGCACTAACAGCTTTCATTTGCCAGTTAGTCCGGACTATTCCTGTATTAAAGATAGTGCTGAAGCCAGAGGAAGACTGGCAGAATCAGTTTTCTTTGGGCTGAGCTCCTCACAGAAACAATATTAGGAGGTAGGAATTGCTAGGCCTATATCCCTGTCCCAATTACTTTTCATTTTAACTGTTTTTCAAAAAAAAAACTTATATACATGATAGTTATCCTTTAAGGAAAAGTTCAAACCACACTAAAATTAATATACCCTAATGCATAATTACACCCACAAACAAACACCAACCGCAATAACAGATATTCCTTCCCGATCCTCTTTTGCCTAGCAATTTCTTCTCCAGGTAAATGCTCTTTTACAAGCCTGCACATGTGCAGAAAGGCGCTCACAAAACAGCTGAGGTCATGGCCAATGACAGTGCCACCTCCTCTGCACATGCCAATAAGGAACAGAGACTTCTGGGTAATTTCCATGGCAGCTTTCAATAAAACTATACCTCCTCTGCACATGAGCAAACTCCTAAACACAGCTTGTACGTGCAAGAAGGCGCTGAGAATTGGGAAGAATATCTTCTTACAGGTCATCAGCAGCAAGTTTTTGGATGTGTTTCTGCTTTTCAATCTCTGCATTATAATGGAACTTGTGCAAGTTGTGCATTGAGAAAAATAAGCAACATGCACGGTATGGTGATGTTCCCAAGGAAATCAAGGTGGAACTCCTCCATTCTACCACCTCAGTGCCCCCTCTCCCCCACCACAGCCCGTTGGTATAATCCTTCGGTTAGTGAAGGATTTCTTCCCATTCTCTCCAGCAACTAATGGCCATTCACGGTACTGCAGTGGTTCCACAGCGTACGTGGTTTTACATCTTTCTTTAGTACATAAGATAATGGGGGGCCATACATGGAAAGATAATGATCAATCGCTATGAACTAGTGAGATATAAAACATATACGGAATAATATGTTTCAGAAACAAGTTTATAAAGTTTATCACATTACTGTGTCATAATAAGATTTTAGGGAATAGTGATTTAAATGTGAAGAGACAAAAAAACCCTCCCCTTAATTGGGAAATAAGGTGTCCAATACACATTTGACCTCAGTCGCAAATGTCAGTTTCCTTGGAATTTGATCGCTGCTCAAATACACAGAAACAATTGGTCTGTAGATATAATTTATATTTTTATATATTTTTTACGATGATTCAGCTACCTATACTGTAGTTAAGGAGACCATAACGATTCAACAGTAGTTCATATCCATACACATGGTCATGTTTAATGGCATAGCCACATAAGCCACATGTCTACCTTCAACAACCCTTGTACTGTGTGAATCTTATGGAGGAATCCTTTTGGTGATGCACACTCCCCCTAGAGGTGATCTCTTGATCTCAGAATCTCCTTTGATGAGACACAAAGAGAAAGCCCTCTTGCTTATATTGGATGTAGCAATGATTTTACATCACAACTATTGCTGTAGGGGTTGCAGCCACTCTCAGAAAGAACCCCTATCATTCAGTTTTATTGACCCTATTGATCCAATGCGAGGTATTATTGAGCAGTAGAAAAAATTCCAGAGATAATGACAATTCTCTTAACTGAATGACACAGCGATGAAACAACCAGAATGCAGTGCAGCCCCACACCCAGAATTATATCATTGTTTATCTATTCACAGGGCATGTTTAACTCATTGAAAATAAACAGTGCAATTCATTAATCAATAACAATGTCATTCCATTAATTACCATAAAAAATCCAATCCATAGCTGCTTGATGGTGTTGTAGTTGGTTTGTGTCCTGTGTACAATAGAGAGACCCTGAGCCTGAATAAAGGAAAGATAACATGGCAGCTGGTGTCCTTGATCTTAAGGTTAATGTCCTGGGAACATTAGGGTAGGCTGTGTTTGGGTTTATAATGGACAGGATTAGTATCCTAATCAACAAGCAGCATTAGCTTCCTTCAGTGCTTAATCAGGTCCAACCTGTGGCCCTTCGGTATTTGAAGAATGCTGGGAGTATAGTCTTTACATTTCTGGAGGACTTAATTCTGGGAATGTATTAGACTTTTATGGAAAGAACTCTCATCTGTAGAAGTCATTAACACAGGAGAAACACTGGAGCCTTATTGTATAATCAATTTCCACTAGATACATTTGTTACCTGCTTCGTCCCACTGTCATAAAGTTTTTCCCGAGTCCTAGGGACCTGTTATCGAACGTAACCACAGGCCATTACAAAATGTAAATGAATAGTGTAAATGGGTAATAATACCATTACAAAAGAAAATTCTGGATAACAGTCGTCCAATCTTAATGATCTACCGTAGTTGCTTCTGAATAAATAGTTCCCAGCATGCTCTGAAAGCCATGGGGGAGTTTTATAGTTCTACAGAAATGGCAGGCATTGCAGGGGTTAACTTGTTCCCGCTAGTGCCTAGCAGATATATCAGCAGAGCTGATATACGACCTAAAAGAGACGTATAGAAGACAGGGTCTGCCTTCTGCCAAGTTGCAGCCTGAGTCTGCATTGTATCTGCAATGCATCAGTGGATAAGGTGCAGCATTTCCAGTCATGGGGACAGGTGACTGTGTTTTAGATAAAGACTCAGATCCCTGGTTTTCAAATTCCTCCACGACAACCATAAGTCTCCCCGAGATCAGACAGCGCATTAGAGGCTGAACAGCCTGTGATCTGGTTAATGTGGGCAATTTCTGACAGGTACATTATACCGACAGTTTGGAGAGTAGGAAATAATGAATCCATATCCAGTAACAGAATGGAAAGTTTCTCTTAAAGGGGAAGTTAACATCATATCAAAATAGAAATGGTCTTAGGCCAAAACCTTGTGTCTGTCAATTTAGGTGAACATTTGTTGAATTATTTACATCCATTGATATCCAGGAATTATGATCTCACCAAGAATTGTCATAAGATAGAGCAAGTGAATTAACCATTTGGTCTATTATATACATTACAGATCTTTTTGTTCAGTTTATGTTTTTAGCTTGATTTTTTTTTTTATAATGAATCCTGGGTCTCCACTATCCATCTAGGAGTAATATCCGAACTACGTGTTTCCCTCTGGAAAGTTTCCCTATGCCTATGTACAGATTTGATTTAATAATATAAATCCAATGCGGAAAATCTGTTCTCTGTAATATTTTTATTTCAATTTATTGAACCTCAATTTTTTTTTTACACTGATCCTAAGAATGTAATAAAGAACTGTGTGATGAGTTCTGTGGCGTGTTATTCACCTACCAAGCAAGGCTGATCTCTCCGATGGGTATAAAGTGTCTGTTATTTCACTCTCTGCTTTTGGCTACAGATCAGGGTGAGTTTATGCTGAGTGGAGGTAGAAGGTCACTTGCTTGATGTAGCTCCTCAAACACAACTATCTGGGAGAGCCGGAGGCATTGCCTTAGATAACACGCTTAATCTATATTCAAGAATATTCAACTTGCTTTCATCCAATGTGTTGGTGACAGAGCTCCCAGCAGCCCAGGGCAGATAATGCTGTTGAAATTTCCAAGATTTAAAGTTCAAGATCAGAGCAACTCAAGGGTTCAGGGTTGTCTTGTGGTAGAACATTGGATGACCCATTTTAATAAGCATTTATTTTCCGGATCGTCCCAATGGAACCAAGGGCCCCTGAATCATTACATTTTAAACATTTACATTTAAGCAAATAATACAATTGTTAGTGTTTCTCCTCTTTTTTTCCCTTGCTCCTCTGCAATATGTAACACCTTCTGGTTACTTTAGACTTAATAGGCTGACATCATCAGCCATACGAACCATGGGAAAAAAGAAGGAGACTCACGGCAAAGGCTGTCTCATCTATGGAGGAGGGGTGAGGAGTAACTTGTTGTGAGAATGATTTTTTGTGTTTATATCTTTGTTTGAAAAAGTCTAAAAAGTAAATTAATATATTGGTTTATCAATGTTTTCCTTCGATATAACCTCTCCCTTCTCTAGGGCCACCTGTGGTATTAATGGCAATTAAACTCACATTTTCCCTGTTCAATAGCCGCATAGTACACAGGGTGAGGTCCTAATCCTACAGTAAGTCTCCCACTCTGGGTATTTACCTGACAGCGTTATACTTACTTAAATTTCCTCTGCACTCCGGTCTGTTCCACCCCTCTGCCCTGACAGTGGCAGCTCCGCAATGTAGCCAATGGGAAGACACACCTCTTTGCAAAGCCTGTCTTCCCATTGGCTACATCGCACATTGCGGAAGAGAAAAACTTAATGTAAGTTAGTACAGCTGCTAGGTAAAGTACCCGTAGGGAGGACTTAGTGGTTTAGGACCTCACCCTGGGTACAATGTAGCGATGGAAAAGATAGTGAGGGGGAGGTGAGTATAATTGACCTTTAACTAAACCCAACCTTTTGTGTTACAAATTGGAATTTAAAGGTAAATAACTGATAACATAATCACATATTGCTTCATTCACGCCATAAGAATATTTAGCCATTCTGTTCGGAGATTGTTGAGGCAGAAGTGAGTTAGGAAACTGATTATTTTTAGGTAATACCTTGGAATATTCGAAAGTCGCAGTCAGATAAAATGCCTTTTTGAGCATTTTTTCTAATATTTTTTTTACTGAACAGTTTTTGGCTAACTACATTTCTTTGCTCTCAAGGTTGCTGAATTCAGTTCCAGCAGTAATAATGTTCCCTATTGATATTCTGGGTGTGCGGTTTAATCTGCACCAAATGGACTTTGCTGTTACCACCGGCCAGGAAATAAAAAAAATCTTTTACTGAACTAATTTATATCCTGCAGCATGGGAGGGGTAACACTGTAAAGCCAGAGAGACTTTCAAGTATATTTATGAAACTTAATGAACATTCTCAATAAATATCCTCGCTTAAAAACTGTGCTTTTCTGAGTAGCACTGTACTTAAAGGACTACAATACCCCCTAGCCTACCCCATTCCATTAGCCTACACAGGATTATGACCTAAACTACTTGTGGTCCTCCCCCCTGGTTTACCTTTAGGAGGCGTGTGAATATTTAGTTGAACATCAGATTATGGCGGTGCCTAAGCTTTGCCACTTTCACTTAGAGCTAGCGAGCTGGCGAAATTTCAGCAGACAACACCAAATTTTGACACACAACTACCAAATGTTTTACCATTGAAACCGACCCACATCAAAATCGACAATTGCACTTTACTACAATATTCCCATGGAACTGACACAGGAAAGGCTTTATTAGGGGCCCCAACTACTTAATAGGCTTTGGTGTTCAAGGGGTTGGACAGGAATGGGTGTGTGTCAGCCAGGATGGGTGGTGTCCAGTTAACATGGGTGTGCCAGTTAAAGACTGTGGTTGCCAGTTTAGAGAATGGTGTGGCGAGTTAAGGACTGGGTGTTGCTATTTAAGGAATGGGTGTGCTTAAGTTAAGGAATGTGTTGTGCCAGTAAGGAATGGGTGTGCTAGTTAAGGGAATGGGTGTGCAGTTAGGAATGGGTGTGCCATTTTAAGGATGGGTGTGCCATTAAGGAATGGTGTGCTGTTAAGGAATGGGTGTGCCAGTTTAAGAAATGGTGTGCCAGTGTAGGGGAGTTTGTGTGTCCGGTACCCCTTGGTCATTATAACTAATGTACATTTGTGGGGGGGGGAAGTTCTGGGAGGTGGGCACGAGTCTCAGCTGGATACCCACTGAAGCGCACATGCTTTGCATGATAAAACATATGCCTAAATGTTAAGTTCCGCATTGATCGAGATGTTCATATTGGTGAAGTCATGACTTTAACACCTTATTTGTGCGGCTGTTGGGATGCAAAGGAAACTGCACAGCCGCCACAAGTCTATCAAGGGTGGTCTTTGAGCATGTGTGTTAAATACTCACATGGGTCAAACCCTTTGCAATGCATTTGTGATACATTTGCTCTCTTTGTCTGTTTCTTCTCATAGACTTGCAGTGCAGTGGAACGTGACAGAAATAGGCCAAAAATATAGACCTAAAAGATGCGGCGATGCAGGGGCAAAGTACCCTGCAATCCTCATCATAACCATATCCAGTGGGGCACAGTACCTGCAATCCATCATAACCAATGCCAGTGGGTCACAGTACCTCAATCCTCATTATAACCCAATGCCAGTGGGGCACAGTACCTGCAATCCTCATTATAACCCAATGCCATTGGGGATCACAAATGGAACAACAATCAAAAAGTTTATGAAGAAGATAGGGAAATTTATAGTATGATTGTCGCGCCCTTGCCTATACACGATCCTGTGGTGTGTAAGATATCGAAGATACAATATCGTACGACTGCAATAGTAGCATTATTGGCACCATACATCCTAGATTATGAACACTATATAAGAGAGGCATGTAACTGCATTCAATAATAACTAAATATACGTTCAGTATTTAGTTTTACAATTTCCATTTACCAAGCATGTTCATGGATACACTAGTTTACGGTTTAAGTCAATGCTGACCATATACTACAGGCCTGGCCACGTGCGCCCCTGGCTGCCCCTGACTGGCACCTCAATAACTAGACCTAGACCCCAAAAAGAACTGAATTTTATGATGTGGATATTTTATTTCATTAATACAAAATTTACACACTTCATTAAAAATTGCAGCAAAATAAAAAAATCCAATGAACCAAGGATATTCATTTCATCTGTGTGTAAATCTCTATATGAACTGAGTTGAACCTAATAGCCCAGACCTGTCACTTTAAATTCCTCATGCGGAGCCTCCTGAGAAAGTAATTGCCCACCCCTATATACTAGTTCGGATGAACAGTCTATCGTCTAAGGCTAGCGCCTACTTAAGAATAGCGAGTTGGTGGTTCTTCGCGTGGTCTCACGAACTACAAAGGAAATGTTGCAGAATTTAAAGTGTATGGGCAACTAACCCGGAAAAATTCCTGTCTACAAAAACGCGGGAAGGCAAGAGTTTAAAGCCGAATTTTAATGGAACAATCCCTCCCTCTATGGGCCAATATAACAGGTGTAGCATAATGAAAGTGCCCTTTAACGTCCTGTGCGGAAAGAAACATGAAGAAATTTTCCATACACTAAAACAAGTAGTGCAGGGCTATTCTGTATTTCTGGTACCTTGAGGTCTCAGAAAAATGCAATGGTGTCATTCTGAAAGGTATAAAACAATGGGGCCAAGATGAACTAACTTCTAACATCCTGAATTTAAAATAAAGAATCATTTTATCACAGAAGCAAAAATCTAGGGAAAAAAAAAACTTTCTAATGGTATACTTAAAAAGGATTGTGTGGGCTACTATGGTGGTGCTCTCACCCCTGCCCATGAATACCCTCAGGAATCCCTCCCATGAAATCCGCACTTTCCCCTCGCATATACCTTCCTTTTGTAAACACCTAACCAATTCACACTTATACAGCTGCTAATGTAAACATTAAACCTGTGTCAATAAACTACATCGCTGCATATTAACATAAATGGGACGCTATGATGAAGGTAAATTAATCTAACCAATGCTGTGGATCGTGGAATATGGTATAAACTGACGGTTGCTGGCATGCTTCATCCAGTACTTGTTGTTTAGCTCAGTATTCCGCCCTGCTTTTAACAACTCCTCCTCATCTGGCATCACTTTCGGGATGTCATGCATGCTCATAATCACTTGAGCCAGTGCTGGGAAAGCGAATTTCCAACCAAGGTCATTTCCAATGATCAACGTTCAACTAAAAAAAACAAACTATTTTTCAGTATAAGTGGCTCTAAAACACCATTCTATCATCTATCAGCATTCAGGGTCCCCATTGCCATCAGCCAAAGAAAATACCTATTGCCCCAAGACACTCATGGCTGCCCTGAAACCTTGAATGTCCTAAACACCTTTAATGGTACACTATAAAAATAATATTTCCCACCTGGGTGTACATGCAAGCTAGAGTATCATTTCTTACAGCTAATTGATACGCTCTTATCTCCTAGTAGACTGTAGGGACTTAACATTATGTTATAAACAAGTTATAGGTAAAGCGCACTGGGATATTTATTCTCTAATTTCATTTCATAATTGATTTACTTTTCCTGACATTACATTTATTAACACATTAATTTCCCCTCCTAGCAGCACACGTTATATACTCAGATCAATACATGCCTCCCTGCCTCCCTCCCTCCCTTTTCAGATATGAAAATGTAATATTACTACTGAAATAGTTTGCTGTAAGAGGAACTTAATGGGGTAAGAACTTCCACCTTTAATGGATAAAAAAAAAACATATCATAATAGAAACACAAACTGCAATTGTTTAATAACCTTCATGTTATTTCTGATTAATTATTAATGATGTCCACTGAATTTCTTCTCTAGGTTGTATATAAAATATATAAAAGTAACTAGTGAAATCTAATATTAGTGTTTGGCCACAACCTATGAGATGTTTTTAGCAATCAATATTAAATTGTCTTGTTTAGATCATATTAAAGTTCAGTCTAGGCTCTAATATTGATTGGAAATATTATATTTTGTTGGGATATTCCATCAATTGGGATTTCTATGTCACGTCAATTGAATACAGAATGGGAATATCTCATAGTGTATGGCCAGCATAAAAGATCTTCAAGTATATTTACAGTACCCAACAGTTTTATTTTAAAACTAGTTCCAAGTTCTCCTACCTCCTTTTGTGTCTGTAAATGAACAGTGGGAGTCAAAGAGCCTCTCAAGCTGTAGTTGACCCATTTGGTGGTTTTCTGTGCTGTAGTAAATCCCGGGTAAACTTCCGTTTCATTATTTTTATTTTACCCCTTTATTCACATTTAGGATTTCCCCCCAAGTTTCCTGGAAGGTAAAATAAAATCATACAAGTTTTATGTATTACAGATGGACAAATTTGAGAAGGTAGCGAGCATTGCACACAAAGCACGTTGTCCTGTGATTAACCCCAGAACATACATACTAAATTTAGTATTAAGGTTGAATAAAGACACACACGTCCATCATCCAACCATATCACCCTCCTTTTTAACCCTACCTAACGTTGATCCAGAGACTGGCAAAAAACAACCCAAACAGCTAAAGGGGGGGGGGGGAATTCCTTCTTGACTCCAAATGGCAATTGGAAAGTATCCTGAACCACCCAAAACTACAGTATATGTATTATACTAGTAATTCTCAATATTATATAGTATCTCTGTACCACCAGAACTACCGTATATGTATTAATACCAGTAATCTCATATATATATGTATCCCTGTACTACCCAGAACTACAGTATATGTTTAATCCCGTAATTCTTATATATAATAGTAATCCACTGTACCAATCAGACATACAGTAATGTATTAATACCAGTAATTCTCAATATTATTTAGTATCCCTGTCCAACCATAACTACAAGATGTATTAATACCAGTATTATCAGATATATAGTAACCCCTGTACTAACAGAACTCACTTATATGTATAATACACTAAATTCCTCAATATTATATAGTATCCCTGTACCAACCAGAACTACAGTAACTTGTTAATCTAAGTAATTCTCAATATTATATAGTATCCCTGGACCCAAACTCAGTATATTTCATAATCATTACGATGAATAATATTATTATACCATATTATCAATATTATATAGTAACCCTGTACTAACCAGAACTACATTTATATGTATTAATACCAGTAATTCTCAATATTATATAGTATCCCTGTACCAACCAGAACTACAGTATACGTATTAATACAAGTAATTCTAAATATTATATAGTTTCCCCTGTACCTACTAGAACTACAGTATTGAGTATACCAGTAATTCTCAATATTATATAGTATCCCTGTACCAACCAGAAATACAGTATTTGTATTAATACCAGTAATTCAATGAATTATAGTAATCACGTACCAACCTGAACTACAGTATATGTATTAATACCAGTAATTCTCTGGGGATGCTCAGAGTTGGGGGCAATTTTATATTGATTTTATGTGTAATATTGTGTAACAGAGTGATATGGAGGGTTATTGTGTTCATATAAGCTGATTTTTGTAGGGTCCACAGTGGATTGTGCTTTTTTAGGGGGCCTGTTTGAGACAGTCTTTTGTCTTCTAGTGCATGTACTCAAGCAGTAGAGTGCACACGAAACAAAGCTCCAGCATTACCGTTTGAAGCTCAGCAGGAAGTGCACGGAACTCACAGCATTACCGTTTTGAGGCTCAAGCAGTAGAGTGCACGGAAGTCACAAGGCATTACCATTTGAGGCTACAAGCAGGAGAGTGCACGGAAGTCACAGCATTACCGTTTGAGGCTCAAGCAGGAGAGTGCAAGGAATTCACAGGCATTACCATTTGAGGCTCACCAGTAGAGTGCACGGAACTCACAGCATTACCGTTGAGGCTCAAGCAGAGAGTGCACGGAACTCACAGGCATTCCCGTTTGAGGCCAAGCAGAGAGTGCATGGAACTCAACGGCATTTCCGTTTTGAGGCTCAGCAGAGAGTGCATGGAACTCACAGCATTTCCGTTGGGCTCAAAGCAGGAGAGTGCATGGAACTCACAGCATTACCGTTTGAGGCTCAAAGCAGAGAAGGCAACGGAAGTCACAGAGCATTACTGTTTTGAGGCTCAGCGAGAGTGCACGAACTCACAGGCATTACTGTTTGATGCTCAGCGAGGAAAGGGGGGAGGAACGTTCACGGAACTCACAGGCATTACCGTTTGAGCACAAGCAGGAGAGTGCACGAGAATTCACAAGCATTACAGTTGATGGCCCAGCAAGGAGGTGCAAGGAAACTCCCAGTGCATTTTTTTTGATGTTAAGCAGGAGAGTCACAGAACTCAAAGGCTTACCTTTTGAGGCGTCAAGCAGGAGAGTGCAACGGAACTCACAGTCCATTACGTTTGAGGCTCAGCATAAGAGTGCACGGACTGTGAAAGTTCAGGAAGTTCGGAAACTAACTCATTAAAAAAAAAAAATTTTAAATTGGTATTCAGTTTTATTGAAGAACGGGAGGTAAAGGAGCTGTGTCTTACCTCCCATTCTTCAATAAAGTGGGGAAAGGAAATTAAAAAAGAGGCCGACTAGACAGAGAAAGGAGAAAAGAAGAAGAGGAGAAGAAGCAAATTACAGAGTAAATGCCGAGAACAGGTATATAAAAAGGAGAGGCAGAGCAATGGGAAAAGGCAAAGCAGGATTGAAAATGTGGGTGTGGGGAATATGATGAGGGACAAAGAGATGCACAGCAGATAGTGACAGGGTACACAGAGTGAATGGGAGAATGCATGTCTTTACTTATCATTTAGGACAGAGTGTACAAAGTGTGGGACAGAATGTCACAGATGAAGCATAATACAATCTATGCATGTTAAATAGCAATGCTTCCGGATATGATCTTTTCATGCTACTCAGTTGATTTACCAATTGGTGAGCGTGATAATAATCGTAGTGCTATATAATGCCAGATAGCAATGTCACACCCACACTAGCTGTTATCTCCCAGGTAGCCAATATATTAGTAATAAGTACAATCATGGTAGTCACTAGTTATTGATGGATTGTTTCTGTATTATGGGATATCCATAAACATATGCAGACATACAGGTAGTGAAATAATCATCTATGTCTGTTGACAAAATTGACAGACCAAATGGGTCTGTTGTGGTTATCAGACAAGTAAAGCATTTTATTGTAGTAATATTATTAGCAGACTATTACAGCATGTTTTGGCAACATTAGATGTACAGTAGCCTTTTGCTGGGTACACACCATGCAATATTTTGAATCGGTCACATCCGAAAACCGCTGCTGATCATGCTGTCCTTAGAGACCAAAATGCCATATACTTCCTTATTACCTGCTGAGCTTTGAACTGGAATGGGAGGGGCTTTGGATGACTGGAGCGGGAGCATGTCCAGTGCAGTCTGGGACATGGCTGGGTGATCAGTGGCAGAGCTGTGCAGTCGCGGGTACAGCTGAGCAGGGCATGCAAACCCACTTCTCTGCGTGCTTCCGAATAATGTTGGCTGGTATGCACGCTTATTTATAAAATATCCTTACTTATAAAGGCTTTAACGTGCCTTGCCCCAATCGTAAATTTACTAGCGACCGTAAGTTTGCTACTGCATGGTATTGTATGGCCACTATACATGGTATTTATGGCTGCAATCTTATTTTATGATAACATGCGGTATAGCAAGTTTGCGATACAACAGGTTTTAATATGGCCCATAAGGGGCATATTTATAGACCAACGGTATCAGTAACTTTAAATACCGCAGGTTAGCGTAAAAGTATGGCCGCGGTCATACGTGTATGACCATTCATCCGTATAATACCATGCGTTACTAGACTACAACAATGGTATTGTATGGGCGATCAAGAGCATACAACTACTGGTCATTAAAATAGCAGCTGTTAAAGGCGTGGTATCACGTAATAGCAAATAAATATAAATATGACCCATGATTGCCAAAAATAAAAAAAAAGGTTTCAAATAAATGTTCAAAATCTTTAAAGGAGAAATAAACAGGGAGGTTCAATAAAGTTCTAATTGTTAAAAATAGTGCTAAATTGCCCCAACCAATCAGATGTTAGCTTTCAAACGTTAAATAACATCTGATTGCTTGCTGAAAAAAATTAGCACCATTTTAATGATAAGAACTTTATTGAATCTCCCTGAAAGTGTTTGTATAAACCACTGTTTTAATATAGCTACCAAAGAGCGCAGTCTAACAAAGTATTCCTTGCCTGTGAAATTGATTCCTACGTATCTGTCAGCAGCCAAAGCTGTGAAAAAATTTAAGGAAGAAAATGATGTCAGCGTCCCCTGTTCTTTTCTGTGTCCTGATGAGACCGACAGGTTCAGTTGCTCAGTTACTGGCACAAGTTCCACTCCGAGTCATAGATTGATCCATTATCCACAAACAGGGAGGGAAACTTGCTCGCCTGCTTCATACTTCCTGATTGCTGCACTTTTCACTATTTCACACCTTTTTCACACTATTTTCGCCATCTCGCTATCCAGGAACTCGCAATGACAAATAGCGCTATCTTCACCTTATTTACAAATCCGCTCATTTTCGCTTTCGCCTTTGCGGAAAAGTATCGCTGAGGCGATGTGTGGCAATAGTTTTCGCCTTATTCATTGTGTTAAGTGTGGTATCACTGCGAAAAGAGAGATTGCTCTCTAGTGTAATTTCAGAGCTATTTTGTCACTTTTTTAATTTAAAGCTATTTATAATAGGTGGATTTTTGTCTTTGCAGCACTATGGTATGTTCCCATATTAATGGAACTGGTTTGGTAATTAGCTGTATTGCTGAAAATAAGCAATACTAAAAATTTCCTATAATAAAATAGAGAAAATTCACCTTTTGAGTTTATACTATTTATATCTTTGGCTGAAAAAACAAACAATTTTTTTTTTTTTTGTTCAATGTGTATAACCAATTTAATACTACTTTGAAAAACCACCATGGAGTATTACCTATTTACCATCATATGTGCTGAGCTTTTTCAGCATTATTAGTGCTACTTTTTGCTAGATAGTTTTCGCTTTTGGTGAAAATTCGCCTTTTTAATAACTTGATGAAAGGAAAAGATGAAAGTTTAAAAAATCATGGTAAAGGCTGGTGGGAAAATAGCAAAAATATGCCCCTTTATAAATATGTCCCTCAAACTCCCATTTGATTTTATTGGTACCGTATATACTCGAGTATAAGTCGATCCGAGTATAAGCCGAGGTACCTATTTTTACCTGAAAAATTTGTAAAAACTGATTGACTCGAATGTGAGTCGAGGGTAGAAATTATCACCACTACTGCCTTCTGATTCTGTGTTGTTTTTAGGCTTTAGTTGCCCTTTAAATGGACAGCAGAATTCCCATACATGAATCCCATACAGTAATAGCCAAATCCAGTACCAGTAACCTGCAATTCCTTGGCACTCCAGATGTTTGAAACTACAACTCACCCAGCATGCTTTGTTGCTGGGAGTTTCAGTTTCTAAACATGTGGAGTGGCAAGGTTCAGTAAACTTTTAATTAAGCTGCCATCATTTACAATTCTCCTGAACCCCATATTGTAAAGGGCCCTCTGACCCCAATAGTTAAAAATGTCACCTGAGAGTTGTAATTTCAAGCTGTCATTTGCACTGTACTAGCAGCTGTTTTTGGCCCCAAACTGAGGAGATCCATCACATTTACAGCATCCAGATGAGCAGTGACAGTGCTGAGTGAGTCCAGCAGCCAGACTACAGGAAGCAGGAAGGTAAAGGCAGATCAGCTCCTGTAACTTTCTATGCAGGTTAACACAGCGCCACCTACTGGTTACTATCTGCAATTGCAGATTGGATCAAATTAGGACTTGACCAAGTATAAGTCGAGGTTAGGTTTTCAGGCTAATTTAAAGCCTGAAAAATTCGGCTTATACTCAAGTATATACGGTAAATAAAAAAAATCGGAACCTTAAAAAAAAAATCTTTAAAAAGCAAAAAATTAACCTTAAAAAATGTGAAATCTCAGATTACTACGTACAGTAAATGCTGAAAAATAGTCTAACACCCCATACTATTACTTATTATTTGAAAAAACCCTCCACAATGTACTGACACCTCCATGGACCCATTGGCAGGCTAAATAAATAGCCACTTATGCGTTTTTGCCACTTGGCAAATTGGAATGGCTGAACTTAACGCAAAAAACACTTTTCGCCATTTTATAAATATGCTTGAGCGGTTACCGCAGCATGTATGGCGAAAACAAATGTGGCGGTAATGACCTTTCGCCACTAGGTATCACTGCTTTATAAATAAGAAAAGGCCAAATTAGGCAAAAATGCTCGTTAAAGAAGGTGAAAAGTTTAACAAACCTTTAATACCTATGCCCCTAGACTTGCAACTATGGGAGATGAACTAGGAGATATTACAGTGTTTCTTGGTTTCATTTTATCTGCCAGTTTATTCCAAATGTTTTATGAAAGGGCATATTCACCCCCTTTAAACATACGCACGCCATAAGGTAGCTGTCACAAATCTTGCCATTGGCTTACGCTAGAACCAGAAAAGCTGGAAGTGCGGTGTGAGGTAAGAAACTATCTTGACTCAGGAGTGCCGGGGAGAAAGGGAAATATTGCGAAAACAGGTCATTTTTTATATCCCCCCCAGCCAATTGCCCTCCCATCAAGACTACCCTGTCCAGCACCTGTCCAAAGGAGAATGCTGTTCTTGCTGACCTAGCAGCTTAGGGGTTTGAGCTGGGGGTATAGTTATCTTTTATTTTTTACATCATCTATTAAGGTAAGTTTCACATTCGTAGAAATGGGTGTATAAACCAGGGGTAATTATATTATCTAGTTTACCATCATAAATGCATTGTTAGGTATTAATGGAGCCTTATTTATGCTTTCCTGTCATACACCCTTGATTTTTTTTTATCAGCCATCCAAAAAGGAAGTGGTTTAGAAATAAAAGGTTCTACCATAGATAGTCCTTAGCCTAGGAGTAGGAAATCATGTTCCAACCTTCCTGGTTGCCCCATCTATGAGTGAACTGTCAAAATGTACTGACAAGCTCAGGTCCTACCTGCTTTACTGCTGGTTTCCCCTATGAGTAGAACTTTAACAGCATACCACTCATGCAGGCACTCAGAGAGGAATGAGTTGTTTTTTTCCTACCTCCCTAGGTTAGGAAATGTTTGGACCATAGTTCCCAACTAGGACACAATGGTATCGCCAACAGCAGCAAATAGTGCTATACACACACCTTGTCTTTAGCACCAATAAACATCAGTTTACAGTTATCATTCTTACCAGGTAAGTTCTGTGGGACCCTTGATCAGCCATGTGAAATGTGTCTCTCTGTAGGAAGTTGTTCTTTCAGTGTCGGAAATTATACTGTATTTCTCCTGGGCAAATGCAAATTGCATGCATTGAAAATTACTATAATTCTAAGCAAATCCTCCTAAATTCTCAGGCTGAGAATAAATAGAACAGCTGCTGAATGAGGTGATAACTACCGGTAAGGAATCTTCCACCCACTAATGGGGGCGCTTCACATCACAAAGTAAAAAATCAGGCAAACTAGGGGCATATTGATAAAGGGCCGAAATACACCCAAAAATTACCGCCGCAAAGGGACTTAAAATCCCTTCCCGCTCCTCCACTACAGGGGTGGGGCATAAGCCCTCAACCCCCGCGGCGGTGGTGACCAACCCACCACCGCCGCTTCCCCAGCCCCCCTAACCCCCATCCCGCTTGCAGCGAACATATGGAACAGGAAGCTAGATGGGGCTGCTGGAAGGGGCCACAGCAGGTGGTCGCAACCACCCCCCCCCCGCGCACCCCATCCCCTCCCCAGCAGCCCCTCCCAGCCCCCTGCCCCGCAACTGGTGGAGAGAGGAAGGGAAGGGCCCCTGGAGGGGTGAGCACCCTCTCCATCTTCTTTCTTCTTCAGCCATCCACGGCAATAGCTCAAGAAATCTACCATCAAAACGGATTAGGGTTTTCTGCAAACCTATATAAAGAGGTCACTCCGCTGGGGACCTCAGATGCCATCGCAGTAGATTGCTGAGAAAAAAGAGGCTGGCAACATCGGCTCCACTTAGGCCGGTGGTGTCAGCGGGCTCACTGGCGGCCTTGGGGTTGGTGTCGCCAGCCCGAAGACGTCGCGACAATCAAGACGCCGGCAGCATTGGCTCGTTAGGCCACCGGCGCCCGCTGGGGTACCCAGGGGTACCTCTCAGGGGTCAGCAGACTCAGCAGAGCTGGTGTCGCTGGGGTTGGAAGAAAGAAGACGTCGCCCAAGGGCTCTTTTAAGAGCCGCTCACTGGGGGTCCCGGTTCGGGCTGCGGGACCCCGCCAAAGGCACTTCTCAGTTCCGCAAGGGCCCTTACAAGGGCGGGGAAGGGGGGTCCTGGTTTGAGCTGCGGGACCCCTTAAGCCCCAAAGGCCCTTCTTAGGGCCGCAAGGCACTTGTAAGTGCCACAATGGCCCTGATAGGGCCGGGGAAGGGGGTCCCGGTTCGAGATGCGGGACCCCTAAGCCTCAAAGGGCTCTTGTTAGAGCCGCAAGGGCACTTGTAAGTACCACAAAGGCCCTGATAGGGCCGGGGGGTCCTGGTTCGAGCTGCGGGACCCTAGCCCAAAAGGCCCTTCTCAGAGCCCCCGCTGGAGGGTGCTCCACCCCTCCCAGCGGGCCTTCCCCTGCTGGGAAGGGGCGTGGTAGGTGTAGGTAGCTGCCGCCGCGGGGGGGGGGGGGGTGAGTCCTCTGCGATCCAGTGAGGAATCTCGGCCGTTTTCACCACCTTCAAGGTGGCAAGTAATACCGCAGAGATTAGCGACGTAACAGTTACCGCGGCTTTATAAATAAAGCAGTGTACTGTTCTATAGGCGCAAAAAGTTAACGATTCGTTAACTTTTGCACCCGTTTCCGCCCATTTATAAATTGCGGAAAATGTGATTTTTGCAAAAATGGTGGGAATAACAGCCGCAAAAAGTTAACAAACCTTTATAAATATGCCCCTAGGTTTACCAGTTTTCGTGTTGTGTTTCCAAACCCTAGCAGTTTCTTTACTAGGCATTAGCCCTCATTTGAAGAACATTCTGGACTATTTGTCCTCTGTCTTCCTGTCGGTAGCAGCAGTTGATCACTTGACTGCTCCTGCCTGAGTTGTCTCCTATGAGCATGTGCGACTCATACATTGTTAGAGTAGGCATGAACCTTGAAAGAATAGGGAGGACAACACTGTGACTGGAGTGGAGATTGGGTTTCAGTAACTTTTATGAGGTGAATAAGTATGTCCCTAGGAGTGTGAAAAAGAAAGTTTATTTTTCTCCTGGGTGAATGCGTCCTTTAAGTTTTAAATTCAGACACTTTCTTTTATTAGTGTTGCAATTACAATTCACCGATATTTATCACATTATTATAGAGATGGCCGAACTTCCTGTGAAAGTTCAGGAAGTTCGGAAACTAACTCATTAAAAAAAAAAAATTTTTAAATTGGTATTCAGTTTATTGAAGAACAGAGGTAAAGGAGCTGTGTCTTACCTCCCATTCTTCAATAAAACCTAGAGGAGCCGGGAATGAAAGTAAGGTACTTACCCAGTGCTCGCTCCTCTGACGTATAGTCTGACATCGTATTGTGCATTTTTTTTTTTTAATGAGTTAGTTTCCGAACTTCCTGAACTTTCACAGGAAGTTCGGCCATCTCTATACCCTAATGTGATAAATATCGGTGAATTGTAATTGCAACACTAATAAAAAAGAGAATGTGTCTGAATTTAAAACTTAAAGGACGCATTCACCCAGGAGAAAAATATATACTTTCTTTTTTCAACCTCCTAGGGACATACTTATTCACCTCATAAAAGTTACTGAAACCCAATCTCCACTCCAGTCACAGTGTTGTCCTCCCTATTCTTTCAAGGTTCATGCCTACTCTTAACAATGTATGAGCTCGCACATGCTCATAGGAGACAACTCAGGCAGGAGCAGTCAAGTGATCAACTGCTGCTACCGACAGGAAGACAGAGGACAAAATAGTCCAGAATGTCTTCAAATGAGGGCTAATGCCTAGTAAGAAAAACTGCTAGGTTTGGAACACACACACACGAAACTGCTAAACCTAGGGGCATATTTATAAAGGTTTGTTAACTTTTTGCGGCTGTTATTCCCACCATTTTTGCAAAAATCACATTTTCCGCAATTATAAATGGGCGGAAAACGGGTGCAAAAGTTAACGAATCGTTAACTTTTTGCGCCTATATGAACAGTTACCACTGCTTCTATTATAAAGCGCGGTAACTGTTACGCATCGCTAATCTCTCGGTATTACTTTCCCACCTTGAAGGTGGTGAAAACGGCCGAGATTCCTCACTGATCGCAGCGGACTCACCCCCCCCCCCCGGCGGCAGCTACCACCTACCACCGCCCCTTCCCAGCAGGGGAAGCCCGCTGGGAGGGGTGGAGGCACCCTCCACGGGGGCTCTGAGAAGGGCTTTTGGGGCTTAGGGGTCCCGCAGCTCGAACCGGGACCCCCTTCCCCGGCCCTATCAGGGCCCTTGTGGCACTTACAAGTGCCCTTGCGGCCCTAAGAAGGGCCTTTGGGGCTTAAGGGGTCCCGCAGCTCAAACCAGGACCCCCCTTCCCCGCCCTTGTAAGGGCCCTTGCGGAACTGAGAAGTGCCTTTTTTGCCAGCCTCTTTTTTCTTCAGCAATCTACTGCGATGGCATCTGAGGTCCCCAGCGGAGTGCACCTCTTTATATAGGTTTGCAGAAAACCCTAATCCGTTTCTGATTGGTCAGATTTCTCTGATGCTATTGCAGTGGATGGCTGAAGAAAGAAGATGGAGAGGGTGCCTCCACCCCTCCCAGTGGGCCCTTCCCTTCCTCTCTCCACCAGTGGCGGGGCAGGGGGCTTGGAGGGGCTGCTGGGGATGGGGTGCGCGGCGGGTGGTTGCGACCACCTGCTGTGGCCCCTTCCCAGCAGCCCCATCTAGCTTCCTGTTCCATATGTTCGCTGCAAGCGGGGATGGGGGTTAGGAGGGGCTGCTGGGAAGCGGCGGTGGTGGGTGGTCACCACCGCCGCGGGGGTTGAGGGCTTATGCCCCACCCCTGTAGTGGAGGAGCCGGGAAGGGATTTTAAGTCCCTTTGCGGCGGTAATTTTTGGGTGCTATTTTCGGCCCTTTATCAATATGCCCCCTAGTTTTGCCTGCATCTTTTTTTACTTTGTGATGTGAGACGCCCCCATTAGTGGGTGAGAAGATTCCATTACCGGTAGTTATCACCTCATTCAGCAGCTGTTCTATTTATTCTCAGCCTGAGAATTTAGGAGGATTTGCTTAGAATTAGGTAATTTTCAATGCATGCAATTTGCATTTGCCAAGGAGAAATACAGTATAATTTCAGACACTGAAAGAACAACTTCCTACAGAGAGACACATTTCACATGGCTGATCAAGGGTCCCACAGAACTTACCTGGTAATGAATGATAACTGTAAACTGATGTTTATTGGTGCTAAAGACAGGTGTGTGTATAGCACTAATTAATGCTGCTGTTGGCCGATACCATTGTGTCCTAGTAGGGCAACTATGGTCCAAACATTTCCTTAACCTAGGGAGGTAGGAAATACAACTCATTCCTCTCTGAGTGCCTGCATGAGTGGTATGCTGTTAAAGTTCTACTCATAGGGGAAACCATGCAGTAAAGCAGGTAGCGACCTGAGCTTGTCAGTACATTTTGACAGTTCACTCATAGATGGGGCAACCAGGAAGGTTGGAACATGATTTCCTACCTTCCTAGGCTAAGGACTATCTATGGTAGAACCTTTTTATTTCTAAACACTTTCCTTTTTGGATGGCTGATAAAAAAAAATCAAGGGTAGTATGACAGGAAAGCATAAATAAGGCTCCATTAATACCTAACAATGCATTTATTGATTGGTAAACTAGATAATATAATTACCCCTGGTTTATACACCATTTCTTACGAATGTGAAACTTACCTTTAATAAGATGATGTAAAAAATAAAAGATAACTATACCCCCCAGCTCAAACCCCTAAGCTGCTAGGTCAGCAAGAACAGCATCTCCCTTTGGACAGGTGCTGGACAGGGTAGTCTTGATGGGAGGGCAATTGGCTGGGGGGGATAAAAAAATGACCTGTTTTCGCAATATTTCCCTTTCTCCCCGGCACTCCTGAGTCAAGATAGTTTTCTTACCTCACACCGCACTTCCAGCTTTTCTGGTTCTAGCTGTAAGCCAATGGCAATGATTTGTGACAGCTACCTTATGGCTGCGTATGTTTAAAGGGGGTGAATATGCCCTTTCATAAAAACATTTTGGAATAAACTGGCAGATAAAAATGAAACCAAGAAACACTGTAATATCTCCTAGTTCATCTCCCATAGTTTGCAAGTCTTAGGGGCATAGTTATAAAGGTTTGTTAAACTTTTCACCTTCTTTAACGCAGCATTTTTGCCTAATTTGGCCTTTTTTCTATTTATAAAGCAGTGATACCTAGTGGCGAAAGGTCATTACCGCCACATTTTGCTTTTCGCCATACATTGCTGCGGTAACCGCTCAAGCATATTTATAAAATGGCGAAAAAGTGTATTTTTGCGTTAAGTTCAGCCATTCCAATTTGCCAAGTGGCAAAAACGCATAAGTGGCTATTTATTTAGCCTGCCAATGGGTCCATGGAGGTGTCAGTACATTGTGGAGTGTTTTTCAATACTAATAAGTACTCAGGGGGGTGTTAGACTATTTTTCAGCATTTACTGTAACGTAATCTGAGATTTCACATTTTTAAGGTTAATTTTTTGCTTTTTAAAGATTTTTTTTTTTAAGGTCCATATTTTTTTATTACCGTATATACTTGAGTATAAGCCGAATTTAGGCTTTAAAATTAGCCTGAAAACCTAACCTCGACTTATACTTGGGTCAAGTCCTAATTTAGATCCAAATTCTGCAATTGCAGATAGTAACCAGTGGTGGCGCTGTGTTAACCTGCATAGAAAGTTACAGGAGCTGATCTGCCTTTACACTTCCTGCTTCCTGTGTCTGGTGCTGGACTCACTCAGCACTGTCACTGCTCATCTGGATGCTGTAATGTGATGGATCTCCTCAGTTTGGGGCCAAAAACAGCTGCTAGTACAGTGCAAATGACAGCTTGAAATTACAACTCTCAGGTGACATTTTTAACTATTGGGGTCAGAGGGCCCTTTACAATATTGGGTTCAGGAGACTTGTAAATGATGGCAAGCTTAATTAAAAGTTTACTGAACCTTGCCACTCCACATGCTAGAAACTGAAACTCCCAGCAACAAAGCATGGGGAGTTGTAGTTTCCAAACATCTGGAGTGCCAAGGAATTGCAGGTATGGTACTGGATTTGGCTATTACTGTATGGGATTCATGTATGGGAATTCTGCTGTCCATTTAAAGGGCAACTAAAGCCTAAAAACAACAAAGAATCAGAAGGCAGTGTGGTGATATTTCTACCCTCGACTCACATTCGAGTCAATCAGTTTTTACAAATTTTTCAGGTAAAAATAGGTACCGGCTTATACTCGGATCGACTTATACTCGAGTATATACGGTACCAATAAAATCAATGGGTAGTGAGGAGACATATTTATAAAGGGGCATTATTTTTGCTATTTTTCCCACCAGCCTTTACCATGATTTTTTAAACTTTCATCTTTTCCTTTCATCAAAGTTATTAAAAAGGCGAATTTTCACCAAAAGCGAAAACTATCTAGCAAAAAGTAGCACTAATAATGCTGAAAAAGCTCAGCACATATGATGGTAAATAGGTAATACTCCATGGTGGTTTTTCAAAGTAGTATTAAATTGGTTAATACACATTGAACAAAAAAAAAAAAAAATTGTTTGTTTTTTCAGCCAAAGATATAAATAGTATAAAACTCAAAAGGTGAATTTTCTCTATTTTATTAATAGGACATTTTTTAGTATTGCTTATTTTCAGCAAACTACAGCTAATTACCAAACCAGTTCCATTAATATGGGAACATACCATAGTGCTGCAAAAGACAAAAATCCACCTATTTATAAATAGCTTTAAATTAAAAAAGTGACAAAATAGCTCTGAAATTACACTAGAGAGCAATCTCTCTTTTCGCAGTGATACCACACTTAACACAATGAATAAGGCGAAAACTATTGCCACACATCGCCTCAGCGATACTTTTCCGCAAAGGCGAAAGCGAAAATGAGCGGATTTGTAAATAAGGTGAAGATAGCGCTATTTGTCATTGCGATGTCCTGCGATAGCGAGATGGCGAAAATAGTGTGAAAAAAGGTGTGAAATAGTGAAAAGTGCAGCAATCAGGAAGTATGAAGCAGGCAGAGCAAGTTTCCCTCCCTGTTTGTGGATAATGGATCAATCTATGACTCGGAGTGGAACTTGTGCCAGTAACTGAGCAACTGAACCTGTCAGGTCTCATCAGGACACAGAAAAGAACAGGGGACGCTGACATCATTTTCTTCCTTAAATTTTTTCACAGCTTTGGCTGCTGACAGATACGTAGGGAATCAATTTCACAGGCAAGGAATACTTTGTTAGACTGCGCTCTTTGGTAGCTATATTAAAACAGTGGTTTATACAAACACTTTCAGGGAGATTCAATAAAAGTTCTTATCATTAAAAATGGTGCTAATTTTTTTCAGCAAGCAATCAGATGTTATTTAACGTTTGAAAGCTAACATCTGATTGGTTGGGGCAATTTAGCACTATTTTTAACAATTAGAACTTTTATTGAACCTCCCTGTTTATTTCTCCTTTAAAGATTTTGAACATTTTATTTGAAACCTTTTTTTTTATTTTTGGCAATCATGGGTCATATTTATATTTATTTGCTATTACGTGATACCACGCCTTTAACAGCTGCTATTTTAATGACCACGTAGTTGTATGCTCTTGATCGCCCATACAATACCATTGTTGTAGTCTAGTAACGCATGGTATTATACGGATGAATGGTCATACACGTATGACCGCGGCCATACTTTTACGCTAACCTGCGGTATTTAAAGTTACTGATACCGTTGGTCTATAAATATGCCCCTTATGGGCCATATTTAAAAACCTGTTGTATCGCAAACTTGCTATACCGCATGTTATCATAAAAATAAGATTGCAGCCATAAATACCATGTATAGTGGCCATACAATACCATGCAGTAGCAAACTTACGGTCGCTAGTAAATTTACGATTGGGGCAAGGCACGTTAAAGCCTTTATAAGTAAGGATATTTATAAATAAGCGTGCATACCAGCCAACATTATTCGGAAGCACGCAGAGAAGTGGGTTTGCATGCCCTGCTCAGCTGTACCCTGCGACTGCACAGCTCTGCCACTGATCACCCAGCCATGTCCCCAGACTGCACTGGACATGCTCCCAAGCTCCAGTCATCCAAAGCCCCTCCCATTCCAGTTCAAAGCTCAGCAGGTATATAAGGAAGTATATGGCATTTTGGTCTCTAAGGACAGCATGATCAGCAGCGGTTTTCGGATGTGACCGATTCAAAATATTGCATGGTGTGTACCCAGCATAAAGGCTACTGTACATCTAATGTTGCCAAAACATGCTGTAATAGTCTGCTAATAATATTACTACAATAAAATGCTTTACTTGTCTGATAACCACAACAGACCCATTTGGTCTGTCCAATTTTGTCAACAGACATCAGATGATTATTTCACTACCTGTATGTCTGCCATATGTTTATGGATATCCCATAATACAGAAACAATCCATCAATAACTAGTGACTACCATGATTGTACTTATTACTAATATATTGGCTACCTGGGAGATAACAGCTAGTGTGGGTGTGACATTGCTATCTGGCATTATATAGCACTACGATTATTATCACAGCTCACCAATTGGTAAATCAACTGAGTAGCATGAAAAGATCATATCCGGAAGCATTGCTATTTAACATGCATAGATTGTATTATGCTTCCATCTGTGACATTCTGTCCCACACTTTGTACACTCTGTCCTAAATGATAAGTAAAGACATGCACTTCTCCATTCACTCTGTGTACCCTGTCACTATCCTGTACTGTGCCTAATCCTCTTAGCTACATCATATTCCCAGAACACCCACATTTTTCAATCACTTTGCCTTTCCATTGCTCTGCCCTACCCTTTTACCTGCTCATTTAACCTAAGCTATTGCTCTGTTCCCTCTTCTTTACCCTACAGAGACCCTTTCAAGGTCAAAATAAATTGAGCAGCATTTTGGTCAGATAACAATTGCTTTAATCAGTTTCATGTCTTTCCCACTGCAGGCTAGTGGTTATGTCTGCACTTCTGTGTGGTTTTCATAAGAGATGGAAAAAAATTAAGTAGATGAAGAATAATAATAGAACCAGGAAAACCAAGAGGGAGATTGTAACAGACATTACAGAATAGTTAATATTCCCAGTCTGATTGATTGGGATATATACATTAAATACCTATATATAAACATACTGTAAATACCTATATGCAGTATAAACATACTATAAATAATATATAAACATACCATAAATACCTATATGTAAACATAATGTAAATATCTATATATTAACATACTGTAAATACCTATAAATTAACATACTGTAAATACCTATATGTAAACATACTGTAAATATCTATATGTAAACATACTGTAAATACCTATATGTAAAAATACTGTAAAAACTATTATGCATAATACACATCATAAATAATATATAAACATACTATAAATACCTATATGTAAACATACTGTAAATACTTATATGGTATATGCATACTGTAAATACCTATACATAAACATACTGTAAATATCGATATAAGAACATATTGTAAATATCTATACAATCAAACTGTAAATATATATAAACATATTGTAAATATCTATATATAAACACAGTGTTAACACCTACATAGAAACATACTGTAAATACCTATATATAAACATGCTGTAATACCTATACATAAACATACTGTAAATACCTATATGTAAACATACTGTAAATACCTATATATTAACATACTGTAAATACCTATATGTAAAAATACTGTAAATATCTATATATTAACATACTTAAATACCTATATATAAACATACTGTAAATACCTATATAATACCTAATACCTCCCACTCATGTGCTCTGGGGCCCCTCCCACTTGCAGGCCTTGGGGCCCTTCCCTCTTGTGGGCCCCAGGGCCCCTCCCACTTGGGGGACCCCCACTTGTAGGCCTCGGGGGCCCTCCCACCCATGGGCCCCAGGGCCCATCCCACTCATGGGCTCCCTCCCTCTTGTGGGCCCAGGGCCCCTCCCACTTGTGGGCCCCCTCCCTCTTGCAGGCCCCCGGGGGCCCTCCCACCCAGGGGCCCCTCCCACTCTGGGACCCTGGGGCAAGTGGGAGAGGGGCCACAGGACCCGTGAGTGTGCAGAGTCCATGAGTGGGAGGGGCCACAGGGGGCTGCAAGGGGAGGTGACACAGGGCCCATGATTGGGAAGGGCCAGCAAGTGGGAGGCATTATAAAAAGCAGTGCTGTGGGCTGTACTGTTCTACCCACCCCCCTCCTACCCTTTAGTCATGCAATGTGCATATTTTGGGCTGTGCAGCATGTAGAGAGGTGGTTGATGGCTCCTTTTAAAAGGTATGAACCTGGACTTTCATTTAAAATAAACTTGTTTGGGGACCACAGTTCCCCTTTAACATACTGTAAATACCTATATATAAACATGCTGTAAATTCCTATACATAAACATACTGTAAATACCTATAAATTAACATACTGTAAATACCTATAAATTAACATACTGTAAATACCTATATGTAAACTTACTGTAAATATCTATATATTAACATACTGGAAATACCTATATACAAAAATATCCATTATAAACATACTGGAAATACCTATATACAAACATAGTGGAAATACCTATATAAACATGCTGAAAATACCTTTATGTAAACCTACTGGAAATACCTATACCTATGTTATTATATAAATATATTTATATCTTCATAGGAGATTGCATTGAGTTTTTAGGAGCTACCAATGTGGTGGGGGTATATGATATTACACATAGGAAAGGTGTATGTGTGTACTATCTCACTATTACCATTTAAATGACCATCAGTAAATGTATATAAAGAATAGCACTGACTTATATAACTGTACCAGTAAGTTACTCGTTTCTGTGTCTCTCCAGGTTCCATTTACCTATGTAACCCGAGTATAAGTCGAGGTTTTATTTTAAGTGTCATTATAAAAACCTCGACTTATACTCGAGTATATACAGTATGTATGTGTGTACTATCTCACTATTACCATTTAAATGACCAACAGTAAATGTATATAAAGTATAGCACTGACTTATATTAGGTACAAGACAAAATATACAAAATACATAAACTTACTTAAAGAGCTGAGATCCCTATTTCAACATAGAATGGTCAAAATGGGAGGTTAAACCACCCCCTGGGTCTGTTCCATGTGAAAGGAAGTGTAATCCAAAAAAAGTTTGTCTGCTACATAGGACTTTTTTGTGTATTGTAATTGACATATACACCAAGGCTCCTTATATACCACCTCCAGCCTGCAGGTGGTGTCAGTGAGTAATAAAAGACAAGACATCTCTGCTCTCTATTGCTAGGAGGAGAGAAAGTGAAAGTAGATTGTGGTGTGTGCTTTTGAGAGATAGCGAATGCTACACCAGACCCTGTGTATAAGATCCTGTGTATAAGATCCTGTTACCACTTGTTGGGAGGACAGATTATTGGACAGACAATTTACCTTATTGGATACAGGGCAGGGAGGTAGGATTGATTATTCCTACCTCCCAATATCATTTAGTTAAGGAGCTACAGCACTAACAGCTTTCATTTGCCAGGTTAGTCCTGGACTATTCCTGTATTAAAGATAGTGCTGAAGCCAGGAGGAAGACTGGCAGAATCAGTTTTCTTTGGGCTGATGCTCCTCACAGAAACAATATTAGGAGGTAGGAATTGCTAGGCCTATATCCCTGTCCCAATTACTTTTCATTTTAACTGTTTTTCAAAAAAAAAAACTTTATATACATGATAGTTATCCTTTAAGGAGAAAGTTCAAACCAACACTAAAATTAATATACCCTAATGCATAATTACACCCACAAACAACCAGACCGCAATAACAGATATTCCTTCCCGATCCTCTTTTGCCTAGCAATTTCTTCTCCAGGTAAATGCTCTTTTACAAGCCTGCACATGTGCAGAGAAGGCAGCTCACAAAACAGCTGAGGTCATGGCCAATGACAGTGCCACCTCCTCTGCACATGCCAATAAGGAACAGAGACTTCTGGGTAATTTCCATGGCAGCTTTCAATAAAACTATACCTCCTCTGCACATGAGCAAACTCCTAAAACAGCTTGTACGTGCAAGAAGGAGCTGAGAATTGGGAAGAATATCTTCTTACAGGTACATCAGCCAGCAAGTTTTTGGATGTGTTTCTGCTTTCCAATCTCTGTCATTATAATGGTAACTTGTGCAAGTTGTGCATTGAGAAAAATAAGCAACATGCACGGTATGGTGATGTTCCCAAGGAAATCAAGGTGGAACTCCTCCATTCTACACCTGCAGTGCCCCCTCTCCCCCACCACAGCCACGTTGGTATAATCCTTCGGTTAGTGAAGGATTTCTTCCCATTCTCTCCAGCAACTAATGGCCATTCACGGTACTGCAGTGGTTCCAGCGTACGTGGTTTTACATCTTTCTTTAGTACATAAGATAATGGGGGCCATACATGGAAAGATAATGATCAATCGCTATGAACTAGTGAGATATAAAACATATACAGGAATAATATGTTTCAGAAACAAGTTTATAAAGTTATCACCATTACTGTGTCATAATAAGATTTTAGTGGAATAGTGATTTAAATGTGAAGAGACAAAAAAACCCTCCCCTTAATTGGGAAATAAGGTGTCCATACACATTTGACCTCAGTCGCAAATGTCAGTTTCCCTTGGAATTTGATCGCTGCTCAAATACACAGAAACAATTGGTCTGTAGATATAATTTTATATTTATATATTTTTTACGGATGATATCAGCTACCTATACTGTAGTTAAGGGAGACCATAACGATTCAACAGTAGTTCATATCCATACACATGGTCAATGTTTAATGGCATAGCCACATTAAGCCACATGTCTACCTTCAACACCCTTGTACTGTGTGAATCTTATGGAGGAATCCTTTTGGTGATGCACAGCTCCCCCTAGAGGTGATCTCTTGAATCTCAGAATCTCCTTTGATGAGACACAAAAGAGAAAGCTCTCTTGCTTATATTGGATGTAGCAATGATTTTACATCACAAACTATTGCTGTAGGGGTTGCAGCCACTCTCAGAAAGAAACCCCTATCATTCAGTTTATTGACCCTATTGATCCAATGCGAGGTATTTATTGAGCAGTAGAAAAAAATTCCAGAGATAATGACAATTCTCTTAACTGAATGACTACAGCGATGAAACAAACCCAGAATGCAGTGCAGCCCCACACCCAGAATTATATCATTGCTTTATCTATTCACAGGGCATGTTTAACTCATTGGAAAATAAACAGTGCAATTCATTAATCAATAAAACAATGTCATTCCATTAATTACCATAAAAATCCAATCCAGATGCTGCTTGATGGTGTTGTAGTTGGTTTGTGTCCTGTGTACAGATAGGAGACCCTGAGCCTGAATAAAGGAAAGTATAACATGGCAGCTGGTGTCCTTGATCTTAAGGTTAATGTCCTGGGAACATTAGGGTAGGCTGTGTTTGGGTTTATAATGGACAGGATTAGTATCCTAATCAACAAGCAGCATTAGCTTCCTTCAGTGCTTAAATCAGGTCCAACCTGTGGCCCTTCAGGTATTTGAAGAATGCTGGGAGGTATAGTCTTTACATTTCTGGAGGACTTAATTCTGGGAATGTATTAGACTTTTATGGAAAGAACTCTCATCTGTAGAAGTCAATTAACAACAGGAGAAACACTGGAGACCTTTATTGTATAATCAATTTGCCACTAGATACATTTGTTACCTGCTTCGTCCCACTGTCATAAAGTTTTCCCGAGTCCTGAGGGACCTGTTATCTGAACGTACCACAGGCCATTACAAAATGTAAATGAATAGTGTAAATGGGTAATAATACCATTACAAAAAGAAAATTCTGGGAATACAGTCGTCCCAATCTTAAATGATCTACCGTAGTTGCTTCTGAATAAATAGTTCCCAGCATGCTCTGAAAGCCATGGGGGGAGTTTTATAGTTCTACAGAAATGGCAGGCATTGCAGGGGTTAACTTGTTCCCGCTAGTGCCTAGCAGATATAAGCAGAGCTGGATATACGACCTAAAAGAGACGTATAGAAGACAGGGGTCTGGCCTTCTGCCAAGTTGCAGCCTGAGCTCTGCATTGTATCTGCAATGCATCAGTGGATAAGGTGCAGCCTTTCCAGTCAGTGGGGACAGGTGACTGTGTTTTAGATAAAAGCTCAGATCCCTGTGTTCAAATTCCTCCACTGACAACAATAAGTCTCCCAAGATCAGACAGCGCATTAGAGGCTGAACAGCCTGTGATCTGGTTAATGTGGGCAATTTCTGACAGGTACATTATACCAGGACAGGTTTGGAGAGTAGGAAATAATGAATCCATATCCAGTAACAGAATGGAAAGTTTCTCTTAAAGGGGAAGTTAACATCATATCAAAATAGAAATGGTCTTAGGCCAAAAACCTTTGTTCTGTCAATTTAGGTGAACATTTTGTTGAATTATGTTACATCCATTGATATCCAGGAAATTATTGATCTCACCAAGAATTGTTCATAAGATAGAGCAAGTGAATTAACCATTTGGTCTATTATATACATTACAGATCTTTTTGTTCAGTTTATGTTTTTAAGCTTGATTTTTTTTTTTTATAATGAATCCTGGGTCTCCACTATCCATCTAGGAGTAATATCCAGAACTACGTGTTCCCTCTGGAAAGTTTCCCTATGCCTATGTACAGATTTTGATTTAATGAATAATAAATCCAATGCGGAAAATCTGTTCTCTGTAATATTTTTATTTCAATTTATTGAACCTCAATTTTTTTTTTTACACTGATCCTAAGAATTGTAATAAAGAAACTGTGTGATGAGATTCTGTGGCAGTGTATTCACCTACCAAGCAAGGCTGATCTCTCCGATGGGTATAAAAGTGTCTGTTATTTCACTCTCTGCTTTTGGCTACAGATCAGGGTGAGTTTAATGCTGAGTGGAGGTAGAAGGTCACTTGCTTGATGTAGCTCCTCAAACACAACTATCTGGGAGAGCCGGAGGCATTGCCTTAGGATAACACTGGCTTAAATCTATATTCAAGAATATTCAACTTGCTTTCATCCAACTGTTGTGGTGACAGAGCTCCCAGCAGCCCAGGGCAGATAAGGCTGTGTGAAATTTCCAAGATTTAAAGTTCAAGATCAAGAGCAACTCAAGGGGTTCAGGGTTGTCTTGTGGTAGAACATTTGAGTGGACCCATTTTAATGAAGCATTTATTTTCCGGAATCCCAATGAACCAAGGGCCTGAATCATTACATTTTAAACATTTACATTTAAGCAAATAATACAATTGTTAGTGTTTCTCCTCTTTTTTTCCCAAGCTCCTCTGCAATATGTAACACCTTCTGGTTAACTTTAGACTTAATAGGGCTGACATCATCAGCCATACAGAACCATGGGAAAAAAGAAAGGAAGACTCACTGGCAAAGGCATGTCTCAGCTATGGAGGAGGGGTGAGGAAGTAACTTGTTGTTGAGAATGATTTTTTGTGTTTTATCTTTGTTTAGAAAAAAGTCTAAAAAGTAAATTAATATATTGGTTTAATCAATGTTTCCTTTTCGATATAACCTCTCCCTTCTCTGAGGCCACCTTGGTATTAAATGGCAATTATACTCACATTTTCCCTGTTCAATAGCCGCATAGTACACAGGGTGAGGTCCTAAATCACTACAGTAAGTCTCCTCACCTCTGGGTATTTTACCTGACAGCGGTTATACTTACTTAAATTTCCCTCTGCACTCCGGTCTGTTCCACCCCTCTGCCACTGACAGTGGCAGTCCGCAATGTAGCCAATGGGAAGACACACCTCTTTGCAAAGCCTGTCTTCCCATTGGCTACATCGCACATTGCGGAAGAGAAAAACTTAATGTAAGTTAGTACAGCTGCTAGGTAAAGTACCCGGTAGGGAGGACTTAGTGGTTTAGGACCTCACCCTGGGTACAATGTAGCGATGGAAGAAGATAAGTGAGGGGGAGGTGAGTATAATTGACCTTTAACTAAACCCAACTTTTGTTCTTGTGAAGGTTCTCATTCATCCAGGTCATGGTATATCTGTTGTATTCAATTAGATCAACTGGACTTGAAATGTAGTTTCAAGAACTACATTTCAAGTCCAGTTGATCTAATTGAATACAACAGACCAACCTTTTGTTGTTAACAAATATGAATTTAAAAGGTAAATAATATGATAACATAAATCACATATTGCTTCACGCCATAAGAATATTTAGCCATTCTGTTCGGAGGTTGTTGAGACAGAAGTGAGTTAAGGAAACTGATTATTTTTAGGTAATACCTTGGAATAATTCGAAAGGTCGCAGCAGATTAAAATGCCTTGTTTGAGCATTTTTCTAATATTTTTACTGAACAGGTTTCTTGGCTAATACATTTTCTTGCTCTCAAGGTTGCTGAATTCAGTTCCAGCAGTAATAATGTTCCCTATTGATATTCTGGGTGTGCGGTTTAACTCTGCACAAATGGACTTTGCTGTTACCGAGCCAAGGAAATAAAAAAATCTTTTACTGAACTAATTTATATCCTGCAGCATGGGAGGGGTAACACTGTAAAGCCAGAGAGACTTTCAAGTATATTTATGAAACTTAATGAACATTCTCAATAAATATCCTCAGCTTAAAAACTGTGCTTAATCTAGTAGCACTGTACTTAAAGGACTACAATACCCCCTAGCCTACCCCATTCCATTAAGCCTACACAGGATTAGGACCTAAACTACTTGGTCCTCCCCCCTGGATTTACCTTTATGAGCTGTGAATATTTAGTTGAACACCATCAGTTTAGCGGCCTGCCTGAAGCTTTGCCACTTTCAGCTTAGAGCTGAGGAGCCTGGCGAAATTTCAGCAGACAAAACTACAAAATTTTGACACACAACTACCAAATGTTTTACCATTGAAACCGGACACCAATCGAAAATTGCAGCTTTACCTACAAATTCCACACTGGAACCTGACACAGGGAAAGGCAATTTATTAGGGCCCCAACTATTAATAGGCTTTGAGTGTTCAAGGGGTTGGAACAGGAATGGGTGTGTCAGCCAAGGAATGGGTATGCCAGTTAAGGAATGGGTGTGGCCAGTTAAGGAATGGGTGTGCTAGTTAAGGAATGGGTGTGCCAGTTAAGAAATGGGTGTGCCAGTTAAGGAATGGGTGTGCCAGTTAAGGAATGGGTGTGCCAGTTAAGGAATGGGTGTGCCAGTTAAGGAATGGGTGTGCCGGTACCCCTGGTCATTATAGACTATGGTACATTTGAAGTGCTGGGGAGGGGGCAGCATCTCAGGCTGGAGACCCACTGAACCGCACATGCTTTGCATGATAAAACATTATGGCCTCTAAAGGTTAAATTCCCATTAATTCACATTTCAATATTGGTAAGCATGACTTTAACACCTTATTTGTGTCGGCTGCTTGGGAATTGCAAAGGACAACTGCACAGCCGCCACAAGCTATTCAATAGGGGCTTTGAGCATGTGTGTTAAATACTCACATGGGTCAAACCCATGTGCAATGCATTTGTATACATTTGCATCCTCTTTGTCTGTTTCTTCATAGACTTGCATTGCAGTGGAACCTGGACAGAAATAGGCCAAAAATAGTAACCTAAAAGATGGCTGTGCATGCAGTGGGGCAAAGTACCTGCAATCCTCATCATAACCCAATGCCAGTGGGGCACAGTACCTGCAATCCTCATCATAACCCAATGCCAGTGGGGCACAGTACCTGCAATCCTCATTATAACCCAATGCCAGTGGGGCACAGTACCTGCAATCCTCATTATAACCCAATGCCATTGGGGATCACAAATGGAACAACAAGTCAAAAGTTTATGAAGAAGATAGGGAAATTTATAGTATGATGGTCGGCCAATTGCCGATACACGATCCTGTGGTTGTAAGATATCGGAATATCACAATATCGTACGACTGCAATAGTAGCATTTATGGGCACCATAAGCCTAGATGATGAACACTAATATAAGAGAGCATGTAACTGCATTCAATAATATTAATAAATATACGTTTCAGTATTTAGTTTTACAATTTCACATTTTACCAACAGATTCATGGGATAACACTATGTTACGGTTTAAGTCTAATGCTGACCATATACTACAGGCCTGGCCACGTGCGGCCCCTTGGCTGCCCCTGACTGGCACCTCAATACTAGACCTAGACCCCCAAAAAGAACTGAATTTTATGGAATGGATATTTTATTTCATTAATACAAAATATTACACACTTTCTATTAAAAATTGCAGCAAATAAAAAAAATCCAATGAACCAAGGATATTCATTTCATCTGTTTATAAAATCTCTATAATGAGAACTGAGTTGAACCTAATAGCCCAGACCTTCACTTTAAATTCCTCATGCGGCCTCCTGAGAAATGTAATTGCCCACCCCTGATATACTAGTTCGGATGAACATCTATCGTCTAACTAGCGCCTACTAAAAAATAGCTGGTTGGTGGTTCTTCAGGTGTCTCACGAACTACAAAGGAAATGTTGCAGGAATTTAAAGTGTATGGGCAACTTAACACTGAAAAATTCCTGTCTACAGAAAACGCGGGAAGGGCAAAGAGTTTAAAGCCAATTTTAATGGAACAATCCCTCCCTCTAGTGGCCAAATATAGACGGTGTAGCAATAAATGGGAAAGTGCCCTTTAACGTCCTGGTTCATGAAAGAAACATGTGAAAGGAAAGTTTCCATACAATCTAAAAACAAGTAGTGCATTGCTATCTGTATTTCTGGTACCTTGAGGTCATCAGAAAATGCAATGGGTGTCATTCTGGAAAGGTATAAAAACAATGGGAGCCAAGATAGAACTAGTGACTTCTAACATCCTGAATTTTAAAATAAAGAATCATTTTATTCAAGAAGCAAAAATCTAGGGGGAAAAAAAACTTTTCTATATGGTATACTTTAAAAAGGATTGTGTGTGGCTAAATGGTGGTGCTCTCACCCCTGCCCATGATAACCCTCAGGAATCCCTCCCATGAAAATCCTGCACTTTCCCCAGCATATACCTTCCCTTTTGTTAAACACCTAAGCCATTCACACTTATACAGCTGCTAATGTAAACATTAAACACTGTGTCAATAAAACTGACTAGCTGCATATTAACATAAATGGGACGCTATGATGAAGGTAAATTAATCTAACCTAATGATGTGAGCTGTGAATATGGTATAAACTGCTGTGTTGCTGCATGCCTTCAATCCAGTACTTGTTTTGTTTAGGCTCAGTATTCCGCCCTGCTTTTAAACAACTCCTCCTTTCATCTGGCATCACTTTCTGGGATGTCAAGCATGCTCAGTAATCACTTTGAGCCAGTGCTGGGAAAGCGAATTTCCAACCAAGTCATTTCCAATTATCAACGTTCAACTAAAAAAAACAAACTATTTTTTCAGTATAGATGGCCTCTAAAACACCATTCTATCATCTATCAGCATTCAGCCCCATTGCCATCAGCCAAAGAATATACTATTGCCCAAGACACTCAGGGCTACCTGAGAACCTGAAATTGTCCTAAACACATTTAATGGTATACTATATAATAATATATTATCCCACCTGGGTGTACATAGCAAGCTAGAGTATATCATTTCTTACAGCTAATTGATACAGCTCTTAATCTCCTAGTAAGACTGATGAAGGACTAACATTTATGTTATAAACAAGTTATAGGTAAAGCCACTGGGATATTTATTCTCTAATTTATTTCATAATTGATTTATCTTTTCCTGACATTACATTTATTAAACATTCATTAATTCTCCCCTCCGAGCAGCACACGTTAATTACTCAGATCAGATACAGGCCTCCCTGCCTCCCTCCCTCCCTTTCAGATATGAAAAATGTAATATTGTACTACTGAAATAGTTTGCTGTAAAGAGGAACTTTAATGGGTAGCTTCACCTTTAATGGGATAAAAAAAAACATATCAGTAATAGAAACACAAACTGCAATGTATTTAATAACCTTCATGGTTATTTCTGATTATTATTAATGATGTCCACTGAATTTCTTCTCTAGGTGTGTAATATAAAATATATAAAAAGTGAATAGTGAAAATCTAATATTAGTGTTGGCCACAACCTATGAGATGTTTGTAGCAATCAATATTAAATTGTCTTGTTTAGATCAATATTAAGTTCAGTCTAGGCTCTAATATTGATTGGAAATATTATAATTTTGTTGATATTCCATCAATTGGATTTCTATGTCAAGTCAATTGAATAACAGAATGGGAAATATCTCATAGTGTATGGCCAGCAGTAGAAAGATCTTCAAAGTATATTTACAGTACCCAAACAGTTTTTATTTTAAAACTAGTTCCAAGGTTCTCCTACCTCCTTTTGTGGTCTGTAACATGAACAGTGGGATGTCAAAGAGCCTCTCAAGCTGTAGTTGACCCATTTGGTGGTTCTGTGCTGTAGTAAATCCCGGGGTAAACTTCCGTTTCATTATTTTTATTTTACCCCTTTATTCACATTTAGGATTTCCCCCAAAGTTTCCTGGAAGGTAAAAATAAAATCATACAAGTTTATGTATTACAGATGGACAGAATTTGAGAAGGTTACAGAGCATTGCACAACAGCACGTTGTCCTGTGATGAACCCCAGAACATACATACTAATTTAGTAATTAAGGTTGAATAAAGACACACGTCCATCAAGTCCAACCATATCACCCTCCTTTTTAACCCTACCTAACAGTTGATCCAGAGAATGGCAAAAAAAACCCCAAACAGCTAAAAAGGGGGGGGGGGGGAATTCCTTCTTGACTCCAAATGGCAATTGGAAAGTATCCTTGAACCAACCAAAACTACAGTATATGTATTAATACTAGTAATTCTCAATATTATATAGTATCTCTGTACCAACCAGAACTACAGTATATGTATTAATACCAGTAATTCTCAATATTATATAGTATCCCTGTACTAACCAGAACTACAGTATATGTATTAATACCAGTAATTCTTAATATTATATAGTATCACTGTACCAATCAGACATACAGTATATGTATTAATACCAGTAATTCTCAATATTATTTAGTATCCCTGTACCAACCATAACTACAGTATATGTATTAATACCAGTAATTATCAATATTATATAGTAACCCTGTACTAACCAGAACTACATTATATGTATTAATACCAGTAATTCTCAATATTATATAGTATCCCTGTACCAACCAGAACTACAGTATACGTATTAATACAAGTAATTCTAAATATTATATAGTATCCCTGTACCATCCAGAACTGCAGTATATGTATTAATACCAGTAATTCTCAATATTATATAGTATCCCTGTACCAACCATAACTACAGTATATGTATTAATACCAGTAATTATCAATATTATATAGTAACCCTGTACTAACCAGAACTACATTATATGTATTAATACCAGTAATTCTCAATATTATATAGTATCCCTGTACCAACCAGAACTACAGTATACGTATTAATACAAGTAATTCTAAATATTATATAGTTTCCCTGTACCTACTAGAACTACAGTATATGTATTAATACCAGTAATTCTCAATATTATATAGTATCCCTGTACCAACCAGAAATACAGTATTTGTATTAATACCAGTAATGCTCAATAATATATAGTATCACTGTACCAACCTGAACTACAGTATATGTATTAATACCAGTAATTCTCTGGGGATGCTCAGAGTTGGGGGCAATTTTATATTGATTTTATGTGTAATATTGTGTAACAGAGTGATATGGAGGGGTTATTGTGTTCAATAAAGCTGATTTTTGTAGGGTCCACAAGTGGATTGTGCTTTTTTAGGGGGCCTGTTTGAGACAGTCTTTTAGTGCACGGAACTCACAGGCATTACCGTTTGAGGCACAAGCAGGAGAGTGCACGGAACTCACAGGCATTACCGTTTGAGGCACAAGCAGGAGAGTGCACGGAACTCACAGGCATTACTGTTTGAGGCTCAATGAACATAACTTGATTTTACAGTGCACTTATCCTTTAAATTCTTATTTACTTCTTCATAAAAACCGAGTAAATTTCTCTGGCACAATCTATTTCTGATTAATCCATGCTGTTCTGGAGACAAAGTCAAGTATATGATCCCGTAGAAAAGTTTCCATCACCTTCCCTACCACTGATGTTAGGCTTACACAGACATCCCACCCAAAACTCATTTCAGGGAGGGCACCCACACATTTCAGGGAGGATACCCACCCCCTAAAGCCACACCCCATGATTAACGCATAATCCATGCATACAGACACACACATGTATACAGTCAGACACTCTTGCAAACAAACACATGCATCTCAACAGACACACACTCATGAAAACAGTCAGACACACATGGATACAACAAGTCATGTCACTATTAAGTGTTTTTGTCACTTGTAAACCACTAAAAGACTCTGACATCATTGTGCTCCCTCACTCTAATTCAAAACAACACATTTCAGGGAGATTGAATATTATTTCAGGGAGTCAGGGATCTGCCATTAAAATCAGGGAGACTCCCTGAACTTCAGTGAGAGGTGGGACGCCTGCTTACAGGCCAATAGTTACCAGGCTGGGAACGACTACCTTTTTTATATATTGGTATTACATATATATGGTATTACATTACATGGGACATCACCAGACAAAAGTGAATCTGAGAAGAAATATCCAAGCTGTGATCCAGCTTCCACAGAATTAATAACGTTACGTTTCAGTGAATAAAAAAGCAGTATGGCAGCTGCCGAACTTTTACCATTATAGTCCTAGTTTTGTAAATACACAACACACCCTTGTGTTTGTTTACTAAAATGACAGGAAAGCAGCTTTGGATGGGGCAAGGACAAAATGAAAAAAGGTTTCAGGCCTGGAGATCATTATGGCCTCTATACACAGATCACTGCTGGTCTATAGGGAGCGGCACTGGAGCCTCCAACTCAATACTGCAGATGACATAAATCTTTTGAAGTGGGGAGCTTGCGTGGGAAATAAACCCTCCCCCTAGATGGTTAAACATATAGACAAGTCAAACCTTAGAATACTCGCTATACAGAATAATAGTGTTTGGTCTGAGATACATCTAAAGATATATACTGATA
This sequence comes from Hymenochirus boettgeri, assembly GCA_019447015.1. Lineage (NCBI taxonomy): Eukaryota > Metazoa > Chordata > Amphibia > Anura > Pipidae > Hymenochirus > Hymenochirus boettgeri. Next base: position 237,376,363 of record CM033471.1, on the reverse strand, counting down.
ATTCTCCATACCACGTAGGGAAATCTAATCTACCCAACCCATACAGGACACAAAAAACAGAAGGTAATAAGTTGGTTTTATGAACTGTAACAGATTTGTACACAATGTAAAACTGCAGATCAATGTGTTCATCAATGGCGCTATAAAGAACCCCAATAGGCTTACAGGCGTTTGTCAGCAATAAAGGAAAAGGCAGCTATAGGTTAACACATAGAAATATACAGGTTATAATCACGCCTGTAGCAGCCTTCACTCTATTCAACATCATGGATCAGCAAACCAATCCTGTTTGTGGGAACCACTTGTTCCAGCTGTTAATTAATTATATGTCATTGGTTAGACAACCATGTAAGAAAAATGTGAACTTAAAGCAAATGGAATATTTATTCCGCAGCTTTGTCTACCCAGGGAAAGAAATGAATTGCAGAGAAAGTGTCTGAACATTATCCATCAAATGGTGCCGTTAAAAAAAATAATGCTAAACTACGTAAAGGAGAGGTGCTGGCTAAATGACATTTTCTTCCTGGCTTATAGCTTAGACACGGCTGATTAAAACAATATATCTCTTGCCTTTAATACAGCTCTCTACATTAAGATACGTGTCTGTAAAAGGAGTAAATCTTTCACTACATCAAGCTCTGTGTTAACTTCCTCATACACGACACACCCCCTTAGTACAAATGGATACATTGTACAGTAGCTTATCAGTGATCTCTCCCTGGGTGATGCATGCTGAGCGTGTCCGAGCTCGCTGGAGAGATGGCAAGGAAGTAACTGCAGGACTTGCAGTATGAATATTTTACTGAATTCTCAAAGGAATTTCCGCAAGAAATTCTCCGCAAGAATGGAGGCCGGCCCCCTGACCCCTTCCTCCCTCCAAGATGCCTCCCGCGATCAGCCGTTGTAAACAGCTGATCGCGCATATGGATGAAAAATATGCGCGATCAGCTGTTTAAAAGACTGGACCCAAACTTTGGGTTCACTTCCGGAAGTTTGGGTCCGGTCTTTTAAACAGCTGATCGCGGCAGGCATCTTGGGCTTGTGGTGGGCCCTACTACCGCCTGGGGCCCCCTGTGGCGGGGCGGTAGTTAAGCCACTGGTACAAGGATACTATATAATATTGAGAATTAATGGTATTAATACATATACTGTAGTTCTGGTTGGTACAGGGATACTATATAATATTGAGAATTACTGGTATTAATACATATACTGTAGTTCTGGTTGGTACAGGGATACTATATAATATTGAGAATTACTGGTATTAATATATATACTGCAGTTCTGGTTGGTACAGGGATACTATATAATATTGAGAAATACATATACTGCAGTTCTGGATGGTACAGGGATACTATATAATATTGAGAATTACTTGTATTAATACATATACTGTAGTTCTGATTGGTACAGGGATATATATAATATTGAGAATTACTGGTGTTAATACATATACTATAGATCTAGTTGGTACAGGGAGACTATATAATATTGAGAATTACTGGTATTAATACATATAATGTAGTTCTGGTTGGTACAGTGATACTATATATTATTGAGCATTACTGGTATTAATACAAATACTGTATTTCTGGTTGGTACAGGGATACTATATAATATTGAGAATTACTGGTATTAATACATATAGTGTAGTTCTGGTTGGTACAGGGATACTATATAATATTGAGACTTAATGGTATTAATACATATACTGTAGTTCTGGTTGGTACAGGTATACTATATAATGTTGAGAATTACCGGTATTAATACATATATTGTAGTTCTGGTTGGTACAGGGATATATATAATATTGAGAATTACTGGTATTAATACATATACTGTAGTCTAGGTTGGTACAGTGATACTATATATTATTGAGCATTATGGTATTAATACAAATACTGTATTTCTGGTTGGTACAGGGATACTATATAATATTGAGAATTACTGGTATTAATACATATAGTGTAGTTCTGGTTGGTACAGGGATACTATATAATATTGAGACTAATGGTATTAATACATACTGTAGTTCTGGTTGGTCAGGTATACTATATAATGTTGAGAATTACTGGTATTAATACATATACTGTAGTCTGGTTGGTACGGGGATACTTATAATATTGAGAATTACTGGTATTAATACATATATATAGATGGTTGGTACAGGGAGACTATATAATATTGAGAATTACTGGTATTAAACATAACTGTAGTTGGTTGGTACAGTGATACTATATATTATGAGCATTACTGGTATTAATACAAATACTGTATTTTGGTTGGTACAGGGATACTATATAATATTGAGAATTACTGGTATTAATACATATAGTGTAGTTCTGGTTGGTACAGGGATACTATATAATATTGGACTATGGTATTAATACATATACTGTAGTTCTGGTTGGTACAGGTATACTATATAATGGTGAGAATTACTGGTATTAATACATATACTGTAGTTCTGGTTGATCCAGAGATACTATATAATATTGAGACTTACTGGTATTAATACATATACTGTACATTTGGTTGGTACAGGGATACTATAAAATATTGAGAATTACTGGTATTAATACATATACTGTAGTTCTGGTTGGTACAGGGATACTATATAATATTGATAATTACTGGTATTAATACATAAACTGTAGTTCTGGTTGGTACAGGGATACTATATAATATTGAGAATTACTGGTATTAATACATATACTGTAGTTCTGGTTGGTACAGGGAAACTATATAATATTGAGAATTACTGGTATTAATACATATACTGTAGTTCTGGTTGGTACGGGGAAACTATATAATATTGAGAATTACTGGTATTAATACATTACTATAGATCTAGTTGGTACAGGGAGACTATAATATTGAGAAATTACTGGATTAATACATATACTGTAGTTTTGGTGGTACAGTGATACTATATATTTATGAGCATTACTGGTATTAATACAATACTGTATTTCTGGTTGGTACAGGGATACTATATAATATGAGAATTACTGGTATTATACATATAGTGTAGTTTTGTTGTACAGGGATACTATATAATATGGAGACTTAATGGTATTAATACCTATACTGTAGTTCTGGTTGGTAAAGGTATATACTATAATGTTGAGAATTACTGGTATTAATACATAACTGTAGTCTGGTTGGTACAGGGGTACTATATATTGAGAATTACTGGTATTAATACATATACTGTAGTTCTGGTTGGACGGGGATACCATATATATTGAGAATTACTGGTATTAATACAATACTGTATAGTTCAGGTTGGTACAGGGATACTATATATTATTGAGCATTATGGTATTAATACAAATACTGATTTCTGGTTGGTACAGGGATCTATATAATATTGAGAATATTACTGGTTAATACATATACTGGAGTTCTGGTTGGTACAGGGATACTATATAATATTGAGAATAATGGTATTAATACATATACTGTAGTTCTGGTTGGTACAGGGATACATATAATATTGAGGATTACTGGTATTAATACATATACTGTAGTTCTGGTTGGTACAGGGATACTATATAATATTGGAATTACTGGTATTAATACATATACTGTAGTTCTGGTTGGTACAGTGATACTATATAATATTGAGGAATACTGGTATTAATACATATACTTGTATTCGGTTTGTACAGGGATACTATATAATATTGAGAATTACTGGTATTAATAAACTATACTGTAGTCTGGTTGGTACAGGGTTACTATATAATATTAGGAATTACTGGGATTAATACATATACTGTAGTTTGGTTGGTACGGGATACTATAAATATTGAGAATTATGGTATTAATACATATACTGTAGTTCTGGTTGGTACAGGGATACTATATAATATTGAGAATACTGGTATTAATACATATACTGTGTTCTGGTGTTGGTACAGGGATACATATAATATTGAGGATACTGGTATAATACATATACTGTAGTTCTAGTTCTGCGGTAGGATACAGGGACACTATATAATATTGAGAATTACTGGTATAATACATATACTGCAGTTCTGGTTGGTACGGGGATACTATATAATATTGAGAATTACTGGCATTAATACATATACTGTAGTTCTGGTTGGTATGGGGATACTATATAATATTGAGAATTACTGGTATTAATACATATACTGTAGTTCTGGTTGGTACAGTGATACTATAAACTATTGAGAATTACTGTTAATACATATACTGTAGTTCTGGTTGGTACAGTGATACTATATAATATTGAGAATTACTGGTATTAATACATATACTGTAGTTCTGGACTGGTTGGTACAGGGATACTATATAATATTGAGAATTACTGGTGTTAATACATATACTATAGTTCTGGTTGGATATTGGATATTATATAATATTGATTATTACTGGTACTAATACATATACCGTAGTTCTGGTTGGTACAGGGATACTATATAATATTGATTATTACTGGTATTAATACATATAATGTAGTTCTGCTTGGTACGTGGATACTATATAATATTGAGAATTACTGGTATTAATACATATACTGTAGTTCTGGTTGGTACAGTGATAATATATAATATTGAGAATTACTGGTATTAATACATATACTGTAGTTTTCTGTTTGTACAGGGATCTATATAATATTGAGAATTACTGGTATAATATACATATACTGTAGTCTGTTTGTGTACAGGGTTACTATATATTTGAGAATTACTGGTATTAATCATATACTGTATTTTTGGTTGTACAGGGATACTATAAAATATTGAGAATTACTGGTATTAATACATATACTGTAGTTCTGGTTGGTACAGGGATACTATATAATTTGAGAATTACTGGTATTAATACTATACTGTAGTTCTGGTTGGTACAGGGATACTATATAATATTGAGATTACTGGTATTAATACATATACTGTAGTCTGGTCGGTACAGGATACTATATAATATTGAGAATTACTGGTATTAATACATATACTGTAGTTCTGGTTGGTACAGTATACAATAATATTGAGAATTACTGGTATTAATACATATACTGTAGTTCTGGTTGTACAGGGATACTATATAATATTGAGAATTACTGGTATTAATACTATACTTATAATCTAGTTGGTACAGGGAGACTGATATAATATTGAGAATTACTGGTATTAATAACATACTGTAGTTCTGGTTGGTACAGTGATACTATATATTATTGAGCATTACTGGTATTAATACAATACTGTATTTCTGTTGGTACAGGGATACTATATAATATTGAGAATTACTGGTATTAATCATATATTTAGTTTCTGGTTGGTACAGGGATACTATATAATATTGAGACTTAATGGTATTAATACATATACTGTAGTTCTGGTTGGTACAGGTATACTATATAATTTGAGAATACCGGTTTAACCAATGACATATACTGTAGTTCTGGTTGGTACAGGGATACTATATAATATTGAGGATTACTGGTATTAATACATATACTGTAGTTCTGGTTGGTACAGGGATACTATATAATATTGAGGATTACTGGTATTAATACATATACTGTATTCTTGTTGGTACAAGGATACTATAATAAATTGAGAATTACTGGTATTATACATATACTGTATTTCTGGTTGGTACAGGGATACTATAATATTGAGGATTACTGGTATTAATACATATACTGTAGTTCTGGTGGTACAGGGATACTATATAATATTGAGAATTACTGGTATTATACATATACTTTGTAGTTCTGGTTGGTACAGTATACTAATAATATTGAGAATTACTGGTATAATACATATACTGTAGTTCTGGTTTACAGGGATACTATATAAATATGAGAATTACTGGTATAATACATATACTATAGATTCAGTTTGTACAGGGAGACTTATATATTGAGAATTACTGGTATTAATACATATACTGTAGTTCTGGTTGGTACAGTGATACTATATATTATTGAGCTTACTGGTATTATACAAATACTGGTATTTCTGGTTGTACCAGGGATACTATATAATATTGAGAATTACTGGTATTAATACATATAGTGTAGTTCTGGTTGGTACAGGGATACATTATATTGAGACTTACTGGTATTAATACATATACTGTAGTTCTGGTTGGTACAGGGATACTATATAATATTGAGGATTACTGGTATTAATACATATACTGTAGTTCTGGTTGGTACAGGGATACTATATAATATTGAGGATTACTGGTATTAATACATATACTGTAGTTCTGGTTGGTACAGGGATACTATATAATATTGAGAATTACTGGTATTAATACATATACTGTAGTTCTGGTTGGTACAGTGATACTATATAATATTGAGAATTACTGGTATTAATACATATACTGTAGTTCTGGTTTGTACAGGGATACTATATAATATTGAGAATTACTGGTATTAATACATATACTGTAGTTCTGGTTGGTACAGGGTTACTATATATTATTGAGAATTACTGGTATTAATACATATACTGTAGTTCTGGTTGGTACAGGGATACTATATAATATTGAGAATTACTGGTATTAATACATATACGGCAGTTCTGGTTGGTACAGGGACACTTTCCGTTTGCCATTTGGAGTCAGGAAGGAATCCCCCCTCCCTCCCTTTTTAGCTGGGGTATTTTTCCTTCCTCTGGATCAACTGTAATGTAGGGTTAAAGAGAAGGGTATACGGTTTGGACTAGATGGACGTGTGTCTTTAGTTTTTTGATTTATATAAAGGAATGTGTTTGTCAATTTAAAATTAAATAATTTGTTTTAGAATTAAATTAATAGTTGTGAGTGATAAGATTAAACAGGGCTAGTTTTATCATAGGGACAAAAATAACTATTGCTCCAGGGCTTGTGGGGGCCACCACAGATTTTAAACAGGCCCTGCAAATACTAAGGCTGAGACCACACTTAGCCTTAAACTACTTCATAAATAAAAGTCCATCTGTATGCAGATTCCTAACTCTCACCATAGCTCTCACATTGTTTTACCCACACCCCCTTCTACTGCTCTTGAATCGTTTAGTCCGGTGACCCAGTTAGAGGTCTCATCTCTGCTTCGGTCATGTCCACTCACTACATGTCCCCTCAATCCCATGCCCTCTTTCCTAATGAAGCACTGTAATCAGGCAGTCACCCCTATACTAACCCACATTTTCCCTGCCTCCTTGTCATCTGGTATTTTCCCTTCCTCCTTTGAACACGCCCACGTAAAACCCATAATCAAAAAAGTCTCCCTTGACCCTAATTGCCTTGCTAACTGCCGCCCGGTCTCTCTTCTACTGATGGCCTCCAAGCTACTGGAACATCTTGTCTTTTCCCATATCGTATTATTATCTTTTCCCATATCGCTAATTATCTTAATTTTCATAACTTACTGGACCTCTTGCAATCAGGGTTTCGTCCTTTGCACTCCACGGAGACAGCCTTGTGCAGTTGTGAATGACCTTAAGGCTGTCAAAGCCAAAGGCCACTTTTCTATTCTCATCTTCTCGACCTCTCCTCTGCTCTCAACACAGTTGATCATTCCCTCCTAATGCAAATTCTTCACTCCTTGGGCATCCGGAATAAAGCGGCATCCTGGCTACGATCGTACTTCTCGAACAGAACCTACTCTGTGTCATATGAGAATAAAACATCCTCTCCTATTCCTCTTAATGTTGGGGTTCCGCAGGGTTCTGTTCATGGACCCCTGCTGTTCTCCCTCTATACCATTTCCCTGGGAGAAGTCATCCGCTCATTTGGTTTTAACTACCATCTGTATACTCAAATATATTTTTCCACCCCCACGCTTAGTCCTGACACCCAATCACGCATCTCTGTCTGTCTCTGTGCTGTCTCCTCATGGATGGCGCACCGATGCCCCAAACTAAACCTTATTAAAACCGAACTAATCATTTTCCCAGCTAATCCTGGTCCTATCCCACCTTTTTCCATTTCTGTGGACAACGCCCCCATTTACCCTATTCAGTCGGCACATTGCTTAGGGGTTATTATTGACTCCTCTCTCGCCTTTTCCAATCACATTAATTATGCTGCTAAAACCTGACGCTTTTTTCTTCATAACATTGCGAAGATCCGTAGATTCCTTTCTCTTCCCACTACTGCTATGCTAATCCATGCTCTCATCCTATCACGTCTGGATTATTGTAACCTTCTGCTTTCTGGTCTTCCTGCTTCCCATCTTTCTCCTCTTCAGTCTATACTTAACTCTGCCGCATGCATTGTCTCGCTCTCTAACAATCGGGATATTAAATCTCCTCTCTGCCGCACATCTACCTGGCTCCCCATTAAACAACGCATTATCTACAAAATATTTCTCTTAACATTTAAATCCCTTCACTCTTCTGCTCCTTCTTATATTTCTTCTTGTGTCCCCATATGTCCCTTATACAGACACCCCCACTCACACTGCCTCCTCTCGATTTAAACCTTTTTCTCTTTTGGCTCCCGTCCTCTGGAATACTATTCCCCTCTCTCTACGTCAAGAAACCTCAATAAACAAGTTTAAATCTAACCTCTCATCCTATCTCTCTGAGCACAGCACAAAATAGGACTGTTAACACTGCACCAGTTATTACTTTAGCACTTCCACCCTTTCCTATGTATCTGTATGTTAGCTCTAAGGGGCAGGGGCCTCTTTCCTCATGTTAAATGTTTTAAGCACTTGTATATTTAGTGATGCTCATACTTATTTATATATTTATGTATTTATTTAATGCGATTGCGCGTCCATTCACCTTTTGGTAACGAATGTGGTCACCATTTTTGTTGCGTTAATGCATGCGTTTCCAGAACAGAAAATGGCAAAATCGCATGCACAAAACACTAGTGTGCTCTTTAAAAAGCGCGATCGGATCGCACTTAACAATGCATCAGTGCGACCTAGCCATTAGGTTGCATTAAAAAAAATGTGATACATTGCAGACAGTTTTATGGTAGAATTTAAAGTGCAGACCTAGCCCCCCAAAACCCTATGAAGCTATTTTTGCAATACTTCCTTTTCTCCCTGGTATTATGTATCAATAAATTGTTGATTTTCTAAAAATTGCCCTTGCAGCTTTTTTATGCATTAGGAGTGAGCTCCCACATTGTTTTTTCTACTTTTCTAACTGGTGCTCTTCAAACAAAATATTTTTCTTCAGCCACTTGCTTGCCGGTCTTTGGGGTAAAAGTGATAAGTGCCGGTGACAATGGCTGCACGATTGGCCTGCAAAGAGCTCTGGGAGAAAGGTAAGCATTTTGAATACAGCTGTATGGGGGGGTGGGGGTGGGGACATGCCCTTTAACCCTTTAACACGTGCAAATAACACTAGCACGTTTTTCTCGCGTTTGCGTCCGCAATTTTAACTAAAACGGAAATTGCGGGAATGCGAAAATTCCCACGATTTCTGGTGCGCATACGATTTCGCGTCCGATCGCATTTTGGTAACGCATGTGTTCACCATTTTTGGTGCGTTAATGCATGCATTTCCATAACAGAAAACGTCAAAATCGCATGCGCAAAATGCAAACCGCAGATGAATCGCGCACGCATACGATAGCGATCACGATTTTGTGCGCGATTTCTGTGCGTTGCAGTGTGGTCTCAGCCTTAGTGTCTGGCAGAGGAGGAATTTGCTGCCAAAGGTAAAATTTAAAAACACAAATTATTATTATTGTAAATTATTATTACATTATTATCAATTATTATTACATTATTATTATAAATTATTATTACATTATTATTATAAATTATTATTACATTATTATTATAAGTTATTATTAAATTTTTATTATAAAATATTATAAATTATTATTACATTATCATTATAAATTATTATTACATTGTACAACATCAATTTACTCTTCACCTCAGCAGTGTTTGTTCTACAGGCTTTTTTTGCTGAAGAAAGTTGGTGGGGGTTGCTGGGAGTTGAAGTGCAGCAATAATTGGGTGGACATTCGTAGCTTTGGCTAGCTGGGGGTTATGGGCACTGTACTCCAACAACTGCATGTTTTATATTCAGCACACATGAAATTTCCTTTAGGAATCAGTTGACTTTATCTAGCTGAGTTTTTCTAACATTCCACCAAAGGCTGCAAGTTTCAGAATATCACCAAGTAATTTTAACATTTCCCTTTACTGCCGCCTGATGTATTTTCTCCAGCAGGTGCCACCCAGCCTCCCCTCCCTGGCACACACCATGTGTCTGCTGATTCCTTCTCCCAGCCCATTCCTCTGCATTGCAGTCCTGCAGCCACGGGCAGGGTGGAAACGCCCTGAACTTAACTCTTAGGCTGCTGGATGCAGCAGAGAGTTGCTGAGAGACTTGATCAGTAATGTGGGATTTTAGTGCCAAGGGATCAGGAATGATGAATTAAAGAAACCTGCCCCATTCATTAGCAAGAAAACAGCCTAATTCCTTCTTGATTTTAGTCTGCAACATTGCACAAAGTTCCCAGGCCTGTACCTGCTGTCACACCCCCCTGGGCTAATATAGGCTATTCCTGCCAATAACCTTTTCTTAAAGGAGAAATCCACCTGATCCAGGAAAGAAAAGATATTTTAGAAAATGCATGGTAATGTCAATGTAAATCCTTTACTAACCATCTTATAAATAAAGGATGTACCTATTAAAAATACATCAGTGTTTGGTCCTTTAGCACCAACATGGCCATCAAGGGGGAAATACTCCACAAATGGTCCAGTTTTTCTTTTGTTAAAGAGGAACTGTGATATCCTAGTAACATGACATTATTTTAAAGGCAAAGCTGCAACCATTAAATTGAACACTATTTGGTGTTCCTGTGAGCTCCCATTTAAAACCTTTAAAATCTCCTGTTTGATTCCTGATAAAACCACACTTTGAGCCCATGGCAGATGCATGCACACTCTGGGCCCATTGGAGATGAGTAGTAGAAGTACCCTCCTCTCAATGATCTATCTATGATGATATAGCCCATTATAGGCATGTGCAGTGAGAGAAGATTGGGCTGCTAAGTATGGGCAATGGAAATGCCCTTACCCAATATGGCAGACCAGGCAGAACCTTCACTTGCAGATGTAAACATTGAAAAAGGGTGTAAATGATGTTGAAAAAAGTAGGAGGGGTAAAAATACATTGCTAATGTTTATGGTAGTAATTAACATGTTTACCGTCAAGAATTAAAACTTAACAAATTTAATTTCTGATTGCCAGAAATGGGATTAATTAACCCCTCAGGAACAATACCAGATGCTGGCAACATACATTGACTTATCCTCCTGTCTTGCTCTGTTTTAGTTTTGCCAGATCTTTCTTTAAAACTGTGACTTTTAGGCCCTAAGAGCCTCTGGATTTGTGCTCTACAGTTCTGCACATATAAAGATGCAAGTCTGCCTGTAGCGGATAAGCTTCCGTAAAGCATTTAGCTGCTGTAAAAGTACCAATAAACAACAGCCATAAACTTATTAGTCTACTTGTGTCAATTTTTATTTTTACCTTCTATGAACTTTGTTTTGTTCTTTCTGCTACTGACCCTTTTCCTTCACCTTGCTGAGTTGATGATGGATAATATTGTGCTACACTGATGTTCCCAAAACTGATAAAAGTCTAAAAATACAGCCAGTCTCTGCACAGGATCTTGCCTTTTACTGCCAATCTATACCTCCATTAGTCCCATTCCCCGGGGTGTCCTTAGTGGTTGCAGTAACAGGTTTCTCTTCTGGAGAAGTTGACTATGGCAGGAAAGTCAGTGATATCTGAAAATCTGTTACAGGGTCTTTCTGTCTCTATATGTCTGCAGATTTACTGTATTACTGAACTGTCCCCAAATAAACATTCCAGACAGGACATTTGGGTCCACAAGTCTATCACTTTCCTTACTATCCAAGGAAGCCACGTTCACGATGGTTCAGGTCGGGATGGGGTCAAGAGAATGCGGGGTTAGGGGGCAGGGAGGGGTGCAAAAGGAAACGGAGATGGACATCTCATTTAAGCCCCGCCGCTGGCAGGGAGGGGAAGGGAAGGGCCCGCTGGGAGGGGTGAAGGCACCCTCCAGCGGGGCCCTGAGAAGAGCCTTTTGGGGCTTAAGGGGTCCCGCAGCTCGAACCGGGACCCCCCTCCCCGGCCCTTGTAAGGGCCTTTGCGGCACTGACAAGTGCCCTTGCGGCTCTGACAAGAGCCCTTTGGGGCTTAGGGGTCCCGCAGCTCGAACCGGGACCCCCCACCCCAGCCCTTGTAAGGGCCCTTGCGGCACTGACAAGTGTCTTTGGCGGGGGTCCCGCAGCTCGAACCGGGACCCCCAGTGTGCGGCTCTTAAAAGAGCCCTTGGGCGGCGTCTTCTTTCTTCCAGTCCCGGCGACACCAGGTCCGCTGAGGCCGCCGACCCCCGAGAGGTACCCCTGTGGCCGCCGGCGACCTCTACGAGGCCGATGTTGACGGCGTCTTGATCCGACGCGACGTCTTCGGGCTGACACCAACCCCACTCAGGTCCCTGATGCCAGGCAGGCTCACTGCGGCCGCCAGTGGGAAGCGGCGGCGGGGGTCGGGGTGGGCGTGCCTACCGGGACGGGTGCGACCACCCGCCGTGGGTTGTCTGTCCATCTCGGCCGCTTTCGCCACCTTGAAGGTGGTGAAGCAAAACGGCCGATGCTAGCAATGCGAAACAGTTACTTTTGGCGGCCGTTTCCTCAACATTAATAAATTGCGTTAAACGTGATTTATGCGGAAAGGTAGGGGAAAAGGCCGCGAAAACTTAACAAGGCTTTTTAAATATGCCCCTATGATTCCTGGCCATCCCTGGCAGCATAATAAACACATACATGGGTTTCCCTGTCATTGGACAGAAGTTTCACTCACCCTTTAAAGGGACACACCTCCTCTCCTCCCCCAGTCTTTTTTCTTCTGTCCTTGGACAAAGCAGGAGTATTCCCTATTCTGGCTGTGGTCAGGCCAGCCGAAGCCTAAGCCAGTGTGAGTGCCGGGGCGCCTCTCAGGCAAGGTAGGCAGCCTCCTCTCCCACTTCTCCTTTCGCGAGCAGCCAGATCCACCACTTCTGGGTTTGGCGTACTGCGTGTGACGTCATCGGCCTGCGACTCGTGGGAGATTCAAAATTTGACTTTAGTTTGGCGTTCTTCCCTGCCAGTCTGAGTGTGAGCTCCCAGGAGCATGGAGTTAAAATCCTAGCATTTTTGGGTTGGAGGGGCATCCCCTACACTACAGAAAATGTTATATTTGGGGGGAGATACCCTTTAATAAAGTAACCCAGTAGTCAGGACGGGTTCTGAACATTGTAGTGCCCTAAGAAAGTCTCCCCTGGCGCCCCTTTCTCAATTAAAACTCCCCTCCAACCACCTCTTGGAGGCTACCGGAAACCACATTGGTAACAACCTATTGCTCTATGGCTGATCCCTGTCTTTCAAAATAAAAATACCTTTGAATGACGCCCTCCACCCTCTAAGTGCCCTAGGCTGTTCGCCTAGGCCGCTTATGCCTAGAAACGCCCCTGCCAACTGGAAATACATTGCATAGAGCTTGTAACCTTAAAGGTAAATTTCATCACAATATCTGAAACAGCTGTAGGTGCAGCATCCCTAGATCACAATCTTATTTTACAAGTATAGTATTTGAGGTTGAATAAAGACATATGTCCAACCCATCTAGCAATATCCTCATTTCCTGCCTAACTGTTGATCCAGAGGAAGGCAAAAAAAAAACCCACCAAATTTATGAAGGGGGAAAAAATTCCTTCCTGACTCCAAGTTGCAATCGGAAATTTCCCTGGATCAACTCTACTTTATGTATCAATACCAGTAACTTGCAACATTCCTTGTTTGCAGAAACTCATCCAGCTTTTTTTTTTAAACTGACCAATGAACCTGCCATAACAACGTCCACTGGAAGACAGTTCCATAGCTTTACAGTGAAAAACCCTTTCCGAACTTGAAGCCTAAACCTTTTTTCTTCAAGTCTTAAGGGATGTCCTTGTGTCCTCTGACATGTTCTATTGGTGAACAATGCCCCAGATAGTTTATTGTATGGCCTGTTAATGTATTTATACACAGTAATCATATCCCCACGCAAGAACCTTTTATCCAGAGTACATAATAACTTTTCCAGTCTCTCTTCATATTCAAGCTCCCCCAATCCCCTTATTAATTTAGTTGTCCTTCTCTGAACCCTTTCCATTTCAAAGATGTCCTTTTTGTACACAGGATTCCAAAATTGCACTGCATATTCCAAATGAGGCCTTACTAATGCTTTGTAAAGAGGGAGAATAACATTTTCCTCCCTTGAATCCATACCTCTCTTCATACAAGACAGGATCCCTAAAGTTAGAAAACCTTCCTGACTGACAGCTGCTACCTGGATGCACAAGGATGATGGCGAACAGGAGCATTATCTAGCTTTAGGGGCCTCATGGAATAAGGTAAGTATTGTTATTTTAGGTATCTTTGGATGCTGCATATACTAGCCTTTTGGAGTTGAGTTGGGTGAACTTAGTAATAAAAGATACCTGCCATTATTCATGTAAACACAGGAGGGCAGCAATCACATGCTGGAAACATTCAGGGAGATTCAATAAAAGTTCTTATCGCTTAAAATGGTACTAATTTTGCCCTAACCAATCAGGTCTTATTTAACATTTGAAAGCTAATATCTGATTGGTTGGGGAAAAATTAGCACCATTTTAAACAATAAGAACTTTTATTGAATCTCCCTGATTGTGTACTGGGGCTCTCAAACTTTTTCAAATGGTGGATACTTGGCGAAGCAAATATTTCTCAGGGCACACCTATGTTAATTTTGGACTAATACTAGAGATTGTATTATGCCACCTTAAAGGGCATGTCCACCCCTACCAACTAAAATGGGGAAGAACGTAATTATTCATATTTTATGTGATTTGCAGCCTATATTCTAATTGCATTTTTTTATAACCAATGCAGTGTATTGTTTCAATAATTGCATTAATTTTATTATAACCTACATTTTTATATACATATACAACATAACTAAAATAATACAATAATACAGGTGAAGTATTTCTCTGCCAAAAGTTTGAGGTACACCACTAGCTCTCTGAAGGCCCCCAGAGAGAACCTGAAATAACCCAATTAACATTTTCATAGTCCTGAAAAAGTTAACAAGTACCTGTGTTTTTGTATTGCTATTATTACCATGTTACCGTTAACTTTTTAAAAAAAGAAGCCCAAACATGCTTTTAAGAACACAATATGTCCCCAGAAACATCTGATCAGATTGCAAACATCTGTCCCTAAGGCTGGGTACACACGAGGGGACTATTTGTCCCGACCGAGCGTTCGCTACGAGCATGCACTAGGCCAGGACGCATGTTCGTCCAATCCAGCAGATTTTCCATGCTCAATCGACCGATACATGGAAGTCGATTGTGCCTAAAAATCTGCCCGTGTGTACCCAGCCTAACACTAAAGCCTAGTACAGACGTGCAATTCGCATACTTGATGCATGGCAAATGTCCATTTCAGCAGATAATTGCATGTTTAAACAGCTGATCATCCATATCTTTACTTCATACTTCATACATGGGATTAGCTGTTTGAAAACAGCTGATTGTGGATCTTCTCGCAGACGTTATGCCACTAATCGTATGTTTGTCTTAATATGCAAATAATAAAACCCCCTTAATAAAACATATATGAAGATCAAAGTTGGCACCAAATATGATCAAAAAATGACAATGTACTGTGGGTACCAATAATAATTATCAGCAACACAATAAACATAGTCAAGAGTGGGATTCAAATAAAGTGAATTTTATAACTACATACACGCTACAATATAAAGAGATTTGTTATATTATTTGTAAACATTGGGGGCTGTTAGAAGAGGATCACTATCTTAATGATATGTATATAATATATATGGAAAGGTACCTTTATAGCCAAAAAAACCACAATATACTTACAGGGAGATTCAATAAAGGTTCTTATCTTTTAAAATGGTGCTAATTTTGCCCCAACCAATCAGATCTTATTTAACATTTGAAAGCTAACATCTGATTGGTTGGGGCAAAATTAGCACCATTTCAAACAATAAGAACTTTTATTGAATAACCCTAAGGGCATGGCCACACTGCAACGCAAACGCATGCGATTTCATGTGCGTTTTCCTTGCATTTGCACATACGTTTTTTTCATTAGCTATTGAAAAATGCATGCGATTGCGATTTAAAATGCGGAACGCGAATCGCAATAGCAACGCACCCGAAAATGTGCGTTTTCGGTGCGTTGCCGCGCTTTCAATGATATGAAAAAAATGCAAACGCAGAAAAAGCGCAGCAGTGTGGCCTATCCCTTATAATCTTTTCAAATAAAATATCCTTAAAGTGCATGTCCATGAAATAAAATTATAAGGTGAAGCACCCCCCACACCTAATTTTCCGCTTTATTAATTTTTCACAAAGATGCCCCTGAAGAGACCATATCCGTTCTTTCGCCATTCTGCCGCACTCCCCCTCTCTGCTCCCTGGTTCCAACTGTCAGTCAAAGACATGCCGGTGACGTCACACCCAATACCTGACAACCACAACCAGGAAACGCCTCACAGCTGCTACTTGTGCTCAAAACAAGCTTGCAACATCAGCAGGAGCCACCTGGCCAGGTGACAAGGGACCGGGTCTGGTAAGTCTCTTCAGGGGGATCTTTGTTAAAATTAAATAAAGCAAAAATAGCATTCTGATATGGCGGTGGGCAAGGTTGCCCTTACATTATATAAAAATGTTTTTATTAGGGTGGACATGACCTTTAAAAAACAAAACCAATCAGAATTAAAGGTTAAATTAATCCCCAACTGAGAAAATAAAACGTTCATGTGATGTCAAGAAAACATTTTTAATGTCCTGCTCCAATCCCCCTTCTGTTGCAGAGCATGCCTTGCCATAGGCGTGCACATATGCCAAATTCCCAAAAAAGGGGGTTTGGACCCTTGCAGAAATTTATAGGTCAATTTTCTTGGTATTGGCTGAACACACACAGGTGAGGACCTACCTTTCTACATCTGGTTGCAGCTTTAGGAGATTATCCCTTTTGGTTACCGTTTAAGGGCTGTTATATATATTGTAAGTTTGCCCCCTAACATAATATCGTATGGGGAGGTAGAGCATTAAGCATCCCCAATTAAGTAAATTAAATGGGAATTAATAAATTATTTATTATTATTATATAATACATAAGGCTAGGCATTTTCAATGGGAAGGTGCAGTGGCGAGAATCTATATTACAATCACTCAGTGATGTCACTGAGTGACTTCCTGTATTCTACTGCCCCTCCCACTGTTTCCCCCTCCCTGTATTATTCATTTATATAGGAATCCCTGTTTATTCTTGACAGACAATGTTCGGTCCTTCTGTCTCTTCTCAATAGGAACGGTAATTAACTATTTATACATTAAACAGGGATTCCTATATAAATGACTAATATAGGAAGGGGAAGACACAGTGGTAGTGGGCAGGTTATTTTTTTTGCCTGGCCTTATGTATTATAAGAAATAATACGCTACCTACAGTGTAATATATGGATTTACCTGTATAAAAGCACTTGGCCTGCGCCCTTGTGCTTCTATATGGTCATGGAACTCCTCGGTGGTGTAATATCCTTATATTACACTGTAGGTACCGTATTATCCCTTATATATTATATTATAGAATAATTGCAACATGGTTTGAAATGTATAGTAAAACAATTCAGATTATAACAATATTACAAATATATATACTGTAAGAACCAGAGCATTAGATTTTCAGTAGCCATATAACATGTTTACTATTTATTATTCCAAATTTCCAAATCTTTTCAGGACAATTTAAAGGATAACTATACTCTAAAAATGTACTTTTCAAAAATGGAAAGTACCTGGGGCAGGGCGGGAGGATTGAGTATTCCCACGTCACAATATGGTTTTGATGAGGAGCTACAGCACTAATGGTTTTAATTTGCCAGTTTAGTCCTTGACTAATCCTAATTATTAAAAATAGTGCTGAAGCCTGGAGGAAAACTGGCAGAATCGGTTTTCTTTGGGCTGGTGCTCCTCACAGTTGCAGTTGGTTAGACTTATTGGACATCTTTATTTAACCCCCAGTACTGTGTAATATACTATACTAGTGGGAATCTTTGTTTACTGTAAAAGTAAGATCTGCACACTGTGTCACATTACCATAACTATGTTACTACAAACCTGAAAATAATGTGTATAGTTAGATGGTATTGCTGCTAGTTTCTCATTTAAACTAGGTTTTTAAAGAAACATATTTCTATTTCTTTAGTTTCCATTTGTTGGAAATAGTATAAAGACCCATCTCTTCCCAGGAGATTAGATATGGGTGCTAAACATCTATTGTATGGGGTGAGTTACCAAATGGAATCTGTTTTTTTTAAAACAGTTTTAACAGAGTCAAACAGGAAGATGTTATGATAGTTCTTATAGTTAAAAATTGTGTTAATTTTGCCCCAACCAATCAGATGTTAAGGCTCGTACACATATGCGATCGTGGGTCCGGACCCACGATGCACAATGTGTACAAACGAATGTTTCGGCCGATGTTCGTTCGTACACATCGTGTGCCATGGGTTGGGACCTGTGATCGCACGTGGGTACGAGCCTTTAGCTTTCAAATGGTAAATAACATCTGATTGGTTGGGGCAATTTTAGCACCATTTTTAACGATAAGAACTTTTAATACATCTCCCTGAAATTATTTTGTTTTTTAGATAACAAATGGAAGGACCCGCCATGGAGCAGCACGTTTCACTCATTCATTCTTTAGGGTATGTTTGTATTTCAGGTAATCCGGTATGTTTGTATTTTCAGAGACAATAACATGTGGATCTGCTAATCCTCCAGAGAAGCTGGGAATTGTAGGGAATTGGGTTTGTGTTAAATCCTTATCCTTTAACCTTGTTTGATTTTTTTTAATTTGTAGAAAATAGACTGGGATGAGCTAAGGGAAAGGAAGATTTACCCTCGGTTCTGAAGGATGAAACCGTTGATTATATTGTTCGAAACAATCTCGCAACAGTAGCAGGCAGTACCCAGGCGGTGAGGGACCAGGTCTTGTAAGTATGTTCACACAAGGTAAGACATGCTAGGCACACCAGTCTTAATAATGGAAAGTGTCCTTTTAATCGTGACGTTTCGGAACCTGTGTGGTTCCTTCCTCAGACCAAACAAAACTGAACAATACAAGTGCATGGTGCTATAAATAGAGTCTCACACAGTATAAGATGGCCATCTAGAGGTCAAAGATAAAAATACATATCGATAAAACAATGCAAGTATAAAGTGCTTAGTTAAAGTGTCAAGTGCTAAATATGTAGTACATATCAAGTGACAAAAGTGTAAAATACCATAAGATAATAAAAAATATATATCTGTAGAAACCACGTATGAAGACGTATAATGCAAGAGTATCATAAATCATACACCACTAAAAGATACTATATAGTATAAAGTACTTAAGTACATCTTCATACGTGGTTTCTACAGATATATATTTTTTATTATCTTATGGTATTTTACACTTTTGTCACTTGATATGTACTACATATTTAGCACTTGACACTTTAACTAAGCACTTTATACTTGGCATTGTTTTATCGAATATGTATTTTTATCTTTGACCTCTAGATGGCCATCTTATACTGTGTGAGACTCTATTTATAGCACCATGCACTTGGATTGTTCAGTTTTGTTTGGTCTGAGGAAGGAACCACACAGGTTCCGAAACGTCACGATTAAAAGGACACTTTCCATTATTAAGACTGGTGTGCCTAGCATGTCTTACCTTGTGTGATATTGGCTGTTGGCTACAGAGCGTAGAGCACCCAGCATGGAACAATAACTATTTACTTACCTTTTGTTTAGGTGTGCAGGATCCTACCCCTCGTCGGTAAGTATGTTCATGTGCATCTTTGGGGAAGGCTAGTAAAATATAAGTGGCATTTGGGGGTGCTGCAGCTATATGTAAAGTTTTATGGGTGGACATGGATTTTATGTGTGAGAAGATTACATGTTTAAAAAAAAAAGAACCTGGATTTTATCATCTGTCTAGCACTTTACTTCCAAATGCAATGTCCTAAATCACTATCTTCTGGGCTCTGAATCACAGACTGCTGAGTCCTAGATCATCAACTGCCAAGAACTTAGATCAACTAAGAACAACTATCTATCTGGATAGCTACTGAATGGAACATAGAGAACAGACTTCTGGGTCTCTTAACCTTCCATTGAAATGCCCCAAACCACCAACTTCTGGTTTATTTAAGTTTCATACGTCAAGAACCAGGATCACCATCTGCCAAACCCTGAACAGATCATCTTCTTATGTTCCCAAGAATATTTCCCCCTTCTGGACTAAAAAATAATCATTAAGCCATAAAAAAAAATGATTTGACGTTGCCTTGTATCTATGTAAAAAAGGGATTTTGGAATAAACTATATTGGAGGTTCACCAGAGCCCCTGATGGTGGGAATGTGTAGTCTTGTCCTGGTCAGAAAGGTTCAGAAATGAAAGGCAGCAGTTTAGGCAAATTCAGAAGTCAGGCAACAGGTCAGGGCAGGCAGCAAAGGTTTGAAAGTCCAGATAACAAAGTCAGCAGTAGATCAGAAAACAGGCAAAACATAACTACCAGTACCAGGAAGCTTATCTTGAGCCGCAGACACTGGTGCAAGAACATCAATGTGCATTAACACACAAGCGAAATTGTATGTCCGAAATGCCGACATCATGTATATTGGGAAAGAACATTAAATTGAGGGTTGACATTCTGGAGATACGAAAACCCTTTGATGGATGATCGTTTAAAGCCAAACTATTGAGACCAGATGATGGTCTTTCAACATTAATGGACAAATTCTGACCTATTTTAGGTTTTGATTTTGTTTCCAAACTCTGGGTAACAAGAGACAACCATTAGGTGTTTTGTGTTTCTCCAGATCTACTGCTGGGGATTCTTCAATTAGCTCATGTACATTACACGCCCAAATTCTCACCCTCTAATTAGAGGAATGGACCTATTCAAGCTACTGTGTAACCTAATTCAAGCTGTTGTATATCAAGGGTTGCCACTAGCTGGTATTTCCCCATCCTAGACTGTAATTCCATGCTGGTGCCAGTAAAATGTCAGACTTTGTAAATGTCCTGCAAATCATCTGTCAGGGCTGAGCTGTCTTAACCTACAGTAACTTTACTAGTTAGCAATGGGTACGGGGAATAAAAGGTCAGAAGACAAGACTTCATCTAAATGCAATGTTTCTAAGTCACCTGTAACCTTAAAATTAAGCCTAGGCTACCATCTAGGCTACACTCTGTAGATATGCAGACCCAGAACTCACGGCATTAGGAATGCAGGCAGACAATGACGGGGTTCAGTCTGGTACGTTAATGAAAGGGTCAGTTTTGTGGTCTCCGTTTAATCAGCCATAGCCTCACTTCCCAGCAGCGCTGCCTCTTATTGTCTTTGTGAATCAGATGTTGCTCTACACTGTGTACTTTGCCTCCCTATGAGAATGAGGAGGGGAATGATTGCGAAACTAAGGAGATCAAAGGGAAGTTCTGTGTAAGACGCAAGTTCTCCATAATAATTACCTAATTACCCTTAAAAAATGTTTATTAATTGGAGGTCATGATAGGACGGACATCTTCCATCTTTTGATTCACACATACGGTATGTTTAGACAGTAAAGGTGCCCATACATTAGAACTCACTCTAATACATTAGAACTCATTCCTCGACATTCAAGGCATTTCTGAAGGAACCACCTGGCCCGTTCTTTTTTGCAGCAAACATGCAATTGCACAATGAATGGGCCAGACGTTACCATTGCAGGAAAAAGATATTAGTAGTGTAAGGGCAATTCAAGTCAAACAGGCAAGGTGTGATGCTACGGATCTCCATGTATTCTTTCAGCCCAGATACCCTGATCTAACACCACTCGCTTCACCAATAGACAAGTGCCTCACTGGGATCGGTTGCCCCCTGGACTCAGAGTGCCGGGTATCTGAGGCCGAGAATACACAAGGAAACCAGCTCAGAGCTGGGCAATAGCGTGGTACAGAATCAGAACCAGTCAGGGACGAAGCCAAGGGTCAGTTACAGAATTTCAGTTAGCGATGCAAGGTACAGAAGGTAAGGCAAAGTCATAGTCGAAGTCAGGCAAAAGGTCAGTACAGGCGGCAAACAATCGTTGACTTTATCAGCCGAAATGGCCGCTCTTTCAGAGATCCACCAGGCAGATTGGGCAACGATCCCTAAACGAATGGCTGTTTCGGACGATAAAATGCCCATACACGGGCCGATTATCGGCCAAAATGGCTGTTCGTACACATCGTGCGTCGCAGGTCGGCACCTGCGATTGCACGTGTGTACGAACCTTAAGACCCACATATACTGCATTTAACCCTACCCATAATGCCTGTCTCTTTTTTTACAATCAGAACCAATTTGCAGCAGAGCTGTAAACTTCCATGCACCTCAGTCATTATTTATCTTTTGTCCTACAGGTCCCCATAAACTGGTGCCACTGTCAGATTCTACAGGTCCTGTAAGTTCACAATTTTCATTACACTCATTTTTTATTCTTGTGTTTTGTCACATTTAAAGGAAGATACATTAAAGGGCACAAACAGGCATATCAGTGTAAAACCCAAGTTACCCAATGTAATATTAGCTTAGCATGGGCTTTACACTGAAGTAGCAGCGCGTTCCTATTAATGGCGTTTCTATCAACGTCTCCAGGCACCCAAAGCAATATGCAAACCATTGAGTTTCACATCACTACATACGGCGAAACTTAACATCTTTTGGCAGGTGCTGACCAATAAAAAAATCACCAGAGAGTCCAAATTAGATATAGCTAGATATAGTATATATATTTTACTGAACACACACGGAGACAATCATTCTAAGGCAAGATACATAACAAGGTCTAACTAACATAGGAAATGGTTAATAATTTAAAGCAAATTGTACCCCATCCAGCCCCTTGAGTCCTCCCATGTGCCCATCCCTTTGGGGGTCTTCATTCCTATCACAGTCGTGCTGTGTCTTTAATTGTGGTGGATTCTGGGCAAGTTACATCAGCTCACACCTAGAGGATCGTGGTCAGACTTCAAGGCTCAGAACATGGACACATGCCTATATTTTCAAACAAAAGGTCATTGAATAACTTGGTTCAGAACAAAGAGAATAACTGTGCAGCTTCATGATAAGAGCTATGGAAATATGCAAATGCAGGAGATAAATGCCGACAGTCAAACCTTTCCTTTTCTAGCCTCAATGAACAAATATCTGTAATAAATGGCCGGACGGCCGGGTACTCACAGTACGCTTTTAGGAGGAGGCTGACAGTCCGGAAGGTGCAGGATACAGAGGCTGCTGGGAAATGTAGGCTGGATACTGGAACAAGGTTCGGCTGGGTACTGTAGGCTGTTTACTGGAACAATGGTGCTGTTGGGAACTGTAGGCTGACTGCATGCTGGAACAATGGGTGTGTGGTACTGTAGGCTGGACCAAAGGTGTGCTGGGAACTGTAGGCTGGACCAAAGGTGCTGCTGAGAACTGAAGGTTGTATGCTGGAACATGGTGCTGTTGGGAACTGTAGGCTGACTGCTGGAACAATGGTGCTGCTGGGTACTGTAGGCTGGTCCAAAGGTGCTGCTGGGAACTGTAGGCTGAATGCTGGCTAGGTAAGTAACTGGATGCAGGCAAGGTGAGACACTGAAACAGGTAAGATAGGTACTGGATACAGGCAAGGTAAGTATTGGATGCAGGCAAGGTAAGTATAAGGAGCAGGATCCAAGGCAGGTAAGTACAGGAGCCAGGGAGGTAGCAGAATGCTACAATCGGGCACCGGGTCCAGGAGGACACGGCTTTTAAACTTTCGCGCCGCCCGGCGTGTCGGCGGCGTGACGTCATGACGTCGACGTCGCCCGCCGGAAGGCAGGGCGGCGACGGTGGGGGACCGGAGCGGCAGGTAAGTTCGTGACAGTACCCCCCCCTTACGGGGGGCCACAGGACCCAACGGGCCAGGTTTCCCTGGAAAACTCCTGTGGAAAGCTTTAACTAGACGAGGAGCGTGCAAATCAGAGTGTTTAATCCAAGCTCTTTCTTCCGGACCAAAACCTTTCCAGTGGACCAAATGCTGCAGAGACCTCCTCCAGAATCTAGAGTCCAAGATCTTCTCGACCTCAAACTCATGCTGACCATCAACGGAAATCGGAACGGGAGGTAGTAAGGATGTGGAATACTGATTAGAACATACTGGTTTGATGAGAGAAATATGAAACACGTTAGGAATCCGCATGCTGGAAGGAAGTTGAAGGCGAACAGCCACTGGGCCGATTAATTCCAGGATAGAAAAAGGACCAATAAATTTGGGTCCCAGTTTGGAGGAAGGAACCCGTAGGTTAATATGAGCAGAAGAGAGCCATACCTTATCTCCGACAGAATACGCTGGGGGTTCTCTACGTCTCCTATCTGCTGCAGTTTTTTGCACCAAAGCAGATTTCTGAAGGCTGATTTCCGTAGCATGCCAGATAGCGGTCATCTGGGCTGCAGAGTCATTGGCAGCAGGTACTTGTGTGAAAAGAAAATCTTGCGGAAAACATCTAGGATTTGTCCCAAAGACACACAAAAAAGGAGATTTCCCAGTAGAAGCATGAGGTGAATTGTTATGGGCAAACTCAGCCCAAGGCAGAAGGTCAGCCCAATCATCCTGGGTATAGGAAATGTAACAACGAAGATATTGTTCCAAAGACTGGTTAGTGCGTTCAGTAGCCCCGTTGGACTGTGGGTGGTAAGCCGAAGAAAATTGTAACTTGATGTTCATGGACTTACAAAGTGCTCTCCAGAATTTGGAAACAAATTGAGTACCTCTGTCAGATACTATTTCAGAAGGGAGTCCATGAAAGCGGAAGATATGTGAAATAAATAGTTGAGCTAACTCTGTTGAAGATGGTAGTTTAGGGAGGGGTACAAAATGGGCCATTTTGCTGAAGCGGTCTACAGTCACCCATATAACCGTGTTTCTCTTGGAAGGCGGAAGTTCCACAATAAAGTCCATAGATAGATGGGTCCAAGGTCTGGACGGAATGGGGAGGGGTTGAAGAAGACCACAGGGGAGGGTTCTAGAAGATTTGGATTGAGCACATCTAGTACACACTTGAATAAAGTCTTTAATATCTTTTCTCATTTTGGGCCACCAAAGGGAACGGGCAATAATATTAAACGTTTTGTTAACACCGGGATGCCCAGCTTGCTTGGAACAGTGAGTATGCAGAAGGATAGTTTTCCGAAGAGAAACAGGAACAAAGCTTTTGCCAGAAGGTGTGTCGGACGGAGCAGAATCTTGTGCAGCTTGAATCTTGGAACAAAGTTGAGGGGATATAGAGGCCAAGATTTTAGTGGTTGGGATAACAGAGCCCTTATCTTGATTAGTACAGTCGGAAGCAACAAATGATCTGGAAAGGGCATCAGCTTTTTTGTTTTTGGAACCAGGTTGGTAAGTGATAACAAAGTTGAATCGGGAAAAGAATAAAGACCACCGTGCTTGACGGGGATTTAACCTTTTGAGATTCTGGATGTATTCAAGGTTCTTATGGTCGGTAAGGATGGTGATAGGTACAGAGGTGCCTTCTAATAGATGACGCCGCTCCTCGAGGGCCAGTTTGATAGCAAGAAGTTCCCTATTCCCAACGTCATAATTCCGTTCGTTGGGTAGAAACTTCTTGGAAAAATATGCACACGGATGGAGTTTCCTTTTAGTGCCCTGCCTCTGGGAAAGGACGGCTCCAGCGCCCAAGTCTGATGCATCAACTTCGATGTAGAAGGGAAGACTAGGATCTGGATGTACTAGAACTGGTGCAACAGCAAAGGCTTCCTTGAGTCGTTTGAAGGCCTCGAGGGCTGCAGGGGTCCATGAATGAGGCTTACCACCTTTACTGATGAGGGCTAATATAGGAGAAATTATAGACGAAAACCCTTGAATGAATTGTCTGTAGTAATTGGCAAACCCAATGAACCTTTGAATAGCTTTGGTTCCCATAAGAAGAGACCAATCTTGGACGGCTGAAACTTTAACAGGATCCATCTGGAACCCTTGCGCAGATACAATGTAGCCTAGGAAGGGTACTTGTGAACACTCAAACAGACATTTTTCCAATTTGGCATATAGGCTATTCTCTCTCAGACGTAGTAACACCTGTTTAACATGGAGGCGGTGTGAGGGCAAATCATGAGAAAAGATTAAAATGTCATCTAGATATACTACTACAGAGATTCCCAACATATCCCGGAAGATGTCATTTACAAATTCTTGGAACACCGCTGGAGCATTACAAAGGCTAAAGGGCATTACGAGATACTCGTAGTGACCGTCCCTGGTGTTAAAGGCGGTCTTCCACTCGTCACCTTTGCGTATACGGATCAGATTGTATGCCCCCCGTAAATCCAGTTTGGTAAATATTTTAGCTCCTTTTATCTGGTCAAACAGTTCAGAGATGAGAGGGAGCGGGTACCGATTCTTTATTGTAATTTTATTTAATCCACGGTAGTCGATGCAGGGTCGTAACCCGCCGTCTTTTTTTTCAACAAAAAAGAACCCAGCTCCAGCAGGGGAAGTGGAAGGTCGTATGAACCCCCTAGACAAATGTTCAGTAATGTACTCCTTCATGGCTAGAGTTTCTGAGGGAGACAGTGGGTATGTGCGTCCCCGAGGAGGCATAGTACCAGAAAGAAGATCGATGGGGCAATCGTAGGAACGGTGCGGTGGTAGCTTCTCAGCTCGCTTTTTACAAAACACATCAGAAAAATCATGATAACACTCAGGGAGGTTTTTCTCAGATTTATTTTCACAGGTAATGGTAGTGCAATGAGTAGAAAGGCAATTTTTGAAACAGAAGGGGCTCCAAGACTTGAGTTCATTGTGAGACCAATCAATAACGGGGTTGTGTAATCTGAGCCATGGGAGTCCGAGAATTAGGGGAGCAGAAGGGCTTTGGATGACAAGAAAAGATAAACGTTCCTGGTGAAATATGCCAATGCGGAATAGGACTTCGTAGGTAGATTTGGAGATGAATTCTGAAGCCAACGGATTATTGTCAATAGCCAGAACTCGAAGAGGTTGCTGCAAGTGAAGGAGAGGAAGCCCCAATTGTGCTGCATAGGTAGAGTCAATGAAATTTCCAGCGGCACCAGAATCGACAAAGGCCTGGGAGGAAAAAGTTTTACCATTACAAGTGATAGTAGCTGGCAGAAAGAGTTTTAATGGTTCAAATTTGGCAGGAGACTTAACGTTACCTAGAAGGAGCTCCTCCTTAACTTCTAGGTCCTGAAGTTTCCCGACTTCTGGGGACAATTTTTTACAAAGTGTCCTTGCCCAGCACAATAGAGACAAAGTCCATTGGTACGTCTGCGTGACTTTTCCTCGGGGGATAGATGAGTGCCGCCAATTTGCATCGGCTCTTCACCTGAAGATATGGCTTGCGGAAAGGTCGGAGCAGGCCTAGGAAAGGTCTTAGGAAGGCTGGAACGGGCTGCAGACCTTTCTGCCTGCCGTTCACGGAAGCGGGTATCGATCTGGATGCATAATGTAACCAAGTCTTCCAATGGGACAGGTAATACCCTGGATACTAATTCGTCCTTGAGGCGGTCAGAGAGTCCCTGCCAAAAGGCTGCAGTAAGTGCCTCATTGTTCCAAGAAGTCTCTGCAGCAAGGGTACGAAATTCAATAGCATATTGACCCACAGAACGAGACCCTTGGCGGAGCTGCATCAAACGGGAGGAGGCAGCAGAGGTTCTTCCTGGAGCATCGAAGACCTTGCGGAACATACTAAGGAAGTCAGTAACATTATAGACTAGAGGATCGTCTTTTTCCTATAGGGGAGAAGCCCAGGCCAGCGCATTGCCCTCCAACAAGGCGATGATGTACCCAACCTTAGCGCGATCCGATGCAAAATGCGATGGTTGAAGTTCGAATTGGATTCGGCACTGATTAATGAATCCACGGCAGGCTTGGGCATCACCATCAAACCGTGAGGGTGGAGGTATGCGGGGCTCTCTCCGAAGAGATGGATCACCGGATCCGGACGTTGAAGGGGGTAGCGTAGAACCCGGAGCAGAGGCAGCAGCTGGGGGTAGCCGGACAGCAAGGGTATCCATAAACTGGGCCAACTGGCCCTGATGGTGTTCAAACAGGTCCATGCGTTTGGACAAAGCCTGGAGAGTTTTACTCAATTCTGCCATAGCCCCCTCAGGCGTTTCCATGGCCCGATTGTACTGTAATAAATGGCCGGACGGCCGGTACTCACAGTACGCTTTTAGGAGGAGGGAAGTCCAGAGGGTTGCAGGATACAGAGGCTGCTGGAAATGTAGGCTGGATACTGGAACAAGGTTCGGCTGGGTACTGTAGGTGTTTTACTGGAACAATGGTGCTGTTGGGAACTGTAGGCGATGACTGCTGGAACAATGGTGCTGGGGTACTGTAGGCTGGACCAAAGGTGCTGCTGGGAACTGTAGGCTGGACCAAAGGTGCTGCTGAGAACTGAAGGTTGTATGCTGGAACAATGGTGCTGTTGGGAACTGTAGGCTGACTGCTGGAACAATGGTGCTGCTGGGTACTGTAGGCTGGTCCAAAGGTGCTGCTGGGAACTGTAGGCTGAATGCTGGCTAGGTAAGTAACTGGATGCAGGCAAGGTGAGACACTGAAACAGGTAAGATAGGTACTGGATACAGGCAAGGTAAGTATTGGATGCAGGCAAGGTAAGTATAAGGAGCAGGATCCAAGGCAGGTAAGTACAGGAGCCAGGGAGGTAGCAGAATGCTACAATCGGGCACCGGGTCCAGGAGGACACCGGCTTTTAAACTTTCGCGCCGCCCGGCGTGTCGGCGGCGTGACGTCATGACGTCGACGCCGCCCACCCGGAAGTGCAGTGCGGCGCGGGACCGGAGCGGCAGGTAAGTTCGTGACAATATCTTCAAAATATAAGTAAGCCACTTAAAATAAACATTTAGGCCATTGCAAATACTGATATATTGGTTTTAATAAAATCGATGGACTATAACAGACCTGGGCAAAGTAAGGCCCGGGTCCACACGGCTTGTTGGCTGCCCCTGACTGGCCCCTGTACCCAAAAAATCTTAATATTAATTAATTGTCTCAGGCTGAAAAACTGATTTATATTTATTAAGTTTACTTTATAAAAATAATGATGAGCTTATCAATTGATACATTTGATGGAATGGATCTAAAATATTTCACACTTTATAATAAAAAAAATATTCAATGAACCAGATATATTAATTTAATCTTTTTATAAAATCTAGTTTTGCAATCTCTATAATGAGATTTGATTTTAACCCATTGGTCCAGCCCTTCTGGACAATCCCAATTTCTCATGAAATTTGGGGAATTTAATTGCCACCCCTGGACTGTGATTCCACACACAAGTAAAAGCAAATTTAGCTGCGGTTGTACTTAGGATAATGGGGTGTAAACAAGAACAAACAAGAAGGAAGGTAAGTATAATGCTTAGTACAATTACCCCTTCTATAAACGATATAAGATGGTTTGAAGCAATTCAGCTTTAATGCTTTTTGCGTTGATCATTGGCAAACGCATCAATCTAGCCTCCCAGGTAGGGCCATGAGATCCTGAAAACTTTTAATACACAATACATGCATCATATTTATATTTGTTAAATTTACAGGCATTACCCCCACCCTATTCAACCAGAACATTTGATTATGGGCAGCACGGTGGCTCAGAGGCTAGCACTGATACCTTGCAGCGCTGAAGTCCTGAGTTTGAATCCACCCTTGGATTCAGCTGTAAGGTGTTTGTTCTCCCTGTGCTTGCGTGGGTTTCCTCTGGGCATTCTGGTTTCTCACATAATCATAAAGATATACTGATAGGTTGTATGCGTCAAATAAATGTGCTTAGATTGTAAGCTCTTTGGGGCAGAGCCTGATGTGAATGTATACATGTAATTGTAAAGATGTTGGCGCTATATAAATCAACAATAATAATAATTTTGATGTGGAATAGTATTGTAAGTGAGATCATTATCTGTATCTTTAGTTCTCCTTTAACATTTGATGATGAACAAAGACTTGCATAAAATGCTTTAAATAACAAGCGGCCTGCAAATCCAATAAAGTCACCTCTGTCATTGTGAGCCAAGCACTGGAATTAAAAGGATTTTCTAAATCGTTAAGATCAGAAGTAAGATAACGCCAGAGAATGGAGGTTTCCATGGGATTTTGCCCTGTGTTTTCACGCTAATTTTTGAAATATTTGCTTTCAAAGCAGCAATATAAAAAAAAACCAACAAAGGATTAATCATAGATAATAGGTAATACGTAAAGGGCTACATTACTTACAACAGAAACCGACCTCTCTTTTCCCTCTACTGAAAATATCTCAGGTTAACGTTAGGGATGCTGGGTGTGAACTTTAAACCGCCAAACATCTTACCTGACAGCTGAACGATCAGTCATACAGTACATTTTAGCCAATATTTCAACCTGGCCAATATAAATAGAGCAGTACCCCACTGGTGGAAAAACAAAAAATCTCAAAAGAGAAAAACATATATTTATATAGACATCACATAAGAACGTCTAAATACAATATAATAACAAGCTGGCCAGCTTATAAAAAGATACAATATATAAAAAGCTCAAAAAGAGCTACAAAGGAGCTCTATAATAAACCACAGACTGAGTATCAATATAGTGTACCGAAACAATAAAAGCAATTAAGGGCAAGCAGCTGGGAGTCCGAGGTAGCAGCCCTACCAATAGAGCATCCACATAATAAGGTATTCTCCATTATAGTGAAGTCACCAAAGGTCCAAACGGTGTGCGCACACCTAATGAATGGAACAGAGAGAGTCAAGAATAAAATACTCCACCGCTATTGGGTCGTAGTGGAGCGGTAGACGGCACAGTCCCTTAGGTCCCTCGGACATATAGAGGCTCCGCGGCGAGGCACGCTCTTTGGATCCAACAGAAGGTGGTGCAGACTCTATCCACAGGGAGGTCAGTATTCGATCCTCCGAGGCTTCCACCTATAGCAGACACAGACGTCAAGCGGAGGGGCAAGTAAGCCCAGACACTTCCAAAATCCCACAAGTTCTGGAAGTACGCGTCACTGCCTACGTCACTACGCGTTTCGCTGTAATTAGCTTCATCAGGCAGTTGACGAAAATCTAAATATCACAGGGAAGTTGATCAGGCTGAAATATTCAACTGTGTGTACCAGTCCTTAAAGGGCAAGTCCAGCCCTAAAATGAAAACTTACATACAGGTAAATCACCCCCCAAAACCCTAAACGGTAATAGTTTGAAATCTGAAATATATAAGTCTAACCTGAAATCCTGCACAATGTCCTGTTTCCCTGGTTCTGTTTCCTGTTCTTCCAGTTAGCAACTGTCAGTTTGGATTTGACAGTTGACATCACAGCCAATGACTGAATGTTATCCCCTGTCTGTCTCTTCTGAGTATGCCAGGCCTCAGTACCTGCTCAGTACAGGTTTCTAAATTGCTAAGTTTTCCATGAGGCCCAGAAGGATAGCAGGCATACAATAATGAATTCATAGGACAAACTATGATATATCAACTATTTTAAAGAGGCCGTTCTTTCTAAAAGATGTTCTTATGAGGGTGGAGTTGTCCTTTAAAGGTAATGTTTATCTGCTGCCATTACGATAAAAGTGTTAATCTACTGTAAATTAGACTTTTTTTAGTTGTCTTCCTTATTTGTCAAAGCTGCGCAATGCGCTGTATAAAGTGATAAAATAATATATATCCAGTTTGGGAGTAAAAGTGCCCATACACTATTTACATTAGACAGATCTATCCAATCCTATCTATCTAAGAACCGCCTAGCCTGTTCTTTTATACAATCAATTTGAGATCGCAAAATGAATCCCAGATGGGATTACTATTGTTATTATTGTGTATTTATATAATGCCAACATCTTCTGTAACGCTTTACAATTACATGTATACATTCACATCAGGGCCTGCCCCGAAGAGCTTACAATCTAAGCACATTTATTTGACACATACAACCTTGTCTTTATGAGTTTGGGGGAAACCGGAGTGCCTGGAGGAAACCCACACAAGCACGGGGAGAAGA
The DNA here is from genome assembly GCA_019447015.1 of Hymenochirus boettgeri. Classification (NCBI taxonomy): domain Eukaryota; kingdom Metazoa; phylum Chordata; class Amphibia; order Anura; family Pipidae; genus Hymenochirus; species Hymenochirus boettgeri. The sequence continues at coordinate 237,344,191 of CM033471.1, read as the reverse complement.
TACAAACTCCTTGCAGATGTGTCCAAGGGTGGAATTGAACTCAGAACTCAGAAGCCCCAAAGGAACAGACGTTTCGGCCCACAAAGTGCCCATACACGGCACGATTATCATACAAAACAGCCATGCAGACACATCATGCATCGTGGGTTGCCCCCAATTGCACCTGTTTATGAGGCTTTAAGGTCCATACACAATCTACCTGTCTACGTCATCTTATTCAATAATGAACTCCTATTTGACTGTTATTGATATAAAGTTATTATCGATAACCAACGGAAAGTTATTTTTGTATATTAAAATATTTTCACATTTATGTAAAGTATTTTTTCAATAAATAGTGAATCAATTTATTGCAAAGCATTAAAGGGGAAATGCACGGAAAGCCATTATAGGCTATTTATGTCTTAAAACCATGTTAACTGATGTACCAAGGGTTAACTCGTCTTTCAGACACAAATAATGGCAGTGTGCAAAAACTGGGTCACGCAACCGCCACAACCAATGTACCGAGCCGATAACAGCTCTTAAAGACGAAATCCTTATCACCAGCAGATATCTGGTGTTAAAGATTCGGAATGGGTAAACCCCATTCGCAATGCACGAAGAGCCATTATCAGCTTGGTGCATTGCCTAGAGGAGGCGATAAAGAGCAGTAATGGCTCTCGGTACATAGCCCCTGTATTGTAACAACAATCATTAAAAGATTTAAAGATTAAATCCCAGTTTCATTTTTTTTTAAATAAAATTCACTACACAAACCCGTTGGTGTAATATCTGGGGGGTCCACTAGGAACTAGGAACATCAAAATGGCAGCATTTCAAAGTTGTTTAAAGTTCGCAGGGCTGTGTGTCTTCATCCCAGTCCAAAGCATTAAGGTAAATGTATTTACTGCTCATGGGTGAGATAGGGTTAAGAGTATGAGCGCAGGAACCATCGCCATACCCATAGGTCTAAAGATGTAATGAAAATGTACTTTCTGAATATTATATTACCTTTTATTGTATGTGTAGTTGTTCCTCTCCTAATGTGTCATAATTCATTCTAAACACGTTTAAATCAAAGACCTCCTTTGTTCGGGATGGTATGTTACTTGGTTCCTGTGACTGGTTTGTTTCCTGGAAAAGAAATGTCTTTATACCAAATCTAAGGCTTACAGAGAAATGAAACGCCTGTCCATTATATACAGCGTCTCAGAAATTCAGACATTAATGGTAGACTATCAGGGTTATTCAATAAGAGTTCTTATCGTTTAAAATGGGGGCTAATTTTTCCCCAACCAATCAGATCCTATTTAACATTTGAAAGCTAACATCTGATTGGTTGGGGCAAAATTAGCACCATTTTAAACGATAAGAACTTTTATTGAATGACCCTGTATTCTTCAAATATGATTTACATTTGCCTAATTTTCATATATATATGAAACTACTTTTAATATGAGAAATAAGTTTAGTAATTATACAATATATAAAAAACATCAAAAAATCAATAAATTAACTAAAAGTTCAAAAGTGGTAACAGGTGCCAAAAACCATAGGAACACCCCTGAGATCTTTGGGAGTCGATAAATGAACACCTTATTAAATGTTTACCTTATTCCACCAAAGTGTTTAAAGGTCTATATGTTGAACTCACTCATTTTGCATTCTAAACATGACCTGATATGAGGCCTTCATCAGAAAACCACTAGACCCTTCACAGTCTAGCATTAGAAAAGTCATTAAAAAACCTGCATAATCTTTGCTGCATTGCTTTGGTTGCAAGCGATTTCACATTTTTATAAACATCTGCAACCACTGCAATTACAAAATTCTTCACACTAACTGCACACTAATACATTGCTGCAAATGGTTAGCGTGAATTTAATCTTAGCGGCTTATTTAAAGTATCATACGGTACTCTTTATATATACTCTTTCTTCAGGCATATTCACGGATTTATTCCATCACCTGAAGAAATTTTATAGACCTCTAAACGTTTTAGATTATGAAACTTTAAAGGGGAAGTTCAGTAGAAAATATCATTTTTTAAATTCTTAGTTTATATTATGCATACCTAGTTATTCTACATATTCTGTTCCATTTTAAAAAATCAGTTGAATATATACCCCTTGCTACTCCCGGCTTTGACATTATTGAGCTGCCACTTTATCTTCTGCGTTGGTCCTTATTCTTCCCAGAATGCACACTACCTTGGAATGTTCCTAACAGTAATTTCTACTGATTGGCTGTTGGATGGGTCAAACATGCTCAGATCTCTACTGAGCAACTGAATCAACCCAGGCGCTGGGTCAAGGGCAAGACCATAACGGTCTCTACTAGGGGTCCTGCAAACAGGAAGTCAGTATTTCGGAAGCATTTATTTATACACAGACAAACTGCTGAATGGGCAGGTTAAGGTCATTAGGATGGAAAAATACTGCTCTTTTTTTCTTAAAAGTATATGTATGTACACAGAATTTCCTCTTTAAAGGGCAAGTCCACTCTAAAAATAACTTTGCTGCAAATTGTAGATGACCCCCCCAAACCCCACTTTCTCCATATACATTACAAAGATGCTCCTGAACTTGCTTTCCTGACCCGCTCCCTTGCCGTCTAGGTGTACCCCCTGCTCCTGTTTTGAGCTTGTTTCAAGCAAAAACAGGAGCAGGGGACTTCTGTACAGACAGGCTCTCAGGCGATTTTGCGTGACGTCACGTTGCGCCTTAACTGACAGCCGCAACCAGGAAATGGAATGGCTTTCAGCAGCAGAGGCAGCGAGGGACCGAGTCAGGTAAGCAAGTTCAGAAGCTTCTTTGGAATCTATATATATGACAAAAGTGGTGTTTGGGGGGAGTCACATACAATTTGCAGCAAAGTTATTTTAGAGTGGACATGCCCTTTAAGTGAGCCATTAAATAGTATCTTTTTTCTTTCTTTTTTCCCCCTGCTTTTTCTGACCTAATAACTTTAATTTGATGTCAGTTTACATGAAAGTTATGCTTCCATATCTCCCTCGGTGGTTCATTTTCTATGAACTTCTTGAACATGAAGAGGAAACTAGATATAGTTGAATGTGTACAGTTGCCAGCGCCTTTTTCCCTCGGTCTCCAGGATTCTATTTCTATCTGATATTACTTAGTATTATGTTTGTGTGTATTTACATGTTACAAACGAACTTTTAGGTGCCTGTTTTCTTGACTAAACAAACCAGTAGCTTTGTACACTACTTGACGCCGTCACAGTTGCTAAGCTAAAATAATACAGCACAAATTGTCATTGTCCCTTATAATATTTAGCAATATGTACCTAGACAGTATCCATACATTTTGTTATATGGCGCCACTTTATATGTACACTGTTCTGTTCTTTATTTTATTCATTCTGCTGATGGCAAGTAATAGGAACACTTTACTGAGATGTCCAGTAATTGTCAGAAAGGTTAACAAGTCTGTTCATGGAAAGCTACACCTCACCTCATTGTCTTCCCTCTCAATAGTACAGTCATTGGGAAAACTATAAACCAATTGATAAAATAAATAAATCTTTTGCGCTGTGCATCCTTAATTAATATTTAGTTTATCACCTACATCCAGATTACACAGCCAGAAGTATCTATGGGCCTCATTTACACAGAGCCACAAATTGTCCGGGCAAATATGGCTTTCAGTATTTAATACTGGATTTGCACCTTGTTGTGGTAAATACCAAAAGGAATTTTACCCCAGCACCACTTTAAGACCAGCCATTAGCTGGTCTTAAATTGTGGAGTTAAAAGTGGTGCAAATCCTTTACTAATACCGGTTGCACGGGGGTCTTTTGTGAAACTGGTGCAGCCAGTGCAATTATGGAGTTAAACTTGCACTTGGTGTGTACCATGCTTTACTTTCTGAGTCAGTGTTGTCCGGAGGCTTTAGTTGTCTGCAAAGAATAGGAGATTAGATCTGTTCAAAGAGGATGACAATGACAAGAAACAAGACAAGAACAACAAGGAACACTTCGGAGACAGTTCTACGGACTGTGGGTTCTTCATTTTATCATATCATCAGCTAGTTCCAGGAGGATCAGACTGAAGGGAATTAATGGCTGGAAATAGTAGATAGTGTTTTACAGGAATGCAAGCCCCCGCGTCTGTGCACTTATTTATTTAAAAATTCATTTTTTCAAGCATTATTATTCTACTTGTCTGTCAATAGAATATGTAGGTTGTGGGTTTCCATCAGGGATGAATCAGTAGTTCTGTCTGTGCTAATGGGGGTGTTTTAAAATGAAAAAAATATAAATCGAGGGTCACACTACAAATTCAAATAATGTGATTCATTGATAAATTCAAACAATTACAGTGTATTTTTAATTTTGAACATTTGAATACAATGTGTTTGTTTGAACGTATAATTGTTTAACTGTGTGATATTTGCACATTTATTCAGCACTTTATTATACCTCCCAGTTAATAATTTAGGACCTCTCTAAAGTAGGTGGGACTTATACAGTGAGAAGGTATTTATTCGCTGGACACAGTTACACGTTCACCCCTGAAGAAGGGGGCACAAACACATTCAGGGAGATTCAAGTTCTTATTATTACAAATGGTGCTATTTTTTCCCCAATCCATCGGATATATTTTAACATTTGAAAGCTAACACCTGATTTGTTGGGGCAAAATTAGCAACATTTATAAGGATAAGAACTTTTATTGAATCTCCCCAAATCATTTGCAATTGGAGTGCGACCCTCGATTTGTATTCTTTTGAGATGAATGTGCCTGTGTGGGGGTGGAATAATTGAGGTGTCTGCACCCTCTGTTGAATAAAAGAGCGCACTAACCTATATATACTTTGTACAATGTTTTAAAATTACTGAAACAGTGACCCGAAATCCCACTAAAACACTGAATTTATACTGTGGACCAGTCTAAGGGATAGAGGTTTACTCAAGGTGTTGATGGACCAGCTGGTTGAAATATCAAGGAAAATAGCAGAAACATTATCTCTGGTGTTTGACAATCTACAATGTTTGTATGTATATATACAATATTATTAATTCAGAGATATACTCGGACCCGGATCCGACACGAAACCCCACCATTCCAAAATCCAAATGTTCCTTCCAAAGCCGGACGGATCGTTCGGATTTCGGGACTTCTGGGTGTGTTTTTGATTTTTATCGAAAGTTTGTGCTATTTTAGAAAATAACCTCGAACATTCGATAATACTCGAAAATAGCTCAAACTTTCGATAAAAATCAAAAATGCGCTCCAAAGTCCGGAATTTAAGCTCCGTTTTTCGGATCTTTGGGATTTTCCCGAGATCCCGAAAACAGAACGAAACCTGGCAGTTTCGCCATCTCTAATGGTTACACACGTGACAATTGGCAGTTTGTAATAGAAAATAAGAATGTTGATTTATTCAGGTCATATGTTGTATTTATCTTGTGTGGGATAATTCTATAACTAAAACTAATCCTCCTCTGTTGCAGGCTGTGATGTGAATTCACAATGACTCCTGGCTACGGTCCATTAAGGAGAGAGGAATATGGGTGTAGCAGAAAGGTCACACTTCCCATAACACAAGTATATTAGGTGTCCTCATTCAGTGTTGTTAATGCTGTCATTGTTTCCTGTATAAAGAAAAGAGAAGTGTAGCATAATTACAGGTGCTTTTCATGTCAACATGTCTAAAATGATACATGAAGGATCAAATTCCATGAAGTTTATCAAATGAAATTCCTTCATTTATAAAACATCAGTCTATTTGGGAGAACTGGCATTACTGTTAAAATATATTTTAAACATTTTACCCAGAATTCTTCACAAAGACAAGCCGGTAAAAATTAGATACATTACCCCAGTGCAGTGGCGTAACTGAACTGGAAAGCTCTACTGAATCCTCTTAACTGAGCCTGCTACCGCCAGTGGATAAAGGAGCAGGACTTACTGTCACTGCAATCATTGGGTAACTATAGAAAAATAAAAGTTGCCTCTATTTTATTAAAGAGAATGTCCACTCAAAAAAATTGACTTGACTTAATTATGTTTTATTTGAAGTACGGTAGGTAAATAATCTATGTCTGTCTGGGAGGTAGGACATAGCTTGCATATACACATAAACATACACATCAGGACCTGTCAGAGGAAGCAGCGCTGGTCTGATCACTGGTGGTAAGTATGATGGTTTCTCTCCTGTCTCCTGATTGTTTAATTGAAGAACATGAGGTAAGGCATTGCTCCTTTCCTTTCTTCACTTAAACTGAATTAAGGCAAGTCAATTCCCATTAACCTTTTGTGACCTAGCGTAAGGATTCATTTTGTTATTGGGGAAAAGGTTTGATATAATACTGTACATTTGGCATATAAAGATTTAGAAAGGCTTTTCTTGAAAAGAAACTCTCTAACCTTGCAAATTGTTCTTGGGAATTGAAAATACTAAATTCCTACATGGATCAGAAAACCGCAAGATGAAGAAATTTTTCACTTGGCAGGAATGGGATCAGTTTAATATTTAATCCAATCCATCAAATACAATGATACAGAGAGCACCATTCAATGACCAGCAAATTGATTGAAAGGACTGTACTGGTGGTTACTTCTGCTGCCAAGTAATATGTACAATGAAAATTGACACCTATTTATTTGCAAAATAAGTTGAGACACTGATCATCATTTATACAATGTTTTCCTTAAAGCAATGAATATTATTGAAGCAAATTAAGGCCAGTTCCTATTTCACAAGGGCAATGCATTACAATTATATTACTGCTACAGTCTTGCATTGCTATACCCTCTGGCTTTACCACCAAGGCTATAATATATATATGGCATACTAAGCATGCCTCTGTCTATGACAACCTTTTAGGAATCCCTTTTTTGAAAATCTTGGGCTTGCACCTGTTTGTAGGTGGATGTCAAAACAAGAGGTGAGGGTCCATGCTCCAAAACTTAATTAGATTAAAGAGCCAATCCACCGCATGTTGTATTTTTGGTAATGTTGACATTTTAAAGTGTACTTTCACCCAGAGCCATTAACGTTTAATACCCCTGGCCTGGTCCAGATTCTCTGATTGGTTTGACATGCAATAGGAATTATTCTTCTCCCTGACTTTTTTTTTGCACATTTTGATCAGAGATGAACATTCATATGTTGATTTCTCTAAAAGTTTGAAAAACTTTGTGAACCCATTTAATGGGGATGTAAACATTTTGCAAGCAGGTGGACTGGCAGGTTAACTTACTGATAAACCATAAAATGGTGGGCTGTCAAATGGGCTAATGGCCACAAAATTTACAAAAACCCAATGATATCCACCAATGGGATTTTGTACATTTTGTGGCAATTAGCCCAATTGACAGCCCGCCATTCAGCTCACGCACACCTCTGATGTATTCTCGCTGGGTTGTTTCCTGTCTGAAGATGGTGTGCATTGGCACCGAAATGCACATAATAAACGTATCATTTTTTAAACCTGATGTGTCCAGGTTCTATTGGATGCTATGTACAACTGGGATTTATGTGATAGTGCTAGTAATAAAAGTTCGCCTTTGAAACACATCTATTGTAGAAAGACCAGAAAACCGCTGCTTAGTGCTTAACAAACAGTGAACGTTTACCAAACACAGGAAAGTGTCTTCGATATTCCAATCAGTTTGATCAGTATTGATGAATAAAAAGTTAGTCTGATTGATTACTGTAGATTAATACATAGCTGAACCTTTTCCCTTATATCATTTTGAAGACGAACTTCAATTACAGTCAGGTTGAAACGTAAAAGCAAAAACATTTGCATTAATATCTGTATTTGTTTCAAAACACCATGAAAGGTATTAAAGGGTATCTCCATCCCCAAATACAAACTATGCGGTAGTGTAGGGGACCCCCCCCCTTTTAACTTTAAAAAGTTCAAAGAAACAGACTTACCCACCTTCGTTTCCTTAGCCTCTGCCTCAAATGCTAGCGTTTAGGGTTGGGGGGTCCCCTACAATACAGCAAAGCTTACTTTTTTTTATTGAATGCAGCACTGAGGGATCCAGAGGGAGGTGAGCTCCCCTGCGCATGACAATTGCATCCAAATCAATTCAAACGTTCCCTTTAATTCCGTTTAACTCACGTTTCTCTAAAAGAGGATGTTGCAAAGCGCAATCCAGAAAAAAACAAACAAACTGAAACAATATTTATAAAAACACGATAGAGAAGAAAGTCAAAATAATACAGTCTTGTTTTAAATACAGAGCATGTTTGTTTGTCTGAGTTTCATATTTCAAAAGATATTTATTCTTAAAGGGGCACAAAGTACACTGCATCTGTTTCTATTATTCACAGGGAGGTGAGAACACTTTTTCCCACCTCCCTGTGAATAATAGAATGCCCAGGGGACACTGGAACTTACCTTACCGACGCTCCACTCGCAGCTGCTTCTGAGCTGACAGCCGGGCTGTCCCGATCGCGCGCCTATCTTTTGTATTGGCGCGCATGTGCCAAAGATAGACGCTTGGTCAGGAGAGTGGCTGTCCCGACCAAGTACACAAAATCTATACACAAAATCTGTTTAGTGTTCCTTTAAGAGGCATAAAATGCTTTACAAAACATTCAGTTTGGGAATGGAAGCTACTGTATAAATAGTTCAGTGATTAGCCAATCACTTGGCGAGCTTCTGGATTTGTTGATCTCATATAAGTCGGTGTACTGGAACGTTATTAATTCCTAATAAGAAATGTTACGGTCCCTAACGGTAAATGTTATATCTGGGCAGCCTTTGTCTATCTTGCTGTAGTGTAATCACTCCACTGGTTTTGTCCGTAAGATTTCAGCACACTGACATGCTTTGGATATATGGCAGAAAAGTGTGACCTGGGAATTGTATACATATCTAGGGTTTGTCAGACAGCAAGTTTCATTTTTTACAACTTTAAGGGAATATCTGTTGTATTCAGTTAGATCAAGTTTAGTTCTTGAAGACGTTTTGCTAGTCAACAGGCTTTCTCAATTCAGAACTTTTAGGGGATTATTCAGTGCATATAGAGTTTTTTTTTTTTAAGTTAAAGGGTTTCTCCTCTGGAAAAATTGCCATTTAGTTTTCTGGAAGAACGAGAGATAAAGGAGCTGTGTCTTACCTTCCGTTCTTCAATAAAACCTGCAGGAGCTAGCGTGCATGCTCATAGAAGATAGAGTCCGTCGGGACCTGTCAGACTACACAGCGGAGCGATCGATCGGGTGTGTATATATATATATACTGTATGTTAACTATCTGTTTCTGTTCATTCCTAACAGACCTCAGTTTGAAGCAAATGCAGGCTCCATGAAAGGGCTTTGATGCACATGTGTACCCATATCAAAGTTTATTTTCACTTCTCACTATGGCTCATCACAGGTGGCTTGGGTGCAAACGAATGTTAAAAGCTGAGGCCAATTTTTGTATCGGATACAAGGATCCCTAAGGTTCTCAACAGAATTTTAGACATCACCTGTTACAATACTGTATGTGGGCTAAATTTAGGGTTAGATTACTCTTTAAGTAGTTGGCTTTGTTTCAATATTCGTAGTTGTGTTGTGAAGTTGTCTTATTATATGTTGTTTACATTTATATTTTTTAATGGTGTTGTGTATCATAAATGTTTTTGAATTACGATTTTCATTCATTTATGTGTGTGATTCATATACATTGATTTGTTTATATTATTGCTTAGTTTACACATTTTTTTTCCAGTGTAATTTAGTATTATTGATGTGTGTTATTGTACTTTTTGCTCAATCATTTTGTGTTTATGTTTTGCTGTCCTCTTTTCCATCCTTGTTCTATCTTCATTACGTTATGTGTACTGGTGTTGTCTTTATTCGTACCTGTGTGTTTATAAGGGGTATCCTCCCCAGGTACTTCCCACCTATAATTTAGTGCCACGCTAGGCACAAAACGCATCAGGAGCAGTGGCATAACTAAGAATCACCAAGCCCTCTAGCAAAAATATGATGGGGCCCCTATCCGTGCTTCATCCACAGTTGTTTTCTGGGAGGAGACTACTGTCATAGGAAAAATAAGAAAATGAGTCTCCCGGACCCCCTGCAGTTGCCCCCTCTGCTCCCCTGTAGTTACACCCCCTGATCAGGAGCCAAACCTGGGGATGCTTGTCTACTACAGATGGATCAATAAACCACTGTGGATAAAGTCCGGATAGGGGACCCATCATAGTTTTGCTGTGGGCCCCAGTGATTCCTAGTTATGCCACTGTTCCACTAGCTAACATTGCTGTTTCTGCTGTTTCCCTTACATACAGTAGTACCTTTCTTTTTCTTTTTTTTCCGCTAATGTTTATTTGTTTCCCATGCCGTTACCCAGCTCCCTATGACATTTTTACATGTTATCTTGGCTCTTAGCCTTTGAAATGAAAAAGAGCTTTTTTGGGAAATTCTGTTTCACGTTGACTTAGATAAATTTTGCTTTCAAAATGTTGGTTTCTTGAAACCACTGGCAGAACAAAATACAGATAACGCGCACTGTTTTTCTATCGTGTGGCATCCCCATAGGTTTACCATTTTTTTACAACTGCTTCAAATGCAGTTGGAATTTTCTTACTGCAGTCATCAATTATAATGGGGCTGTAGAGTAACAATGACGTTTGGTACCTTAGGGCTACATGATAATTTACCAACACTGTGGGTTTATAAATACAGGTCTTACTGTGACGGGGAGAGTTGCCCCGTCACTTACATATATTAACCATGAACCATCAGTAACCGCCACCATGTGTGTTAAAGGTACACCAACCTCCCCAGCATGCACAGCTGTACAATTAAAATAATGACTGTTAATTTGCTACCACGTTCAGGTAGGAATATAACAGAATACAATAGAATATAATATGGTAAAAACGTAGCGTCCCAGAGGCAGAGTTCCTTAGTTCTAATTAGAGCAATCAGAGATTCAGCTAACGATTTGAATATCGTTTAATTATAATAAAAACATATAGATCAAACAATAAACCATAGAAAAATATAACAGACAAAACACCACATAAGCAACAGTAAAACAAAATAGGATGAAAAGTGAAAGAATACTTAGTTTCAGTCCTTAATGTTGAAGTGAAGGATGTAGATCCATGAAAGATGGAGTCCAGAGTTACCGGCCCTCAAAATAACTCTTATTAGTCCTATATTGGATGGTAATGGTGAGCTAGCTCTTTGGGTTTCAGAGCCATTTTTAAACCCCTGGAAAGGGTGGAACCAATTACCCACACCCAATCATAGAAAGGGGTAGGCCGAGCTAGGAGTGTAACACACTCCAGGTGGACTCCCTGACACACCCACAAGATGGCGGTCCCTGCAAACTCCTGTATGCCGACAGGGTAATACATGCCATAACGCGATACCAAATTCAATATGGTTACTGCCTATTAACTCATAAACCAACCAAAGGTTTCTCTGTTGCATTCCACAGCCAGTAGACCATGGGTGTTTTGATTCCCACGCAACGGCTTTTACCCCTGAATCCACTTTAAAAACCTTTCGCATAAATTATGGTCCCAGAAAGAGATATGAATCCTGATATATGTTTTGTATTTAACATAGTTATTAACTAAGTTAGATTAGTTCCAGTCTTGCTAATTTCCCCCCGCAGAGTCAGGGTCTGGGGATTGTTTAGCAGCTGGGCAATACAGACGACAGGGACCACAGGTTGTCCTTTTATCCTGCTAACTATACATAATGAAGTTACCTGTTGGTATCCACATTAAACAAATACACAAAATACATTGTAAAGACAGGAAATAATATATTGGAGAGACAGGGAGAATCGTATACAATAATACAGATTATGACAAATTTCTCCATATAAACATATAAACATACATCACATACAAACATAATCACATAATTGTGACACTTACTTTAAAAGGTATGTCCACCCCTAAATGAAAATTTAGTATAAGCTTGGAAAAGGCTTTAAACCTCGACCTCGCGAGGTTTACAGCTTCCAAAGATGCCCCCAAATCTACTTACCAGCCTTCATTTCTCCGACGCCTTCTGCTTAACTCCCGTGCCTTTTCCGAGCACGGAAGGATCGGCATCCGCTCCTGTGATTGGCTAAGGTGCGATGTTAAGTAATTATAAGGTCAAGAATGCATATACTGTTAAGTCAATACTGTGCAGGCTGCAAGAATACGATAAACCCTTTAGCTGCCAAGTTCTTTGTTTTACTGGTTTACCTGCCATGTTTGCTGTGGTTTTTCTGTTTGGCTCGTTAAGTACAGGTCCTGATCTGGATACATGAGAACAAGACTTCCAGGCTGTGGTTAGTGTAGCATCTGATTTATCAAGAATGTTTTTATAATTATTATGTAAGAGTTTTTATTATTATTGTTTGGGTGTTTTTGATAAATCAATGGCACACTGCATTAAAGGAGAAATAATGACTAAGTTCCTATAATTCTCCATAACATAAGGGTATGTACACTGTGTAAAATGTATTTTTAAATTTCCCATTAGTGGAAACTATAATTCATCCCAACTGGAGATGGACTAGAACTCGAACCCGAGTTCGAGCAGAACTTATCGAGTTCGAACGGACTTCTCGAACTATCCCAGAACCGGATTTCTCAGACTTTCGAACTTTCAATAATTATCGAATTCGAAAATTGATCGAATGTTCGAATCGTTTTTGGGATAATCATCAAATATTCGAACGTGGGAGCTCGAAAGTAGCGCACGTGAGAATAAAATTGATTTTTTTGAATGTTCTGGATATTCAAACGTGTTCCCCAGACCATTTCCCAGGACCCAGAGACATTTACAGTAAGTTACCATTGATATTTTAATTGTATTTCATTAGAACTTTTCGAACTATTTGACTCCCGTTGACTTTAATGGGTCCGTTTTCGAACTTTCAAACTTTCCATATAGTTTGAAAGTTCGAAAACGGACCAAACTTTCAGAAGTTCGGACATCTCTAATCTTAACTATCACTGTACCATGTTAATCTGCTACCTATTCCTTTAGATATCAAGTCTAAACCATCTTAAATTTTAGCTGTTAAAGGCTGTTAAAGTTCAGTGGAAAATATCATTATTTTTTAAATTCTTACAGGGAGATTCAATAAAAGTTCTTATCGTTTAAAATGGTGCTAATTTTGCCCCAACCATTCAGATCTTATTTAACATTTGAAAGCTAACATCTGATTGGTTGGGGCAAAATTAGCACCATTTTAAACTATAAGAATTTTTATTGAATAACCCTGTTAGTTTATATTAGGCATACCTAGTTATTCTACATATTCTCCTCCATTTTTAAAAAATCTGTTAAATTTATACCCCTTGCTATTCCCTGCTTTGACATTAGTGAGCTGCCATTTTAGGTTCTAACAGTCCTTTTTCTTCCCAGAATGCACACTACCTTGGAATGTTCCTAACAGTAATTTCTACTGATTGGCTGTTGGGTGGGTCAAACATGCTCAGATCTCTATTGAGCAACTGAATCAACCCAGGCGCTGGGTCAAGGGCAAAACCATAACGGTCTCTATTAGGGGTCCTGCAAACAGGAAGTCAGTATTTTGAAAGCATTTATTTGTACACAGATAAAATGCTGAATGATCAGGTTCAGGTCATTAGGGTGGAAAAATACTGCTCTTTTTTCTTAAAAGTTAATTTATTTGCACTGAACTTCCTCTTTAATTAAGTACCTTACTGTCATAAACTATTGTTCTGTAAGCAGTTTTGCTGTAGCTGGAAGGATTTGACAGTTGGTGTGCTGTATGCTTTATGCAGTTTTGACAGTTGGTATGAGGGAAAATAGGTCAGTAGTCAGAGCCTGAACAAAACAAGTACTGTATTGAGGGCATGCAGGAACACACACCACGGAATAAGTGCTACTTACACATTTATTTGTAGATTAAGATTATGCAAAGTAATTTTTTTAGTATACATATCCTTTAACATTTTCTGTAAAAACAATTGATCCTGCCTTATTTACGGTTTCAGTCATCTGCTGCTGGTTATGTCGGTCCCATTCTGGTTTAAAGAGTGTGTCCATTCCATCCCCAGTAAAATCAATACTTGCCTACATGACCCCTACAAGACTACAATACTTACCCATCCGATGTAATTGAAGAAAGCAATACATCGTGACTCTCGCGGGCTTCCACCTAGAGCAATCATAGTATAGTAGAGTATAGTATAGTATTTGAGGTTGAATAAAGACATACATCCATCCAGTCCAACCCATCTAGCAATATTCTCATTTTCTCCCTAACTGTTGATCCAGAGGAAGGCAAAAAAAAAAAACCACCAAATTTATGAAGGGGGAAAAAGTTACTTCCTGACCCCCAGTGGCAATCGGAAATTTCCCTGGATCAACTCTACTTTATGTATCAGTACCAGTAATTTGCAACAACAACAGTAACTTCTGTTTGCAGAAACTCATCCAGCTTTTTTTTTTTAAACTGGCAATGAACCTGCCATAACAACGTCCACTGGAAGACAGTTCCATAGCTTTACCGTTCTCACAGTGAAAAACCCTTTCCGAACTTGAAGCCTAAACCTTTTTTCTTCAAGTCTTAAGGGATATCCACATCAATTTCATCATATACTGGTAGCAAACTGGCAATTTCATTATATACTGGCAGCAAACTAGCAATTTCATCACATACTGGTGGCAAACTGGCAATTTCATTATATACTGGTAGCAAACTAGCAATTTCATCAAATGCTGGTGGCAAACTGGCAATTTCATTATATACTGGTAGCAAACTAGCAATTTCATCAAATGCTGGTGGCAAACTGGCAATTTCATCACATACTAGTAGCAAACTGGCAATTTCATCACATACTGGTAGCAAACTGGCAATTTCTCTCTTGCTGCTCCCTACCTTTGGAACTCTCTCACTCTCTCTCTTCACCCGGTGACATCCATTAATGCTTTTAAATCTAGACTGTTATCCTACCTTTCTGAGCATTAGCAGAACAAATGATTGTTAGCCCCTTTAAGCACTTTGTACCCATCCCCCCCACTTGTATCTGTATGTTGTCCCTCCCAATTAGATTGTAATCTCTTTGGGGGCAGGGATATCATTCCTAATGTGTCACGGCTTGTTGCACTTATATTAATTTATACATAATTTATACATATATGCTTTCTTAACCGATGTATGAAATTGTATTTAATTTTTATCTATCTGTATAATGGCTTGCACTTATCCCCTTGTTTGTATACTGGTAGCAAACTGGCAATTTCACCATATACTGGTAGCAAACTGGCAATTTCATCATATACTGGTAGCAAACTGTCAATTTCATCATATACTGGTAGCAAGCTGGCAATTTCATTATATACTGGTAGCAAACTGGCAATTTCATCATATACTGGTAGCAAACTGGCAATTTCATCATATACTTCATACAAAAAATAGAATTCTAGTGCACAAACGTTTCTAATTGCATATTGGCTATATCTCCATATGGTTGCTGCTACAAACAGCCTGCTAAAACCTGGATAAATAAAAGCAATTAGTTCAATAAATTGGCCAAATTATTTTAAGCCCAGTCACCACATCAAGGTTGCTTTATTCAAGTGGGTCCTAACCTACTGGTACTTGCCTGTTTGGCTGCATGAGCTGACAGCTTCTCCTGTGTGGTCTGGATGTTTGAAGCTGGCTCTCTAGTTTAAAGTACTTTGCTCAAACAAGCACATGACCTAACTGGGTGGAGTACAATTTCCCAGAATGCTTGGTCAAACCTTGAATGTAACACACAATATATAAAAAATTGGGTTTTTGTACATCCATATTAAATTGAACTCGAGGCCAAAAATATAATACATACAAAAAAATAGAATTCTAGTGCACAAACATTTCTAATTGCATATTAGCTGTATCTCCATAAGGTTGCTGCTACAAACAACCTGCTAAACCCTGGATAAATAAAAGCAATTAATTTAAGAAGTTGGCCAAATTATTTTAAGCTAAGTCACCACATCAAGGTTGCTTTATTTAACTGGGTCCTAATCTACTGGTACTTGCCTGTTTGGCTGCATGAGCTGACTGCTTCTCCTGTGTGGCCTTTGTAACAAACTGGCAATTTCATCATATACTGGTAGCAAACTGGCAATTTTATCATATACTGGTAGCAAACTGGCAATTTCATCATATACTGGTAGCAAACTGGTAATTTTATCATATACTGGTAGCAAACTGGCAATTTCATCATATACTGGTAGTAAACTGGCAATTTCATCATATACTGATAGCAAACTGGTAATTTTATCATATACTGGTAGCAAACTGGCAATTTCATCATATAATGGTAGCAAACTAGTAATTTCATCATATACTGGAAGCAAACAAGCAATTTCATCATATACTGGTAGTCAATTGGCAATTTCATTATATACTGGTAGCCATCTGGCAATTTCATTATATACCAGAATGTAAGCTCTACGGGGCAGGGACCTCCTTTCCTCTTGTGCCAAGGCTCTACAACTTATATAATTCTATTTTTATCATTTATATATTTGTGTACTAAACTATTTATGTATTTGCCCCCTTTGTAAGACTTTTTTGTATTTTGTTATTGTAAAGCACTGCGTCCCCAAGTAGCACTTTATAAATAAACTATACATACATACATACTGGAAGCAAATGGGAATGTCATCATATACTGGTAGCAAACTGGCAATTTCATCACCTAATGGGGTAGGCTATTACCTACCCTATGTATAGTGCAATCCACTCACTTTAAGAGGGTAGGCAGTGTGGCAGCATTTGGTAATGTACACTCTCTGCCCTAGTGAGTGCACATTACCACATTACTAAATGCTGCCACACTGCCTACCCTGTTATAGTGAGTGTATTGCACTGCACATGGTGTAGGTAATAGCCTAACTGCCCTATTAAGTTATTACCTCACACTATGGCAGACAGACACTTGGCAATATGTAGAATTGTGTAGCTTAGGTATGTACCCTATCAGTTCTGTTTGCAGGCTTTTCCAAATGTTCAACCTACCAGGATCAGCCCAATTGTTCATGCCGGCTATACTGTTGAAGAGGGAGCACGGGGGTGGGGGCGTTTTCCCAGTAGTACAATATGGCTGCATGATGACGTCATTGCTGCAATTCAAGGAGGTAGGTTCTGTTAAAATGTTCAAGGCACTTTGCCAAAGATCCCCGAATGTTTTAACATAGCGACGTCGCTGGTGGTATTGATCTCTATGTGTAAGGTCTCACCTTTTTTATGTACTATTGCAACTACACTTAATTATTGATGCCATTGTCCCTTCATTTCTTCTCTAGGTACCCAGTACATTATCTCAGGTATTTCAAATTTCCATAGCAGTTTAGATCCCTATTGAATGGAATAATCAAATGAACTTTAAATTATTATTAGAATTATTTAACTTTTCTAACTCCACCTCTAAAACTTTCTTCTGTAGTGTAGGGGACCCTATGCTGGGGGAATGTAGCTCTGTAAGTACATTTTGGTCCACCACACTACAGAAATTTTTTTAGAGGAAGGGCACAAGGCTGCAAAGAGGGAGGGGGGCTTCACTGTGCATGCCAGAAACCTCTCAGAGGAAAGGTAAGAGGCGGAAACCTTTTTACTCACAGACATGCTCCTGGTCTTCACTTTCTGAGACTTTGGACAGACATTGCAGGAGAACCATTTGGAGCAGAGAGGTAAGGTAAGGATATTTAAACACTGCAGTGGGGCCAGTAGTGGGGAAATTTTAGTTTTGGGGGTGGGCCTATCCTTTAAACTGCTTGTGTGTTTGGAAGTTGCTTAACTGTTGGATTATCTGAAACTATATAATATAGTAGGTAGGTACCAAGTACAGTATGGAACCTTGCCTTTTGGACTGTAAGTACTGACGGAACATAAAGTTAAGCATCTCTTCACAGATGTTGTTTCTCAAGGAAGTCCTGTAGTAAGGTCCAGTTTTTCCATAAGAGCGAACTAAGCGATAATTCGAATGAATTTTCAGTTACAAAACTGTCTCTTTCTATAGCAGTGTACTTCTCCCGGGGGTAACATATGGGCTAGGTCCCACTATTGCGCACAGCAGCGCTTGCAAGTTTTTTGCAATGCGCTGGTGTGCATGATTTTCCATATGTGCTGCGTTCCTGGCCATATCAATGTTATTGGCACGTCAAAAAGTTGTACATGCATGTGAACTAATAACAGACATTAGCACAGTGCAAATAGTGGGAACTGCCTGGTAGCATTGCCTTTGAAATGAGAACCGGAAGCGCAAACACACTCCGACATGCACAAGTGGGACCTAACCCTTAGTGGTCTCTGAGGAGTAGCGAGCTGTCAAAGATACACTCCCTTGGTGGTCTCAGGAGTGGTGAGCTGTCAAAAATACACTCCCATGGTGGTCTCTGAGAAGTGGCGATCTGTCAATGATAACACTGTGGCGAGCTGTCAAAGTTGCTATGTCTGACAGGTCACTACAGGTCACCACAGCTTCCACATTGCATAGACAATGATCTCTCTCTAATATTAAAGAGAGGGAACGTAACCTGCGTACAAAGGTGTGTACCGGAGCAGCAGTGTGACCAATCAGCATGCCAACATCCTTATTAATGCCTGTAATTGGTGCGGAGGGCAGCCACTGAAGCTTCTTCCTCTTTTTGCCTGAAACCACTGAGGTAAAGCAGTGCAGCGTGTGTCAGCCAATCACAGGAGGCGCTGAGAGTTCAGCCCCTTTTAATTGCATCTTCAAGCATAAGCACACTGGGGGGAAAAGGCTGGTAAGTACTGTTAGAAGTATCTTTGGAATTTAGAAACCTCTCAAGGTCGAGGTTTTGGGGGGTTGCCAACGAAATATAACAGCAGTTTCATTTGTGTAACAAGAAGTTTTAGATAAAACATGAAACAATTGAAAGGGCAATTAAACCCTTGGAAGTGACTTACCCTTAAGTCTTGCATTATTTCTAAAAACAAGTCAGGCAGGGGTGCCTCTACGGTTTTTGCCACCTGAGCCAAACTTCGACTTCCGCCCATGTGCAGCGCGCATAGCGCTCCGCTGATGAAACGGTGGGCATGGCTTGTGGGTGGGTGTGGCTTTGTGCGTGCGAGCGCAGCTAGCCATTTTGTCATTTTAAACTTTTGGCATCATTTATTTGCACATTTTCTTTGAATAGACATTTATCCACACAATAATAACAGAAGAATAAAGAATTTTACCCAAAAGAGCCTGCCACCATGTCAAGGTAGACTTTAACGAGGACCCTACTTTACCTAACTAGTCTTACTTAGCCTAAACTAATAAACTATCTAAAGCTAATCTAACCATATGAAATGCCTTTTTATAATATCTAACACATTTATTAAAGAGAATATGAAAAAATAACATCTGCAGCAAAGTATATGTTTGGTTGAGCAATCTAGTGCAATCAGTGAGAACAGACAGTAAAAGTCCCATACAGTGAGAACAGACAGTAAAGGTCCCATACAGTGAGAACAGACAGTAAAGGTCCCATACAGTGAGAACAGACAGTAAAGGCCCCATACAGTGAGAACAGACAGTAAAGGCCCCATACAGTGAGAACAGACAGTAAAGGCTCCATACAGTGAGAACAGACAGTAAAGGCTCCATACAGTGAGAAAAGACAGTAAAGGCTCCATACAGTGAGAAAAGAAAAAAGACAAAAAAACCCAATTTTTTTTTAAGGCTCCATACAGTGAGAAAGACGTAAGGCTCCATACAGTGAGAAAAGACAGGTAAAAGGTCCCCATATACAGTGAGAACAGGCAGTAATGGTCCCATACAGTGAGAACAGACGGTAAAGGTCTCACCGTGAGAACAGACGGTAAAGGTCCCATACAATGAGAACAGGCGGTAAAGGTCCCATACAGTGAGAACAGACGGTAAAGGTCCCATACAATGAGAACAGGCTGTAAAGGTCCCATACAGTGAGAACAGACAGTAAAGGCCCCATACAGTGAGAAAAGACAGTAAAGGCCCCATACAGTGAGAACAGGCAGTAATGGTCCCATACAGTGAGAACAGATGGTAAAGGTCTCACCGTGAGAAAAGACGGTAAAGGTCCCATACAATGAGAACAGGCGGTAAAGGTCCCATACAATGAGAACAGGCGGTAAAGGTCCTATACAGTGAGAACAGACAGTAAAGGTCCCATACAGTGAGAAAAGACAGTAAAGGTTCCATACAGTGAGAGCAGACGGTAAAGTTTCCAAACCGTGAGAACAGACAGTAAAGGTTTCATACAGTGAAAAAAGATTGTAAAGGTCCCATTCAGTGAGAACAGAAATACAGTGAGAACAGACAGTAAAGGTCCCATACAGTGAAAACAGACAGTAAAGGCCCCATACAGTGAGAACAGACAGTAAAGACCCCATGGAGTGAGAATTGACAGTAAAGATTGCAGTGAGAACAGACAGTAAAGGCCCCATACAGTGAGAACAGACAGTAAAGGCCCCATACAGTGGGAACAGACAGTAAAGGCCCCATACAGTGGGAACAGACAGTAAAGGCCCCATACAGTGAGAATTGACAGTAAAGATCACAGTGAGAACAGACAGTAAAGATCCCATACATATTCTATCCTCTATCTCTCACACACTCTTTCTCTGCTGCAGTCTCTATTCTTTATTTCTTACTTTCTCTCTCCTGCAGTGTATCCTCCCTCTCTCTCTCTCTCTCTCTCTCTCTCTCCCCCTGTAGTCTCTCTCTCTCACATTCTTTCTCTCTCACACACTCTTTCTCCTGCAGTCTCTATCCTCTCTCTCACTTTTTCTCTCTCCTGCAGTCTCTACCCTCTATTTCTCACCTTTTCTCTTTATTTCTCCTGCAGTCTCTATCATCTATATCTTTCACTGCAGTCTATATTCTCTATCTCTCATACTTTTTTCTTCTGCAGTATCTATCCTCTATTTCTCACCTTTACTCTCTCTCCTGCCCACAGTGTGACTGGTACATATCATAGTGCTCACAGTGTGTCTGGTACATATTATAGTAACCACAGTGTGACTAGTACAAAGCATACTGCTCACAGTGTGACTGGTATATATCAGTGCCCACAGTGTGACTGGTACATATCATAGTATCCACAGTATGACTAGCATAGTGCTCACAGTGTGACTGGTACATAGCATTGTGCCCACGGTGTGACTGGTAAATATCCCAGTGCCCACAGTGTGACTGGTATATGTCATAGTGCCCACAGCGTGACTGGTAAATTTTTTGCACAAATTCTTTTTTTTACTGGCCTGGCTGCCGCCTCTATTAATGTGCCGCCTGAGATTTTTGCCTCACATTACCTCATTAGAGAGGTGGCCCTGAAGTCATGGGCATAACTGCATCCAACCCCACCCCCCCCCCCCCCCCCCCGATTGGAGGCTGAGCCCCTGACCCACACCTCTCCGTCCCCTCCACAATGTTAAGCAGCTGATCGTGCGTATGTTTCATTCATATGTGCCATCAGCTGTTTGAAAGACAGCACCCGAACTTCTGGTTTGGTTCCGGAAGTTTCGGGACCGGTCTTTTAAACAGCTAACCGCGAGTATGTTTCTTTCATAGACGTGATCAGCTGTTTTTAAGCAGGAAATAGGACAGAGGCTTGTGCCAGGCCCTCCTATGTATATAAGGATGTGGAGTTGTAACAGGTAAGTTTTGAGGTGCACTCCCCTATCTCCTTGCCACGAAACGGTAAGGGTTATAAACAAAAATACTGAAAGGGAGGCACACTCCAAAAGTGCTTTACAGCATAACTTATTTATTCAGTGCTGAACAAACTCCAAAATATACAACGTTTCAGGGGGTTTTCCCCTCAGGTGAGGACAAACGTTGTGTGTATTTTGGACTGTTCAGTAAAAAAAGTTTGAGGTGTATAAAACTTTGCAAAAACTAGTCCATAACGTTTTTGTTTCCGAACGTGTCCACCAGCAATGCATTAAATCTGCCGTTGCATGACAACCTCTATAATATTAGGGGGAAGTTTTGGGATAGATGTGTGCCATTCTGTGAGGGGACGGGTGTCAATGGTGGAGAACCTTAAAACTCTTCTCTTGTAGAGCAATATTTGAGGAGCATTTTCAAAGATCTTGGAAAATTTTAGTGGTATTTTCTAACGTTGTGCTGATCCAGGTTTCCCACATGGTCATAAATGACAATTTTGTGGCATGTCTGCTTCTATTCAATATTGAATACTGTATATTTGTAATAGTAATTGGTTTGTTCGGTGAAATGTATTAGCCAAAGTTTCAAATGTAGTCATTTCTTTCTTTGTGTTTTGTGTGAATATATATTGTATGAAGTGTGTAACCTGTTGGTAATGAAGCCATTCCGATTGGGGGAATTCATATTGTGTCCTTGCAGCTTCCCAGGTAAGTAGTTTGTTTCCCACAAACCATTGGCCAATTCTTAACAGCTGTTTATAGAACCATATGGACCAGCCACTTGGGTGCCTACCAGTAGGAAACTCTGGGTTATAAAAAAAAGGCATCCCAAGAGAGGGTGAATTAGATTACCGTATATCTTGATTGCATCATGTGCCATATTGTAGTTGATTGTTTAATATATGGGTTAGTGCCAAAGTTTTTGATTGCCAGTGTAGTTGGAAGAGAGCCATAGGAGGTCTCTTAAAGGGATAGTGGGGGCTAAAGATTATTCTAGTTCAATCCATCTGGGTTTGTCTGTTGTTTTAGACCATTGTAATGTTTGGGCCAAGCGAGCGGCCAGGTAGTAATGTTGTAACCTGGGAAGGACTGCTCCTCCCAGAACATGAATAGAGTTTAAATGTTTTTATACACACTAAATATTTAAAACTTGATTAGTAAAAGCACTATGCACATTGTTTTTAAATGAATATTTAATATACACAATGTTCATTTATTATTCCCCTCCTTGTGTGCGGATAGGAGGAGGAGTTTTGGAATCACATGACTATGGTAGGCCTTGATTGTTCAGCCTCCCTTTTAGACCACCCCTGACTTAACTTCCACCCGTCTTATTTCTCCCTACCCAGAAATAAATACCAAGACATAATAATTGGATATAACTGGTCACAGCTTTATTACAGAAAAACAGCTAATTAAGGTTATACACATATATTATGTAATGCCACATATAAACTTGCTATACCAACAACATTAATTTATATCATAACTATTAGTTATAACCATAACAGGGAGAATCCCTGCCAGTCTGCCCTTCCTCATCGCCTCCTGCCCTCCACCAGCCAGACTCCCTGGCTCATTGAGGGTATGTCATCCGTAACAGCTGCCCCCCCCAATTTGCATCTTGGCCAGTTCTATTACTCCAACCACCTGGCTACCCACTTGCGGGTTAGACCAGTCCCAGCTTGACCTTGCCATTCCATGCAGTCAGCTTAACCACCGTCAGAATATTGACCTATCTGACGTATATCTCCCATTTTTCCTGGCAGACTGGCAAGGACCGGCCACAACATGAAAGGTTGACTCCTCAACCTTGAGTGTTCCACCACACTCCCACCGACCTTTCCAGGGCATCCTGTAAATTTAAATTAAATATATCGAGACCCATCTCATTAAGGTGGATCCCATCAGGCCGAAAGTAGTCATACTCTATATCAATGTGTCTAATCGCCAATCCCCCACTGAGTTTTACAAATTAAGAAATAGCCCTATTAATTTTAATTCTGGCCTTGTCAATGGCTTGCCATGACATGACCTCCCTCCAATTTTTTCGGGGAAGAATCTCAGACCAGATTATCGTGACCCCTGGGAACCTGGACCATAGGCACCTTATTTAATTAAGGTACGCATGGAGCAGACACCCAGGTCATTGCCGCCTGCATGGATTAGTATTATGTTGGGAGGGCCGGAAAGCTTTGCCTGCTTAATGATCACTGGGACCGTTTTGTTCCCAAGCTAAATCCCTTTTCCCTGCCCATACCACTGCTACATCACTGGGATGCCCCAATTGTACACCCTGAGGTCTGACACCCGCTCTCTTTTCTGCCCAATAAATGAATGAGTGGCCCATTACCGTAACTTTACAGCGTGCCCCACCTGCAGGAGTGGAACCAAAAAGGGGGGATGTTAGTTGCCAGCCTGGCTACCACCCTGTGCACCAACCTCTAAGACTTCGACTCTGTCTGGTCTCATGTATGATCTAAAGCGAGATGACTCCCATGATCCCCTCTTCATATCCGTCTGATGATATCCACCTAAACCCTACCATGATGCCTCTGTGGCTGCCCCAATACAGAAAGATTGTCCTTCGTATTCCTCCTGCCTTAATCCTAGTCCTTTCAGAGCACTATGTAGCAGCGCCAGGAACTGAAAACGAGATAAGGCTGACCCATTCTCGTGAATGAAGAACGGGCCTGGCTGGGGTGGCTGAAGTGCCCTATATGATATATACTGCTAAACTGGGCAACATTGGTAACCCACTATTTGCTGCAATTCAACCCAGAACACCTTCCCACCTTTTCCTGTCTTAGACTCCCGGACCAAGATGTGCAGGGTATCTTGCGCCAGCTTAATGTCCTCGACCCTCAAACCTCTGTTGCCAGATCTGTTGGCACTCACTAGTTCTGCTATTCGGAAAGGCTCCGTAGAATGCGAAAGAGAACGTTACCTGAAAAAGCCTACATTAAAATTCCGAAGATGTCAACTGAATCAACTGACCAAGTAACCCTTCCAAAATCTGGCTAGTAATGGGGCGCCTGAAATCCATCGTCTTTCAGTTTCTCTTTAAACCCTTCACCGCCTTTCTGACCAGGAATGTTTTAGAGATATCTCTCATACCTTGTGCTTTAAACCAAAATGAAAGAGCCACTGAAACCCCATCTATGGTGCTACCCAAAACCCTTCTTACAAATAGGCGCAATATGTACCATATTAGCAGGCCTTGTCTGTCTTCCTCACTAATACTGCCCCCTGCTTATAAACTTAGCCATTTCCTCCATGTCCTCTCATAGCTCACCCAGGTGTTGGTTAGAGATGTCCGAACTTCGCAAAATCCGGTCCGCTCGAGGATCCGCGAATTTTCGGAAAAATTCGAAAATCCGCAAGCGGACCCATTAAAATGAAAAAAATCCTCGAAAATACGAGAAATCCTCATAATTTCGAAAATACAAGAAATCCTCGTAATTTCGAAATTTTTCGAAAATACGAGAAATCCGAGGTTCAGAAGTTCGGAAGGCGCAAAATCCAGAAAATCTGGAAAAATCCGCCGTTCACGAACGGGATAAATCCGCGGCGGATCCGGGTTCGGATCCATGAACCGGCCATCCCTAGTGATGGTAGCCAGAGGCTGTCTCACCCACCCCATCATACCTTGTAAAGTTCAGTCCAAAGTCATGCTGGGCAATGCTCCCCCTCTGTGCGTGCGGCGCGAGTAAATGGAATCTGTCCATCTGGAAACGGGATAAAGCATCAGCGATTTCATTATTTACCCCTGGAATGTGGGCTGCCCTAAACTGGATGTTGCACTGCAGGCATCTGAGTACTAGGTACCACAGTAATGCTAGGACTGGCTGCGACGTTGAAGTGAGATTATTGATCCCCTCCACCACTGCCATGTTATCAGAATGAAACAGTACACTTCTTGCCCCACAGTTCGATCATCACCAGAATTGGAAATAGCTCAAGAAACGTCAAGTTCCTAATGAGTGGTGTTTTGGACCAATTCTCCGACCAGCGCCTTGGAAATACGCTCCGAAGCCCCAGTTTCCTGATGTGTCAGTGTATAATTCTAAATCCAGATTGGCTTGAGTCTTTCCTCTCCAGTATGATTTGCCATTATAGCTAGATAAAAACTCCTGCCATACCCCCAAATCTACTCTGAGATCTTCAGTGATCCTGATAAAATGTTGTGGCTTCTTTATGTTTGCAGTTGCTAGTGCCAGACGGTGTGAAAAAACTCTGCCCATTGGCATAATCCGCCAAGCAAAATTAAGTTTGCCGAGGAGTGACTGCATGAATTTGAGGGAAACTTTTTTTGTTGCTCTTGTCCTAGTGACCAGCGACCTCAGGTCGTCCAACTTGTCCCCCGGTAATCTGCATTCCTGTTTATTTGGATCTAACTCGATCCCGAGAAATGTTAAACAGGTGGGAGGGACTGTTTTTTCTGGTGCTGAGGGAACGACAAATTTCTTTGCTACCCAGTGCATAGTCTGAAGCAGTAAGGCACACTTCGAATATCCAGCTGTTCCAATGAACAAGTAGTCATCCAAGTAATATCTGTTGTATTCAATTAGATCAACTGGACTTGAAGTTTGGGCTCAGGGGGCTCCCCTGCATATGTCAGATTCCTCTAGGAGGGCAGGGAATTGGCAGATACATTATTACACACAGGAAGGCTCCTACTCTTCAGTTTCCTAGACTTTGAATAGGAACTACAGGAGAAACAGAAGGCGCAGAGGAGAAAGGTAAGGATTTTTTAACAGTACACAGTGGGTTAAATTTTAGTTTTGGGGCTGGACATGCCCTTTAAAAAGAGACCCTTACACAAAAACAGTAATAATACAAATCATATTTCATACATTATATGTAAAGTGCATATAAATTAATGCCCAAGCCAGCATACATACCAGTACAAAGTCATCACAATATGAGGCAGACAGTACAAATAGTAATAAAAATCAGTCTTACTACAGATATAATAAGAAATCATTTCCTACTATGTTATCTGTTTGCAGAAACACAGTAAAAAGCTGATTGGTTCCTGCAAATTAATAGCAGGGGGAAATTTTTGTACCTCTAATTGCAAGAGCCCTGATATGTCATCGCTGTGGAATGTTAATACTGAACGAGCGATAATGAAATCATTGATAGCATCATAACGAACTCTTTGTCATTTCTGATCAATCCAAAATAAGAACATTGTTCTATGATATTGTGTACAAGTAACCTTAAAGGAATAGTCCATTAAGAAAGTGAACTCTTCCAGATATAAAGGAGCTATGCCTTACCTCTCTTCTTTTACGGTAAAAGGAGCCAGGAACAAGTTGAAGAAATTTACCTTGCACAGAATCCATCACCTCCACTGACAGGTCCTGACCTCTTCCGGCTTCACTTTAACTATAGCACGCATTAGCCGGAAGTGGTCGGACCTATAAGTGGAGCTGGTGGTGGATCGTTGAATTTCTTCAACTTCGTTCCTGGCTCCTTCTGAATTAACAGGAACAGCAACAATGGCAGGGAGACACAGGCAAACCACAGTCTGCAATTCAAAGTGAAATATAATGCTGCTTCAACAGGGTCACAACATGTTTCGAACGTTCAAGCGTTCTTTTTTCTGAATTAATTGAAGAATGGGAGGTAAGTCATAGCTTCATTTTCTTATAGAAATCCGGCATTATAAAGTTTATCTGAGTTTAAAAACAGCTGATCTTGTGGCGGGCCCTCTTGCCACCAACCCCCCCTCCCCCGCAGTAGTTACATAAATACCAATCTGCCCATGCTGATTGTTTGAAGAGTGAATTTATAAGCAACATAATAGCAAGATCTTACATTTTAAAATACAATCCACTGATGTTAATGTCCACTATATCAACCGTGAAGTAGAGATGGTCGAACTATTGAAAGTTCGGTCCGTTTTCGAACTTTCGAACTATTGTAAAAGTTCGAAAGTTCGAAAACGGACCCATTAAAGTCTATGGGAGGCAAATAGTTCGAAAAGTTCGAGTCAAATACAACTAAAATATTAATGGTAACTTAATGTAAATGGCTGTGGGACCTGGGAAATGGTCTGGGGAGCATGTTCCAATATCCAGGACTTTCGTAAAATCGATTTTACTCTCACGCGCGCTACTTTCCAGCTTTCGCATTCGAACGTTCGAGGTAACATGGACATTTTACTCGCAGATTCGATGCTCGCGTATAGGCTGTAATGGAGACTTTACTCGCAGATTCGATGTTCGCGCCTAGATACCATGTACATTTTACTCGCGGATTCGAACGTTCGAACATTCGATAAATCATCCAAAGTCCGGGAAATATCGAAAGTCCGCGTCCGAGATAGTTCGAGAAGTCCGGGTCCGTTCGAACTCGAACAGTTCGGCTCGAACTCGGGTTCGAGTTCGAGTTCTATGCCATCCCTACCGTGAAGCAGAATGATTCACTTGTACATCTCCAATGTGTAAGAGATCAGATCTTATTTAACATGTGACAATACATTGAATTGTGACAATAAATTGAATTGTGAACATTTGAAAGCTAACATCTGATTTGTTAGGGCAAAATTAGCACCCTTTTTAACGAAAAGAACTTTTATTGAATAACCCTGCAGGAGTTTGGTTAATATTAAGGATAACTTGGCTAAATAATCTCTTGGTACAGGTTGACAGGACATAAAACTTATAAAACCCATTCCATAAGTATAATTCCCCCATCCCACATTATGTCTTTTCCAAAACTATCCACCCACTTTGAATGTTTTAGTTTTAGAATTTTCCCTGATTCAGATGGAGGACCTGTCAATCAGTAATGCTATTGGGGCAGAGTGGTAAGCGATGAAGCCTTTGCAGAGCTGAATCCTGAGTTCCCATCCACTTCTGTTCTCCGTGTGGTTTCCTGGGTTTACTCCGGCGCACGGTTTCCCCAGTTGCACTCACAATGCAATTAAAAAACCTTTTTTTGTGACGGATTGACTGATTTGATAGGATCTGAGAATGGGGTGTTATGTTATTTTGGGAGTTTGGGTAATATGGAGGAAACTGTACCACCTTTTGTATATGGTCCTACTGCCCTGGTATTATCTTGTTCTGTGTTGAAACTTTAGTGCCCCCTGGAGGGGCTGACTGATAAATTCCAGACAAGCTGGAACCTGTTCAATAGAATCAAGGAATGTGGAAGTTCCTCAACCGTACAGTAAAGTAATATTAACTTAGCGACATGACGTAGACTACAATAGGACAAAAAGGGTATGTGAATCCAAATGGGATCATTTCTGCTCTCTTGTAATAATAATAAGTAATTTGATGGTAAAAAGCATCTTTCACTGAATTAAATTCTTTTGCTTTGTTGACTGTCAGGGAAAACTATCAGGGTTATTCAATAAAAGTTCTTATCGTTTAAAATGGTGCTAATTTTGCCCCAACCAATCAGATTTTATTTAACATTTGTAAGCAAAATTGGTTGGGGCAAAATTAGCACCATTTTAAACGATAAGAACTTTTATTGAATAACCCTGTTTGTGTACATCACTGCTGAGCAGGGAGATGTTAGATGTACATCTACGGTAATCGGATTTAACATCTAACCAGTGTATGGCCATTATACAGTGTACACACAGTCCAATATTTTGATCCGAATAACTGCTGCAACTGAAATTCTGGTCAATTGGTCTAAAATATCGCAAATAAAATTTGCAGCGACCAAGCTGTTCAACCAGAATCAGTGTATGGACCTATTAAAATGATCTGATGATATTATTGGATTTCCCAGATCTGCAGAAAAATTCTCAGCCCAAACGCTGGCCATACACTGTTCTTATATTAGTTTGATTTGATTTCTGATTATCAACTTGCCTGCTGGTGCTCCCTGGCCAGAACTCTGTGTGGTCAGCCAAGGGCAATATTCCCTCTAATTGTATATTGGCTGTGTGCGTAGATATATATTATCTGTGAGGGCACAAAATAACATTTTGAGTGCTGCACACTGCAGTGTTTATATTACAGCAGATTTAAAGGGACACTAAACCGTCACATACACGTACCTTGCAAATGTATTGATTATTCACATGAAGGTGTGATCACTTATTCCCACGTCACTGTGAATAATAGAATGTCCTAGTTACACAGATAAACTTACCTAACGGTGCTCCACTTGCAGCTTCTCTCCAGCAGATGGTGTGCTGGTCTTGACTGTGCTCCTATTCTTTGCGCATTTGCGCCAATATAAAAGATAGGAGTGCGATCGGGACAGTGCGCTGATCAGCTGAGAGATGCAGTGACGGTACATGTATGACGGTTTAGTGTCCCTTTAACCTTTGTGTACAGATGCACCACTTAAACCTGTGTGTACAAGCCAGCTGAGTTTTGTGCGAACGCACAAGCGCACAGCTTTGAGAAAACAAGGCAACGCAATTGTCAGAAAACACAGGGCAATTTACCAAAAGGCGGTTAAAGTTAAAGAAGTTAAAGTCGCGCTAACCAATCATAAACCTTAACCCCTAGGTTGCGACACAGCTATGCAAGTATTGCAAAAGACACTCCCCCAGCCGCCACAGCCCATTCACTAGAGGCTTTTATAGTGTAAGTAATGCCAGCGGACAACTGGCATTAGGACTAGGTCCAAATATATGTGTTGCGTTGTGTTGTCCATTTTGAGTGCATTTAGGGCAATGTATTTTGTCCGCGTTACGGTCCGTTTGCAGGTTAACAGATGTGCATTTTCTATGCATTTTTCAGAAAATTAATTGAAGAAAATGCTTAAAAAAAGCATAGACTATTATTAAAGTGCGATTCTGAAACACACAGACCAAAAGCCGAGCACGCATGCAGATAAAAAAGGGACCGAATGATTTGAAACGCGAATTATATAGAGGGAACTGATTCTCGCATTTTCCATTTTTATTTTAAAATACGTTGCAATTTGCAAAACGCACGCAAAACCGAAAACGCTTAGGGACCTAACCCTAAATACTTATATGAGGGGAAATTCACCCAGAGCTGTACAGCCTCTGGTGAATCTTTTCTTGGAGATATGCCAAGAGCGCCTTTGGCTCTGATTGAGTAGTGTATCGCCTGCATTATACCAGTGAGCTTGCAGTCTTTGTAATGGCTCCTATTTCTGAAAATGTAGCCATATTGGCTAGTGAGTTTAAGTATTACAGTGATTACAGCCAATCACAAACCTCTATTAACCCAATACAGTAAATGACCTATTGACACAGAGCACAGACAAGCCATTAATAGCACAGGGGCCCCATAATCACGAAGTAATAGCTGGGAGGCTGTCACTTCCGCCTTGCCTGTATTGTTGAGTAACCTGTTTGTCCATGTGGTTAGGAGTATAAATCACTGACTGGCTGGGAGGTTGGAGTTCATTTCTCTGACACTGTTGGGACTGGAACACAGAGTAACTGGGCAATGCAGGTCCCTGGGCTGATCCTCCCTGGGCTGCTGCTCTTAATGCAGAGCCTCCAGCCAGCAGGTAAGTGACTAGCCCATCCCCGTACAGGGCAGAGTGTGGAATGCATACGGGGCTGGGAGGGGAAAGTGAGTGCTGGGAGACTGGTGGAATGTTCGAGGAACAGAACTTTGATCAGATGTTCCAATGTGTAGATAAAGATAAAGTTTTGTATCATGCCTGAGGAAGCTTGCATTTTCAATCATTTTAGTTAGCCAATAAAAGGGATTATGTTATATCCAAGATGTCTTCACTAGATAAAGATCGCTTAGTCTCATGGGTGGACTGATCACTGGGGAAGGGGAGGGTGGATCTATAGATATTGTAGTAAACCTAGAATATGGGGGAATTTAATACAATCCCATTACACTGCACATCTCCTGTAATTAATACTGCTCTGTACCCACACAGTGTTTGTCTATAGAGATTAGTGTTACATCACTGCTTGTTGGAAGGGGAGATATTTCCTTATCCCTTGGCGTCCTATAAACATGGACATTTAATTAGAGATGCTTATCCCACAGTTATTATAGTTCTTACCATTTAACCAAAGTAGAATAATAAATATGCACAATCACTTTCCCCAATGCTAACACAATGCCCGATAGCAATAAAGTGAGATACTTATTACTTCACTCCTGCTAGTAGAGTATTAATTGTAATTTATCTGTCAATGACACGTGTCCAATTTCACATTTGGCTTTCTTCCATGGGGCCTACCCATGTCTATGTAATGTTGGCCAACGCTGGCAACTTTCACCGCAGCCCATTGGAAACTGTTTTGTATAATTGCCACATATATTTTTCTGATGTTAACATAAGAATTGTGTTGAATCTAGTATGTCAGTGTACACATGTCTAGTAATATCAAAGAAATTGTCCATGTGTACTGATACCTGTGTGTGCTATATACTGTATACTGTATATATATACACACACAGTAAATACAATAGAAATACAGTAAAAGGGAACAAGATGTAAAACAGAAAACCCTTGTTCCTACACAGCAACAACAAAAGGAAATCCCCCATGTATTTCCTCCTTGGGGGTTATGGACTTTTCCTGACAGAAAACATTAGTTATTATTGTAACAGATTTTTCTCTATTTAGTCTTTATGTCCAGTTCTTGAAGATGGCACAGATTTGGAGGTGCACCAAACATTTTAAGTGTGCCTAATTGTGTGTTTATTTTGGGCTGTCATTGGTTACCATAAAAGAACCAATTGCTATAGATTGCCAAAACACAGCAGTCTTACAGTTTAGAAACATTTAATCCAAGTTACCGGTGCCAGCCTTGTGTACATCCTCTCCCCTGCTGGAAGGTGATAAGGTTAGTAGGTATAGGTCACGGGAAGGGTATGTTATGACCCTGCGACCGGGGGAAAGTAAAATGCAGAAAGTTACTGAAGTGCATAGAAGGGAGGGTTTTGAGTGTTGGATGCGGAGAGAATGGGTGACAGAATTTGTATCTGTTTGGGGGGTATCTGTGAACCTGTGGGCGGGAGTTCTGTGCCCATTATTATGTTTATATGGTCATGGAACTCCTCAGTAACTTCCAATATACTTATAAATTACAGTAGGGGGTACATTATCTACTATATAATACCAGTACAAATTAGAGCACAATTTTAATTATCAAGGTTAATAGCAAATTTTATTGCTAGAAACCACACACATATGAATAAACTGCACATAGTAAATAAAACTTGTTAAAAACAACATAAGTACAATTCCTCAAGTGGAAGTCGATGGCTGAGCTGGAATGAATATCGGTAAAATCCCTATTGTCCAGTATCCAATCCTACTGTGTGTAATATTCAGAAGCTTTACAGAGTCCCCGACACTCTGTAATGGAGTGATAATTAAACCTTGACAATTAAAATTGTGCTCTAATTTGCCAGTCTGGCCCATTAATAATTGGGTGTACATAGCGGTGGATGCTAATTAAGGGGTCTTTTCCCTAGTAGTTTGTGCCGAGTTTATATTCCTCTAACACGACCCTTAATCCTAGTAGGATGGGTTTTTCGTTATACCCAGTAGATGAATAGGCTGTAGCCCCTCCTCTCCTTGTAATTTATGTCATGACATTGTCACACTGGTATTACAAGCAAGTTTATGTCCTGAAGTGTCAGGCTAATAACTAGTACACACGTGGTGATAATTCAGACCAATGGACTGCTGGGTCCATTTGACCATAATTTCTGACCCAACCAATGTATGTTCAATCGTCTGATTTGGATGAAAGTCTGATTTGGATCTAAAGTATCTATCTGTCATTTGTTGAAACTCGCAGCTGGTAAGTTCAGCTTTGTGTCCTGACAGTGTCAGACTGATAGAGGGTGCAGCTCTGTGTGAAACCTTAACGTTCAATGTTTTTAACACAGTCATTAATGTTCTTTTTACCTTAATACTTGCAGCTTCTCATCAGTTATCTTATGGACAGAAACATGAATTGGTAAAACCAAGGAAGCTTCATACTCAATACAAGAGAGACACTCAGGTATGTTACATTTCATTTAACCTTGTGTTCAGGTGCCAATACATTACATCTTACCTGCCGGTGTTCCCGAGATGTTCCAGACAACCACCTATACTGATCACATTCCGACTGACGTTACAGATGCAATGTCAATCATAAACCATTATCCGGCCAGGGAACATCGTCGGGTAAGAATCATTTGGACAGTAGCTAAATGGAATAGGCTAAATGTCTAACTAGTGTATGCCCACCTTTAGGGTGTGTGCTCTGTCTTGCAATATGTCTTAATGCTTTACACTTGTGTTTTTGGTTGATCTGTACACTGTTGTATAGGTAAAGTGGTTTATTATTTCAGCACAATAATATATGGAGAGGACGGTAGAAAAAAGGTGAATATTTGCTCCAACTCAGGTTATGTACACAATTGCCCTCACATTACGCTGCAGATACTGCAGTTGTAGTCCTGTAAATTAGGGAAATTACACAGAATGTGTATTTACAAATGGTGCACATATGCAATTGGTTTTATCTAAAAAACAACAAAATGAAATAGTATATGGAATTCCTTTCATTCTGCTCTAGCCAGCATTGCAGGGCAGTCTATACACAGAAGGCCATACACATGCCCACTTTTCATTTGAATCAAATGAAAATAACACCCGTGTGTGGCTACATGCTCCATTTAGGAATCATTTTGCAGGGGGAGACTGCATCATTTGCAAATAAAAGATCCTGGTTGACTAGAGAATGTCCTTGCATAGTACAAAAGTAGTGATCTTGCTGGTAATTAGCCAGTAATCATTGTATCAGACTTTACCAAAAGGTATGTGTCGGGGGTGGAGAATTCCTGGAAGTTCAAGTGAGTACACAGAATGAAACAATGCCAGGAGGGAGACGATTATCATTAGAACAATCAGCAGGGAGAATCCCCCCTTTGCACATAAAAAGAAATGCCATTAGGCTGAATACAGGTGGGTGCATCTAAAGGTTCGTACACTTGTGCGATTGCGGGTGCCGACCCGCAACACACAATGTGTACAAACTGATGTTTTGGCTGATAATCGTGCCGTATATGGGCACTTTATCGGCCGAAATGGACTTTCCGTTGGGGATCATTTCCCGACCGGCCAGATCTCCAAACGAGCGTCAGTTTTGGCCGATAAAGTGCCCATACACAAACCTTTAGTGCCCATACACTACTTAAGACATTAGATAGATGTCCAATCTCTCATAAGACAAATGTCCAATCTATCTAGAACCGCCTAGCCTGTTCTTTCATACAATCAATATGAGATCACAAAATGAATGGGCCAGATAGGAACATCTCAAGATAAAAACTTCTAAAATGTGTTCTAAAATGTAGTCTTTAGACATTAGATGGATATCTCAAATCTACCTAGTGTCTGTCTAGTGAATGGCCAGCTGTGTTGGCAGTTACCACCGCATATTGCTGACAGATTCCTTAAGCCACATTCAGACATGTGATTGTGCGACCCACAACTAGCCGACAAATGGCCGTTAAGACCAAGAATTGTTTTTTTTGTACAGAATGTCGGTCAGGCATTGATGATCATCAACAATGCCCAACCGTCCATATCCAAACTGGTTATCGGCCGTAATGGCCATTCATCAGCTTGTTGTGTGTCGCACACGTGATCACGCGTCTGCATATACCAAAAGGAACCTGTACAATAGCCACCTTAAAAGGAAAGTTCAGTCTAACAGAGACCGTTATGGTCTTGTCCTTGATCCAGCGCCTGGGTTGATTCAGTTGCTCAGTAGAGATCTGAGCATGGCTGGTGAGCATGGCTGGCTCATCCAACAGCCAATCAGTAGAAATTACTGTCAGGAACATTCCATGGTAGTGTGCATTCTGGGAAGAACAAGGACCTGGAATGGCACCCCACTAGTGTAATGAAATAGAAGATAATATGTAGAATAACTAGGTATGTATAATATAATCTAAGAATTTTAAAAATAATGATATTTACCACTGAACTTTCCCTTTAAAGTATGTGACTATTGGGGCTCAGAATCTTGTTAACTAGCATTTTAAAGGGCATGGCCACCTTTAAAACCCCCAAAAATTGTAAGTAATCTGCCCACAACCCCAAGTGCTATCTTTACCAGTTTATTACATGCGTTTGTAACCTGATATTTAATAAAAACTACTTTTCTATTCTGGGAAAGGTATCTGTCTCCTCCATCTGCTCAGAGAGCTTTTATAAGCTTAAGCATTTTTAGAGGAGACAGCAGGGTAAATCACAGTCAATCATTGGCTGTGATGTTCAGCTTACTTTGTCAAAACTGAGGCAATAGCTATCCTTAAATATCTGGTTAGTAATACATCTAATAAAGTGCTAAATAAGCCTTCATTTCTTCTCTCGACGCCTTCTGTCTGTAACGGCTCCCGTGCCTTTTCCGGAGCAACGGAAGGATCGGCAGATCCGCGCGTCCGGTTATTTGGCTTAGGTGCGATGTTAGTAATTATAAGGTCAAGAAGCATATATGTTAAAGTCAATACTGTGCCTGCTGCAGAATATACGATAAACCCTTTTAGCTGCCAAGTTTCTTTGTTTTAACTGGTTTAACCTGCCATGTTTGCTGTGGTTTTTCTGTTTGGCTCGTTAAGTACAGGTCCTGATCTGATACATGAGAACAAGACTTCCAGGCTGTGGTTATAGTGAGCATCTGATTTATCAAGAATGTTTTTATATTATTATGTAGAGGTTTTTGTATTATTGTTTGGGTGTTTTTGATAAATCAATGGCACCTGCATTAAAGGAGAATAATACTAAGTTCTATAATTCTCCATAACATAAGGGTATGTACACTTGTGTAAAATGTATTTTTAATTTCCCATTAGTGGAAACTATAATTCATCCCACTGAGATGGACTAAACTCGAACCCGATTCTCGAGCAGAACTTATCGAGTTCGAACGGTACTTCTCTCAACTACCCAGACCCGGATTTCTCAGACTTTCGAACTTTCAATAATTAATCGAATTCGAAAATTGATCGAATGTTCGAATCGTTTTTTGGGATAAATCATCAATATTCGAACGTGGGAGCTCGAAGTAGCTGCACGTGAGAAATAAAATTGATTTTTTTTGAATTTTCTGTGATATTCAAACGTGTTCCACCAGACCATTTCCCAGGACCCAGAGACATTTACAGTAAGTTACCATTGATATGTTTAATTGTATTTCATTAGAACTTTTCGAACTATTTACTTCCCGTTGACTTTAATGGGTCCGTTTTCGAAACTTCGCAACTTTCCATATAGTTTGAAAGTTCAAAACGACCAAACTTTCAAAAGTTCGGACATCTCTAATCTTAACTATCACTGTACCATGTTAATCTGCTACCTATTCCTTTAGTACAAGTCCTAAACCATCTTAAAATTTTAGCTGTTTAAAGGCTGTTAAAGTTCAGTGAAAATACTTATTTTTTAAATTCTTACAGGAGATTCAATAAAATTTCTTATCATTTAAAATGGTTGCTAATTTTGCCGCCAACCATGTCAGATCTTATTTAACATGAAAGCTAACATCTGATTGGTTGGGGCAAAATTAGCACCATTTAAACTATAGATAATTTTTATTGAATAACCCTGTTAGTTTATATTAGGCATACCTAGTTATTCTACTATTCTCCTCCATTTTTAAAAATCTGTTAATTTAATACCCTTGCTATTCCTCTTTGACATTATGAGCTGCCATTTTAAGGTTCTAACGGTCCTTTTTCTTCCCAGAATGCACAACTACCTTGGATGTTCCTAACAGAATTTCTCTCTATTGGCTGTTGGGTGGGTCAAACATGCTCAGATCTCTATTGAGCAACTGAATCAACCCAGGCGCTGGTCAAGGGCAAAACCAATAACGTCTCCTTATTAGGGGTCCTGCAAACAGAAGTCAGTATTTTGAAAGCATTTATTTGTACACAGATAAAATGCCTGAATGATCAGGTTCAGGTCATTAGGGTGGAAAAATCTGCTCTTTTTTTTTTCTTAAAAGTTAATTGTATTTGCACTGAACTTCCTCTTTAATTAAGTACTTACTGTCATAAACGTATTTGTTCTGTAAGCATTTTTGCTGTAGCTGGAAGGATTTGACAGTTGGTGTGCTGTATGCTTTATGCAGTTTTGACAGTTGGTATGAGGGAAAAATAGGTCAGTAGTCAAGCCTGAACAAAACAGTACTGTAATTGAGGGCATGCAGGAACCACCCACACGAATAAGTGCTACTTACACATTTATTTGTAGATTAAGATTATGCAAGTATTTTTTTTATACACTATCCTAACCATTTTCTGAAAAAACAATTGATCCTGCCTTATTTACGGTTTCAGTCATCTGCTGCGTGGTTATGTCGGTCCCCATTCTGGTTTAAAGATGTGTCCATCCATCCCCAGTAAAAATCAATACTGCCTACATGACCCCTACAGAATACAATACTTACCCATCCGATGTAATTGAAGAAAGCAATACATCGTGAACTCTCGCGGGCTTCCACCTTAGAGCAATCATAGTAAGTAAGAGTATAGTATAGTATTTGAGGTTGAATAACGACATACATCCATCCAGTCCACACCCATCTAGCAATATTCTCTTTCCTCCTCTAACTGTTGATCCAGGAAGAGCAAAAAAAAAAAAACCACCAAATTTTGAAGGGGGAAAAAGTTACTTCCTGACCCCCTAGGCAATCGTAAATTTCCCTGGATCAACTCTACTCCTATATGTATCAGTACCAGTAATTTGCAACAACAACAGTAACTTCTGTTTGCAAACTCATCCAGCTTTTTTTTTTTAACCTGGCAATGAACCTGCCATAACACGTCCACTGGAAAGACAGTTCCATAGCTTTACCGTTCTCACAGTGAAAAACCCTTTCCCGCAACTTGAAGCCTAAACCTTTTTTTTCTTCAAGTCTTAAGGGATATCCACATCAATTTCATCATATACTGGTAGCAAACTGGCAATTTCATTATATACTTGGCAGCAAACTAGCATTTCACTCACATACTGGTGGCAAACTGGCAATTTCATTATACAATGGTGGCAAACTGGCAATTTCATCAAAGCTGCTGGTGGCAAACTGGCATTTCATTATATACTGTAGCAAACTACAATTTCCATCAAATGCTGGTGGCAAACTGGCAATTTCATCACATACTAGTAGCAAACTGGCAATTTCACTCACATACTGGTAGCAAACTGGCAATTTCTCTCTCTTGCTGCTCCCTACCTTTGGAACTCTCTCACTCCCTCTTCACCCGGTTGACATCCATTATAGCTTTTAATCTAGACTGTTATCCTACCTTTCTGAGCATTAGCAAACAAATGATTGTTAGCCCTTTAAGCACTTTGTACCCACCCCCCCCCCCACTTGTATCTGTATGTTGTCCCTCCCAATTAGATTGTAATCTCTTTGGGGGCAGGGATATCATTCCTAATGTCTGTCCGGCTTGTTGCACTATATTAATTTAAACATAATTTATACATATATGCTTTCTTAACCGATGTATGAAATTGTATTTAATTTTTATCTATCTGTATAATTGGCTTGCACTTATCCCCTTGTTTGTAACTGGTAGCAAACTGGCAATTTCACATATACTGGTAGCAAACTGGCATTTCATCATATACTGGTAGCAAACTGCAATTTCCATCATATACTGGTAGCAAACTGGCAATTTCATCATATCCTGGTAGCAAGCTGGCAATTTTCATTATATACTGGTAGAACTGCAATTCATCATAACTGGTACAACTGGCATTTCATCATATACTTCATACAAAAAATAGAATTCTAGTGCACAAACGTTTCTAATTGCTATTGGCTATAATCTCCATAGGTTTGCTGCTACAACAGCCTCTAAAACCGGATAAATAAAAGCAATTAGTTCAATAAATTGGCCAATTAATTTTAAGGCCCAGTCACCACAATCAGTTGCTTTATTCAAGTGGTCCTAACCTACTGGTACTTGCCTGTTTGGCTGCATGAGCTTGACAGCTTCTCCTGTGTGGTCTGGATGTTTGAAGCTGGGCTCTTCTAGTTTAAAGTACTTTGCTCAACACAAGCACATGACCTAACTGGGTGGAGTACAATTTCCCAGATGCTTGGTCAAACCTTGAATGTAACACACTATATAAAAAATTGGGTTTTTGTACATCCATATTAAATTGAACTCGAGGCCAAAATATAATACATACAAAAAATAAATTCTAGTGCACAACATTTCTAATTGCATATTAGCTGTACTCTCCATAAGGTTGCTGCTACAAACAACCTGCTAAACCCTGGATAAAAAAGCAATTAATTTAAGAAGTTGGCCAAATTATTTTAAGCTAATCACCACATCAAGTGTTGCTTTATTTAACTGGGTCCTAATCTACTGGTACTTGCCTTTTTGGCTGCATGAGCTGACTGCTTCTTCCTGTGTTGCCTTTGTAACAAACCTGGCAATTTCATCATATACTGGTAGCAAACTGGCAATTTTATCATATACTGGGCAAACGGCAATTTCATCATACTGGTAGCAAACTGGTCTTTTTATCATATACTGGTAGCAAACTTGGCAATTTCATCATATACTGTGTAGTAAACTGGCAATTTCATCATCATATACTGATAGCAAACTGGTAATTTTATCATATACTGGTAGCAAACTGGCAATTTCATCATATAATGGTAGCAAACTAGTAATTTCATCATATACTGGAAGCAAACAAGCAATTTCATCATATACTGGTAGTCAATTGGCATTTCATTATATACTGGTAGCCATCTGGCAATTTCATTATATACCAGAATGTAAGCTCTACGGGGCAGGGACCTCCTTTCCTCTTGTGCCAAGGCTCTACAACTTATATAATTCTATTTTTATCATTTATATATTTGGTGTACTAAACTATTTATGTATTTGCCCCCTTTGTAAGACTTTTTTGTATTTTGTTATTGTAAAGCACTGCGTCCCCAAGTAGCACTTTATAAATAAACTATACTACATACATACTGGAAGCAAATGGGAATGTCATCATATACTGGTAGCAAACTGGCAATTTCATCACCTATGGGGTAGGCTATTACCTACCCTATGTATAGTGCAATCCCTCACTTTAAGAGGGTAGGCAGTGTGGCAGCATTTGGAATGTAACACTCTGCCCTAGTGAGTGCACATTACCACATTACTAAATGCTGCACACTGCCTACCCTGTTATAGTGAGTGTATTGCCACTGCACATGGTGTAGGTAATAGCCCTAACTGCCCTATTAAGTTATTACCTCACACTATGGCAGACAGACACTTGGCATATGTAGAATTGTGTAGCTTAGGTATGTACCCTATCAGTTCTGTTTTGCAGGCTTTTCCAAATGTTCAACCTACCAGGATCAGCCCAATTGTTCATGCCGGCTATACTGTTGAAGAGGGAGCACGGGGGTGGGGGCGTTTTCCCAGTAGTACAATATGGCTGCATGATGACGTCATTGCTGCCATTCAAGGAGGTAGGTTCTGTAAAATGTTCAAGGCACTTTGCCAAAGATCCCCAATGTTTTAACATAGCGACGTCGCTGGTGGTATTGATCTCTATGTGTAAGGTCTCACCTTTTTATGTACTATTGCAACTACACTTAATTAATTGATGCCATTGTCCTTCATTTCTTCTCTAGGTACCCAGTACATTATCTCAGGTATTTCAAATTTCCATAGCAGTTTAGATCCCTATTGAAGTGAATAATCAAATGAACTTTAAATTATTATATTAGAATTATTTAACTTTTCTAACTCCACCTCTAAATTTCTTCTGTTGTAGGGGACCCTATGCTGGGGGAATGTAGCTCTGTAAGTACATTTTGGTCCACCCCACTACAGAAATTTTTTTAGAGGAAGGGCACAAGGCTGCAAAGAGGGAGGGGGGCTTCACTGTGCATGCCAGAAACCTCTCAGAGGAAAGGTAAGAGCGGAAACCTTTTTACTCACAGACATGCTCCTGGTCTTCTCACTTTCTGAGACTTTGGACAGACATTGCAGGAGAACCATTTGGAGCAGAGAGGTAAGGTAAGGATATTTAAAACACTGCAGTGGGGCCAGTAGTGGGGAATTTTAGTTTTGGGGGTGGGCCTATCCTTTAAACTGCTTGTGGTGTTTGGAAGTTGCTAACTGTTGGATTATCTGAAACTATATAATATAGTAGTAGGTACCAAGTACAGTATGGAACCTTGCCTTTTGGACTGTAAGTACGACGGAACATAAGTTAATGCATCTCTTCACAGATGTTGTTTCTCAAGGAAGTCCTGTAGTAAGGTCCAGTTTTTTCCATAAGAGCGAACTAAGCGATAATTCGAATGAATTTTCAGTTACAAAACTGTCTCTTTCTATAGCAGTGTACTTCTCCCGGGGTAACATATGGGCTAGGTCCCACTATTGCGCACAGCAGCGCTTGCAAGTTTTTTGCAATGCGCTGGTGTGCATGATTTTCCATATGTGCTGCGTTCCTGGCCATATCAATGTTATTGGCACGTCAAAAAGTTGTACATGCATGTGAACTAATAACAGACATTAGCACAGTGCAAATAGTGGGAACTGCCTGGTAGCATTGCCTTTGAAATGAGAACCGGAAGCGCAAACACACTCCGACATGCACAAGTGGGACCTAACCCTTAGTGGTCTCTGAGGAGTAGCGAGCTGTCAAAGATACACTCCCTTGGTGGTCTCAGTGAGTGGTGACTTCAAAAATACACTCCCATGGGTGTCTCTGAGAAGTGGCGATCTGTCAATGAAACACTGTGGCGAGCTGTCAAAGTTGCTATGTCTGACAGGTCACTACAGGTCACCACAGCTTCCACATTGCATGACAATGATCTCTCTCTAATATTAAAGAGAGGGAACGTAACCTGCTACAAAGGTGTGTACCGGAGCAGCAGTGTGACCAATCACATGCCAACATCCTTATTAATGCCTGTATTTGGTGCGGGAGGGCAGCCACTGAAGCTTCTTCCTCTTTTTGCCTGAAACCACTGAGGTAAGCAGTGCAGGCGTGTGTCATCCAATCACAGGAGGCGCTGAGAGTTCAGCCCCTTTTAATTGCATCTTCAAGCATAACACACTGGGGGGAAAAGGCTGGTAAGTACTGTTAAAGTATCTTTGGAATTTAAAACCTCTCAAGTCGAGGTTTTGGGGGGTTGCCAACGAAATTAACAGCAGTTTCATTTGTGTAACAAGAAGTTTTAGATAAAACATGAACATTGAAAGGGCAATTAAAACCCTTGGAAGTGACTTACCCTTAAGTCTTGCATTATTTCTAAAAACAAGTCAGGCAGGGTTGCCTCTACGGTTTTTGCCACCTGAGCCAAACTTCGACTTCCGCCCATGTGCAGCGCGCATAGCGCTCCGCTGATAAACGGTGGGCATGGCTTTTGGGTGGGTGTGGCTTTGTGCGTGCGAGCGCAGCTAGCCATTTTGTCATTTTAAAACTTTTGGCATCATTATTTGCACATTTTCTTTGAATAGACATTTATCCACACAATAATAACAGAAGAATAAAGAATTTTACCCAAAAGAGCCTGCCACCCATGTCAAGGTAGACTTTAACGAGGACCCTAGTTACTACCTAACTGTCTTACTTAGCCTAAACTAATAAACTATCTAAAGCTAATCTAACCATATGAAATGCCTTTTTATAATATCTAACACATTTATTAAAGAGATATGAAAAAATAACATCTGCAGCAAAGTATATGTTTGGTTGAGCAATCTAGTGCAATCAGTGAGAACAGACAGTAAAAGTCCCATACAGTAGAACAGACAGAAAGGTCCCATACAGTGAGAACAGACAGTAAGGTCCCATACAGTGAGAACAACAGTAAAGGCCCCATACAGTGAGAACAGACAGTAAAGGCCCCATACCAGTGGAGAACAACAGTAAAGGCTCCATACAGTGAGACAGACAGTAAGAGGCTCCATACAGTGAGAAAAGACCGTAAAGGCTCCATCAGTGAAAAAGACAGTAAGGGCCCCATACGTGAGAAAAGACAGTAAGCTCCATACAGTGACAAAAGACAGTAAGGCCCCATACAGTGAGAACAGCGCGTAATGGTCCCATACAGTGAGAACAGACGGTAAGGTCTCACCGTAGAACAGAGGTAAGGTCCCATACAATGAGAACAGGCGGTAAAGGTCCCATACAGTGAGAACAGACGTAAAGGTCCCATACAATGGAACAGGCTGTAAAGGTCCCATACAGTGAGAACAGACAGTAAAGCCCCATACAGTGAGAAAAGACAGTAAAGGCCCCATACAGTGAGAACAGGCAGTAATGGTCCCATACAGTGAAGAACAGATGGTAAAGGTCTCACCGTGAGAAAAGACGGTAAAGGTCCCCATACAATGAGAACAGGCGGTAAAGTCCCATACATGAGAACAGCGTAAAGGTCCTATACAGTGAGAACAGACAGTAAAGGCCCATACACATAACAGCGTTAAAGGTCCCATACAGTGAGAAACAGACATAAAGGTCCCATACAGTGAGAACAGGCGGTAAAGGTCCCATACACTGAGAACAACAATAAGGTCCATACAAGAGAACAGGCGCGTAAAGGTCTCATACAGTGAGACAGACCATAAAGGTCAATCAGTAAGAGCAGGCGGTAAAGGTCCCACAGGTGAAATAGACAGTAAATGTCCCATAACAGTGAGAACTGACTGCTAAAGGTCGCCCTACAGTGGAACAGACAGAACAGTAAGTACAGTCCCATACAGTGAGAACAGAAGCAGTGAAAGGTCCCATCAGTGAGACAGAATCACAGAAGGTCCATACAGTGAGACAGACAGTAAGTCCAATACAAAAACAAGTATCCCATACAGTGAAGAACAGACAGCAGTTAGGTCCCATACAGTTGGAACAAACAGTTAAGATCCCCATAACATGAGAAAGATAGTTTCAAGGTCCCATAAAGTGGAAACAAACGTGTAAAGTCCCATACAGTGAAGACAGAGCCAGAAAGGTCCAAATGAAACAGAGTGTCAACAGTAAACAGACAGTAAGGCCAGGAAAGAACATTAAGGTTCCTATACAGTGAGAGCAGACGGTAAAAGTTTTACCAAACCGTGAGAAC
Organism: Hymenochirus boettgeri; assembly: GCA_019447015.1. Lineage (NCBI taxonomy): Eukaryota > Metazoa > Chordata > Amphibia > Anura > Pipidae > Hymenochirus > Hymenochirus boettgeri. The sequence goes on along the minus strand of CM033471.1, from coordinate 237,299,553 downwards.
AGACGTCAAGTTTTTCATACAGTGAAAAAGATTGCAAGGTCCCCCATCAGTGAGAACAGAAATACATGGAAACGACAGTAAGGTCCCATACAGTGAAACAGACCAGTAGGCCCCATACAGTGAGACAACAGTAAATACCCCATGGAGTGAGAATTGCACGTAAAGATTGCAGTGCTAGAACAGACCAGTAAAAAGGCCCCATACCAGTTATAACATAGCAGTAAAGGCCCCATACGTGGAACAAGCCATTAAGGCCCCAACCATGAGAATTGACAGTAAGATCACAGTGAGAACCAGACATAAAGATCCATACAATATTCCTTATCCTCTATCTCCTCACCACTCTTTTCTCCTGCTGCAAGTCCTTATTCTTTATTTCTTCTTTCTCCTCTCTCTCCTTCGCAGTGTATCCTCCCTCTCTTCTCCTCTCTCCTCTCCCCCCTGTAAATCTCTCTCCTCACATTCTTTCTCTCTCACACACTCTTTCTCCGGCAGTCTCTATCCTCTCTCTCACTTTTTCTCTCTCCTGTCATTCTCTTACCCCTCTCAATTTTCTCAACCTTTTCTCTTATTTCCTCCTGCAGTCTCTATCATCTATTTCATTCACTGCAGTCTATATTCTCTATCTCTCATACTTTTTTTCTTCTGCAGTATCTATCCTCTATTTCTCACCTGTTAGCTCTCTCTCGCTGCCCACAGGTGACGGTACTCATAGTGCCTCACAGTGTGACTGGTACATATCATAGTGCTCACAGTGTGACTGGTACATATCATAGTGGCTCACAGTATACTGTACATTCATAGTGAACACAGTGTGTCTGGTACTATTATAGTAACCCACAGTGTGACTAGTACAAAGCCATACTGCTCACAGTGTGACTGGTATAATACAGTGCCCACAGTGTGACCTGGTACATATCATAGTATCCACAGTATGCTAGCTAGTGCTCAACAGTGTACTTGGTAATAGCTTGTGCCCACGGTGTGACTGGTAAATATCCCAGTGCCCAAATGTGACTGGTATTTTCATAGTGCCCACAGCGTGACTGGTAAATTTTTTGCACAAATTCTTTTTTTTCTGGCTGGCTGCGCTCTATAGTGCCCCTGATATTTTTGCCTCACTACCTATTGAGAGGTGGCCCTGAAGTCATGGGCATAACTGCATCCAACCCCACCCCCACCCCCCACCGCGCAAGATTGGGGCTGAGCCCCTGACCCACACCTCTCCGTCCCCTCCACAATTTTAAGCAGCTTGATCGTGCGTATGTTTCATTCAATGTGCCATCACTGTTTGAAAGAACAGCAACCCCGAACTTCTGGTTTGGTTCCGGAAGATTTCGGGACCGTCTTTTAAACAGCTAACCGCGAGTATGTTTCTTTCATAGACGTGATCAGCTGTTTTTTAAGCAGGAAATAGGACAGAGGCTTGTGCCAGGCCCTCCTATGTAATAAGGGATGTGGAGTTGTAACAGGTAAGTTTTTGAGGTGCACTCCCTATCTCCTTGCCACGAAACGGTAGGTTATAAACAAAAATACTGAAAGGGAGGCACACTCCAAAAGTTGCTTACAGCATAACTTATTATTCAGTGCTGAACAAACTCCAAAATATACAACGTTTTCAGGGGGTTTTTCCCCTCAGGTGAGGACAAACGTGTGTATTTTGGACTGTTCAGTAAAAAAGTTTGAGGTATAAACTTTGCAAAACTAGTCCATAACGTTTTTGTTCCGAACGTGTCCACCAGCAATGCTTAAATCTGCCATTGCATGACAACCTCTATAATATTAGGGGGAAGTTTTTGGGGATAGATGTTTGCCATTCTGTAGGGGACGTTGTCAATGGTGGAGAACCTTAAACTCTTCTCTTGTAGCAGCAATATTTAGGACATTTTTCAAAGATCTTGGAAAAATTTTAGTGTATTTCTAACGTTGTGCTGATCCAGGTTTCCCACATGGTCATAAATGACAATTTTGTGGCATGTCTGCTTCTATTCAATATTGAATACTGTATATTTGTAATAGTAATTGGTTTGTTCGGTGAATTGATTAGCCAAAGTTTCAAATGTAGTCATAAAGTTCTTTCTTTGTGTTTTGGTGAATATATTGTATGAAGTGTGTAACCTGTTGGTATGATCCAGTTCCGATTGGGGGAATTCTATTGTGTCCTTGCAGCTTCCCGGTAGTAGTTTGTTTCCCCCAAACCATTGGGCCAATTCTTAACAGCTGTTTATAGAACCAAATGGACCGAGCCACTTGGGTGCCTACCATAGGAAACTCTGGGTTAAAAAAAAGGCATCCCAAGAGAGGTGAATTAGATTACCGTATATCTTGATTGCATCATGTGCCATATTGTAGTTGATTGTTTAATATATGGGTTAGTGCCAAAGTTTTTGATTGCCAGTGTGTTGGAAGAGAGCATAGGAGTCTCTTAAAGGGATAGTGGGGGCTAAAGATTATTCTCTAGTTCAATCCATCTGGGTTTGTCTGTTGTTTTAGACCATTGTAATGTTTGGGCCAAGCGAGCGGCCAGGTAGTAATGTTGTACACCTGGGAAGGACTGCTCCTCCCAAACATGAATAGAGTTTAAAATGTTTTTATCACACCTAAATATTTAAACTTGATTAGTAAAAGCACTATGCACATGTTTTTAAATGAATATTTATATACACAATGTTCATTTATTATTCCCCTCCTTGTGTGCGGATAGAGAGGAGAGTTTTGGAATCACATGACTATGGTAGGCCTTGATTGTTCAGCCCTCCCTTTTAGACCACCCCTGACTTAACTTCCACCCTTCTTATTCTCCCTACCGAAATAAATACCAAACATAATAATTGGATATAACTGGTCACAGCTTTATTACAGAAAACAGCTATTAAGGTTTACACATATATTATGTAATGCCACATATAAACTTGCTATAAACCACAACATTAATTATATCAAACTATTAGTTATACCATAACAGGAGAATCCCTGCCATTCTGCCCTTCCTCATCGCCTCCGCCCTCCACCAGCCAACTCCCTGGCTCATTGAGGGTATGTCATCCGTAACAGCTGCCCCCCCCAATTTGCATCTTGGCCAGTTCTATTACTCCAACTCACCTGGCTACCCACTTGCGGGTTAGACCAGTCCCAGCTGACCTTGCCATTCCATGCAGTCAGCTTAACCACCGTCAGAATATTGACCTATCTGACGTAATATCTCCCATTTTTCCTGGCAGACTGGCAAGGACCGGCCACAACATGAAGGTTTGACTCCTCAACCTTGAGTGTTCCACCACACTCCACACCGACCGCTTCCATGGATAACAGCAGCTACAAAGATCGCTAGAATAAAGGCTAAAACATGACCCTCCAAATGATTTCAATACATGACGAGGTCTCCACCGAGAAACCCGCCAGATCCTGAAATTTTTATATCGCCTCTCATAAGGTGGATCCCATCAGGCGCGAAAGTAGTCATACTCTATATCAATGTGTAATATCGCCAATCCCCACTGAGTTTACAAATTAGAAATAGCCCTATAATTTTATTCTGGCCTTGTCAATGGCTTGCCATGACATGACCTCCCTCCAATTTTTTCGGAAGAATCTCAACCATATATCGTGACCCCTGGGAACCTGGACCATAGGCACCTTATTATTAAGGTACGCATGGAGCAGACACCCGTCATTGCCGCCTGCATGGATTAGTATTATGTTGGGGGGCCGGAAAGCTTTGCCTGCTTATGATCACTGGGACCGTTTGTTCCCAAGCTAATCCCTTTTCCTGCCCTCCACTGCTACATCACTGGGATGCCCCATTGTCACCCTGAGGTCTGACACCCGCTCTCTTTTCTGCCCAATAAATGAATGAGTGGCCATTACCGTAACTTTACAGCGTGCCCCACCTCAGGATGGAACCAAAAAGGGGGGATGTTAGTTGCCAGCCTGGCTACCACCCTGTGCACCAACCTCTAAGACTTCGACTCTGTCTGGTCTCATGTATGATCTAAGCGAGATACTCCCATGTCCCCTCTTCATATCCGTCTGATGATATCCACCTAACCCTACCATATGCCTCTGTGGCTGCCCAATACAGAAAGATTGTCCTTCGTATTCTCCTGCCTTAATCCTAGTCCTTTCAGAGCACTAGGTAGCAGCGCCAGGAACTGAAAACGAGATAAGGCTGCCCCATTCTCGTGAATGAAGAACGGGCCTGCTGGGGTGGCTGAAGTGCCCTATATGATATATACTGCTAAACTGGCAACATTGGTAACCCACTTTTGCTGCAATTCAACCCAGAACACACCTTCCCACCTTTTCCTGTCTTAGCCTCCCGGACCAAGATGTGCAGGGTATCTTGCGCCAGCTTAATGTCCCGACCCTCAAACCTCTGTTGCCAATCTTTTGGCACTCACTAGTTCTGCTATTCGGAAAGGCTCCGTAGAATGCGAGAGAACGTACCTGAAAAAGCCTACATTAAAATTCGAAGATGTCAACTGAATCAACTGACCAAGTAACCCTTCCAAAATCTGGCTGTAATGGGGCGCCTGAATCCATCTTTCTTTCGGTTCTCTTTAAACCCTTCACCGCCTTTCTGACCAGGAATGTTTTAGAGATATCTCTCATACCTTGTGCTTTAAACCAAAATGAAAGAGCCACTGAAACCCCATCTATGGTCTACCCAAACCCTTCTTACAATAGGCGCAATATGTACCATATTAGCAGGCCTTGTCTGTCTTCCTCACTAATACTGCCCCCTGCTTATAAACTTGCCATTTCCTCCATGTCCTCTCATAGCTCACCCAGGTGTTGGTTAGAGATGTCCGAACTTCGCAAATCCGGTCCGCTCGAGGATCCGCGAATTTTCGAAAAATTCGAAAATCCGCAAGCGGACCCATTAAAATGAAAAAATCCTCGAAAATACGAGAAATCCTCATAATTTCGAAAATACAAGAAATCCTCGTAATTTCGAAATTTTTCGAAAATACGAAAATCCGAGGTTCAGAAGTTCGGAAGGCGCAAAATCCAGAAATCTGGAAAATCCGCCGTTCGCGAACGGGATAAATCGCGGCGGATCCGGGTTCGGATCCATGAACCGGCCATCCCTAGTGATGGTAGCCAGAGGCTGTCTCACACCCACCCATCATACCTTGTAAAGTTCAGTCCAAGTCATGCTGGGCAATGCTCCCCCTCTGTGCGTGCGTGCGGCGGCGCGAGTAAATGGAATCTGTCCATTGGAAACGGGATAAACTCAGCGATTTCATTATTTACCCCTGGAATGTGGGCTGCCCTAAACTGGATGTTGCACTGCAGGCATCTGAGTACTAGTACCGTATGCCTAGTAGCTGGCTGCGACGTTGAGTAAGATTATTGTCCCCTCACCACTGCCATGTTATCAGAATGAAACAGTACACTTCTTGCCCCACAGTTCGTATCATCACCAGAATTGGAAATAGCTCAAGAAACGTCAAGTTCCTAATGAGTTGTTTTTGGACCAATTCTCCGACCAGCGCCTTGGAAATACGCTCCGAACCCCAGTTTCCTGATGTGTCAGTGTATAATTCTAAATCCAGATTGGCTTGAGTCTTTCCTCTCCAGTATGATTGCCATTATAGCTAGATAAAAACTCCTGCCATACCCCCAATCTACTCTGAGATCTTCAGTGATCCTGATAAAATGTTGTGGCTTCTTTATTTTGCAGTTGCTAGTGCCAGACGTTGTGAAAAAACTCTGCCCATTGGCATAATCCACGCCAGCAAAATTAAGTTTGCCGGAGGACGGCATGAATTTGAGGGAAACTTTTTTTGTTGCTCTTGTCCTAGTGACCAGCGACCTCAGGTCGTCCAACTTGTCCCCCGGTAATCTGCATTCCTGTTTATTTGGATCTAACTCATCCCGAGAAATGTTAAACAGGTGGGAGGGACTGTTTTTGTTCTGGTGCGGAGGAACGACAAATTTCTTTGCTACCCAGTCATAGTCTGAAGCAGTAAGGCACACTTCGAATATCCAGCTGTTCCAATGAACAAGTAGTCATCCAAGTAATATCTGTTGATTCAATTAGATCAACGTGGACTTGAAGTTTGGGCTCAGGGGGCTCCCCTGCATATGTCAGATTCCTCTAGGAGGGCAGGGAATTGGCAGATACATTATTACACACAGGAAGGCTCCTACTCTTCATTTTCCTAGACTTTGAATAGGACTACAGGAGAACAAGAAGGCCAGAGGAGAAAGGTAAGGATTTTTTTAACAGTACACAGTGGGTTAAATTTAGTTTTGGGGCTGGACATGCCCTTTAAAAAGAGACCCTTACACAAAACAGTAATAATACAAATCATATTTCATACATTATATGTAAAGTGCATATAATTAATGCCCAAGCCAGCATACATCCATACAAAGTCATCACAATATGAGGCAGACAGTACAAATAGTAATAAAAATCATTCTTACTACAGATATAATAAAAATCATTTCCTACTATGTTATCTGTTTGCGAAACACAGTTAAAAAGCTGATTGGTTCCTGCAAATTAATAGCAGGGGAATTTTTGTACCTCTAATTGCAAGAGCCCTGATATGTCATCGCTGTGGAATGTTAATACTGACGAGCGATAATGAAATCATTGATGCATCATAACGAACTCTTTGTCATTTCTGATCAATCCAAATAAGAACATTGTTCTATGATATTTGTACAAGTAACCTTAAAGGAATAGTCCATTAAGAAAGTGAACTCTTCCAGATTAAAGGAGCTATGCCTACCTCTCTCTTTTATTACGGTAAAAGGAGCCAGGAACAAGTTGAAGAAATTTACCTTGCACAGAATCCATCACCTCCACTGACAGGTCCTGACCTCTTCCGGCTTCACTTTAACTATAGCACGCATTAGCCGGAAGTGGTCGGACCTATAAGTGGAGCTGGTGGTGGATCGTTGAATTTCTTCAACTTCGTTCCTGGCTCCTCTGTATTAACAGGAACAGCAACAATGGCAGGGAGACACAGGCAAACACAGTCTCAATTCAAAGTGAAATATAATGCTGCTTCAACAGGTCCCAACATGTTTCGAACGTTCAAGCGTTCTTTTTCTGAATTAATTGAAGAATGGGAGGTAAGTCATAGCTTCATTTTCTTATAGAAATCCGGCATTATAAAGTTTATCTGAGTTTAAAACAGCTGATCTGTGGCGGGCCCTCTTGCCACCAACCCCCCCCCCCCCGCAGTAGTTACATAAATACCAATCTGCCCATGCTGATTGTTTGAAGAGTGAATTTATAAGCAACATAATAGCAAGATCTTCACATTTTAAAATACAATCCACTGATGTTAATGTCCACTATATCAACCGTGAAGTAGAGATGGTCGAACTATTGAAAGTTCGGTCCGTTTTCGAACTTTCGAACTATTGTAAAAGTTCGAAAGTTCGAAAACGGACCCATTAAGTCTATGGGAGGCAAATAGTTCGAAAAGTTCGAGTCAAATCAACTAAATATTAATGGTAACTTAATGTAATGGCTGTGGACCTGGGAAATGGTCTGGGAGCATGTTCCAATATCCAGGACTTTCGTAATCGATTTTACTCTCACGCGCGCTACTTTCCAGCTTTCGCATTCGAACGTTCGAGGTAACATGGACATTTTACTCGCAGATTCGATGCTCGCGTATAGGCTGTAATGGAGACTTTACTCGCAGATTCGATGTTCGCGCCTAGATCCCATGTACATTTTACTCGCGATTCGAACGTTCGAACATTCGATAAATCTCCAAAGTCCGGGAAATATCGAAAGTCCGCGTCCGAGATAGTTCGAGAGTCCGGGTCCGTTCGAACTCGAACAGTTCGGCTCGAACTCGGGTTCGAGTTCGAGTTCTATGCCATCCCTACCGTGAAGCAGAATGATTCACTTGTACATCTCCAATGTGTAAGAGATCAGATCTTATTTAACATGTGACAATACATTGAATTGTGACATAAATTGAATTGTGAACATTTGAAAGCTAACATCTGATTTGTTAGGGCAAAATTAGCACCCTTTTAAAACGAAAAGAACTTTTATTGAATAACCCTGCAGGAGTTTGGTTAATATTAAGGATAACTTGGCTAAATAATCTCTTGTACAGGTTGACAGGACATAAAACTTATAAAACCCATTCCATAAGTATAATTCATTCCCCATCCCACATTATGTCTTTTCCAAACTATCCACCCACTTTGAATGTTTTAGTTTTAGAATTTTCCCTGATTCAGATGGAGGACTGTCAATCAGTAATGCTATTGGGGCAAGTGGTAAGCGGAAGCCTTTGCAGAGCTGAATCCTGAGTTCCCATCCACTTCTGTTCTCCGTGTGTTTCCTGGGTTTCTCTCCGTGCACGGTTTCCCCAGTTGCACTCACAATGCAATTAAAAAACCTTTTTTTGTGACGATTGACTGATTTGATAGGATCTGAGAATGGGTGTTTATGTTATTTTGGGAGTTTGGGTAATATGAGGAAACTGTACCACCTTTTGTATATGGTCCTACTGCCCTGGTATTATCTTGTTCTGTGTTGAAACTTTAGTCCCCCTGGAGGGGCTGACTGATAAATTCCAGACAAGCTGGAACCTGTTCAATAGAATCAAGGAAGTTGGAAGTTCCTCAACCGTACAGTAAAGTAATATTAACTTAGCGACATGACGTAGACTACAATAGGACAAAAAGGGTATGTGAATCCAAATGGGATCATTTCTGCTCTCTTGTATAATAATAAGTAATTTGATGGTAAAAGCATCTTTCACTGAATTAAATTCTTTTGCTTTGTTGACTGTCAGGGAAAACTATCAGGGTTATTCAATAAAGTTCTTATCGTTTAAAATGGTGCTAATTTTGCCCCAACCAATCAGATTTTATTTAACATTTGTAAGCAAAATTGGTTGGGGCAAAATTAGCACCATTTAAACGATAAGAACTTTTATTGAATAACCCTGTTGGTGTACATCACTGCTGAGCAGGGAGATGTTAGATGTACATCTACGGTATCGGATTTAACATCTAACCAGTGTATGGCCATTATACAGTGTACACACAGTCCAATATTTTGATCCGAATAACTGCTGCAAACTAATTCTGGTCAATTGGTCTAAAATATCGCAAATAAATTTGCAGCGACCAAGCTGTTCAACCAAATCAGTGTATGGACCTATTAAAATAATCTGATGATATTATTGGATTTCCCAGATCTGCAGAAAAATTCTCAGCCCAAACGCTGGCCATACACTGTTCTTATATTAGTTTGATTTGATTTCTGATTATCAACTTGCCTGCTGGTGCTCCCTGGCCAGACTCTTGTGTGGTCAGCCAAGGGCATATTCCCTCTAATTGTATATTGGCTGTGTGCGTAGATATATATTATCTGTGAGGGCACAAAATACATTTTGAGTGCTGCACACTGCAGTGTTTATATTACAGCAGATTTAAAGGGACACTAACCGTCACATACACTACCGTACCTTGCAAATGTATTGATTATTCACATGAAGGTGTGATCCCTTTTCCCACGTCACTGTGAATAATAGAATGTCCTAGTTCCACAGATAAACTTACCTAACGGTGCTCCACTTGCAGCTTCTCTCCAGCAGATGGTGTGCTGGTCTTGACTGTGCTCCTATTCTTTGCGCATTTGCGCCAATATAAAAGATAGGAGTGCGATCGGACAGTGCGCTGATCAGCTGAGAGATGCAGTGACGGTACATGTATGACGGTTTAGTGTCCCTTTAACCTTTGTGTACAGATGCACCACTTAAACCTGTGTGTACAAGCCAGCTGAGTTTTGTGCGAACCACAAGCGCACAGCTTTGAGAAAACAAGGCAACGCAATTGTCAGAAAACACAGGGCAATTTACCAAAAGGCGGTTAAAGTTAAAGAAGTTAAAGTCGCGCTAACCAATCATAAACCTTAACCCCTAGGTTGCGACACAGCTATGCAAGTATTGCAAAAGACCACCCCCAGGCCGCCACAGCCCATTCACTAGAGGCTTTTATAGTGTAAGTAATGCCAGCGGACAACTGGCATTAGGACTAGGTCCAAATATATGTGTTGCGTTGTGTTGTCCTTTTGAGTGCATTTAGGGCAATGTATTTTGTCCGCGTTACGGTCCGTTTGCAGGTTAACAGATGTGCATTTTCTATGCATTTTTCAGAAAATTAATTGAAGAAATGCTTAAAAAAATCATACTATTATTAAGTGCGATTCTGAAACACACAGACCAAAAGCCGAGCACGCATGCAGATAAAAGGGACCGAAGATTTGAAACGCGAATTATATAGAGGGAACTGATTCTCGCATTTTCCATTTTTATTTTAAAATACGTTGCAATTTGCAAAACGCACGCAAAACCGAAAACGCTTAGGGACCTAACCCTAAATACTATATGAGGGAAATTCACCCAAGCTGTACAGCCTCTGGTGAATCTTTTCTTGGAGATATGCCAAGAGCGCCTTTGCTCTCGATTGAGTAGTGTATCGCCTGCATTATACCAGTGAGCTTGCAGTCTTTGTAATGGCTCCTATTTCTGAAATGTAGCCATATTGGCTAGTGAGTTTTAAGTATTACAGTGATTACAGCCAATCACAAACCTCTATTAACCCAATACAGTAAATGACCTATTGACACAGAGCACAGACAAGCCATTAATAGCACAGGGGCCCCATAATCACGAATTAATAGCTGGGAGGCTGTCACTTCCGCCTTGCCTGTATTGTTGAGTAACCTGTTTGTCCATGTGGTTAGGAGTATAAATCACTGACTGGCTGGGAGGTTGGAGTTCATTTCTCTGACACTGTTGGGACTGGAACACAGAGTAACTGGCAATGCAGGTCCCTGGGCTGATCCTCCCTGGGCTGCTCGTCTTAATGCAGAGCCTCCAGCCAGCAGGTAAGTGACTAGCCCATCCCCGTACAGGGCAGAGTGTGGAATGCATACGGGGCTGGGAGGGGAAAGTGAGTGCTGGGAGACTGGTGGAATGTTCGAGGAACAGAACTTTGATCAGATGTTTCAATGTGTAGATAAAGATAAAGTTTTGTATCATGCCTGAGGAAGCTTGCATTTTCAATCATTTTAGTTAGCCAATAAAAGGATTATGTTATACCCAGATGTCTTCACTAGATAAAGATCCTTAGTCTCATGGGTGGACTGATCACTGGAGGGGAGGTGGATCTATGAATATTGTATAAACCTAGAATATGGGGGAATTTAATACAATCCCATTACACTGCACATCTCCTGTATTAATACTGCTCGTACCCACACAGTGTTTGTCTTAGAGATTAGTGTTACATCACTGCTTGTTGGAAGGGGAGATATTTCCTTATCCCTTGGCGTCCTATAACATGGACATTTATTGAGATGCTTATCCCACAGTTATTATAGTTCTTACCATTTAACCAAAGTAGAATAATAAATATGCACAATCACTTTCCCCAATGCTAACACAATGCCCGATAGCAATAAAGTGAGATACTTATTACTTCACTCCTGCTAGTAGAGTATTATTTGTAATTTCTGTCAATGACACGTGTCCAATTTCACATTTGGCTTTCTTCCATGGTGCCTACCCATGTCTATGTAATGTTGGCCACGCTGGCAACTTTCACCGCAGCCCATTGGAAACTGTTTTGTATAATTGCCACATATATTTTTCTGATGTTAACATAAGAATTGTGTTGAATCTAGTATGTCAGTGTCACATGTCTAGTAATATCAAAGAAATTGTCCATGTGTACTGATACCTGTGTGTGCTATTACTGTATACTGTATTATATCACACACAGTAAATACACATAAAAGGGAACAAGATGTAAAACAGAAAACCCTTGTTCCTACACAGCAACAACAAAAGGAAATCCCCCATTATTTCCTCCTTGGGGGTTATGGACTTTTCCTGACAGAAAACATTAGTTATTATTGTAACAGATTTTTCTCTATTTGTCTTTATGTCCAGTTCTTGAATGGCACAGATTTGGAGGTGCACCAAACATTTTAAGTGTGCCTAATTGTGTGTTTATTTTGGGCTGTCATTGGTTACCATAAAAGAACCAATTGCTATAGATTGCCAAAACACAGCAGTCTTACAGTTTAGAAACATTTAATCCAAGTTACCGGTGCCAGCCTTGTGTACATCCTCTCCCCTGCTGGAAGGTGATAAGGTTAGTAGGTATGGTCACGGGAAGGGTAGTTTATGACCCTGCGACCGGGGGAAAGTAAAATGCAGAAAGTTACTGAGTGCATAGAAGGGAGGGTTTTGAGTGTTGGATGCGGAAAATGGTGACAGAATTTTGTATCTGTTTGGGGGGTATCTGTGAACCTTGGGCGGGAGTTCTGTGCCCATTATTATGTTTATATGGTCATGGACTCCTCAGTAACTTCCAATATACTTATAAATTACAGTAGGGGTACATTATCTACTATATAATACCAGTACATTAGAGCACAATTTTAATTATCAAGGTTAATAGCAATTTTTATTGCTAGAAACCACACACATATGAAATAAACTGCATAGTAAATAAAACTTGTTAAAAACAACATAAGTACAATTCCTCAAGTGGAAGTCGATGGCTGAGCTGGAATGAATATCGGTAAAATCCCTATTGTCCAGTACCAATCCTACTGTGTGTAATATTCAGAAGCTTTACAGAGTCCCCGACACTCTGTAATGGAGTGTAATTAAACCTTGACAATTAAAATTGTGCTCTAATTTGCCAGTCTGGCCCATTATAATTGGGTGTACATAGCGGTGGATGCTAATTAAGGGTCTTTTCCCTAGTAGTTTTGGCCGAGTTTATATTCCTCTAACACGACCCTTAATCCTAGTAGGATGGGTTTTTCGTTATCCCGTAGATGAATAGGCGGTAGCCCCTCCTCTCCTTGTAATTTATGTCATGACATTGTCACACTGGTATTACACAAGTTTATGTCCTGAAGTGTCACTAATAACTAGTACACACGTGGTGATAATTCAGACCAATGACTGCTGGGTCCATTTGACCATAATTTCTGACCCAACCAATGTATGTTCAATCGTCTGATTTGGATGAAAGTCTGATTTGGATCTAAAGTATCTATCTGTCATTTGTTGAAACTCGCAGCTGGTAAGTTCAGCTTTGTGTCCTGACAGTGTCAGACTGATAAGGGTGCAGCTCTGTGTGAAACCTTAACGTTCAATGTTTTAACACTGCATTAAGGTTCTTTTTACCTTAATACTTGCAGCTTCTCATCAGTTATCTTATGGACAGAAACATGAATTGGTAAAACCAAGGAAGCTTCATACTCAATACAAAGAGACACTCAGGTATGTTACATTTCATTTAACCTTGTGTTCAGGTGCCAATACATTACATCTTACCTGCCGGTGTTCCCGAGATGTTCCAGACACCACCTATACTAGATCACATTCCGACTGACGTTACAGATGCAATGTCAATCATAAACCATTATCCGCCAGGAACATCGTCGGGTAAGATCATTTGGACAGTAGCTAAATGGAATAGCTAAATGTCTAACTAGTGTATGCCCCCCTTTAGGGTGTGTGCTCTGTCTTGCAATATGTCTTAATGCTTTACACTGTGTTTTTTGGTTGATCTGTACACTGTGTATAGGTAAAGTGGTTTATTATTTCAGCACAATAATATATGGAGAGGAGTAGAAAAAAGGTGAATATTTGCTCCAACTCAGGTTATGTACACAATTGCCCTCACATTACGCGTGCAGATACTGCAGTTGTAGTCCTGTAACACAGAATGTGTATTTACAAATGTGCACATATGCAATTGGTTTTATCTAAAAAACAACAAAATGAAATAGTATATGGAATCCTTTCATTCTGCTCTAGCCAGCATTGCAGGCAGTCTATACACAGAAGCCATACACATGCCCACTTTTGAATCAAATGAAAATAACACCCGTGTGTGGCTACATGCTCCATTTAGGAATCATTTTGCAGGGGGAGACTGCATCATTTGCAAATAAAAGATCCTGGTTGACTGAGAATGTCCTTGCATAGTACAAAAGTAGTGATCTTGCGGTAATTAGCCAGTAATCATTGTATCAGACTTTACCAAAAGGTATGTGTCGGGGTGGAGAATTCCTGGAAGTTCAAGTGAGTACACAGATGAAACAATGCCAGGAGAGACGATTATCATTAGAACAATCAGCAGGGAGAATCCCCCTTTGCACATAAAAGAAATGCCATTAGGCTGAATACAGGTGGGTGCATCTAAAGTTTCGTACACTTGTGCGATTGCGGTGCCGACCCGCAACACACAATGTGTACAAACTGATGTTTTGGCTGATAATCGTGCCGTATATGGGCACTTTATCGGCCGAAATGGACTTTCCGTTGGGGATCATTTCCCGACCGGCCAGATCTCCAAACAGCGTCAGTTTTGGCCGATAAAGTGCCCATACACAAACCTTAGTGCCCATACACTACTTAAGACATTAGATAGATGTCCAATCTCTCATAAGACAAATGTCCAATCTATCTAGAACCGCCTAGCCTGTTCTTTCATACAATCAATATGAGATCACAAAATGAATGGGCCAGATGGAACATCTCAAGATAAAAACTTCTAAAATGTGTTCTAAATGTATCTTTAGACATTAGATGGATATCTCAAATCTACCTAGTGTCTGTCTAGTGAATGGCCAGCTGTGTTGGCAGTTACCACCGCATATTGCTGACAGATTCCTTAAGCCACATTCAGACATGTGATTGTGCGACCCACAACTAGCCGACAAATGGCCGTTAAGACCAAAATTGTTTTTTTTTGTACAGAATGTCGGTCAGGCATTGATGATCATCACACATGCCCACCGTCCATATCCAAACTGGTATCGCCGTAATGGCCATTCATCAGCTTGTTGTGTGTCGCACACGTGATCACGCGTCTGCATATACCAAAAGGAACCTGTACAATAGCCACCTTAAAAGGAAAGTTCAGTCTAACAGAGACCGTTATGGTCTTGTCCTTGATCCAGCGCCTGGGTTGATTCAGTTGCTCAGTAGAGATCTGAGCATGGCTGGTGAGCATGGCTGGCTCATCCAACAGCCAATCAGTAGAAATTACTGTCAGGAACATTCCATGGTAGTGTGCATTCTGGGAAGAACAAGGACCTGGAATGGCACCCCACTAGTGTAATGAAATAGAAGATAATATGTAGAATAACTAGGTATGTATAATATAATCTAAGAATTTTAAAAATAATGATATTTTCCACTGCATCTTTCCCTTTTAACTGTAAATGTCAGCTTTAAGGCTGGTACACATCATACAATGGTTCGTCCCGACAGACCTTTGCCGCTAGTGAAAAACACCTCAGATTTTCATGGCTGACTGACTAATACGACAGGCAATCTGACGCGCAAATATCAGTTTCACAGAAAGATCTTCTCGTGTGAACCCAGCATTGGGAATATATCAGGGTTGGATCCTGATTTAGATAAATGACAAGACAACTGGGGAGAGGTGCTTAGTAATAAACATAAGCATGTTATAGCTTTGCACTGATACGTACCAACTAATTAAATGGTAAATCTGCCACATTAGATTTATTCCCAGATATAGATAAGCACCAGCAGTGTAGAAACATAAATAATCTGAATGTCCTGTTCAACAGTGATATAGAGGTAAATAAAAAATCCATTCCATTAAAATATTCTACACCAGGCACACCCACACAATAGCCCTTTATCGCTGCCATCAAAAGGAAATAAGCCAAATGCTCTGAAACAGTTGGTTGATTTACGGCGAATTGCAACTGACAATGTCTTAGGCTGGGTACACACGGAGGGAATTTTTTTTATCCCTACCGAGTGCTCGCTACGAGCCGGGACAAATGTCTGTCGGTCGTGGCAAATTCGCCCACGAACGAATTTGCGAACGATCGATCGTGCGTTCCCAACAATGCCTGATCATTTGTTCGTCCAATCCAGACGAATGAAAGATCGATGACTGTTGCGGCCGCCCACCCCACACCAGCTGATATTTTTGCCAGATCGACCGAAAGTGCCATGAATCGGTCGGACAAAAATATTGGCTGGTGTGTACCCAGCCTTAAACCCAAGGTGACCTGTTTGCAATAAATAACTGAGGCCTAGTGTAGCTTTAAGATGGGATTTAAAAAAAAACACAAAGGTAAAAAAGGTATATATATAAATTTATATAGTAGATAGGGTATACAGAGCACTAAAAGGCTTTTCAAAAGTGTATTTATTTCACACAAAGTAGGTCTGTGTTTACCTAAGTGTTTCGGGCATCTTGGGCATGGCCACCCAAAACCCAGGTGACGACCATGTCCAAAATGGCCGAAACGCGTAGGTAAACACAGACCTACTTTGTTTGAAATAAATTCACCTTTTGGAAAGCCTTGGAGTGCTCTATACACCCTATCTACTGTCTACTCAAAACGTTTCAATGAATACGAAACGAAGTGCGAAGGATCTAGTGGATATATATGTATGTATGTATAGTTTATTTATACTTGGGGACGCAGTGCTGTACAGTAACAATATATATATGTGATTATTATGATGAAGGTGCTCAGTGTAGCACCAACATTTTAATAAAGGACCTGTTTACGTTATAATATGATAATATTGCAGATTGAGGCGTTTGAAGGTGTGAAATATATTTTGATTGTGTATATTTATATATGTAGCTGCAATCTTGTATTACTTTTTAAGATCACACAAGGGTTAAATAAAGACAGGCTCAGGTTGAACTGATAACTTCTATAGCTTTGGTACAGCATTGGTGCTAACCAATAGGTACATCACACTATTTATATAAAATAGCTGCAATCTAAAGTTAACCTTCACACACAATAAAGAAATGTGTTTGTGCTGTATTTTGTGTGTGTGTTCATGAACAAACAAATATTCAGTATTTTTTTTACAGCACAAATACTTCATCGAAATGCAAAGGTTTTCCAGAATATGCCTTTCCAAAGGATTCTGGACTGAATTTACTAGACACCCAGATAATGCTGGGAGTTCCTGTACCCCAGGGATTTATATGAATGCACTAAAGCAGTTCAGTTGCAATAAACCCTATTCTGTAACTCTTTGTCTCTCTCTCCAGGACCTGTATCCTGATGTGGTGCAATATGAATTAAACCTGGGTGGAAAACCATTGGTTTTACATCTACAGAAAACTCAGTAAGTGATGCCTCTGTGCTCGTCTCTGGGTCCCAGCGCTTGCTATGATCCAACTGTTTAACATGATATTCCAGTGCAAATGAAATGTAATATACATGAAACTGGCACTACAAGGCAGAAAAACCACATTCTTTTATCACTGGTTATAACACTTTGTCTAAATGGCTAACAGAAGAACAAAATTAAGCTCCAGTTACAATATCATGGGTTATTGTTTAAAAGTTAAATAAATAGTGTGGGATTGCATTCTAACTATTAACCCTAAATGCACATTCTACATATACCTTTATCTCAGCCGCACAGCCAATGACCTAATTGGCATTAGGCCACACCCCTGAAAATTCTCGTATTTTCGATGGGGAAAAGTCAGCCCTGTCTTCTCGATGTGGCCCCATTTAAGAATCTATGTCTGGTGTCAAATTGATTGTCTGACTGGTGAAAGGTGTTACCAGCAGAAGAGGAGCTTGGGAGGGGGAATACATTTTATTTAGATGTGTTGACATTTTTAGTAAAAGATAAGTAAAAAAATAAAGCAAGTCTTGTGATGAGCTAAATTATTATTAAAATCCGGCAATAGGAAGTGTGTGTGTGTATTTTTAGCAGATTTATTTATTTCAGGATTGTGTTTCTCCTATGAATAATTTCAGACAAGTAGTGAACAGGCAATAATAGCTCAGGCCAGTAACAGCAGAGCTGTTTGTTTAGGGTATGTGCACATTATAGGCTGTTTACATCTTGTTTGACTGCTGGTGGATTATATATGGTTAGATTATTTCACTGGTTACACACATGGAACAGCCACGAATACGGATAATCAGTTAAGCCAGTAAAATGGACCTGTTATCCTGCATTGAGACTAAGTTCACAATAATAACAAATGGAATCTGTTTAGTGTAGGGTTCTTGTTACCCACAATCCACTTGAAATGACATTGCCTCAAAAATGTTTACTATAAAACAGGTTGGACATCTGTGTTGTAGAATGACAGACAAACCGTTTATAACTGCAACATACTGAATTCTATTAAAGCAATGCACCATCTCCCACATGCAGTTCACATCTTGCCAGACATTCACACAGACTATAATAGGGAAGCTGTGGTAAGTTCTATGTTCACGTGAAATGAAACCACAGTCAGATGAATATTTGAAAGATACAGTCACTAGGGCTAAAGTCCAGATTAACATTATATTATCAGCACAAGGACACAGAGCCTTTTGTGAGTCCCACACTGTACAACTTTCTATCATCTGTTTGTAATCTCTCATTATTAACCAATCAGTCCATGTATGATGAAATATTCAGACTTGTTATGGTGATTAATCCCTTCCCCCTACAATGACAAAAATTTTCAAAATGGCCGATTTTTCCCCCCATTAGTGTTTTTACATTTGTTGCTGCTTTAGTGGACACAGCTGTTTAGCTTTGCGTTGCTATTTATATTTCTTATGTTTCGCTGGTAAAACTTTCTAATAATGGTTAAAAGGCATCACTGGTCCCTGACTAGGATATGATGAATTCTGATGGTGTTAATAGTTATAAAACTGGATTTGCAGGGAATTGGAATGTCTCCACCTTACAGAGGATGATAAATTACAATGCTAAGAAAGCACAAGATGCTGCATGTGGATATTGTCTGTGTAAAAAGTGTAAATGAGGTACGTGCTGTTACTTGTGTAAATGCGGTGTGTACAACTTTAAAGCATTCCTTTGTGTTTCTTGCAGAGACTTATTATCTAAAAATTACACTGAGACGCACTATTTGCCAGATGGAACGCCAGTAACAAGCAGCCCTGATATCCAGGTACAAGGTGGGGCCTAGACTGACTCATTGAAAGGGTAGAAGCATTGCTTTGTGATACAGGAAAGGGAAATGAACAATATACAAATCACATGAAAGGGAAACTTGTAGTGGGACATTAGTTTCACAGGTTATAACTCAGTCACACACTAGGCAAACAGACATGACCCTGGTAAGCACTAAGGCTTAAAATACCATTACCCTTAAATAAACAAACCTGTAACCCAATAAACAACACGCAAACAGTTTTTGGATATTCAAGCTTTAATATAAATATGGCCATCCATGTTTTAACACAATATAATAACAATAATTAAATCATTGATCCTTGTTACTAATATATAGAAATTTAGAACAACACCTTCCTGGTCACCCTACTTTGGGATGTTACCGGGCCATACGCTCACCATAAAACGGAATCCTCATTCCCTAAGGAGCCTTCATAATTCCTGCCTAATCTGCAGTGACAAACACTAGCCTAACTACACTTTAAGTGAGGGAGGGAATATTCTGTATACTATTACCTTCTGTAGGTAAGGGCAAGTTCACTCAAGGAACTTTTCTTTCAATTGTATATTCCCCCAAACACCACTTTCGCGTTATTTCCAGCTTCCAAAAACAAACTCCTGAACTTTCTTACCTGACCAGTCCCTCGCCGTCTAGGTGCTGCCCCCTGCTCCTGTGTCGAGCAAAAACAGGAGCAGGAGACTTCTGCGCAGACAGACGCCTTCCCTCCTGGTCGCGGCTGTCAGGCGATTAGGCGCGTCGTTACATTGCACCTTAACTGACAGCCGCATCCAGGAAGTGGAGCAGCTGTCAGCAAGTTTGTTATCCACCAAAACTCCTTTTCCAGCAGGGATTCACTTAACACAGAGCCATTTATAGTATAAGCAGCACAAGGATTTTTAAGTCCAAAATGCATCATCTTACATTTATCAACATTGAATTTCATCTGCCACTTAGCAGCCCAATGTGACAATCTATCTAGATCCCCCTGCAACCAGGGGTGCCCCCACCATGAAGCAAACTGAAACATTTGCTCAGGGCGCCCCCCTGCGGAACACTCAAAAGACAGCAAATAAAAAAAAATCCTCCTTCCTGCAATACCGCATTTCCAAACCAGTCCACCAATCAGTGTTAAGTCAGCCCTCCAGTTCACCAGTCTGTGTAAATAAGCCCACTATACCCACCTCCACAAGCCACACCTATGTTCCCTTATGAAGCCATGTCCGCTTCACATGTCACACACACACACACACACATATGCCGATAAGCACCATTTAAAAGTTGTTTCAGGTGTTAAAAACTCTAGGAACACCCCTGCCTGCAACGATAGCACACCCTCTGAAGTTTTTAATGGTTGACAAAGTTTTGTGTCATCAGCAAACACAGAAACCTTGCTGACAATACCCACTTCCAAATCATTAATATAATAGATTAAATAGAAGCGGCCCCAACACAGAAACCTGTGGCACCGCACTTACGGGAGATCCAATATCTAAGTCAGCGTTACTTACCTTAGCCCGATCCCGCGGTACAATAACTGACGTAAACGAGATTACGTCAGTTATTGTATCGCGGGATCGGGCTAAGGTAAGGAGCGGCACTTTAACGCTCCAGAAGCCATAGCGTTAAGTTTCACGCTACAAAGTAGCGCAAAACTTAACGCTATGGGTTTTGGATCGTTAGCACAGCGCTATTTCCTAAAACATTCGGAAATGGCGCTGTGCTAGAAAATTCGTCTAAAACCCACGTTAACCTGAATTTTTTTCGGGTTAACGTGGGTTTTAGACAAAAATGGGCCATATTGTATCTCCCCCTTAGCACTTTAGTCCATAATGATGAAGCCCGATTAACAACTACTCTCTGTATCCTATTCATTAACCAATTTTCTATCCATGTACAAATGTGCCTCCCCAGACCAATAGACCTTAGCTTATAAATGTGGGTATACAGTAGCCCATTTTGGACTGTATCAAAAAATACCAAACACTACTTCTACTAAGGTCTATAGATTTAAGGTTTATAGAATGTAAATTACGTTTCACAGATAATGTTACTCATTCTAAACCAACAGAAATTTTAGGTTAATGCCAATAAATCACTTTTTAGGGGTGTTGCTGGTGTATTAAATGGCTCAGCACTAAAAGCCAATTTAGAGAATTAAATGGCTCAGCATTCCTCAACTGCAGAGTTTTCAAACTGAAGGGCCATTGTTTAAAGATCCCTGACTTAAAGGGACACTGTAGATGAAATCTGTATCTGTTATTCAGGGAGGCGAGAACGCTTATTCCCACCTCCCTGTAAATAATTGAACGCCCGGCACGCATGTGCCAAAGATGGCTCAGATGGGACAGTGTGTCGGACAGTTGAGAAGGAGCTGAGTGGAGTGCCGGTAAGGTAAGTGTTACAGTGTTCACCAGCGTTCTTTTATTCACAGGGAGGCGGGGATAAGCGTTCTCACCTCCTTGTAAATAATAGATACTGATTTCATGTACTTAACAAGTGTGAGGCTTTAGGCCTGGGACAAATGGTCAGCTTGAACAATATTGAACACAATATTTTTAGTTAACAATCAGCGCAATGTTGCTCCTCCTCATATTACCAAACTTCACTGCGCCTGGCAACACCTACAACCTGGACAAATCTTCACGCAGACTTAAGGTGGCCATACACTATTACGATCGTAATTACGATCTTAAACTGACCGATACTTTGATAGACAGATGTACAATGCTAATTGTATGTAGATGTACCATACATATTGTTCGACGTTCAATTCGTTTCATGATTAATGTCGAATGTCGTCCATTGTGAGGTTTCATTACATTTACATTTAATTTGAACTTCAAAAAACACGACAATCATTTTACCAATTGACTTAAAAAAACAACTTTCCCGATCGTAATTACGATCGATTTTACTATCAAATGGTGCATAATAAGATCGGGAAAATGTAAAATTTTTTGGCCAATCAATGGAAATGTCAGATTATATGTCGGATTGTACATAAAATCGGCCTAATGTATGGTCACCTTTAGACAATGATGTGACCTCCCAGGACCTGCTTAGTAGCAGGTTACAATTCAATACAAGCTGCAGCCACAGTTTACACTTAAGGGCCAAAATCTAAATGATGCTAAATATTTAATTACCGTAGCCTTTCCCATTCATTTCTGTATATATTTATTCCTTGCAGAATTTCTGCTATTACCAAGGATTTGTGGTAAATGACGATGGGTCCCTGGCCAGCATTAGCACGTGTAATGGGTTAAGGTAAGTTGGCTGTTGGCTTTAATTCTATAGAAATGTCCACAATTTACCTATGGTGGATTCGAAACAGAGGCCTGTATTAGTAGATGAACTACACATGTCCACACACTGGTTACTGCATCTGTGCAAATGCTACTTTTATATTCCTCCCTACTTTATATTGGTGAGAAAATAAATGAAATCTAAACACTGTCAGTATTCCCACAATGTGCCTAATAGGCTTTATAGAGAAACCTCCTAGATTCCAGCAATTCTCATGTCTCCACTACATTGAAAACAACTTTACATTATCTGAAACTATAATTTGAGAGAAGTAAAATGGTGGTACTCACATATTTATTTGTGCTTACTTTGTCATTAAATTCGTAATGTTTAAAGAGTGCTTCTAATTGCCCCCACCCTCCCTTACTCACTGCCTTCTTGTAGTGTCTTCAACACTTATAAGTTCTGCACAGCCTCACCATGGACACTGCTCTGCTTACACACCTCCCCCTCCCTTACCCCTTTTTTCTTTTCTCTGCTGAGTCTCTTAAATGTTGCAGAAAGTGTTCTGGTAGGCAAGGAAAGAGGTCAGGGATGGGACATATTATAATTTCTGCTTTTGGAGTGACAGGTCTTTCCCTGTAAATGCTGTTATTTCAAATGATGATTTCTCAGAATCTAATTTAATATCTGAAAAAAGTTTTGGAGCAGTGGGATATTGCTGTATCTAAAGGAACACTTTTTGAAAATTAGATTTTTCAGAGTAAAGATACCCGTTAATAACAGCAGCGTAAACAGTAAGAATAGGATGATGTTAGGTGTTTGTTTAGTGTCTCTCACAATGTTTTCAGTAGAATGTAAAGGTAGAAATGTATTTTACTGACGAGCCTTACTAGAGAGGAAGGATAAGGCATTATCCATGGACTAGAAATATCTGACCATGTGTACCTAGCATTAGACTGAGACCACACGGGACCAGGCGTGAAAATCGTGTGCGCATTGGTGCACGTTTTACGAGGGTTACTGTTCATTCAGGCTACATATTGCGCATTAGTCTGGAATCTGAGCAAAAACCCAAAAAAATGGTGGTCTCATGCACTCTAAAAATGGGTCGCTGAACATGCAATGTGGCCACCCACATTGACATGCACTGCTCTGCGATCCTCACTCACTAATGAATTACAAGTGATCATAAGCGTGTGAGAACGCACAAGTGTGGCCTAGCCCTTTCTGTTGACGTTACCTTACAATTTTTGTTTTGTTATGCTCATCTATCTTATCTGTCAAATAATCTAGGGCGTTTAACTGGCTGTACATATTCTATTGCCAATAATACTTAATTTGGCCAAGTACATTTGACCAATAAACCTCCCCAATCCTTTGAATTGGAATCAGTCCTTTCTGGTGTCCCTGTATTGCCAGGATCACAATTTTACCGTGATTGCATTGTGGCTAAGAAGTGTTATAGGAACGCCCACGGTAAGGTGCCATGTACAATGCTGTTTTGACACCTTACCCTGGGCGTTCCTATAACACCTCTTAGCCACAATGCAATCACGCCTTGCATTCCAAAGGTTCCCAACACTTGACTGTGATATGCTAATTGGAATTCAAACTTCAAGTCCAGCTGATCCAACTGAATACAACAGACACACCAGCAGATATTTGCGGACGGAAATATCCAATCAGATTACTGGAAAGTTCTGAAATCTGATTGGTTAATGTAAAGCATGTAAAGCAAGTATTAAAAAATTTACCAATCAGAAATGAATTAGGGTTTTCTGCAAACCTATATAAAGAGGTGCACTCCGCTGCGGAACTCAGATGCCATCGTAGTAGATGGCTGAAGATAGAAGAAAGAAGCGGCTGGCAACATCGGCTCCGCTGAGGCCAGTGTTGCCCGCGGGCTCACTGGCGGCCGCAGTGAGTCTGCCTGGCATCGGCGACCTGAGTGGGGTTGGTGTCGCCAGCCCGAAGACGTCGTGTCGGATCAAGACGCCGGCAACATCGGCCTCGTTGAGGTCGCCGGCGTACCTCTCGGGGGTCGGCGGCCTCGGCGGAGCTGGTGTCGCCGGGACTGGAAGAAAGAAGACGCCGCCCAAGGGCTCTTTTAAAGCCGCACACTGGGGGTGACCCCGCCAAAGGCACTTGTAGTGCCGCAAAGGCCCTGATAGGGCCGGGGAGGGGGTCCCGGTTCGAGCTGCGGGACCCCTTAAGCCCCAAAAGGCCCTTCTCAGGGCCCCGCTGGAGGGAGCCTCCTCCCCCCCCAGCGGCTCCCTCCCTTCCCCTCCCCGGAGCGGCGGGGCGGGGGGCTTGGAGGGGTTGCTGGGGAGGGGGTGCGCGGCGGGTGGTCGCGACCACCTGCTGCGGCCCCTTCCTGGCAGCCCCTCCTAGCCTCCTGTTCCGAGATTGCCGCGAGCGGAAGGGGTTGGGGAGGGGCTGCTGGGAAGGCGGCGGGTGGTCTCCGCCGCCGCGGGGGGTTGTGGGCGGGATGGGCGTGCCTCCCGGGGCGGGTGCGACCACCCGCCGCGGGTTGCCTGCCCATCCCCGCCGCGGGGAGGCTAGTTCACGGCTGTTTTCGCCACCTTCAAGGTGGCGAAGTAAAACAGAGGATACTAGCACTGCGAAACACATACCGCCGCTTTATAAATAGAAGCGGCGGTAACAGGTAAGTATCGCCGCGAAGGGTTAACGTTCCGTTAACTTTTCGCGTCCGTTTTCAGACATTCCTAAATAGCGTTAAACGCGATTTATGCGTTAATGTCAGTGAAAACGGCCGTGAAAACTTAACGAAGCTTTATAAATATGCCCCATGGTGTAGCTAGCTCTTTAGAGAACTCCAACTCCCAGCATTCTCTTTCGTTGCCACATGTTGTTTTTCAGTAACAGATATCTACATAAGCTTTCTCAGCCATAGTAAAGTGCCTTGGGCTTTTGCATCTAAGTTATAAAACAGGAAGACAAGGGATAATGTGAGTAGAACCAGAGGCTATGTATTTCTATTCTTCCCATTAAAGGTGAGGTGTGGCCATTCTAAATCCAAGACAAAGCAATGCATGGCACAGTGTTTAGCAATGAAGGGATTAAGTTACAGTCAGCCATGTAATTACACAGAATTAGCCCTGTTGTTTTTGAATGTTCTGGCTACATGTTTAAAACAATTATTGTTGTGGCATTTTTGCCCACTTAACACATTATTTACAGCTGTTTTTTTGTATCCACATGATAAACTTTTAGAAGTAATAATACAATATTGTTAAACAGTATGGCAAGCTTCTTTTGGTGTAGCTTATTCAGAACAAACCTTCACCTTTAAGGTGCCTATACACTCACCTTCCTTCCTTCCGCTTATCCTGTACAGATTGAATACATGGGTAGTTGGCCAATTAGGTGTCTTTTTGCTCTACCCCTACCTGAAAGTGAAATAGATCAGCCAAGAGAACAGAGAATCAGAGCTGTGAGTTATAGCGAGTGCTTAAAAGATGGTGAACCCAATTAAAAAGCTAGGGATTTAAATGCAGATTAGGATTAATTAATTGTTAATTCTTTCCTCTTTTAAGATAAGTTCAGGTGTTCATCTGCATCGTTACCTATTCAGCCACATGCACAATGTTCTGCAAATCCGACTTGATTTGCTGAAAATCATCCATGTGTATGGTCACCTTTAGGATAATCCACATTCCCTTTCTGACTCTAAGGCTGGGTACACACCAGCAAAAATTTTCGACCGACCGATTCACGGCACTTTCAGTCAAAAATATCTGCGGGTGTGGGGCGGCCAGCCGAGACCGACCTCGATTGTTCATTCGTCCGGATCGGACGAACAGACGTGTTTGTAAATTCCGATTGATCGCGCAGTTCCCTATGTCACCGCACAATTCATCATTCGCACTTGCGTCCGCGACCGACAGACATTTGTCCTGGCCGAGCGCTCGCTCGTAGCGAGTGTACCCACCCTAATAATGCTGTAAATAAAGGGTTTTGTATAGTAATTAACCGAATCACTATTCTCTGAACAGTGGGATCATCCAAGCTCAAGGCCAAAAGCTTCTAATTGAGCCTCTGAACAAAACAGATACGGAGGATCACATTGTGTATGAGGCAGAGGAGGACACACCAAAGACATGTGGTGTTACCAACACAACTTATACAGAGGGAAAACCCAAAAAATCGCGCTCCGGCACCAGTGCTGAGGTAACAGAATTAGGAATCTGATTATTGTAATGATATCCATCCATGTTTTATAGGGAATCCTCTGTAATTTGAAATGAAAGGCAGAGGATGTTTGTCGTTGTTACGGATTTGATTGATTACCACCTTCCAGAAGGCACCAGGCGCAGGACACTTCTTGTATTAGTTGCTCTACTGTATGTCTGCTCCTTGCACAAGGAAAGTTCTTACAAGTTTGAATCCTCTGTCAATTTGACTGGTTGTTTAGGGGTCATGGCAACCCACAGTTAATAACCTGGATACCTACAGGGTTCTTATCGTTAAAAATTATGCTAATTTTGCCTAAACCAATCAAATGTTTGCTTTCAAATGTTAAATAAGATCTGATTGGTTGGGGCAAAATTAGCATCATTTTTAACAATAAGAACTTTTATTAAAGGGCAACTATAGTGAAAAAAAAACTTTGTCTGTATACAATGTATAGATCACTTAGTATAAGCTGCCTTACTTTCATGTTTCTGTGTGGCTTCGTTTCTTCACACTGGCAGAAGTTTGTACCAAGCTGTGTAGTCCCCCTCCCCTCTCTGTCTACTCCCCCTCAAGCAGTGACGGGCTGTATACAGAGTCCGAGCATTGTCAGTTGAAAGGACTTTAAATGAAGTGCTGACATCCTGTTGACCCCTCCCTTCCAGAGCTAGACTGCAAGCAATCAAAGTGTGGAATAAAGTAGCAATATGCTGAAGGGAGGGGCAGAGGGGGAGAGAGGAGGACAAGTGGTGCTGAGATTCTTTACAAGTAAGTTACTGAACTCTGCCTGTTCTCTAACTTTGCTAATTGTTATTTATTTTTTACCTAAAGTTCATATCTCTCCCCCTGCTTAGCTGAGATCATAATCACTGAAGAGAGAGTCAGTGTAACAGCAGCTTGTAGTGAGACCTTCACAAACACAGTGACACTGCTTGTTGTCCTGTTACATTTCAGTTGCTTTAGTCTATATATTTCATAGATTGCACTGTGTGTCTTGTTTGGTATATAGTCTGTATTACTGTATTATATATACTGTATTAGTGTTCCATTTGAGTCACTGGTTTTGTATGTATATAAGATTTTTTTTGGGGGGGAGGGGCTGTTTTATAGTGTGTTATGCTCATATTGCTGGGTTAATGGTTTATTGATTGTGTTTAGCACTATAGCATTTGACTATATGTTGCACATGGTACATATAGTGTGGGTGAGAGAGTGTGTGACAGTACTGCAGGGGAGCTTTGGATTGTGTGGGTGTGTGCCTTTGAGTGACAGATGAGGTGTAGCAGCTCCTACAAATCACAGCATATTCAAAGGCTTATATCTCGGGGACTATGTAGAATTTAAAGAAACTAAAGATACCCTGGTGGATGGGATGACTTATAGGATACATTAGAAGAAATTAAAAAAAACAATTTTCTCACTATAATTGCCCTTTAAATCTCCCTAGTACTCAAACAACAGCTAGAGCTAGCAAGATATTGTCTTGTATAAAGAGGGGAATAGATTCAAGAGAGAAAAATATTATTCTCCCTCTTTACAAGGCACTGGTAAGGCCTCATTTGGAATATGCGGTGCAGTTTTGGAATCCCATATACAAAAGGGACATCTGTGAAATGGAAGCACGTCCAGAGAAGGGCAACTAAATTAATAAGGGGAATGGAGGGGCTTGAATATGCAGGCAGATTAGAAAAGTTAGGGCTGTTTACATTGGAGAAGCGGCGGTTGCGTGGGGACATGATAACCTTATACAAATATATTAATGGCCCATACAGTGAACTCTCTGGTGCATTGTTCACTAATAGGTCATATCAGAGGACTCGTGGACATCCTTTAAGGTTGGAAGAAAAGAAGTTTCATCTTCAAGTTAGGAGAGGTTTCTTTACAGTGAGAACGGTGAAACTGTGGAACTGTCTTCCAGCAGAGGTGGTAATGGCAAGTTCATTGAATAACTTTAAAAAAGGCCTGGATAAGTTTCTAAAACTAAAAAATATTGAGAATTACTGGTATTAATGCATATAGATCTGGTTGATCCAGGGATACTTTCCGATTGCCGTTTGGAGTCAGGAAGGAATTTTTTCCCCCCTTTTTTAGCTGGGGTTTTTTGCCTTCCTCTGGATCAACTGTTAGGTAGGGTTAAAAAAAAAAAAAAAAAAAAAAAAAAAAAGGGGGGGAATAGGTTGGACTTGATGGACGAATGTCTTTATTCAACCTTAATTACTATGTTACTATGTCAAATACATTGAAAGTATGTCTTCAGTTTCACATTGGTCATGCCCATGTGCAAACCTATTGGAAATAGAGTACTGAATAAAGACGCAAACTCCATCTTTAGAGATAAATTAAAGGGACACTAAACTGATATACATGAAATCTGTATCTATTATTCACAGGGAGACGAGTTTGCTTATTCCCACCTCCCTGTAAATAATAGCACACCCATGTATCAGACACACACTCCACTTGTGGGTTCTCCCATGCTGGCAGGCGTGTTGTCCCGATTGTGCTCCTATCCTTAGTATTGGCGTGCATGCTGAAAAGATAGGAGCTTAGTCGGGACACTGTGCCATCTGCTAGAGAGAAGCTGCAAGTGGACTGCAAGTTACCATGGCATTTTATTATTCACTGGGAGGTGGGAATAAGTGATCGGTTTAGTGTCCCATTCATTTTATAATTAGATGTATTTTTATTTGTACTGTAATATTCTGCATGATAAGGAACATAAACGTACTGATGGTGTTTGAGGTCATTGTGTGTTTAAAGGGAATGTCTGTGTAGATATGAGACAGAACACTGCATTGCAAATGTTACTTATTAGGGTTTTTGTTTTTATTGGTCTGTATTTTGATTGGTCTGAATATTTCTTTCTTCTCTTAGAAACGAGCATTTTTACAGTTACAGAAGAACATCCAGCTCTATATAGTGGCTGATAATTCAATGGTAAGTGTATCCAGCTCTATATAGTGGCTAATGCCTTAATTGTGGGTAGAAACAGGTAAAACCATGTTCCCCAGAGGAACAGTTATACTAACAGTGTACAAACTAGGAGACAGAACTTTTTTTTTCTTTTTTTTTAAAGTAACAAAGGGGGACAGTACAGCAGCTCCAACCTATAAGCCATTGAGGTATGGGACCTTAAAGGGACAGTTCAGTGAAAATGATCAATATTTGTTAAATTGTTAGTTTGTGTAATGCCTTCTTAGTTATTATACATATTCTAACCAAATTTGGAAAAATCTGTTGATTTCATACCCTTTGCTGTTCCCTGCTGGTGACATTAGTGAGCTGACATTACAGGTTCTAACGGTCCTTCTTCTTCCCACATTCCAATGTTCCTAACAGTAATTTCTACTGATTGGCTGTTGGATGGGTTAAAGATGCTCAGATCTCTACTGAGCAACTGAATCAACCCAGCGCTGGGTCAAGGGCAATACCATAACAGTCTCTAATAGGGGCAATTTGTTAAAAATCACTTTTTAAAACAAGGGAAGAGGCAGTATATATATATTTATAATATTATATATATATATATATATAGTAGAAAGGTTAGTAGCGAGCGGCACTCCCCCTGTGTCTGTCCACCTGGGTGCTTTCTTAGATGAGCAATACGTGAATATATGAAGGAGCACTCTAGGGTTTGTGAAAAAGCCAATTTTATTATAGCTGTCTATGCGTTTCAGTCCGACCACGGACAGTCTTGAGAACGGTCGGACCGAAACGCGTAGACAGCTATAATAAAACTGGCTTTTTCACAACCCTAGAAGTGCTCCTTCATCATACTTCATATATATATATATATATATATATATATATCATATATATATATATATCTTAAAGGGTCACTATACTCATACTTTACATTATCTGAAACTACAATTTAAGAGAAGTAAAATGGTACACACATATTTATCTGTGCTTGCTTTGTCATTAAATTATTAATGTTTAGTGAGTGCTCCTGATTTCCCCCACCCTCCCTTACTCACTGCCTTCTTTTAGTGTCTGCAACACATAAGTTCTGCACAGCCTCACCAAAGACACTGCTCTTCTTCCGCACACACCCCTCTCTCCCCCTGCCTTCTTTTCTCTGCTGATTCTCTTAATTGTTGCAGAAAGTGTGCTGGCAGGCAGACAATGATCCTAGTAAGAATGAGGCGGTGGGATCTTGATGTATTTAAAGGTATAGTTTGTGAAAATTAGATATAGATACCCTTTAATAGGAGATTGCATTGTGCTTTCAGGAGCTACCAATGAGGTGGGTGGATTATATGATATTACATATACCTTATGGTATTTGTACCTTATGTTGTAAGAAGGCTCTATTTCATTTTTTACTTTGTGGGGAGGTTTTTGGTCTTTTAACCCCACCTCACCTTAACCTATAAAGCTAATCAGTATCTTGTGCTCCCAAGTCCTAACCCCATAGCAACTGTAAATCTGGAACATGGTGTGGTAAATACTAATTAGTATGAACCTAGCATGTTAATCTGGATCTCAAGTTGGCTAATGGTGCTGTTTAATTTGAACCACATATTGTGTGTGTGGGGGGGGGGGGCTTGCATTAATTTAAAGCCCATACAGAGCAGTATTAACGTATGGATCTGTGGAACATTCCATAGCTCACAGTATTGTGTTACTACATGCAAAGGAATTTGACACATTATTACAACATCCCTGCATATTCACATTGACAGAAATGTGCCTGGATTTGTTATATCATTTTGTATAGGATTTTATGAACTAACAGGGATATAACTTTCCCCCACAGTTTAAGAAATACAACCGGAGTACCGAAATAGTCAGAAAAAGAATATTCGAGATCATTAATTTTGTGAACATGGTGAGTGTGCCAGACATGGTGTCCTACAGTTTGTGATCTGCTTCCGTATTAATATTGAATGGGCACTTTTTAAAGGACAATTATACCCCTCTATACCTCCCATCCACAGTTAATAGCACTTAGGGTGAGAGCTAGGGTTTAAGGTTTTTATATTAATTCATTTTATATTCCTCTGGAAGGTAGGAGAAAGTATTCCTATTATCTGTTCTACTGAGTGGTGAGTCCTTTATGCGGCAGGTGGCAGCTTTACCATCTCTAATGTAGGCATGCACCTGGAGACAAGATTGAGGGTTTTTGACAAATTTATTCAATGCTCCGTTACTGTGGAGAAACTCGTACCTGCCACATAAAAATATGGTATCCCTTTAAAAGTGAAGGTTGCCAAATAATTGCAATATCGAAAATCACGTTGAAATAAGCCCCAGACCCACAATAGATATCTAACACTCTGCAGGGAAAGTGACATCAACTGTCCAGTCACATGATCTGCACAATTGAGCCCTAGTCCTTGTTGTCTGATTGGCACATTATGTCCCCTGCCAGAACAATTAGCAACATATTTTAGTTGCCGAGTACAAGGAAACTAACAATCGTACCTATGAAATAGGCACTGATCCAGCAAATATTCTACCTACGGGTGTAACATTTCATTCACCTATTATCTCCAAAGATGGCACTTTTTATTTATTTATAGTAAACTTCTCTGCAATGTGTTTTTTAAACTCTTTATCTGGTGAGAAGTTGAAATGATTTTCTAATGCATTTTTACTAATACATACTAGTGCCCATCATGAGATATCCCCCATACACACAAAGTAGAATCTTTCAGCAGTACACTTCCCTGACCTACTGTATACTCTGTATGGGGATTGGTCAGCCAGTACTCCACACACAGGACAATTGCATAAACTACTTCTACTTGAGCTGGTGTTGACACACAGATATTTTCTATCTGTAACAACTGACCAGGATTGCAACAGCAATAGTTCGTCCACATCATGGTTGGATGTTTTTGACCCATACACTTTGCTGATATTAGGTAAATCCCTTTGGTTCCAATGGTATTTGTCAAAAATCAGCAAGGCGTATGGCCACCTTAGAACAATATGTATCATACCATTTCTATATGGTCTCTACACAGAGAAACAAGTTGCTCTTCATTGGCTCTGCTCTCCCCCAATCGATAAATGCCGTACGTATTTATCATTGCACCTCACCCAGAAAACTCTCCAATTATCTTCTCCATCTCACCACTTTGTTAAAGGGGCACAGAGGAAAATCAACAGACTGGAATACCTCTAGTACTGCTGATCTTTATGTAGGAACATGCAGAGGCCACTCCCATAGAACATTGCCTAGTTCAAGTCCTGTTTATTGCCGTTTGAACAACTTTCCAATGTGTATGTATTATGCAATTTCCATTTTTCCCTACAGGTTTACAAGTCCATTAATACATTTGTTGCTGTGATTGGGATAGAGATTTGGAACATTAAAGACCAGTTTAATGTGGTCACTTCCGCCTCCCAGAATCTGGGGAGCTTCTCTGACTGGAGAAAGAACAATCTTCTCCCTCGGTGTCCAAATGACAATGCACAGTTTATCACGTAAGATACAAAAAGTGGATACTGGGTGAACCGTGGGATAGGCCATTGGTATGGAGGTTTATTCCTGTAATGAGTTACAGTACCAGTAGTGGGCACTGTATCCTGTAGCTTGAAATGACATGTTCACATCCTTAGAATGGATGAGAGAGAGAAAACAGGAAGCAGAAAGTGGGGTAACAGAGCACTGGGCAGCATTTCAGGTTAGCCTACAGTCGGGGCTTGTTGATGATCAGCTCAGCTGGTTGTGCAATGAGTTCTGACTGAATAGCTGTTTCAGCGGTCAAAGTACCCATACATTGTCAGCCGAAACGGGCACTCATAAACATTGTGCGTCGCAGATCGGCCCCTTGGGATCACACTTTAAGGACCACTTGCAAGTACTGCATTTTACCACTAGGGGGTTCTAGAAGATTTTATGTAAATAATATAAGGTAAGTAATTCCTTAATTCTTTTTATAGGATAACATATATATATTATTATTCATCACAAAAGCACACTGACCTATAATACTTTGCGTAAAGTAAAAACAATGCCAGGACTTCTTTAAAAAGCATCTACCTTGGGATTGAAAACCCGATTGCTTTTCAGCTAATGAAATCTTTGCTATCTTTAGGTTCCTTGTTATGTTATATTTGGACATGGGTATATAATATTGTCACATGGGTATATATTGTCACATGGGTATATATTGTCACATGGGTATATATTGTCACATGGGTATATATTGTTGTAAAATTCTAAGAAATAAAGTGAATTTTTCCTCCTTAGGAACATAGATTTTGATGGTGCCACTGTGGGATTAGCTTTTGTTGGCACCATGTGCAGTGATTCCCATTCTACTGGAGTTATCCAGGTAAGACAAAGTTGTTGTCCATTTCCAGTGTCATGTTGCTGTATAATAGATTCCTTATAAATGTGAATGTTAATTTTATTTCTCTAAGAATCATTGATTCTCTCTCCCTGTTTGGTTGTGTATGGTGGACATATATCAGCAACAGTGCCTGGTGATCGCTGCCCAGGACTAAACTATTGTGGCAGTTGGGGTTAGAATGGAAATTGTTGGCTTTCCACCTCTATGGATCCATCCATCCCCATGTGATATATGGATTTACTAATTCCAGATCCCCATGTAATATATGGATTTACTAATTCTAGATCCCCATGTGATAGGTAAATTTACTCATTCCAGGTCCCCAGGTGATAGGTGGATTTACATATTCCAGATCCCCAGGGGATAGATGGGTTTACTAATTCTAGATCCCCATGTGATATATGGATTTACTAATTCTATGTTTTTTTAATTCTGTGGCAACCATATTAAAGGTAGTAAAGTAAAAAAATGTTTTGATCAAAACAAAAAAAGTTTTTTTAACCCCCAACTGACACAAGTACACACACAAACTGACCCCACTCATTCATTCCTGTGACAGACATATTAAAGGGAGGTAAAAAACAACAATGTCCTCATCATTGGCATTATGAGTTTTAAACTGCAGCACAAAACACCACATTCCCTTAACATAATGCTGCCTTCAACCCAAATCCAAAGTTTATACTTTCCGTTTCTAGTTATAGAATGGGCCCCAGGTGGGAGCTTTACAGGGAGCTACAAATTGCTAAAACACATCTTAAGTCATGCAAACTAATGGCAAATTGTACAAATACTGTATAGAGCAGAGATCCTCAAAATACGGCTCTCCAGATGTTGAAAACTACAAAATCCCAGCATTCTAGGCTTCCCTCTGTAGCTGAGGAATGTGGGAGTTGTGGTTTTCAAACATCTGGAGAGCCATAGTTTGAGGATCCCTGATATAGAGGGTCTTAAAAGTTGCCACAAGCCAGTAAGCAACACAAACTGCAGAACTCTTGCATGACCCTTTAAACTCTTTTTTTTTGTTAGTGTTCACACCTCATTGTAACATCATGGCAGCACAGAGGAAACAGCACAATACTGGTGATGCGTTACTGGCGCAGTTTAACCACAATCCTTGTACTTCCATTATTCCATATAAAGAAGCGAATGCACAGAAACATGTACGAATGGATACAACCCAAAGAAAGGAAAACAAAACAAGCTGACCAATAAGATAAAAACTGATAAACACTTAACAAATGGTTCATGGGCAGTTTAAAACATCACAGACAATGGAGGAGAGGAATAAGACATTGGGGATCAGTGTACCAGTCAGTAGCAGATACATATCAGACAGATCTGGTAGGTGGGTTATTACTCCACAGTTCCGCAGTCACAGTCTCACCCAGCTCATGAATTTATTCCACAGCTGGGGGGGGTCGTATAGATTTCTTTTCTGGCACATTCTTCATGCACGTTGGGTTCCATTAGGAGAAATCGTCATATTCCTGGAAACTGCAGTGTACTGAATGAGCGAGGGGTCTCGTAACTACAAGGAAACAAATAAAGGGATATGAGAGGTGCAGAGTAGCCAGAAAAAATCATAGGAATGTACAGGAGAATGTGAAGTCCAGTGCTGGATTTACAGGAGCCTATAGTCACAAAAAGCCTGGCACCCGTAACCCGCCCTCAACAAAGACCACACCCCCCAACTATTGGCACTACTTTAGGAACTGAAGCCATCTAACCTTTCAGCCTTTTTTATATCTGTCCCTTTGCAAATTGCTCAGTACACATTTCGCAACCCAATGAGGGGAGGGCGACATGATGCAGGAGGATGCTTTGCATGTGCAAGAGCTCTTATCGTGATTCATTCCCAAGTTGTGTCCCATCTCATGAGCAATTGTGGCACCGACAGCACTAGAGGGTTTGCTTGAGATCCTGCAAAGATGAAAGAAAGAGATTAAAACGAGGTTGATGGCTACAAATCATTCTTTACACACACACACACACACACGTTGGCATCAAACAATAGGATGCCAATCCGCATATCCATTACATGGGGATCTGGAATTATTAAATCCCCTATCCCGTGGGGATCTGAAATTAGTAAATCCCCCTATCCCGCGGGATTGAAATTAGTAAATCCACCTATCCCTGTGGATCTGGAATGGTAAATCCACCTATCACCATGGGGATCTGGAATAAGTAAATCTAGTACCCCTGTGGATCTGGAATGAGTAAATCCATCTATCGCATGGGGATCTGGAATGAGTAAATACTACCTATCCCCTGTGGATCTGGAAATGGTAAATCCCCCTATCACATGGGGATCTGGAATTATTAAATCCCCTATCCCGTGGGGATCTGAAATTAGTAAATCCTCCTATCCCGCGGGGGATCTGGAATTAGTTAAATCCACCTATCCCCTGTGGATCTGGAATGAGTAAATCCACCTATCACATGGGGATCTGGAATGAGTAAATCTAGCTATCCCCTGTGGATCTGGAATGAGTAAATCCATCTATCACATGGGGATCTGGAATGAGTAAATCTACCTATCCCCTGTGGATCGGAATGAGTAAATCCCCCTACAACATGGGGATCTGGGTATTATAAATCCCCTATCCCGTGGGGATCTGAATTAGTAAATCATCCTATCCCGCGGGGATCTGAAATTAGTAAATCCACCTATCCCCTGTGGATCTGAATGAGTAAATCCACCTATCACATGGGGATCTGGAATGAGTAAATCTAGCTATCCCTGTGGATCTGGAATGAGTAAATCCATCTATCACATGGGGATCTGGAATGAGTAAATCTACCTATCCCTGTGGATCTGGAATGAGTAAATCCCTATCACATGGGGATCTGGAGAATTATTAAATACCCCTATCCCGTGGGGGATCTGAAATTAGTAAATCCCCCCTATCCCGCGGGGATCTGAAATTAGTAAATCCACTATCCCTGTGGATCTGGAATGAGTAAACCACCTATCACATGGGGATCTGGAATGAGTAAATTAGCTATCCCCTGTGGATCTGGAATGAGTAAATCCATCTATCACATGGGGATCTGGAATGAGTAAATCTACCTATCCCCTGGGATCTGGAATGAGTAAATCCCCCTATCACATGGGGATCTGGAATTATTAAATACCCCTATCCCGTGGGGATCTGAAATTAGTAAATCCCCCTATCCCGCGGGGATCTGAAATTAGTAAATCCACCTATCCCCTGTGGATCTGGAATGAGTAAATCCACCTATCACATGGGGATCTGGAATGAGTAAATCTACCTATCCCCTGTGGATCTGGAATGAGTAAATCCACCTATCACATGGGGATCTGGAATGAGTAAATCCACTATCACATGGGTATGTGGAGATGAGTAAATCCACCTATCCCCGTGGATTGGAATGAGTAAATCCACCTATCCCCTGTGGATCTGGAATGAGTAATCCACCTATCAACAGTGGGATCTGGAATGAGTAAATCCACCTATCACATGGGGATCTGGAATGAGTAAATCCACCTATCACATGGGGATCTGGAATGAGTAAATCCACCTATCCCCCGTGGATCTGGAATGAGTAAATCCACCTATCACATGGGGATTTAGAATTAGTAAATCCATATATCACATGGGGATCTAGAATTAGTAAATCCACCTCTATCTGTGGATGGAAGAGTCAATCACACCTATTCACATGGGGATCTAGAATTAGTAAATCATATATCACATGGGATCTAGATTAGTAAATCCATAATCAACATGGGGATCTAGAATTAGTAAATCCAAATATATCAATAGTGGGATCTAGAATTAGTAAACCCATCTATCCCCTGGGGATCTGGAATATGTTAAATCCACCTATACCTGGGGACCTGGAATGAGTAAATTACCTATCACAATGGGGATCTAGAATTAGTAAATCCATATATTACATGGGGATCTGAATTAGTAAATCCATATATCACATGGGGTGGATGGATCCATAGAGGTGGAAAGCCAACAATTCCATTCTAACCCCAACTGCCACAATAGTTTAGTCCTGGGCAGCGATCACCAGGCACGTTGCTGATATATGTCCACCATACACAACCAAACAGGGAGAGAGAATCAATGATTCTTAGAGAAATAAAATAACATCACCTTTATAGGAATCTATTATACAGCAACATGACACTGGAAATGGACAACAACTTTGTCTTAC
Source organism: Hymenochirus boettgeri (assembly GCA_019447015.1). Taxonomy (NCBI): domain Eukaryota; kingdom Metazoa; phylum Chordata; class Amphibia; order Anura; family Pipidae; genus Hymenochirus; species Hymenochirus boettgeri. The sequence goes on along the minus strand of CM033471.1, from coordinate 237,261,622 downwards.
CTGGATAACTCCAGTAGAATGGGAATCCCTGCACATGGTGCCAACAAGCTAATCCCACAGTGGCACCATCAAAATCTATGTTCCTAAGGAGGAAAAATTCACTTTATTTCTTAGAATTTTACAACAATTAATACCATGTGACAATATATACCCATGTGACAATATCTACCCCATGTGACAATATATACCCAGTCCAAATATAACATAACAAGGAACCTAAAAGATAGATTTCATTGCTGAAAAGCATCGGGTTTTCAATCCCAAGGTGTGCTTTTTAGGTCCTGGCATTGTTTTTACTTTACGAAAGTATATAGGTCAGTGTGCTTTTGTGATGAAAATAATAATATATGTTATCCTATAAAAAGAATTAAGGAATTACTTACTTATATTATTACATAAAAATATTCTAGAACCCCCTAGTGGTAAAAATGCAGTACTTGCAAGTGGTCCTTAAAGTGTGATCCCAAGGGCCGATCTGCGACGCACAATGGTTATGAGTGCCCGTCGGCTGACAATGTATGGGTACTTGACCGCTGAAAAGCTATTCAGTCAGAACTCATTGCACAACCAGCTGAGCTGATCATCAACAAGCCCCGACTGTAGGCTAACCTGAAATGCTGCCAGTGCTCTGTACCCCCCACTTTCTGTTCTGTTTTCTCTTCTCATCCATTCTAAGGAGTGAACATGTTTTCAGCTACAGGATTAAGTGCCCATACTGGTACTGTAACTCATTACGGAATAAACCTCCATACCAATGGCCTATCCCACGGTTTCACCCGTATCGCTTTTTGTATCTTACGTGATAAACTGTGCATTGTCATTTGGACACCGAGGGAGAAGATGTCTTTCTCCAGTCGAGAAGCTCCCCAGATTCTGGGAGCGGAAGTGAGCCCCCATAAACTGGTCTAATGTCCAATCTCTATCCCAATCACAGCACAAATGTATATATGGACTTTAAACCTGTAGGGAAAATGAAATGTGCAATAATACATACACATGGCAAGTGTTCAAACGACAATAAAACGGACTTGAACTAGGCAATGTTCTATGGGAGTGCCTCTGCATGTTCTCCTATAAAGATCAGCAGTACTAGAGGTATTCCGTCTGTTGATTTCCTCTGTGCCCTTTAACAAGTGGTGAGATGGAGAAGATAATTGGAGAGAGTTTTCTGGTGAGGTGATTGTTGTGGCAATGATAAATACGTACGGCATTTATCGATTGGGGGAGAGCGAGCCATGAAGAGCAACTTGTTTCTCTGTGTAGAGACCATATAGAATGGTATGATAATACATTTGTTCTAAGGTGGCCATACGCCTTGCTGATTTTTGACAAATACCCATTGAACCAAAGGGATTTACCTAATATCAGCAAGTGTTATGGGTCCAAAAACATCCAACCATGATGTGGACGAACTATTGCCTGTTGCATCCTGCGTCAGGGGTTAAGATAGAAAAATATGTGTGTCAACACCGACTCAAGTAGAAGTAGTTTATGCAATTGTCCTGTGTGGTGGAGTATGGCTGACCAATCCCCATACAGAGTATAAAGTAGGTAGGGAAGGGTTACTGCTGAAAGATTCTACTTTGTGTGTATGGGGGATATCTCTGATGGGCACTAGTATGTATTAGTAAAAATGCATTAGAAATCATTTCAACTTCTCACCAGATAAAGAGTTTAAAAACACATTGCAGAGAAGTTTACTATAAATAAATAAAAGTGCCATCTTGGAGATAATAGTGAATGAAATGTTACACCCGTAGGTTAGAATATTTGCTGGATCAGTGCCTATTTCATAGGTACGATGTTAGTTTCCTTGTACTCGGCAACTAAAATATGTTGCTAATTGTTCTGGCAGGGGACATATGTGCCAATCAGACACCCAAGGACTAGGCTCAATTGTGCAGATCATTGACTGGACAGTGATGTCACTTTCCTGCAGAGTGTTAGATATCTATTTGTGGGTCTGGGGCTTATTTCAACGTGATTTTCGATATTGCAATATTGGCAACCTTCACTTTAAAGGGATAAACCATATTGTTATGTGGCAGGTACGAGTTTTCCCAGTAACGGAGCATTGAATAAATTGTTCAAAAACCCTCAACTTGTCTCCAGGTGCATGCCTACATTAGAAGATGGTAAAGCTGCCACCTGCCCGCATAAAGGACTCACCAATCAGTAGAACAGATAATAGGAATACTTTCTCCTACCTTCCAGAGGAATATAAATGAATTAATATAAAAACCTTAAACCCTAGCTCTCACCCAAGTGCCTATAACTGTGGGATGGGAGGTTAGAGGGTATAATTGTCCTTTAAAAAGTGCCCATTCAATATTAATACGGAAGCAGATCACAAACTGTAGGACACCAGTCTGGCACCACTCACCATGTTTCACAAAATTAATGATCTCGAAATTCTTTTTTCTGACTTTCGGTACTCCGGTTGTATTTATCTAAACTGTGGGGGAAAGTTATCCCGTTAGTTTCAAAAATCCATACAAAATGATATAACAATCCGGCACATTTCTGTCAATGTGAATATGCAGGGATGTTGTAATAATGTGTCAAATCCTTGATTTGTAGTAACACAATACTGTGAGCTATGGAATGTTTCCACAGATCCATACGTTAATACTGCTCTGTATGGGCTTAAATTAATGCAAAGCCCCCCCCCCCCCCCCCCCACACACACAACTATGTGGTTCAATTAAAACAGCACCATTAGCCAATGGATCCAGATTAAAATGCTAGGTTTCATACTAATTAGTATTTACCACACCATGTTCCAGATTACAGTGCTATGGGGTTAGGACTGGGAGCACAAGATACTGATTAGCTTAAGGTTAGTGAGGTGGGGTTAAAAGACCAAAACCTCCCCACAAAGTAAAAAAAATAGAGCCTTCTTAACAACATAAGGTAAATACCATAGGTATATGTAATATCATATAATCCACCCACCTCATTGGTAGCTCCTGAAAGCACAATGCAATCTACTATTAAGGGTATCTATATCAATTTCACAAAACTATACCTTTAAATACAAGATCCCACCGCCTCATTCTTACTAGGATCATTGTTGCCTGCCAGCACACTTCTGCAACAATTAGAGAACAAGCAGAGAAAGAAGGCAGGGGGAGAGAGGGTTGTGTGCGGAAAGAAGAGCAGTGTCTTTGGTGAGGCTGTGCAGAACTTATGTGTTGCAGACACTAAAAGAAGGCAGTGAGGAGAGGAGGGTGGGGGAAATCAGGAGCACTCACTAACATTAATTATGACAAAGCAAGCACAGATAAATATGTGTGTACCATTTTACTTTCTTTAAATTGTAGGTTCAGATAATGTAAAGTATGAGTATAGTGACCCTTTAGACGTATATATAATTAGATATATATATATATATATATATAATATATATAGAAAGATATGATGAAGGAGCAATTCTAGGGTTTGTGAAAAAGCCAGTTTTATTATAGCTTGTCTACGCGTTCGGTCCGGACCGTTTCAAGACTGGTCCGTGGTCGGACCTGAAACGCATGACAGCTATAATAAATTGGCTTTTCACAAACCCTAGGAGTGCGCCTTCATCATATCTTCACGTATTGCTCATCTAAGAAAGCACCCAGGTGGACAGACACAGGGGGAGTGCCGCTCGCTACTAACCTTTCTACTATATATATATATATATATATATAATATATATATATGTATATTAAAATATATATATACTGGCCTCTTCCCTTGTTTTTAAAAAGTGATTTTAACAATTGCCCCTATTAGAGTGTTATGGATTGCCCTTGACCCAGCGCTGGGTTGATTCAGTTGCTCCTAGAGATTGAGCATCTTTAACCCACTTCCAACACAGCCAATCAAGGAAAATACTGTAGGAACATTGGAATGTGGGAAGAAAGAAGGACCGTTAGAACCTGTAATGTCAGCTCACTATGTCACCACAGAGGAACGCAAGGGTATGAAATCAACAGATTTTTCCAAATTGGTTAGAATATGTTAATATAACTAAGAAGGCATTACACAAACTACCAATTTAACAAAATTAATCATTTCACTGAACTGTCCTTTAAGGTCCCATACCTCAAGGCTTATAGGTTGAGCTGCTGTACTGTCCCCCTTTGTTACTTTAAAAAAAAGAAAAAAAAAGTTCTGTCTCTAGTTTGTACACTGTTAGTATAAACTGTTCCTCTGGGAACATGGTTTTACCTGTTCTACCCACATTAAGGCATAGCCACTATATAGAGCTGTGATCACTTACCATTGAATTATCAGCCACTATATAGAGCTGGATGTTTCTCTGTAACTGTAAAAGCGTTTCTAAGAGAAGAAAGAAATATTCAGACCACATCAAAATACAAACCAATAAAACAAAAACCCTAATAAGTAACTTTGCAAGCAGTGTTCTGGATCATATCTACACAGACATTCCCTTTAAACACAAATGACCTCAACACCATAGTACGTTTATGTTCCTTATCATGCAAATATTACAGTACAATAAAAATAATCTAATTATAAAATGAATGGGACACTAAACCGATCACTTATTCCCACCTCCCAGTGAATAATAAAATGCCATGGTAACCTTGCAGTTCCACTTGCAGCTTCTCTCTAGATGGCACAGTGTCCCGACTAAGCTTCTATCTTTTCAGCATGCACGCCATACTAGGATAGGAGCACAATCGGGACAACACGCCTGCCAGCATGGGAGGAAACCCACAGTGGAGTGTGTGTCTGATACATGGGTGTGCTATTATTTACAGGGAGGTGGGAATAAGCAAACTCGTCTCCCTGTGAATAATAGATACAGATTTAGGTATATCAGTTTAGTGTCCCTTTAATTTATCTCTAAAGATGGAGTTTGCGTCTTTATTCAGTACTCTATTTCCAATAGGTTTGCACATGGGCATGACCATGTGAAACTGAAGACCTACTTTCAATGTATTTGACATAGTAAAATAGTAATTAAGGTTGAATAAAGACATTGTCCATCAAGTCCAACTATTCCCTTTTTTTTTTTTTTTTTTTTTTTTTTTTTTTTTAACCCTACCTAAACAGTTGATCCAGAGAAGGCAAAAACCCCAGCTAAAAAAGGGGGAAAAATTCCTTCATGACTCCAAACGGCAATCGGAATATCCCTGGAAAACCAGATCTATATGCATTGTACCAGTATTATCAATATTTTTTAGTTTTAGAACTTATCCAGGCCTTTTTAAAGTTATTCAATGAAACTTGCATTACCACCTCTGCTGGAAGACAGTTCCACAGTTTTCACCGTTCTCAATGTAAAGAAACTCTCTAACTGAAGATGAAACCTTTTTTCCTTCCAACCTTAAAGGAGTCACGAGTCCTCTGATATGACCTATTAGTGAACAATGCACCAGAGAGTTCACTGTATGGGCCATTAATATATTTGTATAAGGTAATGTCCCCACGCAACCGCCGCTTCTCCAATGTAACCAGCCCTAACTTTGTCTAATCTGCTTGCATATTCAAGCCCTCCATTCCCCTTATTAATTTAGTTGCCCCTTCTCTGGACTGCTTCCATTTCCAAGATCCCTTTTGTATATGGGATTCCAAAACTGCACCGCATATTCCAATGAGGCCTTACAGTGCCTTGTAAAGAGGGAGAAATATTTCTCTCTTGAATCTATTCCCTCTTTATACTCAAGACAAATTGCTAGCTCTAGCTGTTTGTTTGAGTACTAGGAGATTTAAAGGGCATTATAGTGAGGAAAATTGTTTTTTTTTAATTCTTCTAATGTATCCTATAAGTCATCCCATCCACCAGGTACCTTTAGTTTCTTTAAATTCTACATAGTCCCGAGATATAAGCCTTGAATATGTGCTGATTTGTAGGAGCTGGCTACACCTCATCTGTCACTCAAAGGCCACACACCCACACAATCCAAAGCTCCCCTGCAGTACTGTCACAACACCTCTCACCCACACTTATGTACCATGTGCAAACATATAGTCAACATGCTATAGTGCTAAACACAATCAATAAACCATTACCAGCAAATGAGCATAACACACTATAAAACAGCCCCTCCCCCAAAAAAAATCTTATATAAATACAAAACCAGTGACTCAAATGGAACACTAATACAGATATATAATACAGTAATACCAGACTATATACCAAACAAGACACACAGTGCAATCTATGAAATATATAGACTAAAGCCAACTGAAATGTAACAGGACAACAAGCAGTGTCACTGTGTTTGTGGAAGGTCTCACTACAAGCTGCTGTTACACTGACTCTCTCTTCAGTGATTATGATACTCAGCTAAGCAGGGGGAGAGATATGAACTTTAGGTAAAAATAAATAACAATTAGCAAAGTTAGAGAACAGGCAGAGTTCAGTAACTTACTTGTAAGAATCTCACACCACGTGTCTCCTCTCTCCCCCTCTGCCCCTCCCTTCAGCATATTGCACTTTATTCCACACTTTGATTGCTTGCAGTCAGCTCTGGAAGGGGGGGTCAACAGGATGTCAGCACTTCATTTAAAGTCCTTTCAACTGACAATGCTCGGACTCTGTATACAGCCCGTCACTGCTTGAGGGGAGTAGACAAGGGGAGAGGGGGGACACACAGCTTGGTACAAACTTCTGCCAGTGTGTGAAGAAAACGAAGCACACAGAAACATGAAGTAGGCGAGTATACTAATGATCTATACATTGTATACAGACAAAGTTTTTTTTCAGTATAGTTGCCCTTAATAAAAGTTCCTTTTGTAAAAAGAGCTAAATTGGCCCCAACCATCAGATCTATTGTAACATTTGAAAGCCAACATTTGATTGGTTTAGGCAAAATTAGCATAATTTTAACGATACAAGAACCCTGTAGGTATCCAGGTTATTAACTGTGGTTGCATGGACCCCTAAACAACCAGTCAAATTGACAGAGGATTCAAAACTTGTAAGAAACTTCCTTGTGCAGGAGCAGACATACAGTAGAGCAACTAATACACGAAGGTGTCCTGCGCCTGGTGCCTTTGGAAGGTGGTAATCAATCAAATCCGTAACAACGACAACACATCCTCTGCCTTTATTTCAAATTACAGAGGATTCCCTAAAAACATGGATGGATATCATACAATAATCAGATTCCTAATTGTTACCTCGCACTGGTCCGGAGCGCGATTTTTTTTGGGTTTTCCCTCTGTAAAGTTGTGTTGGTAACACCACATGTCTTTGGTGTGTCCTCCTTGCCTCATACACAATGTGATCCTCCGTATCTGTTTTGTTTCAGAGGCTCAATTAGAACTTTGGCCTGAGCTGGATGATCCCACTGTTCAGAGAATGTGATTCGGTAATACTATACAAAAACCTTTATTTACAGCATTAGTAGGGTGGTACATCGCTACGAGCGAGCGCTCGGCCAGGAACAAAGTCCTGTCGGTCGCGGACGCAAGTGCGAATGATGAATTGTTGGGGTGACATAGGGAACTGCGCGAGTCAATCGGAATTTACAAACACGTCTGTTCGTCCCGATCCGGACGACATGAAAAATCGAGGTCGGTCTCGGCTGGCCGCCCCACACCCGCAGATATTTTTGACTGAACAGTGCCGTGAATCGGTCGGTCGAAAATTTTTGTGGTTGTACCCAGCCTTAGAGTTAGAAAGGGAATGTGGATTATCCTAAAGGTGACCATACACATGGATGATTTTCAGCAATCAGTCGGATTTGCAGAACATTGTGCATGTGGCTGAATAGGGAACGATGCAGATTGAACACCTGAACTTATCTTAAAAGAGGAAGAATTAACAAGTAATTAATCCTAACTGCATTTAAATCCCTCGGTTTTTTAATTGGGTTCACCAATTAAGCACTCGCTCTATAACTCACAGCTCTGATTCTCTGTTCTCTTGGCTGATCTATTTCACTTTCAGGTAGGGGTAGAGCAAAAAAGACACCAATTGGCCAACTACCCATGTATTCAATCTGTACAGGATACAGCGGAAGGAAAGGAAGGTGCGTGTATTAGGCACCTAAAGGTGAGGTTTGTTCTGAATAAGCTACACCAAAAGAAGCTTGCCAACTGTTTAACAATATTGTATTATTACTTCTAAAAGTTTATCATGTGGATACAAAAAAACAGCTGTAATAATGTGGTAAGTGGGCAAAAATGCACAACAATAATTGTTTTAACATGTAGCCAGAACATTCAAAAACAACAGGGCTTAATTCTGTGTATTACTGGCGAACTAACTTAATCTTCATTGCTAAACACGTGCCATGCATTGCTTGTCATTGGATTTAGAATGGCCACACCTCACCTTTAATGGGAAGAATAGAAATACATAGCCTCTGGTTTTACTCACAATTATCCCTTGTTCTTCTGTTTTATAACTAGATGCAAAAGCCCAAGGCACTTTACTATGGCTGAGAAAGCTTGTAGAGATATTGTTACTGAAAAACAACATGTGGCAACGAAAGAGAATGCTGGGGAGTTGAGTTTCTCTAAAGCGCTACTACACCATGGGGCTATTTATAAAGCTTCGTTAAGTTTCACGGCCGTTTTCACTGACATTAAAGCAAAATCGCGTTAACCGCATTAGGAATGTCTGAAAACGGAGCGAAAAGTTACGGAAACGTTTAACCCTCGCGGCGATACTTACCTGTTACCGCCGCTTCTATTTATAAGCGGGCAGTGGGTTGGTTTCGCGTGCTAGTATCCTCTGTTACTTCGCACACCTTGAAGGTGGCGAAAACAGCCGTGTGAACTAGCCTCCCCGCGGCTGGGATGGGGAGGCCCAACCCGCGGGGGTGGTCGCACCGCCCCGGAGGCACGCCCATCCCGCCCACAACCCCCCGCGGCGGCGGGAGACCACCCGCCGCGCTTCCCAGCAGCCCACCCCAAACCCCTTCCCCGCTCGCGGCAATCTCGGAACAGGAGGCTAGAGGGGCTGCCAGGAAGGGGCCGCAAGGGGGGGTCGCGACCACCCGCCGCGCCACCCCTCCCCAGCAACCCTCCAAGCCCCCCGCCCCGCCGCTCCCGGGAGGGGAAGGGAGGGAGCCGCTGGGAGGGGAGGAGGCTCCCTCCAGCGGGGCCCCTGAGAAGGCCTTTTGGGGCTTGAAGGGGTCCCGCAGTCGAACCGGGACCCCCTCCCCGCCCTATCGGGCCTTTGCGGCACTTACAAGTGCCTTTGGCGGGGTCAACCCCCAGTGTGCGGCTCTTAAAAGAGCCCTGGGCGCGTCTTCTTTCTTCCAGTCCCGGCGACACCAGCTCCGCCGAGGGCGCCGACCCCCGAGAGAGGTCGCCGGCGACCTCAACGAGGGCCGATGTTGCCGGCGTCTTGATCCGACACGACGTCCGGGCGTTGGCGACACCAACCCACCTCAGGTCGGCGATGCCAGGCAGACTCACTGCGGCCGCCAGTGAGCCCGCGGGCAACACTGGCCTAGCGGAGCCGATGTTGCCAGCCGCTTCTTTCTTCTATCTTCAGCATCTCACTACGATGGCATCTGAGTTCCGCAGGGAGTGCACCTCTTTATTAGTTTGAGAAAACCCTAATTCATTTCTGATTGGTAAATTTTTTAATACTTGCTTTACATGCTTTACACTTAACCAATCAGAGTTCCACACCACTTTCCAGTAATCTGATTGGATATTTCCGTCCGCAAATATCTGCTGGCTGTGTCTGTTGTATTCAGTTGGATTGGTCAGATGGACTTGAAGTTTGAATTCCAATTAGCATATCACAGTCAAGTGTTGGGAACCTTTGGATGACCAAGGCGTGATTGCATTGTGGCTAAGAGGGTTATAGGAACGCCCAGGTAAGGTGTCAAAACAGCATTGTACATGGCACCTTACCGTGGGCGTTCCTATAACACTTCTTCTTAGCCAATGCAATCACGGTAAAATTGTGATCCTGGCAATACAGGGACACCGAAAGGATGATTCCAATTCAAAGGATTGGGGAGGGTTTATTGGTCAAATGTACTTGGCCAAATTAAAGTATTATTGGCAAACAATAGAATATGTACAGCCAGTTAAACGCCCTAGATTATTTGACAGATAAGATAGATGAGCATAACAAAACACACAAAAATTGTAAAGGTAACGTCAACCGAAAGGGCTAGGCACCTTGTGCGTTCTCACACGCTTATGATCCACTTGTAATTCATTAGTGAGTGAGGATCGCAGAGCAGTGCATGTCAATGTGGGGGGCCACAATTGCATGTTAGCGACCCATTTAGAGTGCATGAACCACCATTTTTTGGGTTTTTTGCTCAGATTCGCGACTAATGCGCAATATGTAGCCGAATGAACAGTAACCCCGTAAAACGTGCACCAATGCGCACACGATTTTCACCACGCCTGGTCCCTGTGGTGGGTCTCAGTCTAATGCTAGGTACACATGGTCAGATATTTCTAGTCCATGGATAATCCTTATCCTTCCTCTTAGTAAGGCTCGTCAGAAAATACATTTCTACCTTTACATTCTACTGAAAACATGTGAGAGACACTAAACAAACACCTAACATATCCTATTCTTACTGTTTACGCTGTGGTATTAACGGTTATCTTTACTCTGAAAATCTAATTTTCAAAAGTGTTCCTTAGATACAGCAATCCCACTGCTCCAAAACTTTTTTCAGATATTAAATTAGAGTTCTGAGAAATCATCATTTGAAATACACGCATTTACAGGAAAGACCTGTCACTCCAAAAAGCAAGAAAATATAATATGTCCCATCCCTGACCTCTTTCCTTGCCTACCAGAAACACTGTCTGCACATTTAAGAGGAACTCAGCAGGAAAAGAAAAAAAAGGGGTAAGGGAGGGGGAGGTGTTGTAAGCAGAGCAGTGTCCTGGTGAGGCTGTGCAGAACTTATAATGTGTTGAAGACCACTACAAGAAGGCAGTGAGAAGTAGGAGGGTGGGGGCAATTAGAAGCACTTTAAACATTACGAATTTAATGACAAAGTAAGCACAAATAATATGTGAGTCCACCATTTTACTTCTCTCCAAATTATAGTTTAGATAATTAAAGTTGTTTCAATGTAGTGGAGACATGAGAATTGCTGGAATCTAGGAGGTTTCTCTATAAAGCCTATTAGGCACATTGTGGGAATACTGACATGTTTAGATTTCATTATTTTCTCACCAATATAAAGTAGGGGGAGGAGGAGAATATAAAAGTAGCATTGCACAGATGCAGTAACCAGTGTGTGGACAATGTGTAGTTCATCTACTAAACAGGCCTAGTTTCGAATCCACCATAGGTAAATTGTGGACATTTCTTGAATTAAAGCCAACGCCAACTTACCTTAACCCATTACACGTGGCTAATGCTGGCCAGGACCCATCGTCATTTACCACAAATCCTTGGTAATAGCAGGAAATTCTGCAAGGAATAAATATATACAGAAATGAATGGGAAAGGCTACGGTAATTAAATATTAGCATCATTTAGATTTTGGCCCTTAAGTGTAAACTGTGGTGGCTGCAGCTTGTATGAATTGAACCTGCTACTAAGCAGGTCCTGGGAGGTCACATCATTGGTCTAAGGTGACCATACATTAGGCCGATTTTATGTACAATCCGACATATATCTGACAGTTCATTGATTGGCCAAAAAATTTTTACATTTTCCCGATCTTATTATGCACCATTGATAGTAAAATCGATCGTAATTACGATGGGAAGTTGTTTTTTTTAAGTCAATTGGTAAAATGATTGTGTGTTTTTTGAAGTTCAAATTAAATGTAAATGAATGAACCTCACAAGGACGACATTCGACATTAATCAGTGAAACGAATTGAACGTCGAAACAATATGTATGGGTACATCTACATACAATTAGCATTGTACATCTGTCTATCAAAGTATCGGTCAGTTTAAGATCGTAATTCGATCGTAATAGTGTATGGCCACCTTAAGTCTGCGTGAAGATTTGTCCAGGTTGTAGGGTTGCCAGGGCAGTGAAGTTTGGTAATATGAGGAGGAGCAACATTGCGCTGATTGTTAACTAAAATATTGTGTTCAATATTGTTCAAGCTGACCATTTGTCCCAGGCCTAAAGCCTCACACTGTTAAGTAATGAAATCAGTATATCTATTATTTACAAGGAGGTGGAACGCTTATCCCGCCCTTCCTGTGAATAAAAGAACGGGTGAAACTCGTGTTGTAACAACTTACCTTAACCGGCAACCACTCAGCTACTTCCAACTGTCACGACAACGTCCATTGAGCCATCTTGGCACATGCGTGGCCGCAGGTGCGTTTGGCTCAAATTCACAGTGGAAAATAGGTTTGGGCAGATAAAAGAAGGTTCTACGCCCGCCCTTGAATACCACAGAAAAGATTCATCACAGTGTCCCTTTAAGTCAAGGGATCTTTAAACAATGGCCCTTCAGTTTGAAAAAAACTCTGCAGTTGAGGAATGCTGAGCCATTTTATCTCTAAATGGCTTTAGTGAGTGCTGATGAGCATTTAAGTTAATACACCAGCAAACACCCTATTTATTACATTAACTAAAATCTAAAAAGTGATTTATGGATTAACCAAAATGTCTGTTGGTTAGAATGAGTAACATTATCTGTGAAACGTAATTTACTCTATAAACCTTAAATCATAGACTTAGTAGAAGTATGTGTTTGGTATTTTCAGTTTTTGATACAGTCCAAAATGGGCAATGTTTGCTTTACTGTAATACCCAAATTTATAGCTAAGGTCTATTGGTCTGGGGAGGCACATTTGTACAGTGGATGATGAAGAAAATTGGTTAATGAATAGGATACAGAAGATATTGTTAATCGGGACCTTCATCATTATGGACCTTAAGTGCTAAAGGGTAGGGGGGGGGGGGGGGGGGGGAGAATCAATATGGCCCATCATCCATTTTTGTCTAAAACCACGTTAACCCGAAAAAAATTCAGGGTTAACGTGGGTTTTAGACGAATTTTCTAGCACAGCGCCATTTGCGAATGTTTTAGGAAATAGCGCTGGTTGCTACGATCCAAAACCCATAGCGTTAAGTTTTGCGCTACTTGTGCGTGAACTAACGTATGGTTCTGGAGCGTTTTTAAAGTGCGCTCCATTACCTTAGGCCGATCCGGATACAATTAAACTGATCCCCATGTGATATATGGATTTACTAATTCTAGATCCCCATGTGATAGGTGGATTTACTCATTCCAGATCCACAGGAGATAGGTGGATTTACTCATTCTAGATCCCCATGTGATATATGGATTTACTAATTCTAAATCCCCATGTGATAGGTGGATTTACTCATTCCAGATCCACATGCCCATGGATAGGTGATTTACTCATTCCAGATCCCCATGTGATAGGTGGATTTACTCATTCCAGATCCCCATGTGATAGGTGGATTTACTCATTCCAGATCCACAGGGGATAGGTGGATTTACTCATTCCAGATCCACAGGGGATAGGTGGATTTATCATTCCACATACCCATGTGATAGGTGGATTTACTCATTCCAGATCCCCATGTGATAGGTGGATTTACTCATTCCAGATCCACAGGGGATAGGTAGATTTACTCATTCCAGATCCCCATGTGATAGGTGGATTTACTTCATTCAGATCCACAGGGGATAGGTGGATTTACTAATTTCAGATCCCCGGGGAAGGGGGATTTACTATTTCAGATCCCCACGGGATAGGGGTATTTAATAATTCCAGATCCCCATGTGATAGGTGGATTTACTCATTCCAGATCCACAGGGGATAGGTAGATTTACTCATTCCAGATCCCCATGTGATAGATGGATTTACTCATTCCAGATCCACAGGGGATAGCTAGATTTACTCATTCCAGATCCCCATGTGATAGGTGGATTTACTCATTCCAGATCCACAGGGGATAGGTGGATTTACTAATTTCAGATCCCCGCGGGATAGGGGGGATTTACTAATTTCAGATCCCCACGGGATAGGGGTATTTAATAATTTCAGATCCCCATGTGATAGGGGATTTACTCATTCCAGATCCCAGGGGATAGGTAGATTTACTCATTCCAGATCCCCAGTGATAGATGGATTTACTCATTCCAGATCCACAGGGGATAGCTAGATTTACTCATTCCAGATCCCCATGATAGGTGGATTACTCATTCAGATCACAGGGGATAGGTGGATTTACTAATTTCAGATCCCCGCGGGATAGGAGGATTTACTAATTTCAGATCCCCACGGGATAGGGGGATTTAATAATTCCAGCTCCCCATGTGATAGGGGGATTACTCATTCCAGATCCACAGGGGATAGGTAGATTTACTCATTCCAGATCCCCATGTGATAGATGGATTTACTCATTCCAGATCCACAGGGATAGCTAGATTTATCATTCAAGATCCCCATGTGATAGGTGGATTACTCATTCCAGATCCACAGGGATAGGTGGATTTACTAATTTCAGATCCCCCGGGGATAGGAGGATTTACTAATTTCAGATCCCCACGGGATGGGGATTAATAATTCAGATCCCATGTGATAGGGGGATTTACATATTCCAGATCCACAAGGGGATAGGTAGATTTACTCATTCAGATCCCCATGCGATAGATGGATTACTCATTCAGATCCAAGGGGCTAGCTAGATTTACTTATTCCAGATCCCCAGTTGATAGGTGGATTTACTCATTCCAGATCCACAGGGGATAGGTGGATTTACTAATTTCAGATCCCCGCGGGATAGGGGATTTACTAATTTCAGATCCCCACGGGATAGGGGGATTTAATAATTCCAGATCCCCATGTAATGGATATGCGGATTGGCATCCTATTGTTTGATGCCACAGTGGGTGTGGGGTGTGGTGTAAAGATATGATTTGTAGCCCTCACACTCGTTTTAATCTCTTTCTTTCATCTTTGCAGGATTCATAGCAAACCCTCTAGTGCTGTCGGTGCCACAATTGCTCATGAGATGGGACACAACTTGGGAAGAATCACGATAAGAGCTCTTGCACATGCAAAGCATCCTCCTGCATCATGTCGCCCTCCCTCAGGTGGGTTGCGAAATGTGTACTGAGCAATTTGCAAAGGGACAGAGTAAAAAAGGCTGAAAGGTTAATGGCTTCAGTTCCATAAAGTATGCGCATAGTTTGGGGGTGTGGTCTTTGTTGAGGGGCGGGTTACGGGTGCCAGGCTTTTTGTGACTATAGGCTCCTGTAAATCCAGCACTGGACTTCACATTCTCCTGTACATTCCTATGAATTTTCTGGCTACTCTGCACTCTCGTATCCCTTTATTTGTTTCCTTGTAGTTACGAGACCCCTCGCTCATTCAGTACATGCAGTTCCAGGAATATGACGATTATCTCCTTAATGGAACCCACGTGCATGAAGAATGTGCCAGAAAAGAAATCTATACTGACCCCCCCCAGTCTGTGGGAATAAATTCACTGAGCTGGGTGAGGACTGTGGACTGCGGAACTGTGGAGGTAATAACACACACCTACCAGATCTGTCTGATATGTATCTGCTAATGAGCTGGTACACTGATCCCCAATGTCTTATTCCTCTCCCATTGTCTGTGATGTAATTAAACTGCCCATGAACCATTTGTTAAGTGTTTATCAGTTTTTATCTTATTGGTCAGCGGTTTGCCTTTCTTTGGGTTAGTATCCAATTCGTACATGTTCTGTGCATTCGCTTTTATAAGTGAAATAATGGAAGTAGCAAGGATTGTGGATAAACTGCGCCAGTAACGCATCACCAGTATTGGCTGTTTCCTCTGTGCTGCCATGATGTTACAATGAGGTGTGAACATAACAAAAAAAAAAAAAGGTTTTAAGGGTCATGCAAGAGTTCTGCAGTTGTGTTGCTTACTGGCTTGTGGCAACTTTTTAAGACCCTCTATATCAGGGATCCTCAAACTATGGCTCTCCAGATGTTTGAAAACCACAACTCCCAGCATTCCTCAGCTACAGAGGGAAGCCTAGAATGCTGGGAGTTGTAGTTTTCAACATCTGGGAGCGTAGTTTGAGGATCTCTGCTCTATATACAGTATTTGTACAATTTGCCATTAGTTTGCATGACTTTAAGATGTGTTTTAGCAATTTGTAGCTCCGAAAGCTCCCCACCTGGGGCCCATTCTATAACTAGAAACGGAAAGTATAACTTTGGATTTGGGTTGAAGGCAGCATTATGTAAGGGAATGTGTGTGTTTGTGCTGCAGATTTTAAAACTCAATAATGCCAATGATGAGGACATTGTTGTTTTTACCACCCTTTAATATGTTGTCACAGGAATGAATGAGTAGGTCAGTTTGTGTGTGTACTTGTGTCAGGTTGGGGGTTAAAAAAACTTTTTGATGTTTGATCAAAACATTTTTTTACTTTACTTACACCTTTAAATATGGTTGCCACATGAATTAATGGGTAGCTCAGAGGATGTGTGTGTACCTGTGTCAGATTGGAAGTTAAAAACACAAACTTTGATGATTGAGTGAAAATTTGTTTTTGACTATAGTTACCCTTTAAGTAGGCTGCCACGGAACTAGAAAGGGTAGGTCAGGAGGTGGTGTACCCGTTTCAGATTAGGGGTTAAAAAAACAAAACTGTTTGATGATTATCTGTTGTATTCAATTAGATCAACTGGCTTGAAATGTAGTTCTGAAGACGTTTCGATAGTCATCCCGACTGGCTTTCTCAATTCAGAATGACTTGTACAAGAATCTGTGGCATTATGTACTGGAAAATCCCAATTAGCATATCACAGCCAGTGTTAAGGGTGTGATTAGATAGGGCTAAGAGGTGTTTATAGGAACGCCCAGAGTAAGGTGTTAAAACAGACAGTTGTACATGGCAGAGTTTGGTGTCGAACCCCCCACCTCTATTTAGGCTTGGTTTCTTTATTTTCACATAAATGGCACTCCTTAACACCTCTCTTGAACCAGGTCACGTTCCTTCGCCAGTATTAACATTACAATCTTCAAAGGTATGTCCTTATCCTTAAGAGCCCATTTATGTGAAAATAAGAAAACAAGCCTAATAGAGGGTGGGGGGGTTCGACACCAACTGTCTGCCTGTACATGCTGTTTTAACACACTTACTCTGGGCGTTCCTATAACACCTCTTAGCCACATCTAATCACACCCTTAACACCTGGCTGTGATATGCTAATTGGGATTTTCCAGGGTACATAATTGCCACAGATTCTTGTACAAGTCATTCTGAATTGAGAAAGCCGTCGGATGACTAGCGAAACGTCTTCAAGAACACATTTCAAGTCCAGTTGATCTAATTGAATACACAGATATACCATGACCTGGATGAATAGAACCTTCACAAGATGTTTTGATGATTGTTCAAATTAGTTTTTTTGACTTTGGCAGCCATACTTAAAGGTAACTAAAGTCAAAAAACAACACAGGTACACAAACCTAATGACCTACCTCATGTTTCTTTGGCAGCCATACTAAAGGTCAGTAGGTGTGTGTACCTGTGTCAGGTTTGGGGGTTTAAAAAAAACAAACTATTGATGATTGGTCAAAATTAGTTTTTTTGACATAGGTACCCTTTAAGTATGGCTGCGGCAGTAATGGAGAGGTTAGTGTCAGTAGGTGTGTAGACCTGTATCAGGTTGGGGGTTAAAAAAAACATACTTTTTAATGATAGTTTTTCAAAATTGTTTTCTTGACTGATAGTTTGACTCTTGTGACGATAAAGTTAGTGGCTGCAGCAGTAATGGAAGGTAGGTTCCAGTAGGTGTGTACCCATGTGAGTTGGGAGGATGTGTTTTGTTTGCAGTACTGATCATATAACTAACTGTTTAGTGATGATTGATCAAAAATGAGTTGTTGGCTATAGATTACCCGTTAAGTATGCTTCCATGGACATGAAAGTGTAGGTCAGTTAGGTGGGTTGTACGGTCTGTGGGTTGTGTGGTGTGGTGGGGGATCAGCGTTTGGTTTTATGCCATATAACAACTGTTTGAAATACTCAAATTTGAGGATTGTTATCATTATAGTCTAGGAGAAAATGTCCCAAATTTCGGCAATAATGCCATAACGTCTTCCCAGATTCCTAGCTAGGTAAACGCACACCTCTCCTATATGTACACAATCGTTAGCTTAGCTCAAGAAACTGTGAGAGGAGATACAGTCAAAAAGCGGAAAAGAATAAGAAAGACAGTAATTATTCGTTTTTTGCAAAGTAACAGCCAAAGTGCTGTACATTTTCCCTGGGTCAAGCAGTACTGGGAAAAGGCATTGTGGACTGGCCTTGATCGGCCCACAGTGTGAGAGAACAACAATGCTGATCCGTGCCTGACAGTTCTTTATATTAAGGAACCAGCTGTGATCGCTAAGTGTGTGAGGGAAATTTATAGCCAATGACAGACAATTCTATTTCTGTCATTCTATAAGTTTATTGGTTTACCAGCTTTAGATTATTAATTCTCTTTTCTTTCCCTTTCTTACTTGCAAGTCTGGGAAAAGATGTAAGGTATTTTACCAATGTCACAGTAACATTACAGGTTGTTTCTGTTAGAGGAATGTACCAACCATGCTGTGAGCAGCCACCTGCAAACTCCAGAAAACCGCAATGGTGCAGAGGGCAATGTTGTGAGAATGTCATGTAAGTTGTTGTGACTGTTGAATAGTCCTGAGCCTGAATCTTTACCTACAATAACATCACAGTATGGAAGCTTTTCTTCAGCCACCCTTCTCTTTTCAGTACATATTTGGCTTTGTGATGTACCCCTGTCTACTAGTCGTACCCTTATCCTCCAACCATACAACATGGGTCAGATACAACAGATTTTCGCCCCTTCATGAAAAAGTGTGTACTTGGCTATCTTTTCCAGAGGATGCCGAATGTTCAGGACTTCCTCACAGTCGCTCACGGACTGCCTTAAAAATTTCCCCTGCACACGTGTGGGCTCTCCCTGTGATAAGGTTGGTTGCAGCTAAAGAGAATGTACAGTCCCGATGTTCTCCCTGTACTTACATAGGGAAATGTGATGTGAGTAGCCTGATTATTAAAAATGACCGACAGAATCTTAAGATAGTTACGTATATACTCGAGTATAAGTCGAGGTTTTTCAGGCTATAAAAAACGCCTGAACAACACTGAACCCGACTTATACTCTTGGTCATCACTAGCTTGTAGCGAATCCGCTGACCGAGGTGGATTTACTCATTCCAGATCCACAGGGGATAGGTGGATTTACTAATTTCAGATCCCCGCGGGATAGGGGGATTTACTAATTTCAGATCCCCACGGGATAGGGGTATTTAATAATTCCAGATCCCCATGTGATAGGTCATTCACTGAGGCTTTATAGTGTAAGTAATGCCAGCGGACAACTGGCATGTGCCTGGTCCAAATATATGTGTTGCGTTGTGTTGTCCTTTTGAGTGCATTTAGGGCAATGTTTTGTCCGCGTTACGGTCCGTTTGCAGGTTAACAATGTTCATTTTCTATGCATTTTTCAGAAAATAATTGAAAGAATGCTTAAAAAAAGCATAGACATTATTAAAGTGCGATTCTGTAAACACACAGACCAAAGCGCGCACGCATGCAGATAAAAAAGGGACCGAATGATTTGAACGCGAATATATAGAGGAATGATTCTCCCGCATTTTCCATTTTATTTTTAAAATACGTTGCATTTGCCAAAAGCACGCAAAACCGAAAACGCTTAGGGACCTAACCTAAATACTTAATGAGGGGAAATTCACCCAGAGCTGTACAGCCTCTGGTGAATCTTTTCTTGGAGATATGCCAGAGCGGCCTTTGCTCTGATTGAGTAGTGTATCGCCTGCATTATACCAGTGAGCTTGCAGTCTTTGTAATGGCTCCTATTTCTGAAAATTAGCCATATTGGCTAGTGAGTTTAATATTACAGTGATTAACAGCCATCACAACCTCTATTAACCCAATACAATTAAATCCTATGACACAGAGCACAGACAAGCCATTAATAGCACAGGGGGCCCCATAATCACGAAGTAATAGCTGGGAGGCGTCACTTCCGCCTTGCCTGTATTGTTGAGTAACCTGTTTTGTCCATTGTGGTTAGGAGTATAAATCAACTGACTGGGCTTGGAGTTGGAGTTCATTTCTCTGACACTGTTGGGGACTGAACAAGAGTAACTGGGCAATGCAGGTCCCTGGGCTGATCCCCTGGTCTCTGCTCTTAATGCAGACCTCCAGCCAGCAGGTGAAGTACTAGCCCATCCCCGTACAGGGCAGAGTGTGGAATGCTACGGGGCTGGGAGGGGAAAGTGAGTGCTGGGAGACTGGTGGAATGTTCGAGAACAGAACTTTGATCAGTGTTCCAATGTGTATAAAGATAAGTTTTGTATCATCCTGAGGAAGCTTGCATTTTCAACTCATTTTAGTTAGCAATAAAAGGGATATGTTATATCCAAGATGTCTTCACTAGATAAAGATCGCTTAGTATCTCATGGTGGACTGATCACTGGGGAAGGGAGGGTGGATCTATAGATTATGTAGTAAACCTAGATATGGGGAATTAATACAACCCATTACACTGCACATCTCCTGTAATTAATAAGCTCTTACCCACACACGTGTTTGTCTATAGAGATTAGTGTTACATCATGCTTGTTGGAAGGGAGATATTTCCTTATCCCTTGGCGTCCTATAAACATGGACATTTAATGAGATGCTTATCCCACAGTTTATTATAGTTCTTACCATTTAACCAGTAGAATAAATAATATGCACAATCACTTTCCCCAATGCTAACACAATGCCCGATGCAATAAAGTGAGATCTTATTACTTCACTCCTGCTAGTAGAGTAGTAATTGTAATTATCTGTCAATGACACGTGTGCCAATTCACCCATGTGGCTTCTTCCATGGGCCCTACCCCAGTCCTCATGTAATGTTGCCACACGCAACTTGCACATCTATTCCGCGCCCATTGGAACTGTTTTGTATAATTGCCACATATATTTTTCTGATGTTAAATAAGAATTGTGTTGAATCTAGTATGTCATGTACCATGTCTAGTAATATCAAAGAAATTGTCCATGTGTAACTGATATACCTGTGTGTGCTATATACTGTATACTGTATAATCACCCACAACAGAAAATACAGTAAAGGGAACAAGAATTGTAAAACAGAAAACCCTTGTTCCTACACGCAACAACAAAAGGAAATCCCCATGTATTTCCTCCTGGGGGTTATGGACTTTTCCTGACAGAAAACATAGTTATTTTTGTAACGATTTTCTCTATTTGTCTTTATGTCCAGTTCTTGAAGATGGCACAGATTTGGAGGTGCACCAAACATTTTAAGTGTGCCTAATGTGTGTGTTATTTTGGGCTGTCATTGGTTACCATAAAAGAACCAATTGCTATAGATTGCCAAAACACAGCAGTCTTACAGTTTAGAAACATTTAATCCAATTACCGGTGCCAGCCTGTGGTACTCCTCTCCCCTGCTGGAAGGTGAAAGGTTAGTAGGTATAGGTCACGGAAGGGTATATGTTAGCCCTGCGACCGGGGAAAGTAAATGCAGAAGTTACTGAAGTGCATAGAAGGGAGGGTTTGAGTGTGTGGATGCGGAGAGAATGGGTGACAGAATTTGTATCTGTTTGGGGGGTATCTGTGAACTGTGGGCGGGAGTTCTGTGCCCTTATTATGTTATATGGTCTGTGAACTCCTCAGTAACTTCCAATTAACTTATAAATTACAGTAGGGGGTACATTATCTACTATATAATAACGTACAAATTAGAGCACAATTTAATTATCAGGTTAATAGCAAATTTTATTGCTAGAACACCACAATATAACTATCATAACTGCACATAGTAAATAAAACTTGTTAAAAAACAACATAAGTACAATTCCTCAAGTGGAAGTCGATGGCTGAGTGGAATGATATCGGTAAAATCCCTATTGTCAGTATCCATACCTACTGTGTGTAATATTCAGAACTTTACAGTCCCCGACACTCTGTAATGAGGATAATTAAACCTTGTACAATTAACAATTGTGCTCTAATTGCAGTCTGGCCCATTAATAGGGTGTACATAGCTGGTGCTTATTAAGGGGTCTTTCCTAGTAGTTTGTGCCGAGTTTTATATTCCTCTAACACACCCTTATCCTAGTAGGATGGGTTTTCGTTATACCCAGTAGATGAATAGGCTGTAGCCCCTCCTCTCCTGTAATTTTATGTCAGGAATTGTCACACTGGTATTCAGCAAGTTTATGTCCTGAAGTGTCAGGCTAATAACTAGTACAACACGTGGTGATAATTCAGACCAATGGACTGCTGGGTCCATTTGACCATAATTTTCTGACCCAACCAATGTATGTTCAATCGTCTATTTGGAGGAATTCTATTTGGATCAAAGTATCTATGTCATTTGTGAAACTCCGCACTGGTAAGTCAGCTTGTGTCCTGACAGTGTCAGACTGATAGAGGGTGCAGCTCTGTGTGAAACCTTACGTTCAATGTTTTAACACGTCTTAATGTTTCTTTTACCTTAATACTTGCAGCTATCCAGTTTATCTTATGGACAGAACATGAATTGGTAAAACCAAGGAAGCTTCATACTTCAATAACAAGAGAGACACTCAGGTATGTTACATTCTTTAACCTTTGTTCGGTGCCAATACATTACATCTTACCTGCCGTGTCCCGAGATGTTCCAGACACCACCTATACTGATCACATCCGACTGACGTTACAGTGCAATGTCAATCATAAACCATTATCCGCCAGGGAACATCGTCGGGTAAGAATCATTTGGACAGTAGCTAAATGGAAAGGCTAAATGTCTAACTAGTGTTGCCCACCTTTAGGGTGTGTGCTCTGTCTTGCAATATGTCTTAATCTTTACACTTGTGTTTTGGTTGATCTGTACACTGGTTGTATAGTAAAGTGGTTTATTATTTCAGCACAATAATATATGGAGAGGACGGTAGAAAAAAGGTGAATATTGCTCCAACTCAGGTTCTGTACACAATGCCCTCACATTACGCTGCAGATACTGCAGTTTGTAGTCCTGTTAAACACGAATGTTTTACGAAATGGTGCACATATGCAATTGGTTTTATCTAAACAACAAAAAGATAGTATATGAATTCCTTTCATCATCTGTCTAGCCAGCATTGCAGGGCAGTCTATACACATAAGGCCATACACATGCCCACTCATTGATAATCAAATGAAAATAACACCCGTGTGTGCTACATGCTCCATTTAGGAATCATTTGCAGGGAGACTGCATCATTGCAAATAAAAGATCCTGGTTGACTAGAGAATGTCCTTGCATATACAAAGTGGATCTTGCTGTAATTAGCCAGTAATCATTGTATCAGACTTTACCAAAAGGTATGTGTCGGGGGTGAGAATTCCTGGAAGTTCAAGTGAGTAACACAAATGAAACAATGCCAGGAGGGAGACATTCATTAGAAACATAGCAGGAGAACCTCCCCTTTGCACATAAAAGAAATGCCATTAGGCTGAATACAGGTGGGTGCATCTAAAGGTTTCGTACACTTGTGCGATTGCGGGTGTGCCGACCCGCAACACACAATGTGTACAAACTGATGTTTTGGCTGATAATCGTGCCGTATATGGGCACTTTATCGGCCGAAATGGGACTTTCCTTGGGGATCATTTCCCGACCGGCCCAGTCTCCAACGAGCGTCAGTTTTGGTGCCGATAAATGCCCATACACAAAACCTTTAGTGCCCATACCTACTTAAGACATTAGATAGATGTCCAATCTCTCATAAGGACAAATGTCCAATCTATCTATAGAACCCGCCTAGCCTGTTCTTTCATACAATCACAATAATAGAGATCACACAAAGAATGGGCCATGATAGGAACATCTCAAGATAAAAACTCTAAAATGTGTTCTAAAATGTAGTCTTTAGACATAGATGGATATCTTCAATCTACCTAGTGTCTGTCTAGTGAATGGCCAG
Source organism: Hymenochirus boettgeri (assembly GCA_019447015.1). Lineage (NCBI taxonomy): Eukaryota > Metazoa > Chordata > Amphibia > Anura > Pipidae > Hymenochirus > Hymenochirus boettgeri. The sequence continues at coordinate 237,237,706 of CM033471.1, read as the reverse complement.
CTGTGTTGGCAGTTACCAACGCATATTGCTGACAGATTCCTTAAGAGCCACATTCAGACTGTGATTGTGCGACCCACAACTGCCGCAAATGGCCGTGTCGACCAAGAATTGTTTTTTTTGTACAGAATGTCGGTCAGGCATGATGATCATCACAATGCCCACCGTCCATATCCAAACTGGTTATCGGCCCGTAAATGGCCATTCACAGCTTGTTGTTTGTCGCACACATGATCACGCGTCTGCATATACCCAAAAGAACCTGTACAATACCACCTTAAAAGGAAAGTTCAGTCTAACAGAGACCGTTATGGTCTTGTCCTTGATCAGCGCCTGGGTTGATTCAGTTGCTCAGTAGAGATCTGAGCATGGCTGTAGCAGGGCTGGCTCATCCAACAGCCCTCATAGAAATACTGTCAGAAACATTCCATGTAGTGTGCATTCTGGGAAGAACAAGGACCTGGAATGGCACCCCATGTGAATAAAATGAAGATAATATGTAGAATACTAGGTATGTATATATAATCTAAGATTTTATAAAATAATGAATTTTCCACTGCATCTTTCCCTTTTAACTGTAAATGTCATAGCTTTAAGCTGGTACACACTCGATACATGGTTCGTCCCGACAGACCTTTGCCGCTAGTGAAAAACACAATCATGCTGACAAATACGACGGAAAAATAGGGGTGGGTATTTTGGTTCGTGTGTGGGGCTTCCCCTCTCCGCGCAATATCAGTTCTACTTCTTCTGTGTCCCCCTGTATATCATTTGATCTTTGGATAAATGACAAGACAACTGGGGAGGTGCTAGTAAAAAACATAGCATGTTATAGCTTTGCACTGATACGTACCAACTAATTAAATTGAATCTGCCACATTAAATTTATTCCCAGATATAGATAAGCACAAGCGTGTAGAAACATAAAAATCTGAATGTCCGGTTCAACAGTATATAGAGGTAAATAAAAAATCCTCCATTAAAATATTACACCAGGCACACCCACAAATAGCCCTTTATCGCTGCATCAAAAGGAAATAAGCAAATGCCTGAAACGTTGGTTGATTTACGTGCGAATTGCAACTGACAATGTCTTAGGCTGGTACACACAGGAGGAATTTTTTTTATCCCTACCGAGTGCTCGCTAACGAGCGGGACAAATTTCTGTCGGTCGTGGCAAATTCCCACGAACGAATTTGCGAACGATCGATCGTGCGTTCCCAACAATGCCTGATCATTTGTTCGTCCAATCCAAACGAATGAAAATCGATGACTTGCGGCCCGCCACCCCACACCACGGATATTTTTGCCAGATCGACCGAAGTGCCATGAATCGGTCGGCAAAAAATATTGGCTGGTGTTTACCAGCCTTAAACCCAAGTGACCTGTTTGCAATAATAACTGAGGCCTAGTGGTAGCTTTAAGATGGATTTAAAAAAAAACACAAGGTAAAAAGGTATATATATAAATTTTATAGTAGATAGGGTATACAGAGCACTAAAAGGCTTTTCTTTAACAAAGTGTATTTATTTCACACAAAGTAGGTCTGTGTTTACCTAAGTGTTTCGGGCATCTTGGGCATGGCCACCCAACACCCAGGTGAGACCATGTCCAAAATGGCCGAAACGCTAGGTAAACACAGACCTACGTTGTTTGAAATAAATTCACCTTTTGGAAAGCCTTGGAGTGCTCTATACACCCTTCTACTGTTACTCAAAACGTTTTCAATGAATACGAAACGAAGTGCGAAGGATCTAGTGGAATATTATGTATGGTATGTATGTTTTTTATACTTGGGGGGGACGCGTGCTGTACATACAATATATATATGTGGATATTATGATGAAGGTGCGCTCAGTGTAGCACCAAATTTTAATAAGGCCTGTTTCGTATAATAGGATAATATTGCAGATTGAGCGTTGAAGGTGAAATATATTTTTTGATTGTGTATATTTAATTATGTGCTGCAATCTTGTATTACTTTTTAAGATCACACAAGGGTTAAATAAAGACAAGGCTCAGTTGAACTGATAACTTCTATAGCTTTGGTACGCATGGTTGCTAACCATAGGTACATCACCACTATTTTATATAAAATAGCTGCAATCTAAAGTTAACCTTCACACACACAAAAGATGTGTTTTGCTGTATTTTGTGTGTGTGTTCATGAACAAACAAATATTCAGTATTTTTTTTAACAGCACAAATACTTCATCGATGTCAAAGGTTTTCCAGAATATGCCTTTCCAAGGATTCTGGACTGAATTAGACTACCCAGATAATGCTGGAGTTCCTGTACCCCAGGGATTGATATGATGCACTAAAGCAGTTCAGTTGCATAAACCCTATTCTGTAACTCTTTTGTCTCTCTCTCCAGGACCTGTTCTGATTGTGGTGCATATGAATTAAACCTGGTTGGAAAACCATTGGTTTTACATCTACAGAAAATCAGTAATGATGCCTCTGTGCTCGTCTCTGGGTCCCAGCGCTTGTATATCCAACTGTTAACATGATATCCAGTGCAAATGAAATGTAATATACATGAATGGCACTACAAGGCAGAAACCACATCTTTTATCACTGGTTATACACTTTGTCTAAATGGCTAACAGAAGAATAAATTTAGCCTCCAGTTACAATCATCATGGGTTATTGTTAAAGTTAAATAAATAGTGTGGGATTGATTCTAACTATTAACCCTAATGCACATTCTACATATACCTTTATCTCAGCACCGCACAGCCAATGACCTATTGGCATTAGGGCCACACCCCTGAAAATTCTCGTATTTTCGATGGGGAAAGTCAGCCCTGTCTTCTCGATGTGGCCCATTTAAGAATCTATGTCTGGTGTCAAATTGATTGTCTGACTGGTGAAAGGTGTTACCAGCAGAAGAGGAGCTTGGGAGGGGGAATACATTTTATTTAGATGTGTTGACATTTTTAGTAAAAGATAAGTAAAAAATAAAGCAGTCTTGTGATGAGCTAAATTATTATTAAAATCCCGCAATAGGAAGTGTGTGTTGTGTATTTTTAGCAGATTTATGTATTCAGGATTGTGTTTCTCCTATGAATAATTTCAGACAGTAGTGAAAGGCATAATAGCTCAGGCCAGTAACAGCAGATCTGTTTGTTTAGGGTATGTTGCACATTATAGGCTGTTTACATCTTGTTTGACTGCGTGGATTATTATGGTTAGATTATTTCACTGGTTCACACATGGAACACCACGAATACGGATAATACAGTTAAGCCCAGTAAAATGGACCTGTTATCCTGCATTGAGACTAAGTTCCAATAATAACAAATGGAATCTGTTTAGTGTAGGGTTCTTGTTACCCACAATCCAACTTGAAATGACATTGCCTCAAAAAATGTTTACTATAAAACAGGTTGGACATCTGTGTTGAATGACAGACAAAACGGTTTATACTGCAACATACTGAATTCTATTAAAGCAAGCAAGCACCATCTCCCCACATGCAGTTCAACATCTTGCCAGACTTCACACAGACTATATATGGAAGCTCTGGTAGTATCTATGTTCACGTGAAATGAAACCACAGTAGATGAATATTGAAAGATACAGCATAGGCTAAGTCAGATTAAACATTATTAATCAGCACCAAGGAACAGAGCCTTTTGTGAGTCCCCACCTGTACAACTTTCATCATCTGTTGTGAATCTCTCATTATACCAATCAGTCCATGTATGATGAATATTCAGACTTGTTATGGTGATTAATCCCTTCCCCCTACAATGACAAAAATTTTCAAAATGGCGATTTTTCCATTTTTCCCCCCATTAGTGTTTTTACCATTTGTTGCTGCTTTAGTGACACAGCTGTTTAGCTTTGCGTGCTATTTATATTTCTTATGTTTCGCTGGTAAAACTTTCTAATAATGGTTAAAGGCTCACCTGGTCCCTGACTAGGATATGATGATCCTGATGGTGTTAATAGTTATAAACTGGATTGCAGGGAATTGGCAATGTCTCCACCTTACAGAGGATGAAAATTACAATGCTAAAAAGCACAAGATGCTGCATGTGGATATTGTCTGTGAAAAATGTAAATGAGGTACGTGCTGTTACTTTTTAAATGCGGTGTGTACAACTTTAAAGCATTCTTTGTGTTTCTTGCAGAGACTTATTATCTAAAATTACACTGAGACGCTACTATTTGCCAGATGGAACGCCAGTACAACCAGCACCCTGATATCCGGTACAAGGTGGGGCCTAGACTGACTCATTGAAAGGGTAGAAGCATTGCTTGTGTATACAGGAAAGGGAAATGAACAATCAAAATCACATGAAAGGGAAACTTGTATGGGACATTAGTTTCACAGGTTTATCTCAGTCCACACTAGGCAAACAGACATGACCTGGTAAGCACTAAGGCTTAAAATAACCATTCCCCTTAAATAAACAAACCTGTAACCCATAAACAACACGCACAGTTTTTGGATATCAAGCTTATTAAAGAGGCCATCCATGTTTTAAACACAATTAATAACAATAATTAAATCATTGATCCTGTGTTACTAAATATAGAAATTTAGAACACACCTTCCTGGTCACCCTACTTTGGGATGTTAACCGGCCATACGCTCACCAAAAACGGAATCCTCATTCCCTAAGGAGCCTTCATAATTCCTGCCTAATCTCAGTGACAACACCTAGCCTAACTACATTTAAGTGGGGAGGGAATATTCTGTAACTATTACCTTCTGTAGGTAGGGCAAGTTCACTCAAGGAACTTTTCTTTCAATTGTATATTCCCCCAAACACCACTTTCGCGTATTCCTTCCAGCTTCCAAAACCAACTCCTGACTTCTTACCTGACCAGTCCCTCCGCCCAAATGGCTCCTGCTCTTCTGTCTTCCCCTCCCACACACTTCTCTTTCCCCCCCCTCGCCTCCCTTCTCTTTCCCTCCTGCCTCCTCCTCTTCCCTTCCTTCCTCTTCTTGCACCTTAACTACAGCCGCTCCAGGAATGGTAGCAGCTGTCAGCAATTTGTTATCACCAAAACTCTTTCCAGCAGGATCACTTACACGAGCCATTTATAGTATAAGCCAGCACAGTTTTTAAGTCCAAAATGCATCATCTTACATTTATCAACATTGAATTCATCTCTGCCACTTAGCAGCCAATGTGACAATCTATCTAGATCCCCCTGCAACCAGGTGCCCCCACCATGAAGCAAACGAAACATTTGCTCAGGGCGCCCCCCTGCGGAACACTCAAAAGCAGACAAAAAAAAATCCTCCTTCCTGCAATACCGCATTTCCAAACCAGTCCACCAATCAGTGTTAAGTCAGCCCTCCAGTTTCACCAGTCTGTGTAATAAGCCCACTATACCCACCTCCACAAGCCCACCTATGTTCCCTATGAAGCAACGCCCGCTTCACATGTCACCCCCCCCCCCCCCCATTTAAAAGTGTTTCGGTGTTAAAAACTCTAGAACACCCTGCCTGCACCGATAGCACACCCTCTGAAGTTTTAATGGTTGCACATTTTGTGTCATCAGCAACAACAGAAACCTTGCTACAAATACCACTTCCAAATCATTAATATAATGATTAAATAGAGCGGCCCAACCAAAACCTGTGGCACCGCACTTACGGAATCCAATATCTAAGTCAGCGTTACTTACCTTAGCCCGATCCCGCGGTACATAACTGACGTAACGAGATTACGTCAGTTATTGTATCGCGGGATCGGGCTAAGGTAAGGAGCGGCACTTTAAACCTCCAGAAGCCATAGCGTTAAGTTTCACGCTACAAGTAGCGCAAAACTTAACGCTATGGGTTTTGGATCGTTAGCACACGCGCTATTTCCTAAAACATTCGGAAATGGCGCTGTGCTAGAAAATTCGTCAAAACCCACTTAACCTGAATTTTTTTCGGGTTAACGTGGTTTTAGACAAAAATGGGGCCATATTGATCTCCCCTTAGCACTTTAGTCCATAATGATGAAGCCCGATTAACCTACTCTCTGTATCCTATTCATTAACCAATTTTCTATCCATGTACAAATGTGCCTCCCCAGACCAATAGACCTTAGCTTATAAATGTGGGTATACAGTTAGCCCATTTTTGGACTGTATCAAAAAATACCAAACACTACTTCTATCTAAAGGTCTATAGATTTAAGGTTTAGAATGTAAATTACGTTTCACAGATAATGTTACTCATCTAACCAAACCGAAAAATTTTAGGTTAATGCCAATAAATCACTTTTATGGGTTGTTGCTGGTGTATTAAATGGCTCAGCACTAAAGCCAATTAGAGAATTAATGGCTCACGCATTCCTCAACTGCAGAGTTTTCAAATTGAAGGGCCTTGTTTAAAGATCCCTGACTTACAGGACACTGTAGATAAATCTGTATCTGTTATTCAGGGAGGCGAGAACGCTTATTCCCACCTCCCTGTAAATAATTGAACGCCCGCACCTGTGCCAAAGATGGCTCAGATGGGAAGTGTGTGCGACAGTTGAAAGGAGCTGAGTGGGTGCCGGTAAGGTAAGTTGTTACAGTGTTCACCAGCGTTCTTTTATTCACAGGAGGCGGGGATAAGCGTTCCACTCACCCTTGTAAATAATAGATACTGATTTCATGTACTTAACAAGTGTGAGGCTTTAGGCCTGGGACAAATGGTCAGCTTGAACAATATTGAACACAATATTTTTAGTTAACAATCAGCGCAATGTTGCTCCTCCGCATATACCAAACTTCACTGCGCCTGGCAACACCTACAACCTGGACAATCTTCACGCAACTTAAGGTGGCCATACACTATTACATCGTAATTACGATCTTAAACTGACCGATACTTTGATAGACAGATTACAATGCTAATTGTATGTAGATGTACAACACATATTGTTCGACGTTCAATTCGTTTCATGATTAATGTCGAATGTCGCCATTGTGAGTTTCATTCATCATTTACATAATTTGAACTTCAAAAACACACAATCATTTACCAATTGACTTAAAAAAACAACTTTCCCGATCGTAATTACGATCGATTTTACTATCAAATGGTGCATATAAGATCGGGAAAATGTAAAATTTTTTGGCCAATCAATGAAATGTCAGATATATGTCGGATTGTCATAAAATCGCCTAATTATGGTCACCTTTAGACATGATGTGACCTCCCAGGCCTCTTAGTAGCAGGTTACAATTCAATACAGCTGCAGCCACATTTTTACACTTAAGGGCCAAAATCTAAATGATGCTAAATATTTAATTACCGTAGCCTTTCCCATTCATTTCTGTATATATTTATTCCTTGCAGATTTCTTGCTATTACCAGGATTTGTGGTAAATGACGATGGTCCCTGGCCAGCATTAGCACTGTAATGGTTAAGTAAGTTGGCTGTTGGCTTTAATTCTATAGAAATGTCCACAATTTACCTATGGTGGATTCGAAACAGAGCCTGTATTGTAGATGAACTACACAGTCCACCACACTGGTTACTGCATCTGTGCAATGCTACTTTTATATTCCTCCCTCCTTATATTGGTGAGAAAATAAATGAAATCTAAACACTGTCAGTATTCCCACAATGTGCCTAATAGGCTTTATAGAGAAACCTCCTAGATTCCAGCAATTCTCATGTCTCCACTACATTGAAAACAACTTTACATAATCTGAAACTATATTTGAGAGAAGTAAAATGGTGGTACTCACATATTTATTTGTGCTTACTTTGTCATTAAATTCGTAATGTTTAAAGAGTGCTTCTAATTGCCCCCACCCTCCCTTACTCACTGCCTTCTTGTAGTGTCTTCAACACTTATAAGTTCTGCACAGCCTCACCATGGACCTGCTCTCGCTTACACACCTCCCCCTCCTTACCCCTTTTTTCTTTTCTGTGCTGAGTCTCTTAAGGTGCAGAAAGTGTTCTGTTAGCAGAAAGAGGTCAGGGATGGGACATATTATAATTTCTTGCTTTTGGTGACAGCTTTTCCCTGTAAATGCTTTTTTTCAAATGGATATTTCTCAGAATCTAATTTAATATCTGAAAAAAGTTTTGGAGCAGTGGGATATTGCTGTATCTAAAGGAACACTTTTAAAATTAGATTTTTCAGAGTAAGATACCCGTTAATAACACGCAGCGTAACAGTAAGAATAGGATGATGTTAGGTGTTTGTTTGTGTCTCTCACAATGTTTTCAGTAGAATGTAAGTAGAATGAAATTATTTTACTGACGAGCCTTACTAAGAGGAAGGATAAGGCATTATCCATGGACTAGAATATCTGACCATGTGTACCTATGCATTAGACTGAGACCCACGGGACCAGGCGTGAAAAATCGTGTGCGCATTGGTGCACGTTTTACAGGGTTACTGTTCATTCAGGCTACATATTGCGCATTAGTCGGAATCAGCAAAAACCCAAAAAATGGTGGTCTCATGCACTCTAAAAATGGGTCGCTGACACATGCAATGTGGCCACCCACATTGACATGCACTGCTCTGCGATCCTCACTCACTAATGAATTACAAGTGATCATAGCGTGTGAGAACGCACAAGTGTGGCCTAGCCCTTTCTGTTGACGTTACCTTAACAATTTTTGTTTGTTATGCTCATCTATCTTCTGTCAAATATCTAGGGCGTTTAACTGGCTGTACATATTCTAATTGCCAAACATACTTAATTTGGCCAAGTACATTGTGACCAATAAACCTCCCCAATCCTTTGAATTGGAATCATCCTTTCTGGTGTCCCTGTATTGCCAGGATCACAATTTTACCGTGATGCATTGTGCTAGAAGTGTTATAGGAACGCCCACGGTAAGGTGCCATGTAAAATGCTGTTTTGACACCTTACCCTGGGCGTTCCTAACACTCTTAGCACAATGCAATCACGCCTTGCATTCCAAAGGTTCCCAACACTTGACTGTGATATGCTAATTGAATTCAAACTTCAAGTCCAGCTGATCCAACTGAATACAACAGACAACCAGCAGATATTGCGGACGGAAATATCCAATCAGATTACTGGAATGTCTGAAATCTGATTGGTTAATGTAAAGCATGTAAAGCAAGTATTAAAAATTTACCAATCAGAAATGAATTAGGTTTTCTCCAAACCTATATAAAGAGGTGCACTCCCTGCGGAACTCAGATGCCATCGTAGTAGATGGCTGAAGATAGAAGAAAGAAGCGGCTGGCAACAGCGCTCCGCGAGGCCATGTTTGCCCGCGGGCTCACTGGCTGGCCGCAGTGATGTCTGCCTGGCATCGGCGACCTGAGTGGGTTGGTGTCGCCAGCCCGAGACGTCGTGTCGGATCAAGACGCCGGCAACATCGGCCTCGTTGAGGTCGCCGCGTACCTCTCGGGGTGGTCGCGGCCCTCGGCGGAGCTGGTGTCGCCGGGACTGAAGAAAGAAGACCCCGCCCAAGGGCTCTTAAAAGCCGCACACTGGGGGTGACCCCGCCAAAGGCACTGGTAAGTGCCGCAAAGGCCCGTAGAGGCGGGGAGGGGGTCCCGGTTCGAGCTGCGGGACCCCCTTAAGCCCCAAAAGGCCCTTCTCAGGGCCCCGCTGGAGGAACCTCCTCCCCTCCAGCGCTCCCCCCTCCCTCCCCGGGACGCCGGGGCGGGGGCTTGGAGGGTTGCTGGGGAGGGGGTGCGCGGCGGGTGGTCGCGACCACCTGCTCGGCCCCTTCCTGGCAGCCCCTCCTAGCCTCCTGTTCCGAGATTGCCGCGAGCGGGGAAGGGGTTGGGAGGGGCTGCTGGGAAGCGGCGGCGGGTGGTCTCCGCCGCCGCGGGGGGTTTGTGGGCGGGATGGGCGTGCCTCCCCGGGCGTGCGACCACCCGCCGCGGTTGCCTGCCCATCCCCGCCGCGGGGAGGCTAGTTCACGCTGTTTTCGCCACCTTCAAGTGGCGAAGTAAAACAGAGGATACTACACTGCGAAACTACCCATACGCCCGCTTATAAATAGAAGCGGCGGTACAGGTAAGTATCGCCGCGAAGGGTTAACGTTCCTTAACTTTCGCGTCCGTTTTCAGACATTCCTAAATGCGTTAAACGCGATTTATGCGTTAATGTCAGTGAAAACGGCCGTGAAAACTTAACGAAGCTTTATAATATGCCCCATGGTGTAGCTAGCTCTTTAGAGACTCCAACTCCCAGCATTCTCTTTCGTTGCCACATGTTTTTTTTTTTTCAGTACAGATATCTACATAAGCTTTCTCAGCCATAGTAAATGCCTTGGGCTTTTGCATCTAAGTTATAAAACAGAAGACAAGGGATATGTGAGTAGAACCAGAGGCTATGTATTTCTATTCTTCCCATTAAAGGTGAGGTGTGCCATTCTAAATCCAGACAAACATGCAAGCATGCACAGTGTTTAGCAATGAAGGATTAAGTTATTCACCATGTAATTACCCAGAATTAGCCCTGTTGTTTTTGAATGTTCTGGCTACATGTTTAAAACAATTATTGTTGTGCGCTTTTTTTGCCCACTTAACACATTATTTACAGCTGTTTTTTTTGTATCCACATGATAAACTTTTAGAAGTAATAATACAATATTGTTACACATTATGGCAAGCTCTTTTGGTGTAGCTTATTCAGAACAAACCTTCACCTTAATGTCCTATACACTCACCTTCCTTCCTTCCGCTTATCCTGTACAGATTGAATACGGTAGTTGGCCAATAGGGTGTCTTTTTGCTCTACCCCTACCTGAAAGGGAAATAGATCAGCCAGAGAACAGAGAATCAGAGCTGTGAGTTATGCGTGCTTAAAAGATGGTGAACCCAATTAAAAAGCTGAGGGATTTAAATGCAGATTAGGATTAATTAATTGTTAATTCTTCCTCTTTAGATAAGTTCAGGTGTTCATCTGCATCGTTACCTATTCACCACATGCCAATGTTTCTGCAAATCCGACTTGATTGCTGAAAATCATCCATGTGTATGGTCACCTTTAGGATAATCCACATTCCTTTCTAACTCTAAGGCTGGGTACACACCAGCAAAAATTTTCGACCGACCGATTCACGGCACTTTCAGTCAAAAATATCTGCGGGTGTGGGGCGGCCAGCGAGACCGACCTCGATTTCATTTCGTCCGGATCGGGACGAACAGACGTGTTTGTAAATTCCGATTGATCGCGCAGTTCCCTATGTCACCGCACAATTCATCCATTCGCACTTGCGTCCCGACCGACAGACATTTGTCCTGGCCGAGCGCTCGCTCTTAGCGAGTGTACCCACCCTAATAATGCTGTAAATAAAGGTTTTGTATAGTAATTAACCGAATCACTATTCTCTGAACAGTGGGATCATCCAAGCTCAAGGCCAAAGCTTCTAATTGAGCCTCTGACACAAAACAGATAACGGAGGATCACATTGTGTATGAGGCAGAGGAGGACACACCAAAGACATGTGGTGTTCAACACAACTATACAGGGGAAACCAAAAAAAAATCGCGCTCCGGCACCAGTGCTGAGGTAACAAATTAGGAATCTGATTATTGTAATGATATCCATCCATGTTTTATAGGGAATCCTCTGTAATTTGAAATGAAAGGCAGAGGATGTTTTTGTCGTTGTTACGGATTTGATTGATTACCACCTTCCAGAAGGCACCAGGCGCAGGACACTTCTTGTATTAGTTGCTCTACTGTATGTCTGCTCCTTGCACAAGGAAAGTTTCTTACATTTAATCCTCTGTCAATTTGACTGGTTGTTTGAGGGGTCATGGCAACCCACAGTTAATAACCTGGATACCTACAAGGTTCTTAACGAAAAATTATGCTAATTTTGCCTAAACCAATCAAATTTTTGTCTTCATCAAATGTTACATAAGATCTGATTGGTTGGGGCAAAATTAGCATCTTTTTTAACAATAAGAACTTTTATTAAAGGGCAACTATTGAAAAAAAAACTTTGTCTGTATACAATTATAGATCACTTAGTATAAGCTGCCGTACTTTCATGTTTTCTGTGTGCTTCGTTTCTTCACACTGCAGAATTTGTACCAAGCTGTGTAGTCCCCCTCCCTCTCTGTCTACTCCCCCTCAAGCAGTGACGGGCTGTATACAGAGTCCGAGCATTGTCAGTTGAAAGACTTTAATGAAGTGCTGACATCCTGTTGACCCTCCCTTCCAGAGCAGACTGCAAGCAATCAAAGTGTGAATAAAGTGAGCAATATGCTGAGGAGGGCAGAGGGGGAGAGAGGAGGACAAGTGGTGCTGAGATTCTTTCCAAATAAGTTACTGAACCTCTGCCTGTTCCTAACTTTGCTAATTGTTATTTATTTTTTACCTAAAGTTCATATCTCTCCCCCTGCTTAGCTAGATCATAATACACTGAAGAGAGAGTCAGTGTAACAGCAGCTTGTAGTGAGACCTTCACAAACACAGTGACACTGCTTGTTGTCCTGTTACATTTCAGTTGCTTTTAGTCTATATATTTCATGATTGCACTGTGTGTCTTGTTTGGTATATAGTCTGTATTACTGTATTTATATACTTGTATTAGTGTTCCATTTGAGTCACTGTGTGTATGTATATAAGATTTTTTTTGGGGGGAGGGCTGTTTTTAGTGTGTTATGCTCATATTGGCTGGTTATGGTTTATTGATTGTGTTTAGCACTATAGCATTTGACTATATGTTGACATGGTACATATAGTGTGGGTGAGAGAGTGTTGTGACAGTACTGCAGGGGAGCTTTGGATTGTGTGGGTGTGGTGCCTTTGAGTACAGATGAGTGTAGCAGCTCCTACAATCACAGCATATTCAAAGGCTTATATCTCGGGGACTATGTAGATTTAAAGAAACTAAAGGTCCCCTGGTGGATGGGATGACTTAAGGATACATTAGAAGAAATTAAAAAAAACAATTTTCTCACTATAATTGCCCTTTAATATCTCCCTAGTACTCAAACAACAGCTAGAGCTAGCAAGATATTGTCTTGTATAAAGAGGGGAATAGATTCAAGAGAAAAATATTATTCTCCCTCTTTACAAGGCACTGGTAAGGCCTCATTGGAATATGCGTGCATTTTTGGAATCCCATATACAAAAGGGACATCTTGGAAATGGAGCAGTCCAGAGAAGGGGCAACTAAATTAATAAGGGGAATGGAGGGGCTTGAATATGCAGGCAGATTAGACAAGTTAGGGCTGTTTACATTGGAGAGCGGCGGTTGCGGGGGACATATAACCTTATACAAATATATTAATGGCCCATACAGTGAACTCTCTGGTGCATTGTTCACTAATAGGTCATATCAGAGGACTCTTGGACATCCTTTAAGGTTGGAAGAAAGAAGTTTCATCTTCAAGTTAGGAGAGGTTTCTTTACAGTGAGAACGGTGAACTGTGGAACTGTCTTCCAGCAAGGTGGTAATGGCAAGTTTCATTGAATAACTTTTAAAAAAGGCCTGGATAAGTTTCTAAAACTAAAAAATATTGAGAATTACTGGTATTAATGCATATAGATCGGTTATCCAGGGATATTTCCGATTGGCCGTTTGGAGTCAGAAGGAATTTTTTCCCCCTTTTTTAGCTGGGGTTTTTTGCCTTCCTCTGGATCAACTGTTAGTTAGGGTTAAAAAAAAAAAAAAAAAAAAAAAAAAAAAAAAGGGAATAGTTGGACTTGATGACGATGTCTTATTCAACCTTAATTACTATTTTACTATGTCAAATACATTGAAAGTATGTCTTCAGTTTCACATTGGTCATGCCCATGTGCAAACCTATTGGAAATAGATACTGAATAAAACGCAAACTCCATCTTTAGAGATAAATTAAAGGGACACTAAACTGATATACATGAAATCTGTATCTATTATTCACAGGGAGACCGAGTTTGCTTATTCCCACCTCCCTGTAAATAATAGCACACCCATGTATCAGACACACACTCCACTTGTGGGTTCTCCCATGCTGGCAGGCGTGTTGTCCCGATTGTGCTCCTATCCTTAGTATTGGCGTGCATGCTGAAAAGATAGGACTTAGTCGGGACACTGTGCCATCTGCGTAGAGAGCTGCAAGTGGACTGCAAGTTACCATGGCATTTTATTATTCACTGGGAGGTGGGAATAAGTGAGCGTTTAGTGTCCCATTCATTTTATAATTAGATGTATTTTTTATTTGTACTGTAATATTCTGCATGATAAGGAACATAAACGTACTGATGTGTTTGAGGTCATTGTTGTTTAAAGGGAATGTCTGTGTAGATATGAGACAGACACTGCATTGCAAATGTTACTTATTAGGTTTTTGTTTTTATTGTCTGTATTTGATTGGTCTGAATATTTCTTTCTTCTCTTAGAAACGAGCATTTTTCATCTTACAGAAGAACATCCACTCTCTATAGTGGCTGATAATTCAATGGTAAGTGTATCCAGCTCTATATAGGTGCTAATGCCTTAATTGTGGGTAGAAACAGGTAAAACCATGTTCCCCAGAGGAACAGTTATACTAACAGTGTACAAACTAGGAGACAGAACTTTTTTTTTCTTTTTTTTTAAAGTAACAAAGGGGGACAGTACAAGCAGCTCCAACCTATAAGCCATTGAGTATGGGCCGATTAAAGGCAGTTCAGTGAAATGATAATATTTGTTAAATTGTTAGTTTTGTGTAATCCTTCTAGTTATTATACATATTCTAAACCAAATTTGGAAAAATCTTTTGATTTCATACCCTTTGCTGTTCCTCTGGTGACTATGAGCTGACATTACAGGTTCTAACGGTCCTTTCTTCTTCCCACATCCAATGTTCCTAACAGTAATTCCTACTGATTGGCTGTTGATGGGTTAAAGATGCTCAGATCTCTACTGAGGCACTGAATCAACCCGCGCTGGGGTCAAGGCATACCATAACAGTCTCTAATAGGGGCAATTTGTTAAATCACTTTTTAAAAACAAGGGAAGAGGCAGTATATATATATTTTCATTATATAATATATATATTATATATATATATATATAGTAGAAAGGTTAGTAGCGCGCGGCACTCCCCCTGTTGTCGTCCACCTGGGTGCTTTCTTAGATGAGCAATACGTGAAGATATGATGAGGAGCACTCTAGGGTTTGTGAAAAGCCAATTTTATTATAGCTGTCTATGCGTTTCAGTCCGACCACGGACCAGTCTTGAGAACGGTCGGACCGAAACGCGTAGACAGCTATAATAAAACTGGCTTTTTCACAAACCCTAGAAGTGCTCCTTCATCATATCTTTCATATATATATATATATATAATATATATCTATATATATATATCTTAAAGGGTCACTATACTCATACTTTACATTATCTGAAACTACAATTTAAGAGAAGTAAAAATGTACAACACATATTATCTGTGTCTTGCTTTGTCATTAAATTATTAATGTTTAGTGATGCTCCTGATTTCCCCCACCCTCCCTTACTCACTGCCTTCTTTATAGTGTCTGCACACCATATTTCTGCACAGCCTCACCAAAGACACTGCTCTTCTTTCCGCACACACCCTCTCTCCCCCCTGCTTCTTTTCTCTGCTGATTCTTCTTAATTGTTGCAGAAAGTGTGCTGGCAGGCAGACAATGATCCTAGTAAGAATGAGGCGGTGGGATCTTGATGTATTTAAAGGTATAGTTTTGTGAAATTAGATATAGATACCCTTTATAGGAGATTGCATTGTGCTTTCAGGAGCACCAATGAGGTGGGGTGGATATATTACATCATATACCTTATGGTATTTGTACCTTATTTGTAAGAAGGCTCTATTTCATTTTTTACTTTGTGGGGAGGTTTTTGGTCTTTTAAAACCCCCACCTCACCTTAAACCTATAAAGCTAATCAGTATCTTGTGCTCCCAAGTCCTAACCCCAGAAGCAACTGTAAATCTGGAACATGGTGTGGTAAATATACTAATAGTATGAACCTAGCATTTTTCTGGATCTCAAGTTGGCTAATGGTGCTGTTTATTAATTTGAACCACATATGTGTGTGTGGGGGGGGGGCTTGCATTAATTTAAAGCCCATACAGAGCAGTATTAACGTATGGATCTGTGGAACATTCCATAGCTCACAGTTTGTGTTACTACAAATGCAAAGGAATTTGACACATTATTACAACATCCCTGCATATTCACATTGACAGAAATGTGCCTGGTTTGTTATATCATTTTGTATAAGGATTTTATGAACTAAGGGATATAACTTTCCCCCACAGTTTAAGAAATACAACCGGAGTACCGAATAGTCAAAAAAAAGAATATTCGAGATCATTAATTTTGTGAACATGGTGAGTGTGCCAGACATGGTGTTCCTACATTTTGTGATCTGCTTCCGTATTAATATTGAATGGGCACTTTTAAAGGACAATTATACCCCTCTATACCTCCCATCCACAGTTTAATAGCACTTAGGGTGAGAGCTAGGGTTTTAAGGTTTTTTATATTAATTCATTTTATATTTCTCTCTGGAAGTAGGAGAAAGTATTCTATTATCTGTTCTACTCGAGTGGTGGGTCCTTTATGCGGCAGTGGCAGCTTTACCATCTCTAATAGGCCTGCACCTGGAGACAAGATTGAGGGTTTTTGACAAATTTATTCAATGCCCGTTACTGTGAGAAACTCGTACCTGCCCATAAAAATATGGTATCCCTTTAAATTGAAGGTTGCCAATAATTGCAATATCGAAAATCACGTTGAAATAACCCAGACCCACAATAGAATCTAACACTCTGCAGGAAAGTGACAAACTCCCAGTCACATATCTGCACAATTGAGCCCCTAGTCCTTTTGTCTGATTGGCACATTGTGTCCCCTGCCAGAACAATTAGCAACATATTTTAGTTGCCGAGTACAAGGAAACTAACAATCGTACCTATGAAATAGGCACTGATCCAGCAAATATTCTACTACGGGTGTACATTTCATTCACTATTATCTCTCTCCAAAGATGGCACTTTATTTTTATTTATTAGTAACTTCTCTGCTAATGTGTTTTTTAAACTCTTTATCTGGTGAAAGTTGAAATATTTTCCTAATGCATTTTTACTAAACATCTAGTGCCCATCATGAGATATCCCCCATACACACAAACAGTAGAATCTTTCAGCGTACACTTCCCTGACCTACGTATACTCTTTATGGGGGATGGTCAGCCAGTACTCTATCCACAACACAGGACAATGCATAACTACTTCTACTTGAGCTGGTGTTGACACACAGATATTTTCTATCTGTAACACATGACCAGGATTGGCAACAGCATAGTTCGTCCACATCATGGTTGTATGTTTTTGACCCACACTTTGCTGATATTAGGTAAATCCCTTTGGTTCCAATGGTATTTGTCAAAAATCAGCAAGGCGTATTGGCCACCATAGAACAATATGTATCATAAACCATTTCTATATGGTCTCTACACAGAGAAACAAGTTGCTCTTCATTGGCTCTGCTCTCCTCCCCCAATCGATAAATGCCGTACGTATTTATCATTGCACCTCACCCAGAAAACTCTCCATTATCTTCTTCTCCATCTCACTCACTTTGTTTAAGGGGCCACAGAGGAAAATCAACAGACTGGACTACCTAGTACTGCTGATCTTTTATGTAGAACATGCAGAGGCCACTCCCATAGAACATGCCTAGTTCAAGTCCTGTTTATTGCCGTTGAACAACTTTCCAATTGTGTATGTATTATGCAATTTCCATTTTTCCCTACAGGTTTACAATCAATTATACATTTGTTGCTGTGATTGGGATAAGAGATTTGGAACATTAAAGACCAGTTTATTGGGTCACTCCGCCTCCCAAATCTGGGGAGCTTCTCTGACTGGAGAAAGAACAATCTTCTCCCTCGGTGTCCAAATGACAATGCACAGTTTTATTCACGTAAGATACAAAAACGATGGATACTGGGTGAAACCGTGGGATAGGCCATTGTATGGAGGTTTATTTCCTTATGAGTTACAGTACCGATTATGGGCACTGTATCCTGTAGCTTGCAATGACACATGTTCACAATCCTTAGAATGGATGAGAGAGAGAAAACCAGGAAGCAGAAAGTGGGGTACCAGAGCACTGGGCAGCATTTCAGGTTAGCCTACAGTCGGGGCTGTTGATAGATCATCTCTCAGCTGTTTGTGCAATGAGTTCTGACTGAATAGCTGTTTCAGCGGTCAAAGTACCCATACATTGTCAGCCGAAACGGCACTCATAAACATTGTGCGTCGAGATCGAGCCCCTTGGGATCACACTTTAAGGACCACTTGCAAGTACTTGCATTTTACCACTAGGGGGTTTCTAGAAGATTTTTATGTAATAATATAAGGTAAGTAATTCCTTAATTCTTTTATATGGATAACATATATATATTATATTCTACACAAAAGCACACTGACCTATAATACTTTGGTAAATAAAAACAATGCCAGGACTTCTTAAAAAAAGCATCTACATTGGGATTGAAAAACCCGATTTGCTTTTCAGCTAAAAATCTATCTTTGCATCTTTAGGTTCCTTGTTATGTTATTTTGGACATGGGTATATATTGTCACACTGGGTATATGATGTATGTCACATGTATTATTTCCATGGGTATATATTGTTGTAAAATTCCTAAGAAATAAAGTGATTTTCCTCCTTAGGAACATAGATTTTGAATGGTGCCACTTTGGGATTAGCTTTTGTTTGGCACATGGTGCAGTGATTCCCATTCTACTGGAGTTATCCAGGAAGACAAAGTTGTTGTCCATTTCCAGTGTCATTTTTGCTGTATAATAGATTCCTTGATATGTGAATGTTAATTTTTTCTCTAAAAAGATCATTTGATTCTCTCTCCCTGTTTGTGTGTGTGTATGGTGGACATATATCAGCAACAGTGCCTGTGTGATCGCTCGCCCAGGACTAAACTATTTGGCAGTTGGGTTAAATGAAATTGTTGGCTTTCCCACCTCTATGGATCCATCCCTCCCATGGGATATATGGATTTAACTATTCCAGATCCCCATGTAATATATGGATTTACTAATTCTAGATCCTCCCCATGTGAGGGAAATTTACTCATTCCAGGTCCCCAGTGATAGGTGGATTTAACATATTCCAGATCCCAGGGGATAATGGGTTACTATCTAATCCCTGGTGATATTGGTTTACTAATTCTAGATCCCCATGTGATATATGGATTTACTAATTCTAGATCCCCATGTGATATATGGATTTACTAATTCTAGATCCCCATGTGATATATGGATTTACTACGATCCCAGATAGGTGGTTTACTCATTCCAATCCACAGGATATAGGGTATTTACCACATTCTAATCCCCATGTGATATATGGATTACTATTCTAATCCCATGTGATAGGTGGATTTACTCATATTCCCAGATCCCACGGGGGATAGGTGGATTTACTACTACTCTCAGATCCCCATGTGATAGTGTGGATTACATCATTCCATTCCCGTGATAGGATTTACTCATTCCAGATCCCCATGTGATAGGTGGATTTACTCATTTCCAGATCCCAGCTGATAGTGTATTACTCATTTCCAGATCCACAGGGGATAGGTGATTTATCTCATATCATTCTATCAAATACCCCATGTGATAGTGGATTTCACCCTCATTCCAGATCCCCATTGATAGGTGGATTTACTATCCAGATCCACAGGGGATAGGTAGATTTACATCATTCCAGATCCCCATGTGATAGGGGTGGTTTACTCACTCATTCCAGAATCCACAGGGGATAGGTGGATTTACTAATTTCCGATCCCCGCGGATAGGGGGGGGATTTACTATTTCAGATCCCCACGGGATGGGGTATTTAATAATTCCACCAGATCCCCATGTGATAGGGGGATTACTCATTCCAGATCCACAGGGGATAGGTATTTACTCATTCCAGATCCCCATGTGAGTGATGGATTTACTCATCCAGATCCAA